>OZ017738.1:404795456-405395456 GCA_963969285.1 Odontomyia ornata
TGTACACATTTTTATTACGGTTTATGTATTTTTATTTAGTATTTTTGCTATGTATATTTTATAAGGAAAGAAAATTCAGAGACAACGAATTAGTTAAAACGTATATATATTGTCGCGTGTTTTGGTTCGCGGCCAATAATTTTAATGTTCCGGGAAAGTGAAAACGCAATGTCTTTTAATTTACGTTAAAAGAGTTTATTTAATTACAAAAATGCACAATAATCAATCTAACACTTTCACTAATTTTAATTTTCACTATTAAAAATCTAACACTTGTCCATAAATTTGTTATCGCAATTGTCTTCTAAATCACTTCACTATTACGAAAATCACTTTTCTATTACTCGAACAGTATCGCTTCCCACACACTATCGCAGTTCTTATCGCGGTTGAATGAATGATTCCCCCCATTCATTCAGCTCGCCTTTATATAGGGTCTCTAATCATTCAACTCAGTTCTCGTACATTGGTGAATTAGCGGGAACATTCCAGCTGCGTAATGAATGGAGCATGCTTGTTGGGTTCTCGTGGTTTCAAGTAAACTCGTTTTGTTGATGTTCTTCATTGTTGTGAAAGCAATTGCGACCGTAGCTCGCAGAATTATTTGTACATGTAACAATATATATATATATATATATATATATATATATATATATATATATATATATATATATATACATATTTATATATATATATATATATATATATATATATATATATATATATATATATATATATATATATATATATTGATTATTGTGCATTTTTGTAATTAAATAAACTCTTTTAACTTAAATTAAAAGACATTGCGTTTTCACTTTCCCGGAACATTAAAATTATTGGCCGCGAACCAAAACACGCGACAATATATATACGTTTTAACTAATTTATTGTCTCTGAATTTTCTTTCCTTATAAAATATACATAGCAAAAATACTAAATAAAAATATATAAACCGTAATAAAAATGTGTACAGATATTCTCAGTTATTTCTTTTTCATATCAATATAGATTCGCAAAAGAATTTTCTGGAAGTTTCTTATACCCTTTCGCAATTCTATATATTCAAAAAAAATTAATGTCTGCTTAGCGTATTATTAATTCAGATGTTAATTTAATAAGCACAATCTTTTAAAATCTATCATGCGCTTCGTTCTCTATTTCTTTTACCAAGCAACGCGTTTTAAATAATGAGAGAATTCATCAAGTCGCGTGACTCTAAACCTAGTACTTCTGGCTATTATTCCAATCGGTATGTCCGTTTTCGCGTGTAATACCTAATTATAATATCACCTATTAATTATCTTCTTAACTTCATCCATGCAATAACTTCCAATTAATATTAACGTGATCGATAAATATACACGTAACTAATAAATTATTCGTTATATTTATAAATATATACAACTGAGAATTTGACAAAATAATAATTCATCAAAATTAAACAATAGGTCAATAATTATTTTACATAAAATATTAACATTGTCTTTTCGAACATTGCTATGAAATTTAATGTCATTATGCAACATCGCACTATGTTTCCTGTTTAATGTTCTTTTTGTTGTTTTCCGTTTTTCTTTTTGTGCTTAATAGCTCATTTTATCATGCCATAGATTAGAAAGTTGGTTTATGTTCGATTTAATTTAAAATTCTCCCATTGCTGTTATGAAATCATTAATACTCGATGAAAAATGATGAGGTTATCTTCATACTCAGAAATTTTTTTCAGATGAAAATAAATGTAATTTTGTCGAAATACTACGTTGTACACTATTTGAAGCATTCCAACATGTGTGATTTCATTTTTTTTTATCGGGTCGATGAACGGATGTTTTTGATATGCATGATGATTGGTAAAACACACTTCACCCTAGCACTTACTTGGTGACTTTCAATAAGTTGTCCCGCATTCGTCCCCTACTGCCCATGGGTCCGCCTTGCGCAAGAAGTAGCGCCACAGTGCAAAAGCGAAGAATATGTCCTTCCTCCCTCGGTGTCGTCGCCAGCACTCGCCTGTTCGGAAGTACAGTTATTTAAAAATATAACAGTACCCTAATATTTGAATAACAGAAGTACAGTTATTTAAATATTAGGTGCAATTAGTGTACACGCGCCTAAACTGGGAAAAACGATGAGGCCCGCACACGTCTTAGCTACAAGACACCGGCCTACAGTGAGCTTCTTCTTCTTCTTTGTAGCACTACAGCCCCTCTTGGGCCTTCGCTTAGAGATAGTCGGAAATTGGTTTGGTCAGTACCAGCTATGATATGATCTGATTAAATCAGTACATATCACCACTGAATGAACACTCATAGTCTGCCCGAAAAATCCCCTGAACTAAATCACGTTGCTCCCAACGAGTTTTGAACCTGGGACCTTCGGCTTATGCGTTCATGCTCTAACCACTAGACCTACAGTGAGCTCCCCGAGCCAATTTCTCGGAAAGTCGCACCCGAGACTGCCGCTGGTAAACTTTCGCCACATGGGAAGGAAGGCAGTGGCGCACACAAAATCAGGGCAGAGGCACTACAAAAAACCCAAATTAAATATGGGAAACTCGAGAATAACTTCTCTAACACTTACTTGCGACAATATGCGCAAACACATTCGCTTATCGATACCAAGTGAAATCGCGCCACTATAACACCGCCGAATAGTTTTTCTGAGTTTCCGATAGTGCAATTTTTCCGCAATTCGCAAAGGCGCGAACTGTTCTGCGTCGCAACAAGAACCACATGACACTCCCAGACAAAACTGACGTAAGATGCGAAGTCATCAAAACTGACGTTAGATAGAAAGCCATATGGTAGCAATTTTCATACACATGTATTAGTCGGCAGTGGCGTAGGGCCGATTCATTACAAGTTCTAGTACATAGGCCAGTTAAAATGGAGTAACACTGGTTTTTCTTTTAAAGGAAGAATATAAGTTGTGCTTGTCATTCAATGTTTTTCTTGAATTAAATCATTCTATGTGTCTGCATAGGTTAAGTACAAAACCCTTCTGACATGAGCGTAGTTCTGTCTACCCTACTTGTTATTATTCAAATTTGCTCATATAGATTCGACTTAATCAAAACAAGTGAAACAAGTTGAGGTAGCAGGAGATGCTCGTGCAAGAAGGGTATTGTAAAACAATTAGTAAATCAAACAATATATTCTGCATATCAAAACTTGACTAATATACAGAATCCATAAATTGTGTTCGAAAAATTATTATGGTTACTATGATTTCAAACTTCCCACCATTTTGTTTCAAGTGTTTTGACCCCGTCGCTTGATTAGTCATGATAACACATCAATATTACAAACCATTTCTAAAATTGTTATCAAAATTCTTACATATTTGTAGTGTCTATGTCCATTGCAAACGTGTATCTCCCTAGTATCACGTGTTAATGTTGTTGTAATTGTTAAATATTCAATCGGCTGCACTTAGCTGTTGTTCTATTATTGTGAAATATTCGGAACACATGGAATTATTTAAAAAAAATTAAATTGTAGGTTTAGGGAAATTTAAGGGTCCCATTTTGATTTTATAGGCAAAAATGTAAAATTTATAAAATGTACTATTATTAACAAAGTTGATCGAATTCCGACTTCTGAGGTATTGTTGCCCTTGTACTCCTAAATTTATACCCTTGTCATTTTTTTTCAGATTTTTCGGGTCGCAAGGGGGTCACAAAATTGTCGTACATTTCCCCTTCCCCTGCATCACTCAAAGCAAAACGTGTTGGTTTAAGACCTGTTTTGAAAAGTTCTCAATAAGACCTTTCATTTGATATCCATATTGCCTATATGCGATGAAAAATTTTTTTTCGTGGGCTACTCCCCTATTTGGGGGGACCCCCCTTAAAGACCTTACGAATTTCTTTTCGTGGTGTAACTTTAAAGAGGGCGTCACTTTGCACCTACTTGCAAAATTTTATCTTTCTAGCTCATATAGTTTGCGAGAAAAAGTGGTGTGACACACGGACGGACGGACGGCCGGACAGACGGGCAGATAGGACGCGATTTTAGCAGGGTATTGTAACATGATTTTACAATACCCTAAAAATCACGATAATTTAAACAAGTATAAAGTGATAGTACAATCATACAAATAATTTTCATGATACTTCCGCTCAACTGCAAGTAGTGCTTAGGGATGCATCAGACTTGCGTCTAAAAATCGCTGGTTACGACAGTAAAATCGCAATGTGGCCGAACCCTTGAGTATAAAATTGTATAAACACTTTGAGAATCGCTGCTACCATTGTTAGGAAGACATTTTGCATGAAAATGTCAGAAAACAAAAATAATGTATAATGTCAGTGCGTGAAATATGTGTAACTAGAAATTTGTGTCCGATAAGTGGTTTACATATCGAAATAACATTACTTTAATCATATTTGAATGTAGCATATAGTTTTAAGACAATTTAATAAGGTAAGCGCTTTGAAAAGAGTATTAGGGAAAATTTCTCATTGACTAGATTTTTTGTCAGGTGGCAGCAGACATTGTGTACATATGTTTTGATGGCTTATGCATTTCCCGCGAGTTTATGCATATATTGTTTTTTATATAATTAGCTGTTTGAATGCGTTATTAGCGGTATTTGCTATATAAATGACATGCAAAGTAACTTACATAGTTCTAGTTAGTAACAGATAATTTCGTTCAAACAAAGCCTATGATCTCAATCGCAGTTTAATAGAAAATAAAGAGAATTCATACAATGCATTACTGGGTACTAATCCTTTCGTAGAGCAAGTAAATAATCACCAATTTGTTTCTGGTCTAATTTAAAGCAGCTAAAGTATAAACTTATTTTTGTGTTTCATATTTTCATCACGTTGAGTAATTTTCATCCAAACCAATTTCATAGTTTACAAAACAAACGCCGGACAATTAAGAGCCTATGGAGGAAAATCTTAATTAGGGTCTGCAATAAATAAAAAGGGCACTTAAGATTTGAGGCGACAACTACGTAAACAATTCATCGCATAAATCTAATTTCAATCGTGGACGCGTTCACTGAAACGACGGGTGTTTTTCGTCCACACATATTTTTCTCGTAAAGAATATCTTCACTTATCAGTTCTAGCCTGGATAAAAGCCCTAAGATGATTTCCCATATGTTACCGGATTCTTGAGGTCTGTGGTGGGCGATAAGAAAACGTGCGAGTTCTGTAGGCTAAAATTCATTTCAAGTAGGTAGTCACTAGTCAGTGATCGACGATTGTCGAGTCAGCTTCAGCTAGTGTTGATTGACTCTTATATTTGTGAGTTGAACGTGATTCGTTTCAGTATGTTAACTTGTTAAATCGTGTTGTTTTACTCAGTAAGCGATTTTTTGTTGGGAAATTAAGTCGTGTGTCGTTTTATAAAATTGTGAAATATATGTTTGAGCTGTTGTTTAGGGCTGTTAGTGAAATTTTAGTGTATTTTAATAAAAGTATAAAATTTTGCTGAGAATTGGAGGTATGTTTTTCATAAAAAAAAGAATTTAAATGCTAAAAATTGTTGAAATTATTTTAAACGAAATGCAGTCATCAGTAACAAATAAAGTTAAGAAACATATCCAAGACGGTAAAAAAATCCTTTTTTCTCCATTTCAATGGTCGACATTTTTTGCATACTAACAAAAATCACTCAAATAAGGTATTCTCAAAAATATTTATATTATCGATATTATCTGAAAATTTTAAGAAGATCAAATCAAAACTGCAGTTTCTGATTCTATGGAAAGTCAATAAAATGCCAACATCGTGTTATGCCGGTTTTCCACTAGTATTTTGTTGGAGTTTTGTTTTTGTTTTCGGTCCTTTTCCACTGGTTGTCGCGAGAAAATCAAACCAAACTTTTTCGTCAATAAGCAACCAACATGTTTTAATATTCCGGGAAAGTGAAAACGCACTGTCTTTTAAATTAAGTTAAAAGAGTTTATTAACTAAAAATGCACAATCATCAACTTAACTATTTCACAAAAATTAATTAAAATGTTATTCACTGGTCTATAAATTTTTATTACCACTGTCTTCACTAACAATCACCACTCATTTCACTTATCAATCAATATCGCCTTTACTTCGCGCTCTACTCTGTCGCAGTTTAAGTATTGCAGTTTTACTATCGCGGTTGTAATAATTCCCCCATTCATTCAGCTCGGCTTTATATAGGGTCTCTAGTCATTCAATCCATTCCTCGTACATTGGCGAACTACCTGGAATATTCGAGCACTGGCGCAGTGACGTCACTTTCGGATGTTGATTATGCTTGGTGGATTCTCTTGCTTTCGAGTATATTCGCTCGTTAATCATGATGTTGTTAATGGTTGTGAAAACAATTACGACAGTAGCTCGTAGAATTATTTGTACATGTAACACTGCTTCCACCTCAGTTCTGTTCGCCCCGAAAAGATGTGTCGCCATTTGTAGTCAAGTCTCCCTGGATGTAATATGTGACAAGACGGTCCAGGTGCACGATTTTCATTTTGGCTCTCGGCTTACGGTGTTCCTATATGTGATATACGACGTCGTTGATTCGCTTTGAAACTCGGTATGGTCATCTTGCTGGAAGCCAAGTCATCCTGCTGGAAGCCAGTAGAATTTGCCTTTAGATCATACCTGGTCTTCATGCGGTCAGTAGCTGATTCGAGGTGTTTCCGCACTGTCCGATATATCTGGTTCAACCGTTGCCTTAGCTCACTTGCGTTACTCAGAGATCGTTTGGGGTTTCTCAGGGGGTGTTCCGAACTTTATATCAACTAGCAGACGAATAGTCTTTCCAAAAATGACTTTGGATGGGGCTTGGCCCGTCGATGCATGTTCGGCAGCTCTGTACGCCATCAAAAATAGTGGGATGTGTCGGTCCCAGTCCCTTTGGTTCTCGTCAACCATCTTGGCCAGGTGTTTATTGAGCGTGCCGTTGAAACGTTCGACCATTTCATCGGATTGGGAATGCAGCGGTGTTGGCCTCGTTTTCCGTATTCCCAGCAGTTCGCACATTTCGCCAAAAACTAGTGACTCAAAGTTTCGGCCTTGATCCGAACGTAGTTTGCAAGGTACGCCGTACCTACTGGCCCAATTTAATACTAGCAATTCGGCTACAGTAGTTGCTTCCCGGTTGGGAATTGGGTAGACCTCGGGCCACTTGTTGAAATAATCGGCCACAACCAGCGTGCATTGCCTTCCCCATTCGGATTCAGGAAAGGGTCCTGCGATGTCGCAGCAATCCTTTCAAATGGTACACCCACGTTATAGGTTTGCATTCGTCCTCTCAGTCGTCGCTTTGGACCTATGATGGAAGCGCAAAGGCTGCATCTACGGCGCCAGTCCTCTACGTCTTCTCGAGCGTGGAGCCAGTAAAACCTTTCCCGCAATTTCGCTAAGGTATTGTTAACACCAAGGTGGCCTCCCGAGGATCCTTCATGCATTTCCTTAACCACATCGTGGATTCGGCTTTTGGGAAGAATAGTTTGCATCCTATAGGAGCTGCCACCCGCCATTTCCCTTTTTTGCTTGAATACGCCACCCTCCACCTGAAGGGAGTTCCATTGTGTCCAATAACTTTTCAGGGTGGCGCCATGCATCGAAACGTCCTTCCACTCAGCTCGCCCAGTTGTCTCCTTCCATACGAGCAATGGTCCGATGTCTTCATCGGCTAACTGGGCATTTCGAATCTCCTCCGATGACCAACCTTCATTGAATTCGGACGTTATCAATTGCAGATCAACGGGCGGTTGCTTTTCCTCAATCCGTCGGCAATGCTTGCAGTTAGCTGAACATGGACGAAGAGATAGGGCGTCAGCATTTCCATGAACTCCGCCCTTCCGATGAACAATTTCGTAGTCGTATGACTGCAATCTTTCGATCCATCTCGTAACTTGTCCCTCGGGGTTTTTGAAGTTAAGCAGCCATATCAACGATGCATGTTCCTTTCGAAGAACAAATTTCTGGCCATATAGGTACTTGTGGAACTGCTTGGTGGCCTCTATTATAGCCAATGGCTCGTTCCTGGCCACGCAGTAGTTCCTCTCAATTTTTGAGAGAACTCGACTGTAATACGGGAGGACTCTTTCCTCGCCATCAATCTGCTGGGAGATTACAGCTCCGATACCGCCGTTGCTCGCATCGGTGTCAACTACAAACATTTTTCCGTATTCCATCAGGCGTTCGAAAGTGGCTGGAGCATTGCAAAGCCCAAATAGCATCACCACAATCCGGTCCCAACTGAAAATGCGGTCTTCTCTCGGGCCTTCTTGTCGATTTCTACCTGCCAGTAGCCACTCTTGAGATCGAGTGTAGAAAACCATTTTGCGTCGGCTAGAGTGTCTATGATGTCGTCGATGGGTGGAAGCGGGTAACTATCTTTCTTAGTGACGTCGTTAAGCTG
The DNA here is from genome assembly GCA_963969285.1 of Odontomyia ornata. Taxonomy (NCBI): domain Eukaryota; kingdom Metazoa; phylum Arthropoda; class Insecta; order Diptera; family Stratiomyidae; genus Odontomyia; species Odontomyia ornata. The sequence goes on from OZ017738.1 coordinate 404,803,832, forward strand.
CCTATAGTCGACACAAAAATGAGTGCTACCATCCTTTTTCTTTACTAGAACTACTGGCGCGGCCCATGGACTGACAGAAGGCTCGATAACACCTTGTTTTTCCATGTCCGAGATCAGTGCGCTCAGTTCTCCTTGTTTGGCTATAGGAAGACGTATCGGTGCTTGTCGAATTGGCTTGGCTCCCTGTGTATCTATGACGTGAGTTACCATACTCGTTCGGCCTTGGTCATCCGGGCTTGTTGAGAAGATGTCACTGTACTTGGTGACCAGATCAGAGGCTCGCTTCAATGGCTGCACTGGCAGTTTGACCTGCTTCAATATTGCAGACGTGGATTCCCGGGCTTTGTCTGCGTCTTACCTCCTTTTCCAATGATGGTCGTTAGTGGCTTCCACAGAGTTGATGGTGGACACAGGCTGGCAGCTGCCGATGACTTCTCCCGCTTTGATGCTCGTGGCTGAGTCTGCGGTGTTAAGGACTCTAACCGGCACGTATCCGTTCCTTATAGATCTTAAAAGGCTTCGTCCTACAATCAAACTGCACAATGCGGAAGTCTTTGTTGGCTCTATCAGATAAGATCGGTGGTCTCCAGAATCACCATCAAGCTTGGCCCATACAATGCTTTCGGAAGAATTCGGTACATCAGTGTCGGTATATACAGGCAGTCCTCGTACTTACGGCATGTTAGGTTCTCGAAATACGCGACGTAAATCGAAACGACGTAAGTCGAGACATATTTTTCATATGTTTATATGTAAAACTCAAGGGTTAGGATCCACACGGACTCGAAATTAAAAAAAAACTGCATTTATAACAAAGGATATACATACTTTATTATCAAAAGTAAGTTCTTAAAATAATTATATATGCACTTATGAAATTGCTAGTTATTTTTGGTATTTGTGTGTTATTAATTTTAATAATAGTTATAAAACTTTAATATGTAATCAAAATATGTAATGATAAATAATAAATTAAACTTTTGGCTTAAAGAAACTATCAATTCTAGATTGCTTCGCTTCTTTCTTCTTGCTATCATATAGATCTTGGTAACACTGATAGGCTGCACAAATTTTGTTATGAACGTTGAAACTTCTCTCAAAATTAGGATCATTTTCTTCAAAAATTTTCATGGCATTCTCCAAATTTGCAAAGGCTACGGAAAGTTTTTTTAGTGTAAGTTCTTTTTCAGAGTTACTAATAGAAGAAGCTATTTCTTGTGACTCGATTGCTTCCTTTTGTACTTGGGCCTCCAATTCAATAAGATCTTCATCAGTCAGTTCTTGCGAATGTGAGCATAACAGATCATCAATATCATCAGCAGTAACTGCAATGTCAGGCAAACGGTTAGCCAAATGAACAATGTCAGTTGTGATCTCATCGATATTTAGTTGATCTGTAGATGAAGAACTTTCAGATGGCTTAAAAATAAATGGGCATAACTTTTTCCAGACTCCTTTTAAATTGTTGGGTGTCACCTCATCCCATGAAGCAGCAATATTTTTTACGCATTGCAAGATATTATAACTTTTCCAAAAACCTCTCAGCTCCAGGCCATCATTTTCATTAGCCTTTACAGCCTGCGAAAAAGTTCTCCTGAGATAATAGGCCTTAAAAGACGCTATAACTCCTTGATCCATCGGCTGTAACAACAAAGTAGTGTTGGGAGGCAGGAACAAAACTTTGATTTGAGGATCGATATCGGCAATACGCACAGGATGGCCGGGAGCATTGTCCAAAATAAGTAAAGCTTTATAAGCCAAATTATTGTTTAAACAGTACTGTTTCACTTCAGGTATAAAATGCTTAGTAAACCATTCCTCAAAAAGTATTGATGTTACCCATGCCTTTGGATTAGCCTTCCATATAACTGGAAGAGTACTCTTGACGTAATTTTTAAGAGCTCGAGGATTTTCAGACCTATAAACCAAAAGGGGTTTCAATTTAAGATCACCTTCAACATTCGAACCCAATAACAACGTCAAACGATCTTTAGCCGCTTTCAACCCAGGCATAGACTTTTCTTCCTGCGATATAAAAGTTCGAGAAGGCATTTTTTTCAAAAATAAACCAGTTTCGTTCACGTTAAAAATTTGTTTAGGCGAATAGTCTCCACTTTCGATAATTTCCTTTAATATTCCAGGAAAACTCTGAGCAGCCACATGATCGGCACTAGCAGCTTCTCCTTGCACTCGAATGTTATGTAACGAATATCTCGTTTTAAAGCGCATGAACCATTCGCGACTGGCAGAAAAACATTTTATTTCTTCACTATTATTCTCGCCACGTTTATTTTGCAGTGTGTTGATGATACTCAGCGCCTAATTTTGTATAATAGCCAATAGCCAAACTTAGAGGAACCCGTCGCTGAGTTTGATCTTGAATCCAAGTGTACAAGAGTTTTTCCATTTCAGAAATTGAAGCATTCCTTTTTCGTATAATAGTGCTGTTTGAAGAGACGGAAGGTAGAGCTGTTAAGAGTTTTTCTTTATCTTTCAATATTGTTTGCACCGTCGTGCGTGATAAATTAAGTTCTCGTCCAATAGATGAAGTCGAGCAACCGCGATCTTTGAGTTTTAAAATCTTAGATTTAACCTCCATTGTAATTGTCTTTCTTACTCTCTTCTTCACTTCACTATTATTGTCTTGTTTAGGTGGCATAGTTTAAAATTCACTTAAATATGTATGTAAAAACAAAAACCGTCAAAGATGCAAAAAAAACTAATGTATTACGTCTTGATTGTCCGTTGGTCCTGAAGTAACTAAACAAAATCAGCAGCATGTGCGGGGTATCCCCGTACGCCAACACCGCGCCCCACCGGCCCCACGATCATTGACATCGCGACAAGTGAATTCTCCTATGCCCGAAATCGAAACAAATGACGTATGCTTGAGGAATAGTGTCAAAACATTGTTCGACGTAATTTGAAACGATGTAAGTCGAGGACTGCCTGTACTACTACATTCATCTTGGGAATTTGGACGCTGGGATCCTCCATCAGCACTTCGACATGCTGCCATTTCAATACCCGTTGGCCCAAATCCAATGTGATTGCATGTGGTCGCAGGAAATCCATTCCGAGAATGCAGTCATCCATAATGTTCGCGGCCTGAAAATTATGTCGGAACGCAAGGTCTCCCAACTCTATCTGGAGGTTGACCTCTCCATGGACAGGTGCAGTTTCTCCGGTAGCTGTCCGTAGTGAGAAAATTCTGCCCTTGTGAAGTAGTTATTGTCTCACTAGGTCTGGTCGGATAATCGATCGGGTTGCACCAGTGTCGATTGTTATGGTGCAATGTTCTCCGTCAACTTGACCTGGAAGGCATAAGTCTGCTTCTCCACGATGTAGTCTTGACACTGTGATGGTAGTGCTGAAGACGTCGCTCCTCCTGGCCAACCTTTGTCTCACGAAGTTGACCCCGTTAGTTTGAAGGGCTTCCATTCTGGGCTCCTGACTCGGTCTGGATCTCCTCCACCCTGGACAATAGCTCGGTTTTCTTCGCTTCTTGCAATCTCCTTGCAAGTGCCCCTTCTCACCGCAATTCTAGGCGCAGTATTTGCCTGCGACTCTCGTTTAATTTCCACCCGCTCACACCTGCACTCGCCTTTCACTACCTCGCGAAGCCAATGCGCCCTTAACCGTTTGCTTTTGAGCTAAACGCACGACTTGTTGCAATTTCTGGTCCTTTAATGCGCTGATGAATGCTTCTGTTGCTGCATCATCTCGATGTTCTGGGTCATAAGTTGGGTAAGCCAAAAGTGCCAGTCGCTCAATATCTTGGGCTAGCTGCTGTAAGGTTTCGCCAGACTTCTGCATCCAATGCCTTAGCTGTGACCGATAAACCTGCTTCAGATGATCGTCTCCATAACACATGTTGAGCGCATTCATTATAGCAGCCGGTTTGAATGCAACTCAACGGGGATAGTCTGCAAAAGCTCGGTAGCTGGGCCTCTTAGAGCAAGTATCAATGCAGTTGCTCGTTCCTGCTCGTTCCTGTTCATTCCAATGATTTGTCCTAGCAGCGGCTTCAAACTGGATTGTGTAAATACTCCAGACCGTTTGCCCGTCGAATATTGGTGCTTTCACATTTCTGGATGTGTTTTGCGCTGCTTCCAATTCTTTTTTCATTTTTTCCATCTCATGGTTCATTCTCTCTTCGAACTGGCTGATCTCATAGTTGATTCTCTCCTCAACCTGGCTGGCCTTCTCCTCGACCTTGTAAACCTTTGTTTTTTTCAGACTACCGAGCTCCGCTTTTATATCGGTTGACTGTTTTTGCACTTCCTTGATTTCGATCGCTTGTTGGTCCAGCTTCGCTGATTGTTTATCTAGCTTCGCAGTTAAATTGGATGACTGTTGTCGCTGCTTTTGCTGCATCGGCTTTGATTTTGGTGTTTCTGCTTTTCCACCTTCTGCGCCTTTTTTCGCATTTGAGGGCTCAACCCGAATCCAGATTCACGACTTCCGACTCGATCGCGTCACGCAAGCGTGCAATCAGTATGGCCTTTGTACCTTGTGTGGCAAGATTTGGCTGTTCCAACTCCTCCTTGAGCTCCGATATGGTCAATTCATTAATTTGCAGATGTAAGCTTCGTGCCATTTTTTATTGTTTCGACTATTTTTCCACCAGTTTCCACGTTAAATTTTACTATTGTGCACTATAAAAATGTTCAAATTTTCACTTTCAAAGTTTTTTTCGCACTTCTTGACACCATTGTCGCGTGTTATGGTTCTCGGCCAATAATTTTAATGTTCCGGGAAAGTGAAAACGCACTGTCTTAAAAAAGTTTATTTACTAAAATGCACAATTATTCATTTAACAATTTCACTATTTTACTTTTCAATTTTTCTATAAATTTTTAATTCAACTGTCTATATCACTTCACTATTGGTTAATATCGCCTTTACTTCGCGCTCCACTATATCGCAGTTTTAATATCGCGGTTTTACTATCGCAGTCTTACTATCGCGGTTGTAATAATTCCCCCATTCATTTAGCTCGGCTTTTTATAGGTTCTCTAGTAATTCAATCCATTTCTCGTACATTGGCGAACTACCAGGAATATTCGAGCAATGGCGCAGTGATGTCACTTTCGGATGTTGATTATGCTTGGTGGATTCTCTTGCTTTCGAGTACATTCGCTTGTTAATCATGATGTTGTTAATGGTTGTAAAAACAATTGCGACAGTAGCTCGCAGAATTATTTGTACAAGTAACACTATTATTAACAAAGTCAAGCGAAAGTGCCTCATTGCTGTTTTTTTCCTTCTCCCCTGTTTAACAAAAACAGGGATCCACAGATGAGTACTGTGGAAATCCACAGATTGAGTACTGTAGAAATTTGGTTTGTCTATCCCAAAACTGACGTAAGATAGGAAGCCATATCGTAGCAATTTGCATATGTACAGGGTTTTCCAATAAGAGGTGTTATTTTAATATTAAAAGAAAAAAGCCATTTTTTAATATAAATGATCGGATGTTTATTTCATTATAAAGAGGAAGGTATGCCGTTACGCGTAATAACATCAGGCAAATGACTACCATGACCACGCTTACAGGACCATATCCTTCTCATGAAATTTTCCATAACGAATTCGTAAAGTGGCTGCCCTATGTCCTCGATAGCCTCACGAATTCCATCGTTGAGGTCTTGAATCGACGCTGGGCTGTTGGCGTAGACCTTCTCTTTCACGTGGCCCCAAAGGAAGAAGTCGCAAGGCGTTAAATCACAAGATCTCGGTGGCCAATTGTGATCACCTCTTCGAGAGGTAACACGGTCCGGAAACTTTTCCCGTAAAAGATCAATGGTTTCGTTGCTTGTGTGGCACGTAGCGCCGTCTTGTTGAAAGTAAACGTTGTCCAGATCAATACCATCCAATCCCGGCCATAAAAAGTCATTAATCATCTCTCGGATAGCGCATTCCATTCACCGTAACTGTTGCTCCAGCCTCATTTCCGAAAAAGTAAGGTCCAATGACTCCGCCGGACCATAAACCGCAACAAACAGTCACACTTTGAGGATAGAGAGGCTTTACAACAATAATTCTTGGGTTTTCCGAGCCCCAGATGCGACAATTTTGCTGTTGACGAAGCCACCGAGGTGGAAATGGGCCTCATCACTCACGGAATTCTGGATCATTTTCATGCATTTCAATATAAACCCGGAGTAAATAAGAGTATGTTACCTAGGTCGATTTGAAATATGAATCAACCATCAACACGTGTTATTGTTGTTTAATCCATATAATTAAAACGGTGATCACACACTTAATTATGATTTGATTTCTAAGAAATTTCATAGGCATAAGGTTTTTATATCAACCTATACATAACTGTGAAATTTTAAGAAGATTAAGGGCACCGTTTTGATTTTTGGGGGAGAGTGTAAATTTTAAAAATCATACTATTGTTAACAGATTGATTGAATTTTGATTTCTAAGGGATTTATTGCCCTTGTATTCATAAGGACCTACCTTTGTGATTTTTTTTTCTGATTTTTTTGGCTCAAAGGTTTTCAATAGCGAAGGAAGGGGACACAAATATAGTTCGTACATTTTTCCTCCCCCTCAACACCCTGAGGCAATAAAATTACTAAGTACTAAGACCATTTATTTGAAAAAAAAAATTGTTAAGGGCCTCTTTGTTATCAGGGGAGACCTCCTTAAAAAAATTTGAAATATTTGATAACACCTAAACGTTTGGGAGACCACCGCTTCTGGTTTGGCTTTTTCATAAAGTTTGAGCTTTGTAGCTTCTTTAGTTCTTAAAGAATCTTCCTGTGACGCACGGATAGACAGACAGATGTTCATACGGACAGACAGGACGTGAAACTAGTAGGTTTTTGTAAAATTTCTTTCACAAAGTCCTAAAATCATGCAGATACCTTCAATAACAACAACTTAGAGGTTGAAATTCGTTGAACTTTGCTGATAGTAGTAGGATTTAGCATTTTCGTCAGGAAAACTGTGTTATTATCATGAAATTGCATGAAATTAGACATTTAAGTAGTTCTTTAAAAGATCTTTTTATTCTATGTTTTAATAAAATTGACAGAAGCTATAGCCGTTTGAATTTCCTCCGATTACAACAATTATATACAATTTTGCTACTACATGGGCTTTCGATCGAACAAGACACTACACTTTTGATTGGGATCTTCTCCAAATTTTCAGATAAGACGAATAACAAAAATACATCAAAGATTCCAATGTTCTGAATGCTGGCAGGTTAAAACGGAGTTCGTTCAAAGTAAAAATATAAATTTTGTGCATGTTATGAAAGTTTTTCTTGAATTAAACCATTCTACATATCGGCATATAGTAGGTTAAGTGCAAAACCCTTCAGGCGTGAGAGTAGTTCTGTCTATCCAACTTGCTTTTGACTTCCGTCCACTGGAGTTGAAATTCCTTCATTCTTAATTTGTTTAGGATACTTCGAACATACTGACTTTGATCAATCGAAATTATACCGGACTTTTGATCACCTATAGTTCGAATACCAAGGATGTGTTTTACAGCTCCCAAATCCTTCATTTTAAACTGTGTTTTTAGGTAATATTTCAGATCATTTTTTAGTGGTGCATCTATCGAAAAAATGATCAGGTCATCAACATATACGGCCAAAATAAGAATTCGTTTGTCTTGTATAAAATAATAAATGAAAGCATCGGCTTTTGAACACTGTTAACAAAAATTCTTTAGTAAAGCGATTTTTTAAGACAACAGACTTATCCAGATCCACCATCAAAGCATACAGTCTGCTTCATGTATATTTCTTCACATAGATAACCGTGCAAAAATGCCGTGACTACGTCCATTTGGTCAAGAAGATAACGAATCGACCCATAATTCATTACTGGCGAGAACGTTTTCTCGTAGTCGATGCCAGTTTTCTGAGATCATCCCTTTACAACAAGCTAGTATCAAACCGTACAGCATTCAGTGCTCCGGTGCGTTTGGTCTTGAAAAGCCATCAATTGTTAATCGCTTTTCATTAATTTGGCAATACTACAAGCGTCTAGGTTCCGTTTTCTACCAAAGACTTGTACTCTTCGTTCATGGCATTAATCCACTCTTGTGCCTCTTTGACTGTAACAGGATCATCAAAGCTCATCATGGCCCAGAACGTCACAGGATCCATAAATCTCGGGGATTGTCGCCTGGTGACAGCTTCTTCACGTAACCGTCGCTGTACATATGTCGATGGCCGAAAAGTTTCGTTACCGTCCGAGTTATATTCAGCTTCTTCATCGAATTCACCAAAAAGATTTGCCAGCGTATCGTCTGCATCTGCTTTCTCGTCAACCCTTATGTCTGGGTCCCCTGGACTGTCGACCATCGGGGTTACACCCTCCACTTCAAATTTGAACTTCTTCTAAAAAAATTATAAAATTGACTGTGACCGGACACTATAATCCGTTACCTCAAGTCGTTCATTCTCGATAAAATCGACATAGTGACTCAGGATAATTTTCCTATCCTTTGGATTAAAAAGACGATATGCTTTTTTTTGTTGTTTCGTAGCCGACCATAATGCCCAGAATTGAATTAGTCTAGCTTCCTCCTTGTTGTTTTTGGCACATGGACGATCGCCTTGCATCCGAAGATCTTTAGATGAGGAACATCTGATTTTCGTCCAGACCAAATTTCCTCTGAAGTTTTCTTCGAATCCTTGTTTGGCAAGCGGTTGACCAAATACTTAGTGGTGTTAATTGCCTCTGCCCAGAATGTTGTTGGTAGACGGCTGTCAATTAGCATGCATAACGCCTCTTCTGCAAGAGTCCTATTCATCCTCTCGGCTTTGCTATTCAGTTCTGGCGTGGATGCCGTAGTTGTCTAATGAACTTTATGTTCATATATTCGGCGCCGTTATCCGATCTGAGAATCTTAATCTTCTTTGTAGCACTACAGCCCCTCTCGGGCCTTCGCTTCCTGCAAATAGCGCCTCCAACTGTCTCGGTCCTTTGACCCCCTCCTCCAATTTCGAAATCCGAACAGCGATGAACTGTCTTTGTCGCCCGAGTCAGATCAGCGTTTCCTCGGTTTCCCCACTGGGCTTCGGCCTTCAGTTCTCCCAACGAATACTTTTTTGGGTATCCGTTGTTCGTCTATACGATTCATGTGTCCAGCCCATTGCAGCTTCCGCAGTCTTACAATCGTTGAGACCTCTGGTTCGTCAAAAATTTCATACAGCTAATGGTTGTATCGGATACGCCATTGGTCCTCGTCTTACTTCGCTCCGATTATTCGCCTCAGGACCCGTCGCGGCTTGATAAGGTTTTCAATTGCGAATGCGAATATGTATAGTTACAATACATGTTCGTTTCGGGTCGTAACAATTTGGGAGACAATCCTCTTGACGATTTCAGTGGAAGAAAATAAAAAAAGAGTTCGAAATGATATAATAAATTTTATTCGTCTTCGTTGCTCGAAAATCTAAACTCTACTGCCGTCATTGGCACATGGTCCTTTTATTAAAAATACTTATCTCTATTTCCTTAATGCAAAACGTTGTTCTTTATACTATATCTACATAGAATTGTGAAAAATAGAAATATTTTCACACATCAAATCAGTTTAGTTTATCTTATATCTACAAAAATGAAAATGTTTGTTTCACATCTTAAAATTACAAGTATCTAAATGCTTATCATAACTTGCATAATATGGAACGTTTTCCTTACTATATTTATCTTTAATTGGTACTTAATGTATTTATCCTAAATTTTAAAAGTAGAGAGTGCGGAGAACTCAAATTGTTATCGGCGTTGTTGTGTGTTTGCGTAAAGGCAAATCACTTGGTGGTGGCGACGTAACTCCTCCCCTCGTAGATGGGAGCCTGTACTTAGGATCCTTGTGATTTTTTGATGTAGAAAATCGTTTGGTTTCAGTTTGAGCATTGTCTGTCTTGTTTTGTAGTAGATGATTACCAACGCCGCTCCTAATACCACCAGCACGACGAAAGTGGTTGAAATTGTCACACCGAATAAAATATTTGAATATTTGTAACTGTACGACGAAGTCACAAAATTTCATTCACTTGCATTATGTGCTTTAAATTTAACAATAAGTAATCAACCAATTACGATACTTGCCGAAAATTACCTTCGGTTGATATTTTCATGATTTCACCCGCTTAGTCATATCACTTGCTTCAAGAATTTCTCAAGAATTGAGTGCAAACAAAAACACAAGAATACTTTAGCTCCACATGCTCATACCTGTACACCATAGGGATAAAGATATAACAGAACTAAAACCTTCTGTTGAAACCAACACAGAATAGATGCTTTGTAAACCGCTAAGAACTGGATTGTGAAGCCCAGCCTAATAAATTCGCGCATTTCAGCGAATAACACTCAATATTGAGTATGAAATCTTAAATCTAGATGCGATCGCGTCAAATTATTAATATTCTTTCCTCAAATCCAATAGCTAGTCCCCAAGTCAACTTCGCGAACTCGAAACACACTTTTTTCGCTAAACGTCACAAGCGATCAGGAGTTTAATTTACGGTGTAACCCACCTCTCACCAATCTCTATGGGCACCACACTACCACTAGCATACTGGCCAAAGCTGCACGATATTAAAAAGCCATTCAATGACGAGGGCGAGACAAGTTGCATCTTAGTTGCCCCATTACTACACTGTCCGTCTGTCCGTGCGTCATAGCAACTTTTCTCAGAAACTCGAAGCTACAAGGTGCAAACTTTGTAGAAAGGTCGGAAGTCAGAGTTTAGGTCATACCAAAAATTTCAAAAAGTTTTACGAGCGTCCCCCCTTATGCCGAAGGGACCCTTAAAAATGACTTTCATTAAAAGAAGTCAAGTAGGGTATCAAATGAAAGGTAGCAATACAATTTTCAGAACCTAAAACTGAAAAAGTTTGTGCATCAGGGGGAGACAAAATATACGAAAAATTTATGTTCTCTCCTCGCGCTTGGACACCTGAGTTGAAAAATCTGAAAAAAATTACGAAGGTAGATCTTTATGTGTACAAGGGTAAAAAATACATCATGAATTAATATTCACTCAACTTTGTGTAAGATTTGTAAATTTTACGTTTTCTCTCATAAAATCGAAACGATATTCTTAAACTTCTTAAAGTTATGTAGATTGTTATAAGGTCGTTTTTCCCAAAATTTCATGGCAACTTGTATGGTAATTGTATGGAATTACAACAACAATAACATGCGTCGTTTGATTGATATTTCAAATTGGCCTAGGCACTTTTATTAGCTTTGGATTTTCATGAAAATTTAAGGAATGGAGAGTTTAATTTGAATATGCTCAATTGGCCGAGCATTCAAGAAAATTATTTAAGCTGGGAATAAATGGTGACTGTTCACATGAAATTCATCATGCGTACCATGCAATAAAATTCACACAGCTCATCATTTCTTAAAATTTAATATTTCACATTCATACAATATTTTATCTTCATATTGCTTCAAATTATCACATTTTCAAAATTACTTTAAAGTCAACATTCATACAATACATTTCAAAATGTCTTGAAGTCAACATTCAAATATATCACATTTCGAAAATTCTTAAATTCAACATTCATACATAATTGTTTATCTAAACTCATTCATACATTGTATCAAATATATCACATGCATTCTTACATTTCATCACTTTTTCTATCATGGAATTTTTTTCTGACATGTATCGTATCCGATTGCTTTACTTAAAATTTGTTTACGTGGACACAAATTTCATGGTTGCACATGAGAAAGAAAAAACCCTTACGTGGCATTCTTGCACATGTGCACACGATCATCTAAATATTTTATCACCGTTTGAATGAAATGTGATATGATACATTTGAAAATGAAAATTTCTTGAACTTCTTAGGAAATATGGGAATTAGAATTGTAAACACTTTTTATGTATAAAAGGCAAACAAATTAGCAAATAAAGTCAATTGTTGCCCGACAACGAACCGTAAGTATCCCTTGTCGTAACTCCTGGTGAGACTGCCAGGAGCGTTGTTGGGTTGCTGGTGGCTGGACTGCACGGTTCAATCATGCAGCTCTTGGCAATTGGTGTGTCTACCAATTGCCCTTGAGTGCATGGTTGTTCGGGGTTGTACGGCACCTAAGGTGATTGGTCCGAACGGTCCGATCATGTTGTTCTGGGCAGTTGGTGTTTCGACCAGGTGCCAAGGGATGCATGGTTGGGTCGGGTAGGCTAATCGCCAACAATATGGGTGCAACATGCAAAGGGCAATAAAATTGAATTGGCGTTTCTGCCAACCTCAATGCCCCTCCCGCACTTTGCATGTTATACCCATTCTTCCTCCCTTGACCTGTTTGGGATTTTTGCTCATGAGAATGTCCTAAGAACTCAGTAGGTTGATCAGTCGTTTCTACATGGTCTACTTTGCTGACCTCGCCAGGGAACGTCTCATGAGCCTCTCATGTCACCTTCTCCTAACCCCAAACACCCTCTATCTTTTGCTTATACAACTATTGGATGAATAATTTCAATCATCGTTTCATTTCATCTGAAAATTTGTTTTGAACCCTAGAATGGCTACAAAGTCCTTTTGGTAGGAGGACTCTCCTGCCTACTTGACTTGTTAATAGTGTTAATAACGGTTTGATTTGTAAATTTTCACATCTCCTCCAGAGGCGCCCTTGAATCCAATGTAACTTTCTATCTTGGTAGGTCAATGCAAGACTGCTTTCAGCTTAAATGTATTCAAATAAGTTATTTATAGGTATTGATTTTTTATATTACAAAAACAACATTTGTTTTTCTATTATGGTAGCTTTCCATCAAAACAGGAGCTACATTTTCAATTCAATCATCAATTTTTCTTGATCGATCAATTCTTGGTCATCTATTATTGTTAATATTTGTTAATAGTTTCTACATTTTCATTACCTCTCACTGCATTTTCTATGCGAATTACTTTGTGGGTCTTAGGAAAATTGATTGCCACATAGATTAGGATGCTTGCAAAATCAATCCTTTTAATTTTACTGTTATAAAAGTACTTTGCTTGAGGTTATAATTTTTCAAAAATTCAACTCAAATCAAAGTTACCATGTAATTTTTTTTTTATTTTCAGGATAACAACTAACACAATATATGGTGATAAGTTTAATCAATGTAGGCACTGCCATTTTCTTCGGATTTTCATCAAGATTTTAAAGGAAGTAAGTGATGTTAATTTGATTAATTAAAATTCAGAAAAAGCTGAAAGTGCTGAATAAAAATTTATGAGAGAAGAATATATTGATGCTTGTTTTAGAAAGAAATACAGTTTCAGTCAACTCATATTATAGAAACAATGTTTTGTTTTGTGTCACATGATTGGAAAAATCAGTTTTTTTGTAAGGTGATTTTTCAAATAATTATGCTTTTCTTCGTCAACCCGTTGTTAATAGTAGATCTTTCATCAGAAAGATCTGTGTTTGACTTATTATGCTGTTTTCGCGGGGTCACATTTCTCGAAGGTCAAAGAATCTGGGGTAGCGAAATAAGCATACCTTTCTTCGAGACGAAGATAAAATCTCAAAAGCAATGAAATATATACTAGCAAAAGTACTTTAAATCTCATGATGCAGTAAAATTATTTAAATATTAAATTTTCCGTTTTTTGACAAATATAACCATATTCTACTATTTTTCACGTAAACTGACAGTAATCCAACTTTATTTTACAGGTGGAATATTTCAAAGATTCTGCATCACATTCTCATGTGCCCATGGTCTCGTATTGAAATGATTCTAATGCAGAGGAAGGATTAGAAGTATATATTTAAGATAGATTCTAAACATTGGAGAGGAATATATAATAATGGATATATAAACCACACTCTAATGCTTAAGTAGAATAATTCGTTCAATCAATCACCAGCATTACCAAGATTTTTTTTCACACTTTGTACGCAACATTATTCACATGTTAAACGTTTTGCAAGAGGTAAGTGCACCAGATTATACTTGTTCATAGTGATTTGCAGGGTTTCTAGTCTTAACATTAAAAAGACTCAATAAAATATCCATCTATCTGTCTCATTCGAAAGTTGATGTTTGATTGTTGGTTTGCTTTGATTTGATTGCGTATTTTGACTTTTTTAACGTTACTATTTGATAAATTTAAATGTTCGATTGGTTGAACTGTTCTTTTGTTTTTAAATTGTCATATGTAAGTCTAATTTAGTATATTACGAGTAATTTGTAATATACAAGGGCGAATCGAACATAAACGGTATTTTTTATATACATTTATTGAATAATACACACAAACCATATCATCAACATTTCTCGATGTAGTCTTCTGCGTTATCTACACACTTTTGCTATCGTTTTGGAAGCTTGAATATTACTTGGTTATAAAAAATTTTAGAACGCGTTGTCAGCCAATTGCGCTCGTGCTCCTCGACTTCTTCATTGCTCTCGAATCTATTTCCTCCGTGATTCTCTCAAGGGCGCGAACAAAAAGTAGTCACAAGGGGACATGTTTGGACTATAAGGAGGCCGTTCGAGTGTTGTTCCCCAGTCCATTTCCTCCAGTTTATCCCTTGGCAAAGCTGCGGTGTGCGGCCTAGCGTTCTCACGGAGAAGGATTACCTCTCTAATGGGCATACATCATCTAACAACTGGCAATAGTAGGTCGCATTCACTGTTTGTGGATCGTTAAGAAAATCACTGAGTTCAATAAGCTCTCGAACGGGACGGATGTTGTCATCTGTAAGACTTGTCCTTGGACGTCGATCATGACTTGTTTTCGACATGTTCTCGCCCACCCTTAAATTCTCTGGCCCACGTATACACCCAATTCTGAGAAAACGTTGTGTTCCCAAACTGCGCCTTTAAACGAGTAAAAATTTCCGACGGTTTAACGCCTTCATTGGTTAAAAACTTTATGATGACGCGTTGCGCGACAGACGGATGTACCTCTTGCCCAGTCATGGCTGTACTGACGACAGAACTGAGTGAGGCCGCTAACTAAGCTGGTTTCCCCACTTCTAAAGTAACCACCAACTGCAATACTATATCATCTACTTCGGAGATGCGCGCTAAGCAGAATAGCTAAATTACCGTTTATATTTGATTCACCCTCGTACAAGTCTAAATTATTATATTAAGTTATTTAATATACTTCCAATAAACCCAAAATTTTGCAAAATAAAATACGCAACCAATTAGGTAACTAGAAGGATTTAATGTCTCATCAAGCTGTATGATTCAAGATTATTAAAGAATATCTTCTACTTTATTTAATTTAAAAGACCATGATTTTGACCAAAGTCAATGTCAAAAGCGCTTTATTCAATACTAATCGTTATAAATTTTAAAAGAATATAAAGCAAAGTCTGTGTGGTCTAGTGGTTAGAGCATGAACGCATAAGCCGAAGGTCCCAGGTTCAAATCTCGTTGGGAGCAACGCAATTTAGTTCAGGGGATTTTTCGGATAGACTATGAGTGTTTACTCAGTGGTGATATGTACTGATTTAATCAGATCATATCATAGCTGAGCAGGCACACGGGAGCATGGTACTAACCAAACCAACTTCCAAAAAAATCAATACGGTCATGAAAAATGAGATACTCTAACTATCTCTAAGCGAAGGCCCGAGAGGGGCTGTAGTGCTACAAAGAAGAAGACGAAAGCAAATTCCACACAATAATAATACGAAAACTTAATGCCCAAATGGCTCTCTAAATTTATACGTTATCAGTTAAACACATTTTATTCAAAAAACCTGTAGCAAATTCAAATGAATTAAGATTATTCAATACTTTATGATTCGATTGGAAAAAGGAGAAAAAAACCAACCAATACTATTCTAAAATTATTTATAATTTTAACACAACAGTGAACTTTTATCCTACACCTAATATGTTACAACCTAGTTCGAATAAAATTAAATCAAAAACTTTATCTTATACTAAAAAATACTATCATTATGTTCCTAGCCTAAGCGTTTAACCTTATCTCTAAACGTAATATAATAAACATAACATATACATAACCTATCCCTAATTTTTAACACAAATAAACAGTATTGCATCATCCAAAGCAACAAAAAATACATTAGATGAACAAAAAACAAACATGAATCATCATTATTTCGTCGCGAATCATCTCGAAAATCGAAACAACAACAATAAACACATTGATGAGTCATCTTCGATCAAATCTTCCATAAGATGCTAGAATAAGTTTATCCCCTTAAATTCTACTATGTAAGGGCGATGATAGAAAACGGCGTCTTAGTAAAGTAAAATCTTAGCGAGCGATTTCGAGTGGACTGTGTGAGAGGACAGTTGTTGCTTAATATTCGAAGTGATATTTTAGCGGAGTTGCCAAAACTTTAGAGTAAAATGAAATCGGCGTGTAATTATTGGTTGAAGAGTTTAAGTTTTTAAAAAAGGCAAATTTTATTTCATTGAAACCAGTTTTTGCTTTCGTGGAAATTAAAACTATAGACCATCTCCTAATACGCGAAAGATTTGTTAATATTTACTCATGTAGGTCTCTCGAATTCATACCGTCTACAAAAATCTTTTCCGTGTGCAAAACTCCTAATCCTTTGTTTCTTCCTGTTAACTGTCTGTCCTTCGCCCTTCATTAAAATCTTTCCTAATCCGTTTATATCTAATTCTCGTGAAGAATAGATTACAATACTAAGTTAACGCTAAATTTTCCAGTAGAAAGCTGTATAATCGATTATTATTATTGATATCTGAAACAACAATAACATATATTTTATCATTTCAGACGCAATCAAACCTTTCCACGATGACTAAATGGGTCCCAGTGGTCGATTTCGATGAGGAGCAGTTGCTGATGCAACCTGACTGTCACACAACGTTTGGATATTACGGAAGGAATATCAGCTGTGTATTGTCAGTAGATGAAAATGATGATGAATTTCTTCCACCTCGAAATGAAGTTATGTTTCGGGAGCAAGAAATAAGCATAGTACAAAAAATTAAAGCAAATATGTATAAAGATTCGTTGATAGGACGCCGTTTAACGAATGATGAAATCGAAGATTCTGACACACGAGAGTATGAAATAATATCAATGATTCGAAGTGCTGGTATGGGCCCGAGTGTGGATGAAGGTCTAAGGAGCGATCGAACGATCCCTGCACTGATGAGCGGTAAGCCACATACAACTCGCGACTTTCCTCTTTTATACGATGACAAATATTTTAAATTGAAACCACGAAAATCGTCTGATTCCGACACATCAACAGCCAATTCATCATTGAGTGATGGTAAAAAGGAAGCAAAAAAAATCGAAAAAAATGTTTGCCATAGTGCTAAAAATAGTCCTCGAAAAGTGAGTAAGGTACTTAATGGAAAGAAAAAAGATGAAACGATTTCAGCAACCAATAACGATTTGGGTCGTGTGGAATCACCTAAAAATAAGCCAACCTCATCGATGCGGAGCTCTAGTTCGCCTCTTTCCGTGCCTCGTAATAACGTGAACACGCCCATTCTTGATATCTCGAAAACGAATATACCAAAACCACCGAAATGTAGGATAGCTGCTAACTTTGCTGCTCTCGATACAAAGCCAATTTCATCTGCCCCTATTCTGAGCTCCGATCAGATACGAGCCCTTCGGAATAGTCTCGTATTCATTACTCCAGCGGAACTCTACAGAAAAAAACGTCTACCAATCAAAGCCATTAAAGCGAAATAACCGTTTAGTTTTTTTTAACGTTATAAAGTATTTTTTTCCACAAAGAGTGCTTTATCGTGGCAATAGAAATAATGCATTCGTCTCATACAGTCAATTCAAAATATAAATCCTGTCGTCGATTTTTTCATTACAGACTTGAGATTCATTTGATCGTTATCAAATAATCCTGAACATTCAAAGCAGGAGTAAATTTATACGATCAATCTTGTTGATTAACTCAACGAAAAACTTTTCGATTCATAATTTTATTTACGAGTATGATGGCGATGAAATGACATTAATTTTATTTAGATGAGAAAAGTAAATTTTATTTGAAAAAATAGATAAAATGTGTAATCAAAAGTTTCTTCAGCGATTTCAACAAGGTAATCAAGTAATGAAGTTATTGCGTTAGCTTCATAAAGGGAATAATATCAGTATTGATGAGTAAATAAACGATTTTAAAAGTGGTATCCCCACAAAAAGTACTTTGTAAGAAAAATATACGACTCGGGCAAAACTTTTAAGCGACAAAATGTGAAAAAACAACTTTGTATATGGTGATGAACGAATGAAATATATTTTTGGACAATAAACTGCTGTTTTCGTTCTAATTTTGGTAGATGGTACGCTCGTGATGCAAGGATGATTTGAATTGCGATCAAAATTTCTATGTTTGAGGGAGTAAGCGATACATATTTAGCAAAAGTAATTTTTTACGATTTTTTAAAGCTCTGAACCTTGGACTGAAAAATAGCAAATAATTAAACTTTAGTCAAATTATTGTATTTATTTGTTAATCAATGGATGTTATTCATATCTGAAAATGATTCTGGCCATGGATAAGCTTCGTCTCATCTCGATCAACGTCAACTCCAATGTTACTTTACATCGACGTGACTATCTCCTTGAATTCATTGTTAAGCAAAAGCCTGACGTCATGCTTCTCACTGAAACCCACCTCAATTCATGGCACTCCATGACATTCAAAGATTTTGAATTCGTAAGAAACGATAGGGTAATAGGTGATGGGGGAGGTGGCACCGAGATATTGGTTAGAAGACCCTTTTGTTTCCAAAATATAGGTAAAGTAGAATTCAGAAACGTTGTCTCTTGAAGTCTCCGTTATCAAGATAACGCTGCTAGGTGGGGGTAACCTCTTGGTTATCTCTGCTTATGCAACTGGTCGAAATGTTTTCAAGTTCAAGGAGGAGCTCAATTCCTTGTTTGAAATACCCGAATTGAACAGGCTGCATAGCTATTATATTTTTGCCGGTGACCTGAATGCCAAGCATACATCATGGCTGAACGCCAAAAATAGTCTCAGAGGTGTGTTCCTGAAATCGTGGATAACAGAACCAAATCGAAAATAGATGCAATCTATATGGGTCGGAGTTCCCAACATACCCTACGACAAATTCATATTTGGACCTCTGCATTGCTGACGCAAGACTTGAATTCAGCTTTAATAGTCCTCAACGGAAACTGTAGGTGCTTCCTTATGAAAGCGACCATAACGCAATCGTAATGGAAATCAATCATCAAAGGTTGGAAAAACTGAGAGGCATCAGCCTACAGGACCCAGTTGGCGTTTTCGCGAAAGTGAATAGCATATTCCGCAAGAACTCTCGAGTGAAGGTATCGAATCTTGAAGTCGCTAGTGAAGAGATAAATCTACTCGATAGGGCTGGTATCGAAATTGATAGTGCGACTCTGGATAGAAATGGAAACAGGATTATTCTTGGTTATGTTGACTGAAGACGCATGAGCTGGTTTCTTCTTATTAATTTTTTGTGTTCTATAAAGCTATTATTATTAATATTATTGCTATCACAATTACCATGCTTTTAATCCTCAGTAGTTTCGTCTTCTTGTATGTCCATGCTCAGTTCATTTGCCCTGCCAGCCCCACCAACATCTTCGGGACTCGTTTGAATTTTCTTTTGGTTTTCATTTATCTTCGCCTTAGACTTTTCTTCTTCTTTTTTTAATTTGATTTTCCTTTTAAGGGAGCGACAATCTTCGGATCATTTTTTAGAATGCACTTATTCACTGCTTTAGCTCATTTACTTTTTTTAACATCATTTTCTTTTTCCTATTTCAACCATTTTCAATCTCCTTTGCAATTCCGTGTCTTCTGTAATGAATTTTTTTCTAAGAATTACTCGCAAGGACCCTCGTTGATTTGAAGGGTCCTTGTCTATTATCGCTTGCACTTGCTCTAAAAATTCTGCAGATCGGACAGTATCAGAACGTTGTTCGTGCTTTTTGCATTTTGCAACCGATTCTGTATCGCCTCCTGACGCTTCCAATTCACGGCGAACTTTCTGCACGCATGAACGGGCGCAATTAAGCAAATTAGAGATCTCTAAATCTGTATGGTTCGCATATATAGCGACGATGATAGCATGTCTCTTCATTTCTTGAGTGATGTTGTAGTCCGCCATTTCTTAACTGAAAAGGAAAAAAAATAAAAAAAAATTCGCGAAGTTATAGTCACATTTATGCATGTCCTCAAATACCGTACGCACCCTGTATAACAATCTTCCAGAAATGGTTAAGAAAGCAAACTCATTTTTGGTGCCGATCGTCTGGCACAAGTGTCAGCGAACTATAAACAAGACCGAATTCAGCTAACTAGCTTCGCTCAACGACCGCGTACGCGTGCTTGTCGACTAGCTATTCGCGGGATCATATCAGGCGGGCTATTGTCGAGCCACGAAGCTACACTACAAAATATTTATCACGCGTACTCTACTCTACGAGACGTACCAATCAATTTTTAATTATCTTTAAAAATGTTCTATTGTGCCAATTTTTTGTCTCGTTAAAGTTAGCGGACACGGAGGCTTGAGACAAACCCAAAGAGATCGATGCAGATCAATTCGTAATACCTTTTGCTAGAACGGATCGTCTAAAGAACGATGCAACGAATGATGCTCTGCATATATATTACAATCTACCAGAAATGGTTAAGAAAGCAAACTCACTTTTGGTATTTAAGAAGAGACGAAGGGAGCATTTAATGAGCACTGATTGAAGCGTGGACCTGTAGTTCTGCTTTTATGAGCGCAGTATCTTAGGGCATTTTTGACCCTATCAGCGAGATACTGAAGAGACAGTTACTCAGAGTTTTTTTGAATGTCTCGTATTATATTGAATTTTTTTAGGGTTTTGTAAAATAATTTTACAAAACCCTACTAGCTTCGCGACCAGTCTGTCCGTCTGTCCGTCCGTCCGTCCGTCCGTCACAGCAGTTTTTCTCGGAAACTACTTAAGCTAGAAACATCAAATTTTGTGTGTAGGTGTAAAGTGGTGATCTCTTCAAAGTTCAAGTACAAAAAAGTTTTATAAAGTATTTAAGGGGGGTCTCCTCATATAGGAGAGTGACCCCCCGAAAAAAAAATTTCATTGAAGGTAGCCAATATGGGTATCAAATGAAAGGTCTTGATGAGAGCTTTTCAAGACAGGTCTTAGTTTGGCAAAATTTGCTTCTAGGGGCGCACAGGGAGGGGAAATACACGAAAAATTTGTGTCCCCCCCTCGCGATTGGACACCTGTGATCCGAAAAATTTGAAAAAAATCAGGAATGTAGGCCTTGGTAAGTACAACAACAACAAATACGTGAGAAGTCGCGATTCACTCAACTTTGTTAGTAATAGTATGATTTATCGATTTTATGTTTTCTTGAATGAAATCTTAACGGTGCCCTTAAATTCAATGATATTCAGTACGTAGATGTCTATTTATAAGGTTGATCTATCCTGAAAGTTTCATAAAGATTGAATTAAATTTAGCGAAGTTATAGCGGTTTGAATTTCCCTGTATTACTATGGAACAATATGCGCTGCATTTATTACTATGGCTACATATGGCTATGGAACAACATGCACTTTTTACCGACTCAGACACCACAGTTTTGCTAGGATTTGCATGAAAATTTCAGGAATGATAGCTGTCATGTATATCTTTGAGAATCGGTTCAGCTAGTGGAATCAGTAATCGTAAACAAAATGGCGGCTGTTTTAAATGCTAAGGTTGAATAATTTTGAGTTATTTTTTCCCAACTTCAACGTTTAAGGTGCATGCTTTGAACACTTGATTCAATTTAATGAACGACTGAAGATGAGTACCTACAATTAATGCTCATAAGTGAAACAAGTCAAAGCGGTGGGAGAGAGCTCTTAGCAAAAAGGTTTTGTAACCATTTTAGGATTCGAAAAAATTGGCCATTAATCGATGATAACAGTACAGGAGAGTGGCCCCTGAAAAAAAAATTCATCAAACGTAGCCGATATGAGTGTGAAATAAAAGTTTTCATGGGAGCTTTTCAAAACAGTTGTTAAACTGTCAGATTTTGCTTCAGTGGGGGCACAGGGGGAAATACATGACAAATGTGTTTCTTCCGTCGCGGATGGACATCTGTAATAATTATCAAGGGAGATATTTATGAGTATAAAGATACCAAAAACCTCAGAAGTCGAAATTCGTTCAACTTTGTTAATAATAGTTGTAGTGAGTAAGAGTTTCCATAAAGTCCGTGAAGGACTGCAGCGATGTTCTGCTGCCTCGGCAGAGGAAGGTGTTGGTTCCTGCCGAGAATGCCCTCGTCCGGAGACGCGTGAATGCGCTGGCAGGCTAGCATTGCGGTGTCGTGGGGCGGGTTCGTTTCCCCGGCACGAGGACTCACTACAAAACATTTTGAATTCACGAATTGCTTGCAGAGATCACGAGAGGACGACCGAAGTCGCAAATTTGTAGATAACCTCCACGAAGGAATTATGACTTGTTACGAGAACAAGTGCAACCTGACAAGAAAGACTAATTTGGGGTGACCTCGTCTTTACCCAAATACATTCAGGGCCCACAAATGAAAGAGGGGCAACCGGGTGGTGGTGGAGCCCCTTCATGCCCACCCAACCGGAATAAATCCAATGTTAAATTGTTGAAGTGGCCAGGTATTCCTCTTCTGAGTGGAAAACTCATGCAACTTGAATTCACGACACTACAATGGTCACCAAGCGTACTTTTCGGCGTTCACTCGCCTTCCTCTCACGAGGATCTTGTGCAACTCCGAACTAACATGGCGGGGCCGAGCCATCGAGCAACGAAACAGCAAAAGTTTCGTTGAATAATGCCATCTATGGGTGAACATGCGGTGGTGATAATGCCCACTCGTTTCGGTTGTTTTTAAAATTTTAAGTCGTCTCTTGTAGATTCGCTTAAATTATCAATTGAAAGCAATTTATGTTTATAATTATTAGGCGTAATTAAGAGGGAAATAAATCGAAAGAATAAGACAGGCACGCGTTAATTACCGACAAACAAAACAATTTTGAATTAATATTATGGTTGGAATGGGTAAAATTTGACAAATTTTGTGGGGTTTAAATGATACAATGATTTTATCGTTCATATAATTTAAGGGGTTAACCGTTTCGTTCTAAGCATTTGCATACCGCGTTACACCGCAATTAGTTAAATTATATTCAAAAGATATTGAAATAAAATCACTACACATTAAAATATTAAACAGTTTTAGAATTTTGTTTCCCGGGTGTTAAGTACAAAAGAAATTTTTCACTTATTTTTCATGCAAAAAAAAAAAAAGAGCGAGTGTTGCGATGGGGAAGGTGACTGAATCGACCGAATCCTTGTTAAATTGCGTTCGTGCTGTGTGCCTGTGTCAGCGCTGCTTTTAGAGCCATAGCTCCTAGATTACTACATAGTATGATCTTCGTATTTCATATTTTCTCCAATAAAATCGTCTTTGACATGTTTCTTGATTTGATTCGATCTGGTGACTGCATTTTGTAAATTGAATACAAAACCCTTCTGACATGAGCGTAGGTCTGTTTACCTAACTTGTTTATCTCTACGAGCTGATCATGATTTTGGACTAGATGTTCATGAAAAGGATTTGTTCACATTATTTTGTGTGCCCCCTTATATCGATGTATTAAACATTGTCTGGGTGGCACAAAGGACGAAACTACTTAATGTCAATGCAGATCGCACGAGCGTTGTGTGACGAAGAAAGAGTGAAGGAGAGAGTGGTAGGGAATGGCGGTATCAAAAAAAGCAACCGTTACTTTCTCTGAAGAAGGTCGTTGCATTATAAGGGGAATGACAAACCTAAGGATGTTAAAGTGGCTAAAGTAAAATACTCATCTCTGCCTAAAGGATGGAAACTTGACGGATGCAGTTAACTTTAACCTAGTAAAATAACAAACTATGCAGTTTCGATGGGGTGACCACCTTCTCTCTTCATGAGCAGCCACTCCTGGTCAACACAAGGCTGCTCGAATGCTTATGTTTATTACACTTCCTTCTTAAATTTTCTCTTCTCCAGCTTCTCATTCGGTGGTTCCGATAGTTGAAAGTCGAAAATATTGATTTCCGGATCGAAAAAATTTGAATTTGTAGGCTCACTTCTGACGTTGAAGTCGTCATCCGCTTCCTCCATCCCACTTTTTAGTGGGAAGGCCGAGCTTTCTTTTGCCTTGAGAGCCTCTTGCTGATATCATGAATCAATTGCTTATATAACGGCACAATCAAGAAACTTTATTCACGGTACATTCTCTGGATCTTATTGAGTTTGTAGTGTCTCTTGTAGATTAGTCTCATTCCACATGCGGTGGTAAGCGAACATTTAATTTGTACGGAAATGTAGAACTCAAACAGTTCAAGCCGTTCAAAATAAGTTTCAAATTTGAAATTAATTTGCGCCACATATACACAAAAAAAAATAGCCACGCATAATTTGAACATTGTCATATGGCCACCAATACCAAGATTGTTCCGTCCCAGCCCGACTAGCGTCAACGAATCTGGCATATGAGTATCTCCATTGGAACTGTTGGTCTCGTGAACTTGAATTGAGGTGATATTTTATCTTCTTATCAGTGGCCCCTCTATATATGTGATATATAATTGGCACACTGTCAGAATCAAAAACACGTCGATTCATGTCTAAATATACGAATGCTTCTGGAGGAACGAAGCCAGTAGCGAGACAAGTCTCAATATACCCGTCTGTAGGGTGGAACGGCTGTGAAATCCAAGGGTTTTCACTCACAGTTACAGATTTTGCGACATGATTCCGAAGAAGTCTCAATATGAAAATATCAACTCTCGTCACTTTAGCAGTTTGATAAATTCTTCCATTCACAATAAAGTGCTTCCAATACATCTCAGGCTTTCTGTACAAACCAGTGTATGCACGAAGACATTACCTTTCGAAAACTCTTAATTTTTCCACAGTACTAGCACTCTGGTTATACCAAATCAGACGTCCATATATCAAAACTGGCCCAACCAGGGTTTTGATCAATGTATCTGGATTGAAAGAGTCGTCAAATGGCCATGACTACTTTTTGTGCTTTACTGAGCATGATATTGACGTATTCAGTATGGTACAGATACTGTTCGAGATGAATACCGAGGCATCGAACATAGGATTTATATGGATTTTAAACGTACCGTCATATGTACTGTCAAAATTCTTTAGAAAATTTCTTTGATTTGAACAGCACTAGATGGCGCTGATGAAGCTACTCGAAGAGGTTACTTCGCGATGTGACGTAGTGTTTCCGTTTTCGGGTCTGAGTAAGAAGGCAACAAATCAAGGCATATTGCTGCAATTCACATATAATCCTGTTTCCATTTCCATCCGGAGTCGTACTATCAATTTCGATACCAGCTCAATCGAGAAGATTTATCATTAAAAATAATTAAGCAGCTGGTCGATTTTAAGAATTAGCTCTTTGTTGCTACTTACATTATTTACATACAGTATTGCCTGCTGGTCCTCTGGTGGCAAGTGCAAATGATGCCCCGGGCTTGATGAAGTTGGAAGTTTTCGCACTGCGGTGCACTTGCGTTCATTCTGGAATAAGTTTTACTTTTGCATCTTGAGATAAAGGGCATCCTCGATATGATGGAGGATGATCAAATAAATCGCAGTTGACTCTGTACTCACCGGTGGCACGAATTTCTTTGCATTTTACGCACCGATAGTGCATGGCGCAATTGGCAGCTGAAATACCAAATCGGACATCGGTAACACTAGTTGATTTCTCTTTTCTGGAGGCGTTCCCCTCTCACTACTCTGAAATTCAAGTACCTTATCTGTTGAAGGGCACTTGGACTGCTTTTATTAGAAATTTTTACAAAATAAAGCAGTAAATTCTTTTTTCCGATGGTGAATCTCCTTGTTGCAAAGGTTTTGACAGAAATTAATTCACTTTCTGGTGCATATCCTTGAGTACTTTTTTATCCTCCACGCTGAGGATTCTTCGGCTTGGGCCGTCGGACCTGGTTTGCCCATTGGAGACGATCTTAGGAGGCACCACTCGCTTGCACCTTGGTCCCAAGTAGTCGCCATCGAGAAACGCGGCCACCGAACCTTTTATTCTAACCTAGTGAAACCTTCCCGATAGGGATTACGTAGAAAGAACAATTATTCAAGGACGGTGTGACCACTTCGCACTCTTTATTCGGTATGTGTTCAGTAGACGTAAGACTAACTGAATGTCCCCCCCCCCCCTGAAAGCTTATTCCGGATACTGAAACACACCCGAGTCAAGTGTACAATCCATGCAAGAATTATTTTCTTCAAATGAACTGGTCTTTGTTTTAAAAAAGGAAACTAATGGCAAAATATAATTTACCGTTAAGTTAAAGTACAAATGAACAATATGTCCAAAATGCCTGTCCTTACGTCTAATCTCCTCATTGGGGCCCCCCGAATTAAGTAACGTCGCGAAGTTATCTCTCCAGCCCACCACTTGACAAACTTCCACAGGCAATATTCCACGTCGCTGATGAAAATTCAACCGAATTATCTCCTATTTCTACGTTGAGCAGCTGATTAGGATACACGTCCTTGATACTTCGTCGCACTGTTGATCTTCTGCTGTCGATCCTCGTCCACCAAAAGAGATCCGTGCTTTGTCCTCAGGTTCCTCACCAGCTAGGTTCCGACGGGTGAGCCGTTAATTTTTCTCTTCGAGGCAAATGGACTTTCAATTGCGGTGCTGGCTTGCATCAGCAACCTCCCAACTGGCGTTCATTGGGTACGCACCTACGTCCCACATTCGCCGCATCGAGTTTCGCCGTCGTTGGTTGTCCGATGGATTGTCAAAATTGAAAATATCGAAACTCTCCGAACGTTACTGTTGATATATTGGAAAGTTAGCTTTTAAATCATTTTGCCCAAGTAAACTATGTGTTATGGGTTGACTTATCGCAGACATCTGGTGTAACATTTGCTTGTGAGCATTAGGGCTAATCTGTGGCATCGATTGAGGTGGTTGATGCTGTTGTTGTTGAGGTGGCATCGAATTATTTTGTATCATTGCAGGGTGCGGTGGCATAGCATAACTTTCAGCATTATGAATGGGAACAAAACTATTTGGATGCTGTGAATAAACAGTACCCATTGACGTCTGTGACATTGGATAAAAAGCTGAAACTGGTGGCGGTTCATTAATATTGCTGGTCGGTTGTTGTTGCTGCATTAATTGTGGATTAGCTGAGGATTTTGATGTAGTTGATTGCGTTGATGTAGGAGGCATTGAATTATGCATTTGGTGATGTTGTGGGGGATGTCCATGTTCATACTGCACTGGTATCATTTGTGGATTTGGAAACGACCCTTGATTGGAGTTTGTTGCATTTGTTGATTCCTTTGTGGCTGTTGCGACGCGGAAACTTTCGGTGGCTGACCCGGCATCATATGCATCATAGGCGGCATGGATGGCATTGAATTCGGTAGTTCCTTTGGCGGCGTGGTCCCTGGATGGTACATGCTGGGTGGCAATCCATACATTGAAGTATGAGCATACGCACTGTGTTGTGGGTTGAACTTACTAGGCAAATAACTCATCGGCCCTGGGATAGCTCTACTGGTAAGTGGTATCGCTGTTCGATCAGGTTCTCGCATTAATGTCGGGTATAAATTTATAGCATCGACTAAATCGCTGTAAAGTTGTTAGTTTTGCATGCTTCCTATCAACTCTTTCTAATTCAGCGTCCATCACTAGACCCATTTTATTCACCTCAATTTCCAGACGTAGCATTTCTTCACTGTCTTGGGAAGAATCCTCTGGATTAGCTCTATTTTTTTCTTCATTGATTTCAGGGACATAATTATTTTCCTCCTCTAATTTAATATTAGTCTGTTCTCCTTGTTTTGCTTCGCCATCATTTTTATTTGACTTTAAATTCAAATTTAACCGTTCAGGTTCTGCGCTTAAACTTTTTCCTTATTTCGTTACTTTTTTGTTTTTCACTTTAACATTTACAACTTTGGCTTGGCAGGCATCTTAACGACCGCAAGGGAGAGTGCAACTTGAAGAAGATCGACCGTACCCTCTCCGCAGTCCGGATCCTTCAATAGGAGGGTCTAATTTTTATCGTTTTTTTGGGGTATAGATGAAGTATGGAACCTCCCCTGAATTCAGAGTACCAGCGATTTTATTTTAACGGTTAATTTTTCTGCGTTTGCTCTTTTGATTTCAAAATTGCTTATTTTATTTTTGGCTACCAATAGCCGAGGTATATCTCTTCCGATTTGTCTGAATACATTTATTGGCAGAACTTTTATTGCTTGATTGCTGACTTTTTCTAAGGAACCAGCAGAACTGCAAGTTAGTTTCTACTCCTTTTCCTTATTTTTAAATATTAAATTGAATATGCATTAGTATCTTTATCAGAATTAACTTGGACATCTTCTGCAATTACCATTTCTTTTGCCAGTACCAGTGCTACAAAATAGTTTTGACTTGCATGAGCGCCGCCAACACTTAGCATTCATTTCACATTTTTCTTCACCTTCTTTTCCTGTTAGACCAGTTTAGGCATTCGTAGCTTTAGTTTATCATTTTTTTTAAGCGTAGTTTGATCATTTCTTCATTGTTTGCAATTATTTAGAATTTATATTCGCCATCTGCGGAGTTATTCTTGATCATGTTTTCTTTTCTTGATAATTGTCACCAGCTTATTTTTGACATTTTCTCGGGTTCCTCCGTTCCGTTGTCTTGAGATTCTTCGCTTTACTTTATGTATCGAAGCAAAATTATGATATTCGATTTAAATGATTGAATCGATTGTTTCGACGATATGATAAGCTTTTTCCAATAAAAATTAATTTCCAACTGACGTTTTAAAAAATTATTTAATTTTTGATAACTAGTGATAGTAGCGATTTAAAAACATATCTGTATGCAACGAATGCTAGACTCAGAATTCCCTTTGAGCCTGAGAAAGCAGGCGTTGGTCAGGCCCTCAGTGCTTGCGAATTACTACGCAAGCAATAAGCCCTGTAGCTTCTAAGCCTGTTATTTAGATCGATGGTTTGAGTAAAAGATGAAAAACATAATGCTCTTAATATATTTTTATTTATTTGCATCTGAAAAAATACACTGGCTAAGTTTATACATAATGTTATTCGATTTTTCATACACATATCCTTACAAAAAGGGGAAAATTATGATTTAAATGCAAAAGATTTTTGAAAGTATTTCAAGATGAAATGATATTTAAAATTAAAACTTATAATATTGAGTCGATTTTGCCGTTCATGTTTTTGTGTTTCAAATATATGTTTATAATAAGTATTGTAATATTGTAGATCACTTGAATATATCTTATGTAAAATGATTGAATAACTTTAATCAGCCCGAGCAATTTTTCATCTTCGTTTACAACTTTCCTTATTACAATCAACAAAATTGCTAAGCTCGGTTGAATTAGGTGGTCCTTCGCTATACAGATATGTTACAGGCCACAAACGGGCAACTGTGAAGTCGGTCAAACTTTGGAGTCCGCCTGGTCGTGGAGGTCGTTGAAAATGCGCTGGTTTATCTTTATCACCTGGGGCATAAGTTATTCCTTGATGCGTTTCGGTGCTGTTGCCAGGGTAGTATCGATCACTGCATTTACGCCATTGGTCAAATTCATCTCCGACAAAGCACCTTAAAGTTAAAAGAATTACAACACGTTCCTAGGAATCTATTAAATAACTTTTACCATGGATAATCAAATCCTTTCGAATACCCACAGGGATGATCGGCTTTGCAACAATAGTCCCACGATCCTACTTCGCCTGATTCGATTTCACATGAGTAAAAGCCAGTGACCAGATTTTTATCGCAAGCACTTCCCAAGCGACATGGTTTGCCCGATACAGTGTAGTGCCTCCAAGTTACTTCTCCTTTTCATATCATTTATACACATATTTAAATTTTATTTTATCTTTTCGCAATCAAACTTTGTTCTTAATTTTTATAAATGCATTTCATCGAATATTGGGTTTAAGATACTTTTGTATAATCACTACAACTATATGAAGATTATATTTACAGAAAATCATCTAAAATCTAATAAATTATATTGTGGAGGTAAAAGTAATCATGTTTCCCCTGTTAATACTGTACAGAGTGTTTTAAAGTTGCCATAACCATTTTTGAAAGATAAATTCAAGACATTTTTGTTCCATACTATATATGATTAAAAATGATTGATTTTCCTTTGTCATGTCTGAACTAGAGGATAAAGCTACTCGCTAAAAACTACTACGTGCATAGAGTGTGGAGATTTAGTTTACCGGGTTCACGGAAAATGTCCATTCGTCGATCGTTGTTAGCGCGATTGCCACCAATTGTGGTGACTTTATCCCGACATGTCCAATCGAAAGGATTCCATGCAAATAGCCAATAGTCACGATTGTTGGTGTGACGATAGTGAACATTCAATTTCAATTCTGTTTGATCCAAATCGGACATTTCACAATTGTACTGGCTGGCATGGGATCTGAAAATAAATTATTTATCATATTAGAGCGCAAGTTTGCACATAATTTTCAGTCGTAAACAGATTCATATTGTTACATGTACAAATAATTCTGCGAGCTACTGTCGCAATTGTTTTGACAACAATTAAGAACATCAACAAAACGAATTTACTCGAAACCACGAGAACCCAACAAGCATGCTCCATTCATTACGCTGCTGGAATGTTCCCGCTAATTCACCAATGTACGAGAACTGAGTTGAATGATTAGAGACCCTATATAAAGGCGAGCTGAATGAATGAATGGGGGGAATCATTCATTCGACCGCGATAAGAACTGCGATAGTGTGTGGGAAGCGGTATTGTTCGAGTAATAGAAAAGTGACTTTCGTAATAGTGAAGTGATTTAGAAGACAATGCGATAAGAAATTTATGGACAAGTGTTAGACTTTTAATAGTGAAAATTAAAATTAGTGAAAGTGTTAAATTGATTATTGTGCATTTTTGTAATTAAATAAACTCTTTTAACTTAAATTAAAAGACATTGTGTTTTCATTTTCCCGGAATATTAAAATTATTGGCCGCGAACCAAAACACGCGACAATATATTTAAATGTATCATGAGCATAAGAAGTTTTAAGAGTGTGTCAGAAGCAAAATTTGAGATTGTGTCATCTTATTTTCTTTTAATCGTCTATTATGTATGTTGATCACTAATGCCTCGTCCCTACACGGAATATTGTCAAAAAATCTGTATCATATCAACACAAAGCAAAGTTACAAAACCTTCTTTAAAAAACAGATCTCATTGGCCCCACCAGCCGGAAAGGCAAATTTCCCGTAGGTATCCTTATTTTTAAAAGGCGATAATAATTTTATTGGCCGCCACTTTGAAAGTCAAAAACTATTTCAGGAAAATGTTTTGTTGTATCAATACTTCCAATTTAAGTCATTTCAAATGTTTTCATGAAAAATATTCAACATTTCTGTTGCTACTAAAATAGCAAATCGCGCTTACTTTTTGACCTTTGGGGGCCGCCATTTTGAATTTATGGATTTGATTTGGGATTATTCTGAAATATATCTGTCTTAGGTTTTCATCAATCACTGTGCCAAATCTTTTTCAAATCGGAGTTTCACTCTAAACAGGGCAAAAGTATTCAATTTCCAGTGGAAACCCGAATTCTATTTTTTTTCATTGTTCTTCAGCTACTTGTGGCGGCAATGTCCCATCGCAAGCCAACTCTTCTCGGCACAAACAGATCCTCCCCCCACGAGAAATCTTCGCTTGCCGCCGAGTTGGAACATCAGAAGCGCAATCAACGTCCCGCGAGAAATAGGAAAGTTTGCTTGAACCATTCTTCTAGGTTCTCATAAGTCGCTATACATAGGAGAACTTGCTTGATCCGCTCTTCTAGGATCTCATAAGTCAAAACACATGGGAGAACTTAGGCAAAGTTTTCGCAGGTCCTATCATCAGAGACTACAAGTCTCCTACAAGTTCATCATTAATCGGTCCGCGGATTTCAAAAAAACAAAGTTAATTTTATTGTAAAGTCGGTTCCAGAATAAAGGCCTAGTTAAAAATCGGGCGTTTTCAGCATTGTCGCCTTCGGCCAATAGCTGGACTCCCTAAGAGTAAAATTGCATCTAAAGTGATGACCCCGAGTCGAGAACTAGCATGGTGTTTGGGTGGGACGACGATTGTGCAGGGTTATGCCTCGCTGCGCAACCTAGAGCTCTTGGTCTTCCAGGAGTAACAGCCGCTATCGCCGGCGCATAGTCAGCCAGCATCGGCAAGTCAACAATTCAACCAACAGCAGTCACCAGCTCAACAGTGTCGGCTAATGCAAGTTGCCATCGTTCTGGCGCACTAGCCCGGAACTGTGGTTCTTTCAGGTTAAATCCCAATTCCAATTGCATCAGGTCACAAGAGACTCAACCAGGTACCACCTCACGGTCTCGTCATTGGACCACGACACAACCGTCGATGTGGCCGGCATCATCTACACGCGTCCGGAGCTCGACAAATATAGGAGCCTCAAAGCGGCCATCATCTCCCGCTTGATGGATTCCCCCGACGCCCAGCTACACAAGCTCCTCACAGGTATCAAGCTCGAGTATAGACGGCTGTCACAGCTGTTGCGTCACATGCGCTCCCTTACTGGGATGAAAGTAAGTGACGATGTCCTACGGGTCAAATGTCTCGATCTCGCCACAGTTGCAGATGAGGCATACGACATGGGCCCAGTAGTAATGGCCACATCCATAGAGGAAACCATGTGCTCCACGACACCGTCATCTAGTTTCTTCTCAACACGCAGCTCCTCGGAACAGATCGCAGCTGAGCTATCCGCCCTGCGCTTAGCAGTTCATAGATTTGACTCGTAAGGTACTCCAGCAACCACTCGCCAGTACCAACATGCTGCACGGGCGCTCCTCTTCACAACACGGCCGCCAAGGGAGACCACGCCACGCCACTCTAGGTCCCGAAACACATACGGGATATTGCTGGTATCACAGCAAACACGGAGCACTAGCGATACGATGCAAACCGCCCTGCACATTTTCAGTTCAGGGCACCGTTACCGGACGTTCGGAAAACTAAGATTGCCGGCACTGTACTCAGCAGACACCACCGGCAACAATCCGGAAAAGCATGTTACGGGCAGCCAATGGTGTGCCTATCATCACCTTCGGCACCCAGCAACTCACGTTGGACTTTGGGGTACGCCTTTATTGCAGACGTCCAGACAGCCACACTCAACTATCATGGCTTTCTTATCGATCTACGAAATCGACGCCTCTTGGACGACTGCACCAGCCTCTCCACAGTCTGCGTCCTCGGTCCAGCTCCATCAGTGCACAGTATCAGCGCCGTGGCCAAGCCATCGACCTTGGAAGGCACTAATGGAGGAATATACAAGCAGATCATCGCAAGGCACGCTAACACACCTCCAGGCCCCGATGAGTTGGCTTCAATCGCTGACCTTCCCGTTCACCACCAGATAACCATACATGGTCCACCCGTCTTCGCAAGACCACGTCACTTCACGGGAGAACGCCTCTCTGCAGCGAAAGCGGAGTTCGAATTCCTATTGGAACGAGGCATCATTCGACCTTCATCAAGCCAATGGGCCAGTCCATTGCAAGCTACTCGGATTACCACCAACTAAATGACCACATCCGCCTAGACCGCTACCCATTGCCCATTATCGAGGATCTGATCCAGGAGGCCAGCGGTTCAGTATTCGGGCCTTTTATCAAATCCCGGTAGCACCAGGAGACATCTGCAAAATGGCAGTCACCACGTCCTTCGGACTATTTAAATAAGTAGGAATGCCTCTTGGCCTACGCAACGCAGCCCAAACCATGCAGCGGACACTCAACCACCTGCTGAGGAAGCTCGACTTCGTACGCATCTACCAGGATGATGTCCTAGTATCCTAGGCTAGCCACGACCATCACCAGCGACGACACCTCGAGCAACTTTTTTCCGTACTGCAAGCCGCATGCTTCAGCCCAAATGGAATAAATGCCAGGCTGGCCTCCTCGAGGTCATCTTTGCCAGGTACCACATCTTTGAACACCAGCTCCCAAGACGAAAGCCATCGCAAATTTTCCCAAACCTGCTGACTCCTCACAGTTCAAACGTTTCCTTGGGATACAAAACTTCTATCGCCGCTGCATACCATATACCGCTGAGCTACAAGCACTACTTTCAGAGTTGCTGAAAGGCTGTAGCACCAAGAGATCGCAAATTACTTGGACACCTGACACTGAAGCCGCTTTTGGAAGCTGCAAGCAAAGAATCGCCAGAGCTTATACAGCAGCATTCCTTTCACCCTCGCACCACTTGGCACTTCGTACCGACGCATACAGCACCTCCATTTGGGCAGGCTTGGGCCAGCAACGGGACGATGGTACTTGGATACCCCTGGAGCGCTACTCCTCTTACGACCGCGAAATTTTGACACTCTTTGCCGCAATCAAGTTTTTCCAGCGCATTCTGGAGGAGAGGAACTTCACGGTCTACACCGACCATCGACCACTCACTTTTCCGCTGACAAAACGCTCGGACAAAGCCTCGTGCCGCTAAAGCAGACAGTTAGATTTCATCGGCCATTTTGACACACGATGGGAGTATACACCAGGAGAAGACAAACCGTCGCCGATACATTCTCTCGCATAGAGACGGTTACGGTACTCACCACACTTACTGTTTGAGTCATCAGTGAGGCCCAGGCCACAGATGACCAGTTGCCGCATCTCCTGGCGAGTCGCCGCTTCAAGATTCTACTCTGCGCACTACACCAAGTTCAACGGTGCTACTCACCAGCAGTGCTCCGCCGAAAAGCCTTCGATACCGTCCACCAGCTCTAACATCCTAGCGGGCGGCCACCACAAAACGCGTAGCGCTGAAATTCTTCTAGCTGATCTGCGAAAGGATGTTTATCGCCGGGCCAAGCAGTGTGTACCATGCCAGCGTTCAAAGGTCCATCGCCACAACCACGCCGAGCTAGGTAGCTTCAAGATGCCGGATGGCCATTTCGACCACATCCACGTCGACCTTATTAAACTCCCGCAGTGTGACAGCTACGAGAACTACCTTACCATCATTAACCGGTACACACGCTGGCCTCAAGCAAAACCAGGGCAGAGACATTGACAGCGTCACGGATCTTGCCGAGGTAGAAGAGGCCATCAAAAGGGAGTGCCCTAGCGGGGGAAGGATCAAAGCGCGGCTGACAATAGAAAACCAAAGGGGACAACGCATGGCTATAGTTGACTTGACCCAAAAGGACACCGAACAATTTCTGAACAAGGGCAAAGTACGAATAGGGTGGGTTGTCTTGTTAGAAATACCTTGGCTATGGTCACACCACACAAGTCTGCAAAGGACCCGATAGGAGTTCCCTATGTTACAAATGCGGTGAAATGGGACATAAAAGAAAAGAGTGTTCGAAGGAGGTACACTGTATTCGTTGCAAGGATGCTGATCCAAGACCTGATTTTGGACATCTCTTAGGATCCGGAAAATGCTCAGTTTTCCAGGAAGCCCTGGCGAAGGCGAAATCAAAACTTAAATGACCCGCATTCTGCAGCTAAACCTACACCGCAGTTCAACCGCCCAAAATTTGCTTGAGTAGTTTGCGAGGGACATGAAAGCCGACTTCTTGCTACTGAGTGAGCAACACCAAGATAAAAATTCTGCATTATGGTATTCTGATGAAACTGGTACTGCCACCATTTGGGTTTGGAACAGTCATTTCCAAGCGGAGAGTTGTGGACGGGGGGATGGTTTCGTGTAGGTTCGATGTTCAGGGACCACCTTCTTAAGTATGTACCTAACGCCAAACGAATCGATATCATCTTTCCAAGCCAAGCTTAATGCTCTGGAGGGCGCTGTCTCGAGCGCAGAGGACAACGTGCTCATTGGGGGATACTTCAAACACCGGAACATACGCCGACTAAACTAAACACCGGAAATACGCTGACTTTCCGCCGTATTGGCTGTGAGGGAACCATACCGGACGTGACATTCGCCTCGGAGTCCTTAGTACGGAGGATACACAATTGGAAAGTATTAGAAGTGTATTCTGCTTGAAATCAGTGATGTTATCTCCCGACGTCCGTGCTCTCGGCTTTCTACAACTGGATGGAACATCGGAAGGATGCAGGGAGCTTCGGAGGGGATGGAAGACGTGGTGAACTCAACAATGAGCATCATCACGACTGCTTGCTGCGCTTCTATGCCCCGTCAAAACTCCCGGCACAGCAAACCCCGAGTTTACTGGTGGAGTGGAAGAGTGTCACGAGCTTCGATGTGAGGCTCAACGGGCGCGGATCCGTGAAGAGGCATGCAACCGGGTGTCAGCATATAAGTCGGCCAGGAAATGCCTTTGCAAATTGATTAACAATAGCAAGGTTCACTGCTTGCAAGACCTAGTGGACAATGTGAACAAGGATCCGTGGGGCCTTGGCTACAAGCTAGTTATGCGGAAGCTTGGTGCCCTACGGAAGCCTTGCATACATGATGCGGAAAAGATGGATGAGATAGTGCGGGCACTCTTCCCCGCCCATACCGTCCGAGTTGACGCTGTCCATGGTGAAACAGCAGTCGAGTGTCCACTCTTCACACAGCCGAAACTGGAGGAGGCAGTCCTTTCATTAAAAGTGAGGAAGGCTCCAGGTCTAGATAGATGTCCGGCTGAGGTGTTGCGGCTTGTCTATCACCATTGTCCTGATTTGCTGCTCAGCACATTCAACGCTTGCATACGGGACGGGGTTTTCCCGGTTCAATGGAAGGTGGTGAGGCTCGTGCTGATCAGCAAGTGGAAGGAGAATCCCGAATCGCTGTGTGCATCCCGCCCCGGCTGGGAAAGTGCTTGAGAAACTCATCAAGGGAAGACTCACTGACGCGATTTGTGCTGCTGGGGACCTATCTCCTCGGCAGTACGGCTTTAGAGCAGGAATTCCTACTACGAGTATTGATGCGATTCCAGAGGTGGTTAGCGCGGTCCAAAAGGCAGAGGCATATAGTCGTACGAAGCAATGGATCGTCCTGTTGGTGACACTTGACGTCAGGAACGCCTTTAACTCCGGTGGATGGGTGGATATTCTGGAAAACTCTTTTCAAGTTCCAGAATATCTAATACGAATTTTGAGGGACTACCTGAAGGACCGAAGCCTGCTCTACGACATGACACAGGGCCAACGAAGGATGGCTGTTACATCGGGTACTGCCCAGGGATCTATCCTTGGTCTGGGCTTGTGGAACGTATTTTACGACGGGCTACTGAGACTGGGGATGCCAGATGAGTCGCACTTGATCGGCTATGCGGACGTTGTTGCGGCTCTGGTCACTGCACACACCGTTGAACAAGCGCAACTTAGGCTAGGTATGCTAATCCACTGAGTGAGAGACTGGATGACTGCTCGCGAGTTCAGTTTAGCACTGGAGAAGGGGTCATCTTGACAAAAAGAGGATCCCTAGAGTAAGGATGATCAGTATTGGAGATATACAAATCGAATCGAAACCAGCGGTGAAGTACCTGGGACTACTGATCGACTCGAAGATGAGTTTCTCTGAGCAAATCAGGGCAACGGCTGAGAAGGCTGCTTCGGGAGTATCGGCTCTGAGTCGACTTATGGCCAACATAGGAAGACGCCTCTTGATGAGTGCTGTAGGGTCAGTGCTACTGTACGGAGCAGAGGTATGGGGCGACGCTATCAGCAAGGAGGTATACCGAAAACGTTTGGCACAGGTACAGAGAAGAGGAGCACTGAGAATTGCATCTTCGTATCCGGCAGTCTCTGATCTGGCGGTGAGAGTTATTGCAGGCGTAATACCTATCGCCCTCCTTGCTAGAGAGTGCCGCGCTATCTATCTGCGCCGAAACGAGGGTGCGAGGGAGATGTTTGTCCGCGAGAAGAGACAGCGCTCACTCAACGATTGGCAGCATTCTTGGGTGAATTGCATGAAGGGAAGGTGGACTTCACGCCTCATCCCGGATGTGAAACCGTGGCTGAATCGAAGGCATGGTGAGACTGACTTCTATCTGATGCAGCTTTTGAGCGGGCACGGGTGTTTTCAGTCTTACCTGCACAAGATTGGTAAGTCACGGTCCCCCACTTGTCGGTTTTGTCCAGGAGAGGAAATGGGACAGCCTGCGAAGGGACCTCTACAGGGAAACAGGAGTCCTTAAAGATAAAAGGGACTCACTGGAGCCGTGGGTGTTGGGGCTGGGGGATCGCTTGTTTGATACTTCCTCTTCTCTTCTCCCCTCCCGCTAGAAGAGGAATCCCCCAACTTGAGGGCGCCTCACGACGTAACAAAACGAGACCTGGCCCGAAGTAATGTGTCAAACGGTTCCAGGCTAGGTTCTCAGGTTGACAGGGGAGGTGTTTAGTGGGTAGTCCAGTCACCTTCTTGCGAGCATGGGATTCCCATACTCTGTACTAAAAAAAAAGACCTTCTTCACCGACCATCTGAAGCCAGCATGCTTGGTGCACCCCGATGCCCAGCCATCAGCAGCACTGTTAGTACAGCTTGAGTCACCCTCACCACCACAGTCGCCCACGCCACCGCCATTGCTTCCAACTCAGACGATTCAACAATCCGTAGCATTCTGAAACAACAAGCATTCTGAAACAACAAAAGCCAACTGCCAGCAAGAAAAATGTCATGTTTTCACTCCCTTCGTCGAACGCGAAGGCCATTGGGGAGGCAGCGACTGTGGCGGCAATTAACTTATATCGGAGCGCACTCACCAAAGATCTACTTGAGCAGTTTGCGAGGGACAGGCAAGTTAACTTGCTGCTGCTTAGTGAGCAACACCACAATCGAAGTTAGCCAATACGGTATTCTCATAAATATGGCACTGCCGCTATTTAGGTTTGGAACAGCATTCACTTTCAAGTGCAAGGCCATGGGCGAGGAGATCGTTTCGTTTGGGTTCAGTGTTTGGGAGCTACACTCTTTATTACATGCCTAGCACTGAACGATCCGTTACCATCTTTATAATCTACGTTAAATGCTTTAGAGGAAGCTGTTTCATCTACAAAGAGTCTTATACTCGTCGGAGGTGTCTTTAACGCTAAAGCGATTGCATGGGGCATGCCACAAGCAGATCTCTGGTGCAAATTGATCCTGAAAATGGTAGCTTAAGCTAGGCTCGTCGTATTAAATACAGACACACACCTACTTTCCACGAATGGGGTGTCATTAGTGCGAAGGTGAAAAATTGAGAGTTCCAGAGGACTACTCCGCTATTAATTACCAAAACGAAGCACTTGAGATCCATGGAAATACTTCTGACAAGATAAACGTTGAAAGGTTATAGAAATGCCAACGCCATGATCGGCACTGATGTTAGCTTCGCTGCGGAGCGGTAGGCTTGTAGCTAAAGTTGTGATGAGCTCATAGAATCATTACGTCAGCCTGCAGGTCTTCTATGCCCTGCCAAAGGCCCCGGCACGGTACGCTCCCAGTGCATTGGTAGTCACACAAAATTCCTTTCTTCCAAGGCACAAAATTTCATCTGAATATAATTGGAACTATGATGCTGTTTCAGTTGTTGTATATAGTTCGTTAATATCAAAAGAACATGCGGTTAATTAAATCAATTTATAATTAACAGCTGAAGGACATCGCTAGGGTCAAATCCCTTGAGAATAACCTTCGTAAGTTTTCGTAGAAGCTTCTGTGGACAAAACACACAAAGATAAAAACAAACGTATGATGCATAATATTTTTGCTGACAAGAGCCTGCAATAACCCTGTATCAAGGTGAGGTGTTGGTGATTTATGAAACGGCCAAATTCTTTTTATGAGCGCTAATCCATTGCACAATCTCCTGACGAATTTTACATCTTCTCTAAGCTTTTCATTGAAGCTGATTCGTTCTACCATTAGATGAAAAATATTATGATTTAGTACTGCAGCCCCTTTCAGGCTTTCGCTAAGAGATAGTCAGAGTATCTCATTATCATGGTTGAATCTATCACCACTCGAGAAAGTGATATGGTCAGTACCACGCTTTGGCTATGTGCCCGTCCACCCAGCTGCTATATATTCTGATTTTAAACCAGCCCGTATCATAACTGAACGGGCTTATAGTCCGTCCGAAGTATCATTCGACACAAATCTTGTTGTCACGAACGGGACTTGAACCAGGGACCTTGGGCTTATGCATCATAGGAAAGCTTAATACATAGAGATGTCAGGAGGAACTGTGAACTAGAAAAACTGGCGAATTCTCGTACTCTTTCGTCGGAAATGTCCTGAAGGTTTCCTATAGGCAATTCAATGACCTCTACCTAACTGGCTACTAAGCAAAAACATTTTAAGGATCTGAAGATACGATAACCATTTTGCTTAACTGCCAGAAAAATTGCTCAATTTGGGTAAGATAGTCTCCTCGCATTATGGTATCAAACATCGCCGGAAACTATTGGACTGATAGATGTGCAATGTTGATAAGTTTTCCTAATAATTATATTATATGCAATTGCTACGCCCTTGCTGAAAAATGAATTGTTTTGATTAGTTCGTTTTTTCATCCAGTTTATAAAATGTAGGAAAAGTTCGCCGCTCAGTACAGGTCATACTAATCATACAATTTATGGTCATCACAAGGAGAATTTTTAGAACAAAATTTTTAAAATTACGGAGAAGAGCAAAAGACAATCTACTGGAAGCTCTGTTCACTGCTTGCTAGGTTATACCACTGCTTAGGGACCTTAAGAAGTGACATAATGCATA
Organism: Odontomyia ornata; assembly: GCA_963969285.1. Classification (NCBI taxonomy): domain Eukaryota; kingdom Metazoa; phylum Arthropoda; class Insecta; order Diptera; family Stratiomyidae; genus Odontomyia; species Odontomyia ornata. The sequence continues at coordinate 404,844,553 of OZ017738.1, forward strand.
ATTTATGAAGTTGGAGCTACATTTCTATCGTTAATGTTGCCCAATATCCAGAAAGAGAGATAAAGCATTCATCGCTGGCAAACTTAGGAAAAGAAGCTGGACATGCTGCTTCATGAAAAAGTGAAAAAAATGGATTACTTGACTTTTTAACGAAGAAGTAGTTTGCTCCATTATTGAACAGTCCCGTGCTCAAAAGCTTACCTGAAAATTCTTGGGACGGTGCTTTTGAACGGCAAAAGATAGCTGAATAAAAACGATGAGGCCGAAAGCAACAGACGAAATTTTCAGGCAACTCCAAAATACCTTGCCGTTAGATTAATTAATTATTTATGCGCCAAAATAACGAAAAGGGGCAATGAAAGAGACGAAATACGCCGAAGAATACCGCTCACAAATAAAATATTTCATTCAGTATTGACGATCTTGAAGACCAGCTGCATACACAGGAAAACAAAGCTCCACGTATACAAATCTGTGATAAGACCTGTGTTATGCTATGGGTGTGAAACATGGACCCTAACCCAAGCATCCGCAAATATATTGAACGCCTTTGAGCGACGAGTCCTGAGGCGAATAATCGGAGCGAAGCTAGACGGAGACCAATGGCGAATTCGATACAACCATGAGCTGTATGAAATTTTTGACGACCCGGAGGTCTCAACGAATATAAGACTGCGGAAACTGCAATGGGCTGGCCACATGAATCGTATGGACGAACAACGGATACCCAAAAAGGTATTCGTTGGGAGAACTGAAGGCCGGAGACCAGTGGGGAAACGAGGAAACGCTGGTCTGACTCGGTCGACGAAGACAGTTCATTGCTGCTCGGATTTCGAAATTGGAGGACGCGATCAATGGACCGAGACAGTTCGAGGCGCTATTTGCAGGAAGTGAAGGCCCGAGAGGGGCTGTAGTGCTAAGAAGAAGAAAAAGGTGCAATAAAATTATTTCTATTTACATCACACCTTGTGCTTGTTTCCAGCACAGTGATAACCAAATGAGGCAGTTGATTTGATTGGAAAAATATTATTTTTACTCCAAAACTCATCAGATTGCTTGTTCAACGAATGACTTAAATTTACGATACTTACCCAAAACTGAATGAATAGCATTTAAATGGTGTTGTTTCCCGATATCTGATGCACTCCTTTTTACAATCTACTTCAGTTGGTACGGAGGTTGCCTTTTTAACAGCAGCTGGCAAAAGTTTAGCAGCAGATCCATATCCCAAATAGCATACTGTTAAAGTTTTACAAATTAATTTTTAAATTGATCATCAATTCATTATCGATTCGCTTACGTTTCTTATGCTTTTCATCCACAATCGGTTGTATCTCACAACCATGTCCATAGCTGGCTCTTTCAAACACATCAAACGTTTGATCTAGAATCAAATGTCTTTCCTTATCCATATCCTTAACAGGCCAATCACTGAGCTGACAATTATCAATGATTCCACCAGGTATTCTTTGACCGTAACGGAAAGCAAATGCACGACATGTGAATTTTGACGATTTTATACATTCAAGTTCGCATTCACCAATTGATCGAACATTTAAAGAATCCCGAACGATTGATTTGAAGAAGCGTGTTGAATCAATAGCACGGAAGAAACATTCTGTAATTTAAAATAAGAAGCCATTTTTAACATTGGTTCGATACAAGCTTAATATAAGTGAATCATTACGAGCATTATTATTCCTTGGATCAGAGACAGCAGTTCCACTTCCTCCTCCACTTCCCCCTCCGCCACTTCCACCGGACGAGGGATAACTACAAATCTTCAAATCATCAGCCATTGAGTAAATGTCATAATCTCTGTCTGGTTCTAAATCAATATAATAATCTAATAAATTAAATGGTCGATCACACAGCAAACAGTTTTCCCGTCCATTCGTCGTGTACCTTGAAAATCAAAACAAAAGGCTTAAGACAGTAACTCGAAATTCGGTTAGAATATTTCCAATGGTCACCGTACTTTCAACAATATAATATCTGATGAAAAGAACACTTTTAAAATTAAGTTTTACCTATAGCTGTAAGTTTGACAGGTAAATGAATTTTCCGAAGAACACATTCGCTCACATTCAGTAATTGTCGGAACACGTATTGAAACTCGGACGATTCCCTTCCTCAATCGGAAACCTTCACCAGATTTAACGGAACACTCTGCAAAAATACATCATACTATATGGAACTCTTATACTAAACATAAAACCAACCATCGGCACCAGGTCGTCTTGTCCATTGTGAGCCATAATTTGGGCGATCCGCAGGAGGATGTTTATCATGTTCCCCATGCTTCCCTCCATAGTTCCAGACAAAGTTATCGTTGTAGTCAACCCTGTTACGATCATGTCCATAAAGATCGAAATAATTGAATCTACTACCAATATCAGACCGTCTATTGTCTCCTTTTAATCCCCAGTAGTCCATGTTTTTGCTGAAAGAAGTTGATCCGCGTCCATAGCTTCCTCCGTATGATCCCCAGGAACTGTCTCCATTTATCAAATAGGGAACAAATCTGGATGTGCTTTCGTAACGATTTCTATCCCTGCCAGAATATTCATAGGATGAACTTGATGGTGGGAAATACCTGTCCGGTTCACGGTAAGGAGAGTAATTTGGACCAGGTCTATAGGGTGGTCGGAAATTCTCGTGGACATCATATCCGGCACCAGAGCTTGATGGTGGTTGGACTTCCCATCGGCCGGGACGTGGATAGTCATCGGGTCGGTCAACATCATAACGGTCAATGAATCCACCACCGCCGCCACCACTACCACCAAAGCTTGTTCCGTGAAATTCTGCCCCGTAGCCTGAGTGTGATGAAACTGATCCTTCAAAGTGATGATGATAGTCAGTTGGTGGAAGAGGGGGAGGAGGAGGTCTGGATTCGTATATTGGTCTGGACGGACGGTATTTGTCAATTGCAGTGTCATGACTTGGACGGAAGTAATCTGGTGGGGGCCCATAACCACTTGGTCCACTTGAAGAAGGAGGGAAGTGATCTTCAGGGTATGGTTTTGGACGAGGACGATAATAATCAGCCGGGCTGAAAGGTTTGGCACTGCAATCAGTGCAAGGAGATGGGCGGCAGCTTGAGGGTGCGTTACGATCGCGTTCATAGTAGTCATAATCTGGATGCCTGAGTAAATTAGAGTCACGATTTCTTGGGCTTGAGTACAGGTCCATTTCAGCAAGCGGGACTTCAATCAATTCACAATCTCCTTGGCCATGACCAGAAGGATCTAGTCGGTAATTGAATCCTTCGCAGACAAATCGTTTTTCATGCCCACATTCTTGCATACAATCTTCTACCCGTTCACATGCTAATGTACGTCGAACCCAGTGTGGTGCAACTCTTTTGCCAGCCAAGACTCTTCGGAAGCATGCTGTAAGAAAAAGAAAGTGGGATTAATATTTATTTTGATTTGTTTATTCATAAACGATTGATCATCTGAAATTGCAAGGTATTGAAAAACTATCACTTTAATAAATAATTGCTGTCTTACTGATAAAGTATAGCTTTTAAAAATTATAAAATAAAAGACTTTAAGAAAAATGATGATTCTAAAAAATTCTGACATCAGGTGGCCATGTACTCGTTGTGGAAGACATCAATGCTAAAGCGATTGGATGGAGCATGCCTCAAACTAATCCACGGGGAAAATGAGTCTTAGAGATGGCGGCCAGGACAGGACTCATTGTGTTGAATACTAGCAATACGTCGACTCTCCACTGTGTGGGCTATGAAGGAATCATACCCGACGTTATATTCACCGCAGAGTTCCTAGTACGGAGGATACACAATTGGAGAGTATTAGAGAACTACTCAGACAGTAATCATCAATACATACTGCTTGAGATTCGTGATGCTATTTGCCAACGCCCATGCTCTCGACCTTCCATGATTGGGTGGAACATTGGGACGATGGACGTCGAGAGGTTTGTCGAGGCTCCACGACAGTAACATCACGTCTGCTTGCAGCGCTTCTATGCCCCATCTAAGACCCCAGCATGGCAAGCCCCCAGTGTATTGGTGGTTGACTGAAATCACTGAAAAGCGAAGGGAGTGTCACACACTTCGAAGTTAAGCTCAACGGGCATGGAACCGTAACGAGGCATTCAACTGGTAAGCAGCATGTAAATCAGCCAGGAAATGCCTTCATAAAATAATTAGCAGCAGTAATGCTCACTGCTGGCAATAGCTCGTGGACAATGTGAACAGGGATCCGTAGAGCCTTGGCTACAAGCTAGTTATGCGGGAGCTTGGTGCCCCACGTATGCCATGCATATATGAACCAGAAAAGATGGACGAGATAGTGCGGGCACTTTTTCCTGCCTATGCCGTCCACGTTGACGTTGTCCATGGCAAAATAGCAGTCGAATACCTACTTTGCACGCGGGTGGAACTGGGAAAGGTAGTCCTATTATTGAAACCAAGGAAGGCTCCGGGTCCAGATGGCATCCCAGCGGAGATGTTGCAGTTGGTCTTTCACCATTGCCCTGACTTACTGCTCAGTACATTCAATGATTACCTGCGAGAAGAGGTTTTCTCAATAAAGGGAAGTAATGCAGTCTGCATACCACCCGTTATGCATGCTTGACATGGCTAAGAAAGTGCTAGAGGAACTTATCAAGGGAAGACTCAGTGATGCGTATCATGCTGCTGCGGACCTATAGTATATTTCCTTAGTATGGCTTTAGAGTAGGATGCTCTACCATTGATGCAAAAGTAGAGGTGGTAAGCGTGGTCCAAAAGGCGGAGGCATATAGCCCTACCAAGCGACGGGTGATTCTGTTGGTGACACTTGACGATTGGAATACCTTCAAGTCCACTAGATGGGTGGATATTGTGGATACGCTGAAAGCCCCTTTTCAACTTCCAAAATATCTTATGCGGGTTTTGTGGTCCTAACTGAAAAAACCGAATTCTGCTTTATGATACAATGTACCCTTATTTGGGGGCCATAAGTATCGTCGGTAATGACAAAGTCTGCTCTTAATTCCGTCTGTTTTCTCCCGGCCCAGTTTGTTACCGGCTATAAGCAATTTCAACCCTTAGTAGGTTACCTCAGCCTCGACACCAGTCGATCGGCATTATACCTGTTTCAAGTCGTGAATGCGAAAATTTTTTTGTAGTGGGTCTTGTGCTGGGGAAAAGAACCCGCCCCAAGGCACCGCAATGCTGGCCTGCCAGTGCATTCACGCGTCCTCAAGCAAGGCCAATCCAGGCGGATCTCACCATCCCCTTTCACCGAGGCAGCAGACCATCGCTGCAGTCCTTTACGGATATGTTATCTAAACTTACTTTACTACAAAATGGCGCCCAACGTGGGGCCCGAAAAGCCTGGCTGTATCATCAGCTATCGCCTCTAGGTTACCCTACAAGGTGTCCAAATTGTTGGTGGGATGTAACTACTAAGGGATATTGCACTCATCGTGCCCCAGAATCCCTAACAACTTCCGGACGTGCGTTGTCCTCGGACATCAATATCATTTGGACCTGCTTTTGATTTATACGTTGGGGGTTTACCACTATTGTATGACTAGCAACGCCAAATGATATTAAAGTCCTTATGTGTATTCGGAAGTTGTTACTTAACATCATTTTTGCGGCGGGTTCTAATCTACACCCCAAAACAAGCGGTGCCTAATTTTGATTTCACGTGATTGGGTACTTAGCTAGTCCGTGACTATCCATGGTAAGACACGCGCTGCTTACAGGTCAGAATCAGCCATGGGCTGACAAACTGTACCTGGTTAAAACTAGCGTATGAAAAAGCACTTCTGAACTCTGATATTTATGGTACCTCAAGAGAGTAGTGCCTTTGATGCAAAGGAAGAGCTCTCCATTGAAGGAGACAGATGGATAGAAAGGCCGAATTTTTATGATATACTTTTTTTTTTGTTGATAGAATTGTTATATAGTTCGCCACTGATGGTCACCTTTCAATTATTCAAATTTTTTTACATATACATAACCATAATCTTTCTCTATTAGCTTTTCAAGATTAAATTTTTCAGATAATGGCCACAAAAAGCACGCCCGATAAACGTCGTTTGCGGTCAGACAAATGACCAACAGCGCTCTGCGTGATCTGTCAGCATGCGAGAAATGATGGCATGCCGGTGCAAACGCTACCGTGCAGCTATCAGTTTCACGAGACCTGCGTGGCCCAACATCTTCTGGTCAATCGTACGTGCCCACTTTGTCGACAGCCAGCGACTTCTGCAGTGCCGCCGACCAGTTACACTGAAACACCAGCTGCACAAGGGGCGGTGCCCAAACATAAGGACCGTCGAGGCCAATGTTCGTCACTTCATGAGGACCTTGACGGCATCGCAGGAGCCGAAGCAGTGCCGCCTGCTGAAGGGCAGAGCCAAACTGTACCCGTGGAGGTGACAGTCTTGCAGAATCTGATGGCCCCAATGCAAGGCTTGACCACCCAGATAGCCGCTCTGGAGAGCAAGCAACAGAACTTACCTCCAGCGCGCCCCCGAACGCCTGTGATGTGGGACGCGGACCTAAATCCTTGACATTTTCTATTGGATCCGAGACGCAAGCTCGAACGAAATATACCCAGCTCATCCATGAATCCCATGGCTCCCATGTACCGGCCCAGGCTGAGCCAAGTGCAACCACAGACTGTTGCTCCAGTGGCTCCTCCGGATCAACGCGGACCTTCACATCAACCGTATCGGTTGAAGCTGACGCAGATCCCTAGCATAGTTCAGGGCTGGAATCTCCATTTTAGCGGGGAGACAAATTCCATCAACGTGGAGGTCTTCATTAATCGAGTGGAGTCCCTGATGGACCAGATTTTGGAGGGAGACCATACGGCGCCGGCCGGCTACTTGCCGATGCTGCTTAGAGGAGCAGCGCTGGAAACTTGCTGGCAGATAAATGCTACTCCACCATCCCACCGCTGGTCACGGCTGAAGGAGATACTCCGTATGCAGTATCTTACAGTTGACATGGACGAGAGGGCCCTGGACAAAATTCATGACAGATGGTGATGTCCAAACGAGCCCTTCTGCAAGTATCGAGCCAATATCTTACGGCTAAATAACCAGTTAACTGAGCGATGACGCAAACACAACTGCTGCGAGCACTGACACGCAATTTGAGGCCGGAACTTCGCCATCATAACGCGAACTCCAACCCTCAGAATATAGAATCGCTTCTGAGAGCCGTCAGTCGACAGGAAGGAGTCAAGGGGGGCCTCCGAGAACGGCTATACCTGTTAGCGAGACCGGGTTTGCGGCGCGGAATTGTGGAAGTGGTACCAGAGAACAACATTCCGGATCTGGAGGACACCGACAGGGAGTCAGACGAGCTTACGGCAGCCATGGTGGGGAACCTGACGACTTGCTGGAACTGCAAGCAAACCAGACATCGGTTTATTGCATGTCCGGCAGAGAGTACGGTTTTCTGCTATGGATGCAGTAGGCCTGACACCTACTTCCCGGATTGTGCCACTTCAAAAAACGGACGAGCGAGTACCCGACCACCTCAGCGGTACTTCAAAGCATAACAGTAGGTTACCAGCCTGCAGCAAACCCCAATAGTGACGATAATACACCAAGCTTGACAATTATAACTGCGGAGGTTCCCTCTCTCCCGGAAGCCTCTCCAACGATACTTTTGAAGCGACCACCGCAGTTGCTGCCTGAAGAACCCCGAAAGCCACGAATTCACGTACTAAAGCCATATCATGTTCCACTGCAGGAATACCGTGCGGCTCGGGAGCGAATCTTTGCTTCCGAAGAAGTCCCCTCTAACTCACGCAAAGTAAAATGGTCAACTGGTCGTTGGCGGAGTTTCCGCAAGAGGGTGCGCACCTGCCGTCAAACCCTTAACTTATGCAACATCTTGGAGGTTTCCAAGAATGACACCAGACCTTACGCACCAATCAAAGTGTTGGGCGTAATCGCTATTGCACTGATTGACACAGGTGCAAGTGTTAGCTGCCTTGCCTCTAGCCTCGGCTCAAAGGTACTCCATTAACACCCTACAGTGGCAAAACCCTGGCGTCCAGAAATCAGCAAAGCTGATGGCACCAAACATCCTATCCAGGGTAGATTGACAACACCCGTGACGTTCAGGTCAAACTGAGGATATTACCTATTTCATCATCCTTTCACTTACTCAGAATGTGTACCTTGGCTTCGATTTCATGCTACAATTTGGTTTGGCCCCAGATCTGTTCGTGGATTCACCCTTAAATACTAGATATGTCCATGAACTCGCTTCTATTTCCGACGGGCACGAATTAACGCCTAACCAACGACAATGTCTGGAAGAATCCATCGCTTCTTTTCCATCTTACGCTATGCAAGGCCTTGGCCGCACCACTCTGGTCTCACATGTCATCGACGTTGGCGATAGCAAACCCACGAAACAGAGACAGGACGCAATCTCACCGGCTATGGAAAAGCTAGTGTACGCAGAGTTAGACAGGATGCTAGAGTTGGGCGTTGTAGAGGAGTCCCAAAGTCCCTGGCCCTCACGGGTAACCTTGGTGGTGAAACCAGGTAAAGTCCGTCTTTGTCTAGATGCCCAGAAAGTCAATGCAGTGACCGTTAAAGACACTTACCCTCTTCCGCTCATCGATGGAATACTGGAAAGACTGCCGAAAGCAAACTGCATTACAAGTCTCGACTTGAAAGATGCATTCTGGCAAATTCTACTCGATGAAGGGTCGAGGGCAAAGATCGCTTTCACAGTGCCCGGATGACCACTATGTCAGTTCGTCACAATGCCTTTTGGCCTGTGTAAGGCTCTACAAACGATGACCCGACTGATGGACAAAGTGATTCCACCTCATATGAAACACCAAGTGTTCCTATACCTGGACGGCTACTATTCATCACAGAAACGTTTGACCAACATCTTCTTTTGTTCCAAGAAGTAGCCATGCATATCAGTAAGGCGGGACTCACCATCAATGTCCAGAAAAGCACGTTTGTTATGAACGAAGTCCGATATCTAGGACATGTCATCGGACATGGTACCATCAAAATGGATCCGGACAAAACTCGGGCGATTGATGAGTTTCTCTTGCCGAAGACCGTTAAGCAGCTACGACGTTTCTTTGGAGTGTGCGGTTGGTAGTTTCAGCGTCTCTGTTGGACATGCTCCGAAAAGGTTAGTTCACTTGGTCCGAACTAAGTCGAAAGGCATTTGAAGAGCTCAAAAAAGCCTTGAAATCCGCTCCAGTCTTGCACAGCCCTGACTTTCAGAAACTCTTCTCCATTCATTGTGACACAAGTCAACATGGAGTTGGGGCCGTGCTAGTGCAATTGACTGAAGAGGGAGAAGAAACTCCCATTGCTTTCATGTCCAGCAAATTGAACTCGGCCCAAAGGAACTACACCGTTTCCGAGCAAGAATGTCTGGCAGCGGTGATGGCTGTCAAGAAATTCCGAGCTGCATTGAAGGCCACCCGTTTGAAATCATCACGGATCACGCTTCATTACAATGGCTGATGAACCAAGCGGACCTACACGGACGTCTGACCAATGGGCTCTTAAACTGCAAGGGTTTAAGTTTTCCATCAAACATCGAAATGGAACCCTCAACGATGGCCGGCCCCTCGCCATCGGGCGAGCTCCTCCCTTTTGATGCGTTATAGGGGCTCTTGCCTGGGTAGAGTGGCCTTCCGCTCGCGTACCCTTTTATGGTATAGTGTTATATGATTCCATCACATAATACTATAACATAAATTGCATCGAAATCTCTACAAGGAAACAAGATACCTCTCCCCGGATACCCTAATTGGGAAGATCCATCAAGAAGGCGAACAGTCTATGGGGCGACGCTCTCACCAAGCAGCTGTACCGAAAACGCTTGGCTTTTGTAATTTTCGTGGTCATACATAAGCAAATTCAAAATGGTGGTGGTTCAAATATGCATTTTGTCAGACTTTCGTCATTCTCTAGCGGGCATAGTTCTCAAAGGATTTTGATAAAACTTGGAATTATAGATTATTGAAACAAGTTGCTAAAAATTATGGAAATTAAATGATAAAGAAAAATGTCGAAAATTAAAAACTTTATGTTTTAGCTGCCGTTCTCAATGAAAATTTTCGTTCTGTCCAGAGTAAAACTCCGATTTGATTTGGTACAGTGATCGATTGAAAATCAAATGCTTAACTTTAAAATGGCGGCCCCCGAAATTTAGAAGGTAAGTGAAATTCGTTATGTTAGTTACAACAAAGTGTTAAATATATAAAAAAAATTTTTTTCTCAATCAGTGTTTAACTGTGGCAGCCAATGAAATTATTATTTAATTTTTAAAATAAGGGTGCCTATGAGAAATTTTCCCTTCCGGCTTGTGCTTACTATTGATACTGTTATTAGGCACACGAGGCTCATCTTTAGTCTCTTACGTTAACTTACTTCGAAAAGTATCTAGCAATTAGCCCGTGATGATCATTTATTTAAAAATGAATAAATATAGAAACAGCAAATGGAGTTCGCAGCCGTTAAATTTTCCAGAGTGGCTTAAAATAGGCGGCAAATTATTATCATTATCCAAAAATTTCATAAATATTCTGTAACATATAATTTAGTCTATGATTTTGGAATAATATGGGTTAGTTAAAAATAAATAAAACCCAGATCCCCATTCCCGCATATTTTTTGTCTTATAATTAAGACATCATGTCAAGCGGAAAATTCACCCAAAATAATAACGAATACTGTATCCATTACTGAAAACATTATTCAGAGATAATTTAAATCAATTAAAACTGCTTTCAACACACTTTTCATAATTTTAATCATAATTTTATGAAAAGTATTCTTTAATTACTTCTACATCATATCTAATGTACGTGAGAGGAAAAAAACTGAAGCCACACGCTACACAAATTTATGCAAAAACATTACAATAAAATCTTTCCGGAACTGTAAGATGTGTTCAAACTGATTCAATTATTGTGAAATTAATTCACACAACTATTATTTGGATATTTAAAATTTTACACGAACTAAGCAAAATGAAAACGAAAAACGGTTAGCAATTGTTAAGTAAATATGAGACAGTGGAGAAGTTGAAATCGCTCTAGCCAGCGGATTTTTTCCAGTTAATTAAGGGGTCCAGAAAATTTTCGTTCGTTTCGTGAGTGGATTAATCAAATATAACGGTTATTTTGAGAAAATTTAGTAAGTTATTGTTTTCCACAATTATTTGCGTAAGTTCATGGACGAACTGTAGAACGTATGCATTGTTGAAAATTGCATTTTAGGAAATATTTTCATGATAAAGTGATTAATGTTGCACACGCGAAGTTGAAGTCAAATTTGAAGAGATTGTCAAATTAGATGACTGTGCAAGAGATGAACTACAAAATGATATGATTATATCTTTGATATAATAAGAATTTAATGGAAATTGGTTTTGCATGATAGCTACTTAGCCCTCTAGACTGGTTCAATTGTAAAGTTGGAGCAGAGAAGCAATTTTCAGACGATTGGCAAATTAGTTTACTACGTCTAACCCATACATAAATAGGGAGACAAATTACACAGTGAAAATTATAAAGGAATCGCTCTTTTATGGATACGTCCTGTGAAGTGCTCTCAAAATTATTAAACAAGATCCAAGCTCTATGAAAATACCATTGGAATGTATGATAGGAGGATCTGCGAGTAAGCACATATTCTCATTGAAAATATTTGCATAGGGGAGACCGGGGCAAAACGAGGTTCGGGGCAGAACGGGAAATGTTCATGTGTGTGTGCCTCGTACACGCAAATGGACATCTAACAGCGCCATTTGCACGAACTTCAATCGGCTTGCGCAAGTCACACTGATAGAAGCGTGTTGAGACTTGTTAAATGCACTGTGCAAGAAAAAGTGAATTTGACCTAAGTTTTACGTTGTAATAATTTCGTTCTTAGGGATGTAATTGAAGCACAATTCAAGTAACCGATTACATTAATTTAATTATCAAACGTGGTTCGGTTGATTTGATCTCGCTGGGAAGAAAGCGAATCGATGACTAACTTCTCAGCGATCATCAGCAGAATCTCCGACTCACTGCGACGTTGCCATATTTTTTACATCCTCCGGCCGGGCTTGATCCGTTCCAGGTATTTCCAATGGATAAAGGTGTTGGATAGGTCTCCGTATAACGCCATTTGATAACTGTAGCTCGCATGACCTTATTTGATTGTCCCTTCCCAGATAAACTTCCTTTTTTCGTGCCAATTTCCAAAGTAGCCTTGGTGGAGAGTCGTCCCGAACGATAACTACATCACCAACCTTAAGACAACTGGGTTTTACTTTTTCGTATGATGTGCACTACGGAGGAGTTGGAAATACTCATTTTTCCATCTGTTCCAGAATCGATTTAAAACTTGTTGTCTGATATTCCAAAGCTTCAGTAATGTAGATCTGCTAGCATTGCTTCCTGTTTCATTCATCGTCAAACTCTACATGATGTAGAATTCTTGATGTTTGCGGATGATTGCAAAATTTTTAAATCCGTATCTTGTTATAATGATATACTGACACTTCAATCAAATTTAGATCAATTTTGTTCTTATGGTAAACAGAATAGTTTGTTTCTTAACACCAGCAAGTGCCAATATATTATGCAAAACTACACTTAGCCATATTTATAGCATGGATAACATCCCTTGAAAGAGAGTTGATAATGTAATCGACTTAGGTATAATGTTTGATTCATCGTTGAACTTTAATGCACATATAAGCAATATAACGGAGCAAGCACGCAGAATGTTAGGCTTTATCATAAGAAATACCTCAACTTTCAGCAATATTCATGCGCTTAAAGCGCTGTATTTCTCACTTGTGAGGAGTAAATTGGAATATTTATCAGTTTTATGGAATCCCCACTATAAATCTTTTTCTGATCGTATAGAGAAGGTGCAAAATAAATTTCTAAGATTCGTTGCCTACAAACTTTGCATCCCTTGTGAAAATTTAGATCATTGCCAAATTTTATCCTTGCTTAACATGAATACACTTCAAGCAAGAAGAATGTATTTTGATGCTATGTTTTTATACAATTTACTTAACAACAATATTGATGTGCCTGAGCTTTAACAACATATTTCATTCAGAATTCCACCACAAAACACGAGATCAAATGATCTATTCAAGCTTCGAAAATGTAAAACGAACTACAGTCAGTACTCTCTTATTGAACGTTTGAAAAGCACCGGAAATCATCTTTGTCAACAAGTTGATTTCTTCAATACAAACCGGAGCAAAATAAAAAGTGGTATATTTGAATCCTGTTGGTTGAATGTAAGTTGCACTTGACACATGTATCGTTCTTTTCTTTAAGCTATTAAGTTCTATTTCTTCTCATTTTTAGAATTTAAATTAGTTTGTTAATTATTTATCTTAGTGCTAAGCTACCATATACTCAGTAATTGTAATTTATAAGGACAGTTATCCGTTTATATTTCAATAAATAAATAAATAAATAAATAAATTAGAAGTCAGTGCTGTCTCTGTCTGAACTCCAAGCAAAAAATGGTTAGGCGTCAGAGGTTGAATATCCCGATGATCGTCACTAAGATACATATGTTAGGGGCCTTGAGTTTACCACCACTTCGATTTCAGTTAAACGCGTTCTTAACTGTTCTCCATTTAATGTAGCTCGTCCAATAGAAACCTTTAGAGCGTTTTTTACGCTCCTGATTAGGCGCTCCCAGAAGCCGCCCCACCATGGTGCTCTTTCGGCGATAAATCTCCACTTAATCCCTCTCTGATTTATAAAATCTTGAAGATTCGTGGAACATATAAATTTTCCCAAGGTTGCAAGTTCAAGAGCCGCTCGTTTGTAGGATTTTGCATTATCCAACATTATAATACTCGGAGGTCCTCTACGTGCTATAAAACGCCGAAGAGCAGATAAACAGCTTTCAGTCGAAAGATCCAATGTCATCTCCAGATGTATTGCTCTTATTTCAGCACATGTGAAAATCATGAAGTATACCTTTTGCCGTTCCTCTCCTCTAGGTATAATGTACAGTGGACCCGCAAAGTCTACCCCCGTTGTATTAAAGGGTCTTGTAGCGTTTATTCTTTCATATGGTAGCGGAGCCGTTGGTTGAGTCAGAGCTTTGCTGAAACACCGTTTGCAAACAATACAGCTTCGTATAACCGACTTTACTAGCTGCCGATCTCTGGGGATCCAATAGCGTTTTCGCAGCAATGTCAGAACTGTCTCAGTACCACCATGAAATGAATCCTTGTGAAGCCGCTGAATTATTAATTTGCTTAAATGTGCTGATTTTGGCAGGATTATAGGGTAGCTGGCACATTCATCACCGTCCATGAGTTGCAATCTTCCACCAATTCGAAGAATGCCTTCCTTTAGTGTCGGTGAAAGAGTTCGAAGCTCAGACGAGGAAGGAATAGGATTACCTCGCTGTAAATTTATTATTTCTGCATTATAAAATTCTATTTGCGTGACTTTAGTCCAATATTCTTCGGCATATTTAAAATCCGCTGCGGATATGTACTCGTTGTCGACCTTCTTTCGTTGTAGTTTACGAATGAATTTTAGTGATAGCGCTGTGACTCGTATTAATTTACCATACTCGTTGAATTTAAAAATTGGAATATTCGTCCGTTTGCATTAATTACGTGAATTTCGTTTTCGGCAGCCTGTGCTGATAAAGATACAATCGCTGTTAATTCTTCGTCATTATCATTTTCAATAGGCCAATTGAAAGCAGCCTCTCGTAGCCAAGCGGAGCCCCATCTTCACTTTTCAGACCGTATTAGCTCGTCAGCATCTATACCTCTTGTTAGGAGATCTGCTGGCTTATCTTTACTGCTACAATGCTTAAACGAAACACCCTTTGTAATCGCGTTGATTTCCTTAACACGTTGTGAAACAGATGGTTTCCATCGATCAGAATCACCAGCTATCCAGTACAAGGCGATCTTTGAGTCAGACCAAATGTAAACCGAATCTACTTCCAAATGCAATAGTGCAATATATGCTTCGTTGTAAGTAGTACGTAGGTAAGCTACACATCCATATGCTTGTAGGCTAGCGTCCGCATATACGTGAAGTTGAATTGTAGTTGGGCTAGGTTTCAGAAAAATACATCTTGATACGCTAAAGACGTCTAACTTCCGTAAGCCTTTGCAGCGTTTATGCCATTCCTTCTGCAATTCCTCCGGAATAATATCATCCCAATCATATTTCTTTCGCCATAAATTCTGCAATAAGATTTTCAGTTTCATCACAAACGGACTTCTCTTAGTAGGCTCTCGTTCCGACCCAAAAAAATCAAGCACAGGCTTTAAATCCACAGCAATGTCATCAGAGTGTGGAAACCAATTAACTCCAAGCACCTTCTGTACGATTAGTGTGACGTCTTCTGTTTGATTGAATAATCGATTCATGCGCATATCATTTGATACCCATTTTCGTAGATTGATGTTTGCCTTATTCATTATAATCATTGCTTCTTTATAAAGACGCCTAGCGGTATCGATGTCGTTCAAACTAACGACTAAATCATCGACATAGAAACATTTAGAAAGAATACTTGCACTTTCCGGATACTCTTTTGCGTTTTCTTTAAAATGCTTTTGAAGCGTAACGGCCAGTAAAAATGGACTGCTTGTAACACCAAAGGTTACTCTGGTCATACGGTGTTCTTTCCAACGTGGTATATTACTTGTAGTTGAAATGGGCTCTTCAAGCCATATAAAACGGTGAACATCACGATCTTCTTCTGCTAAAGATATCTGCAGGAAAGCTTTCTCTATGTCAGCCACAAGCGCAATAATGCCAATTCGAAATCTCAATAGAACCTCTAACAGATTTGGTGAACGATTATCTCCTGATAGCAAACAATCGTTTAGCGAAAGTTTACCGGGTGAATGAGATGAAGCATCGAAGACAATACGAAGCTTTGTTGTCTGCTTATCAAGGCGATAAACCGGTTGATGTGGCATGTAATATTTAATGTTCGATGTTGCGTTTGTTACATGCTCTGCTATACCAGCTGTGATCATTTGTCTCATTGCTTCATCATATTCGCGCAATCTCGTTTTCGTAATAAATATTGCAACCGCGACATTGCATTTGATCGATTGTCATCAAGAATCTCGTTGATGTGTTTCTAGGGTAATTTTACCTCGTACCTTTTTTCTTTCTTAATGACTGAATGTTGCAAGAAATCTGCTGCAAAATTAACATTCTTATCGAGGTCTTCTCCAATTCCTAGCACTTCCAGACTCCAAATTTTTCGTATTTCACAATCGCTGTGATCTTCGACAAGCAAATTAGTTACGACGGAGTTCATTTGACTAACATTTTTGTAGGGTCCCTGTAATGTCCACCCTAATTTAGTATTAATCGCTACTAGATTCTTTGATAGACGCTTTGTTTGATCAGTAACGAAATTCCAATAATTATCTGCTCCAATCAACACAGCTATTCCATTCTCCAACTCTATGTCTTCTCTGGTAGCATCGGCTAATTGCATTCCCTGTAATTTGTCACATATTTCAGATGAGGGAGCTGGCATCATATCCATGCACACTTGTGGTATTTCAAGAGCCTCTAACTCATATCGTTTACGATTGTATTGGTTCTCCAACCAAAATCTAATACGTCTATAGTTCCTTTTCGGCAAACTTTTCGTCGCACCAAATGGAGTCACACTTATATGTTGTGTTCCAATTATGGGTAAATTTAATTTTCTCACGATATCCTCCCTTACAAATGTTGTTTGGCTACCCCCATCTAGTACAATGCGCACAAAGGTTTTCTTGTTATTCACAGGAGAAGACAAAAACACACAAGCCGTTTGTAAGAAAACTGCTGAGCCTTGATTTAATGCATATAAATTAACGACGTTGGTTCATTTCGTTTCATCACCTCTTTCTGTTTTCGTTGATTCATCACCTGCGTTTTTTTCTTTGTAGCAGGGATCGCGCACATGGAAGAAGCGTGACAACCTTTGCATTTATTGCACTTTACTCCCTTTCGTGAACATTTTGTTGAAGTGTGGTTTCGTTTCGTGCAACGATAGCATCGGCCTTGACTTCTTAAAATCTTCTTCTTTTCTGCAATTCCTAATGTTGAATTACATTCAGCCGTGCTATGATATCTTGAATTGCAGAATATGCAATTGATTACATCTCCACTTGTGAAGAGAGCAGCAGCTGTTGCATTTACCTTTGACCGTTTACTGGCATCGCCATGACGCAGCATCGTCATTTCACCAACCTTTTCTAGCGACTCTGCCTCTCGTTTGATAAAATAGAGTAGCTTTGTTACACGTTTGCCGCCACCAGTTTCCACATCAAGACTTACAGATGATGCTGACTCGGCTTCTCCCTCTAAACCGCGTTCGGCTGAATAATCACTCTCCGTTATATTGCGATGATACTGCACTCTTAGTTCTTGTGGCAATGAACGTAAAATCGCAGTTTTTAACATAATGTTATACTGGTTAGAGTTTACACCTAATGCTGTTAGTGATCGTATGGCAGCCGTAATAGTATTATATAAATGCCTTAGTCCCCTTGCATCATTTCTCGATGAAATTGGAGAAAGCGTCATCAATTGTGTCATGGTATGATCAACTATTCGCTCTGTGTCACCGTATTCTTCTTGCAGAAGAGAGACAGCCGCACTGTAACAAGCTTCTGATGGAGTAAAACCAGATATTGTTTCTGCGGCTTTACCGCTAAGAGTAGCTTGTAGAAAGTTGAACTTTTCACTCGAATTGAGATATGCATTCTCGTGCACAGTACTCTTGAACTGTTCCCAGAACTGTATCCACTCCCGTATGCCACCGCTAAACTTCTTAAGTTGCAATTCGGGCAATTTTATACCTTTGTTTTCTTTTCTTTGTATATCCGTTGAATTAGGATTATGCGTTCGTTCATCCTGCTGTGGTAGGATTCTTCGTAATCTATCGATTCGATATTTAGCTCGAGTTAAAGCCGTTGTTGCGGAGTCCTCATACTCGGCAATCGCTCTGCACTCTTTCTCGCAGTCTTCTGCCTTAACGGTATTTTTTACAGCTTTGTTCGCTTCACGTAGATTTTCTAGTGCAGCATTTACACGATCATATTATATGTAAAGTTCCTCAATTGCGTTTTCAATTTCGTTTATATCGTTCGTTTGCAGGTTAATTGCTTTAACAAATTCTTCAATTTGTTTCACTAAACGCGTAACTTGTCCGCGGCACGTGGCTCTCTGCGCGATTTCCATTTTTTCGTTAATCACTTCTTCCCGGGTTTCGGCACCATGTAATAATTTCGTTCTTAGGGATGTAATTGAAGCACAATTCAAGTAACCGATTAGTCTATATATTTACATCTACATACAGTATTACATTAATTTAATTATCAAACGTGGTTCGGTTGATTTGATCTCGTTGGGAAGAAAGCGAATCGATATCTAACTTCTCAGCGATCATCAGCAGAATCTCCGACTCACTGCGACGTTGCCATATTTTTTACATACGTATTTATCTTGGAATCGTTGATGTGTTATCAGGTGAGCTAGTCAATTTCTGTACTATTTTCAAAAAAATGTTGTCGTAGTATCGAATTTTGATATTAGGTAAAGTTAAAACATGTCAGTGTTATAGGTTAGAAATGCTTGATTTTGTTTTGGAATAGTACCGATGGGGAGAAGAGAAAGACAGAGCGTGCAAAATGGGATGAAGAAGATATGAAAAGAGCAGTTGACGCTGTTATTTCAGAAAGGATGGGATTTTTAGGGTTTTGTAAAATAATTTTACAAAACCCTTCTAAAATCGCGTCCTGTCTGTCCGTCTGTCCGTCTGTCTGTCTGTCCGTCCGTCCGTCCGTCCGTGTGTCACAGCAGTTTTTCTCGGAAACTACTTAAGCTAGAAGCATCAAATTTTGTATGTAGGTGTAAAGTGGTGATCTCTTCAAAGTTCAACTACAAAAAAATTTATAAGGTATTTAAGGGGGGTCTCCCCATGTAGGGGAGTGACCCTCCGAAAAAAATATCATTGAAGGTAGCCGATATGGGTATCAAATGAAAGGTCTTGATGAGAGCTTTTCAAAACAGGTTTTAGTTTGGCAAAGTTTGCTTCGAGGGGCGCACAGGGAGGGGAAATGTACGAAAAATTTGTGTCCCCCCCCTCGCGATTGGACACCTTCCATCCGAAAAATCTGAAAAAAATCAAGAATGTAGGCCTTGATGAGTACAACAACAGCAAATACGTGAGAAGTCGCAATTCACTCAACTTTGTTAGTAATAGTATGATTTATCGATTTTATGTTTTCTTGAATAAAATCTTAAGGGTACCCTTCAGTACACAGATGTCTATTTATAAGATTGATTAATCCTGCAAGTTTCATGAAGATTGCATCATATTTAGCGAAGTTATAGCGGTTTGAATTTTCCTGTATTACTATGGAACAATATGCGCTGCATGTATTACTATGGCAACATATGGCTATGGAACAACATGCGCTTTTTACCGACTCAGACACTACAGTTTTGTTAGGATTTGCATGAAAATTTCAGGAATGATAGGTGCCATGAATAACTTTGAGAATCAGTTCAGCTAGTGGTATCAGTAATCGTAAAACAAAAAAATGGCTGTTTTAAATGCGAAGATTGAATAATGTTGAGTTATTTTTTCCCAACTTCAACGTCTAAGGTGCATGCTTTGAACACTTGATTCAATTTAATGAATGACTGAAGCTGAGTACCTACAATTAATACTCATAAGTGAAACAAGTCAAGGAGGCGGGAGGGAGCTTCTAACAAAAGGGCTTTGTAACAACTCTAGGATTCGAAAAAATTGGCTATTAATCGATGATAACAGTACAGGTGAGTGGCCCCTGAAAAAAAATTCATCAAACGTAGCCGATATGAGTATGAAATGAAAGTTTTCATGGGAGCTTTTCAGAACAGTTCTTAAACTGTCAGTTTTTGCTTCAGTGGGGGCACAGGGGGGAAATACATGAAAAATGTGTTTCCTCCCTCGCGAATGGACATCTGAAATAATTATCATGGGAGATATTTATGAGTATAACAATAACAAAAACCTCAGAAGTCTAAATTCTTTCAACTTTGTTAATAATAGTATGATCTTCGAATTTCATATTTTCTCCAATAAAATCTTCATTGACATGCTTCTTGACTTTATTCAATCTGGTGACTGCATTTTGAAAATTGAATACAAAACCCTTCTGATATGAGCGTAGGTCTGTTTACCCAACTTGTTTCGAGCCTCAAGTACATACAATGTGCCGAAATCAACTTTAGAACGTCGAGTCAAAAAAGTGCGAAATTATGAAAATGAAGACACAGATACAGATAACGATTGTGGGGAAAAAATGGGACGATACAAACCAGTATTTAATCAAGAACAAGAGGAAACATTGCCTACGTACGTAAAAACTATGGAAGCACGATTATTTGGTTCAACAGGTAAAGAGCTCCATGTTTTAGCTTTTCAGTTAGCCGAAAAAACAAGATAGAACATCCGCTTAAAGCCGACCGTAGTATAGCTGAAGAGGACTGGCTCAGTGATTTTTTCAAGTGAAACTCAGATATATATTACAGACGCCTTGAGCCTACTTCTGACACGAGAGCTATGGCCTTTAACAAAGTAGCGGTTAGCGTGTTTTTTACATTGCTAGAACAGATTGTTGACAAGTATAAACTGTCCCCCGATAGAATTTAAAACGTCAATGAAACTGGTGTTAGCACAGTAGCCAAGAGTCAATCAAAAATTCTGTCTCTAAAAGGCCAGAAACAAGTTGGATGCTTGTCTTCAGCAGAAAGAGGTCAATTAACAACAGCCGAAATCTGCTTTAGCGCGACAGGAACTTATGTTCCTCCAATGCTGATATATGCACGTAAGCGCATGAAAAACGAGTTGCTGGATGACGCACCATCAGGATTTTGGGGAACATGCAGTGACAATGGCTGGGTTACATCGAAAATATTTTTTGATTGGTTTAAGTTTTTTGTTGAATTTTGTAGACCCACGAAAGAGAAACCTGTCTTACTAATACTTGACGGACATGTGTCGCATATTAAAAATCTTGAGTTGATTGATTATGCAAGAGAACATCATGTGATACTATTATGTACCCCACCACATTGCACCCATAAATTGCAACCGCTGGACGTAGCCTTCATGGACCGCTGAGTACTTACTACAGTGCAGAGGTAAAAAATTGGTTGCGAGAACATTCTGGTCACATTGTTACACCTTACCAAGTAGCAAAGCTTTTCGGGGCAGCTTACCTTCAGGCTGCAACTATGACTGTCATAAACGGATTTAAAAAATGTGGAATATGGCCAGTAGATAGGAATGTATTTACCGAAGCTGACTTCATCGCCGTCGAAACTACTAATACTGAAGAAATAGTACCCGCTCAAGATCTGAGTGCAACTTCCAACTAATCTTCATTCCAACCTACAGCTTCTTCCTCAACAAGCATTTAAGCGAAAGCCACTGCAAGCCATGATATCTAAAACAAAGAAAATGAAAACCCAACAACTAGCGAAACATCACAGCCTGTTGCTTCAACTTCATCTGTTTTGGTAGATTCTTTCGCAGTTGATTTAGATCTGAGTGCCTCTGAAAAATTAACTCAGCCTAGCGTAATAACAGCTGTTTTCGGAGATTTAGTTGCCACTAACAAATCCAATGATGACATCATGCAGAGCACCTCTGGATTTTATTGAGCCTAATGTTCCACCTTGTCAAAAAGGAAAAAGTCTTGATAATGCGTTATCCGATCAGTTAGAACCTTCAATGTCAATCACATTAGAAAGGGAAAAAACTCCCGAAAGACGAACTTCATTTCTTGTTAGTCCTGCACACATAATAGAAATTCCAAAAGAAGTCAGGACTCAAGCAAGAAAGACTAGAAAACGGGGTAAAACCGCAATACTCACGGATTCTCCGTATAAAAATGATATCAAACAAGACTGAGAAAATAAAATGAAGAGAAATAAGACTGAGAAGAAAAAGTATAAGAAGACTGAAGACAAAATAAAAAAAAATAGGGCAAGAAGCTTGAAAAAACTAAAACGAAGAAGAGCAAGAAGGAAAGTGAGACGGACTCTTCTGCAGACGAAGAAGCTGATAATGACTGTGCTTGCATTTACTGTGGGTACTTATATTCGGAGTCTACCGAAGGATGGCTTATATGTAGCATATGCCAAGGCTGGGCACATGATTCTTGCGCTGGAGTAGACGAAGAAGACGATGAAGCGCATATTTGTGAACGTTGCCAGCCTGACTAAAATATATGCTCATTTTTCCCAATCAATTTCTCATTATGCCCCGGCCACGGGGCAAAATGAGAAATTTGAGTTCCTTGGTTACATTTGTAATTACCCAAAAAATATGTGATTTAGAAATAAAAAGCTTATGAATTTATATAGGTGATTTATACATATAAGAAATTTTGTTTGAGGATTGCTGGTTGTCTTAAGTGAAAGAACTACATTGTTCTTTCACCCGAGCATTTTAGCTATCAACATAATAGCATTATTCGCTCGATGGACTTCAGCTGGTTCCAGCATATGGGCTGGTTCCATTAAAAATCTCGCAATTTCGTACGAGGTGACCGATATACTCCTCAGGAGCTGCCACATCAGTCACCTCGGGGCAGCTCGACTGCGGGGTTCCAGATGAACACGAACCCATATATATATATGTTGCAGCATGGCAGTGCTGCAAGCTCTATCGAGCAGTAATTTTCACTATTACGCAGTGGTGGCGAACTTATAAGAAATTTTATTTGAGGATTGCTGGTTGTCCTAAGTGAAAGAGCTACATTGTTCGTACGAAACTGCGAGATTTATACATGTTACTATGTGATTTAATTTTTTTCTAATCAAGAGTTTAATTTTCATATTATGATTATTTTTTTCTTAACCATCCGATTTTGTACCGGTCTCCCCTACCTACGTAACTGAAAGTTTTTCAATTGAACCAGGTCTTAGATAAGGGCGATGAGCTTATCCAACAGCAGATCTTTGTAAGTGTTTTTAGACTCATGAAAGCGTTTCACACTGGCTAGAACCTACATTCAACTCCGACCTAGACGGTCCCAAGTCCGTTTGAGAAAGGAAGAGGGATCACCTTGTTTCCCCAACCCATAGCTTCCATGATTCCTCATCCCAAACTACCCAATTAAATGGTAGTAAATGCTATCGGGGGCGCACATTAGGTTTACTGGCTCCCCAATAATGTGACATTAAATACCGAGAAATGCTAATAACTGTAAAAACATCTACAGCTCTGCTACTAAATCCTGCTTACACCATTTTTGTGGGGACGCAAGAGGGTGAAGGCAAATCTTCCGCACCTGATAACGGAATCGACGTAATAACCATGCCACCGGAATAGAGGTTGGGCGACGGGCTAACTCCCTGTCCCTGGAAAACCTAAAAATGTTTTGAAACCTGCAGATGGGCCTTGGAATGGATTGGACTCACGGCTACGACCTCGCAAACGAAAAAAGGACTATGGCATTGGATCCTGGAATGTGAGATCATATGTACTGGTTCAAAATCAGGTAATAAACAAATGGACAAGCGTAACAATAACAATATTTTCTACTTAAAATTCCGTTATGGTCACAACAACCCGTGCAAATTGGCCGATAATGTCCCAAAGAGTTAAAGTTTGTGATTACAGGGGCGCTATTCTATAAATAAGAGCTGGCTATAACAAAACAGAGCAAATTAGGGGTGGCCATATAACGCCCGACGTATAAGGAAGCCGTGACTTCATGTGAGCATATACTAGTGGGTACACTCCAGCACTGAGGGAAACCGAAGTGGTCCCCTGAAAATTAATAGAATCCTCAGATTAAGGACGATCAGTGTTGGGGAAGTAGTGGTTGAATCGAAACCATCCGTAAGTACCTAGGGTTACTGATGGACTCGAAGATGAGTTCCTCTAAGCAAATTAGGGCAACGACAAATAAAGCTACATCGGGTGAATTGGCTCTGAGTCAACCGATGGCTAACGTAGGGGGACCCAATCCATCAAGAAGGCGAAGAGTCTATGGGGCGACGCTCTCACCAAGCAGCTGTACCGAAAACACTTGGCTTTTGTAATTAAATATAATAAAAATGATCTCAAACAAGACTGAGAAAATAAAATGAAGAGAAATAAGACTGAGGAGAAAAAGTATAAGAAGACTGAAGACAAAATAAAAAAAAAATGGGGCAAGAAGCATGAAAAAACTAAATTGAAGAAGCGCAAGAAGGAAAGTGAGACGGACTCTTCTGCAGACGAAGAAGCTGATAATGACTGTGCTTGCATTGACTGTGGGTACTTATATTCGGAGTCTACCGAAGGATGGCTTATATGTAGCATATGCCAAGGCTGGGCACATGATTCTTGCGCTGAGTAGACGAAGAAGACGATGAAGCACATATTTGTGAACATTTCCAGCCTGACTAAAATAAATGCTCATTTTCCCCCAATCAATTTCATCTCACGGGGCAAAATGAGAAATTTGAGTTCCTTGGTTACATTCGTAATTACCCAAAAAATATGTAATTTAGAAATAAAAAACTTTTGAATTTATATAGGTGATTTAGACATGTTACTATGTGATTTAATTTTTTTCTAATCAAGAGTTTAATTTTCATATTTTGATTATTTTTTTCTTAACCATCCCATTTTGCTCCCGTCTCCCCTACCTACGTAACTGAAAGTTTTACAATTGAACCAGGTCTTAGATAAGGGCGATGAGCTTATCCAACAGCAGATCTTTGTAAGTGTTCTTAGACTCACGAAAGCGTTTCACACTGGCTAGAACCCACATTCAACTCCGACCTAGACGGTTCCAAGCCCGTTTGAGAAAGGAAGAGGGATCACCTTGTTTCCCCAACCCATAGCTTCCATGATTCCTCATCCCAAACCACCCAATTAAATGGTAGTAAATATTATCGGGGGCGCACATTAGGTTTACTGGCTCCCCAATAATGTGACATTAAATGCCGAGAAATGCTAATAACTGTAAATACATCTACAGCTCTGCTACTAAATCCTGCTTACACCATTTTTGTGGGGACGCAAGAGGGTGAAGGCAAATCTTCCGCACCTGATAACGGAATTGACGTAATAACCATGCCACCGGAATGGAGGTTGGGCGACGGGCTAACTCCCTGTCCCTGGAAAACCTAAAAATGTTTCGAAACCTGCAGATGGGCCTTGGAATGGATTGGACTCACGGCTACGACCTCGCAAACGAAAAAAGGACGATGGCATTGGATCCTGGAATGTGAGATCACTCAATTACCCTGGTGCTGTTGAGGACCTTTTACAACAGGCTAGTCAATATAAATTAAAAATACTGGCAATCCAGGAAACGAACTGGACTGGAAAAGACATTCAAGACATGAGATCGCACACAATATTCAAAAGTGGGAAGCCTATTGGAAAACGGGAATTCAAAGTGGCCTTCATTGTGAATAGGGAGTTCAAATCACACGTTATTGATTTTAAGGCAGTCAATGAACGGTTGTGTGCGATCCGTATAAAAGTGAAATTCTTCAAAATCTGGCTGATAAATGTTCACACCCCAACCGGAGAAAAGGACGAAGAAACGAAGGAAACGTTCTACAATCACCTGGAAAGACTAGTCGACTGATTGCCTACAAACGACACAAAAATAATTCTGGGTGATTTCAACGCTAAGGTTGGCAATAGGCGTTCAGATCGGGGAACGACTGGCGGATATAGCCTGCACGATGAAACAAATGACAACGGCCAGCGCCTGATTGGCTTTGCATGGAGCAGAAGTCATACCTTCGACTTGCTTCCCACATCGACGCATTCATAAAATAACCTGGATATCACCGGATGGCAACACACAAAACCAGATCGATCATGTTCTGATCCAACAACGTTGGGCCTCGAGCATACTTGACGTCCGTACATACCGAGGAGCCGATTGTAACTCGGGTCATTATTTGATCAAATTAACCTATTGATGTCGTTTGTCAAAGGTATATTCAGCGAAGACTAGCCCGCTACAAAAATTTGACATCGAAAGGCTCCAAACGGCGTCTGTGGCCAAACATTTCACGGAGACCCTCGACAACCAGCTAGCTCCCATCTTATTAGACGCATCTTTAAAGACGAGCAACGAGTTCTGGATGGAAGTGAAAGCGGCTTTCAGCACCGTGGCAGAACAGACGATCGGACATCAAGCCCGGCGCAAGAGGAATGATTGGTTCGATGATGAGTGCCAGAATGCATTAGATAAAAAGAATCAGGCATACAAAGAATACGTAGGTAGGAAAACCAGGACGAAGAGAGAACACTTTGAAAATCTCAGAAGAGTAGCGAATAAGATAATTAGGATTAAGAAAAGAAAATGCTATGACGACCAATTGAGAAGTGGTTATCAGCCCAAAATCACGCTCTGTCGTGATGACATCGGCAATATCATAGCTGATGAAACTAAGATTAAGGAAAGATGGGCATCATATTTCCAGAACCTCCTTAACCCTCCGCATAGCTCCAGAACATTGCAGCCTATAGATGTCTGGGGAGAGCTTCCATTGGCTCCACTAACTCTGGATGAAGTTTGTCCCATCATCAAAGCCCAAAAGAATAATAAAGCGCCGGAGGTCGATGAGATTCCGGTGGAGCTTATCAAATGTGGTGGCAGTAGTGTTCATTAAGCTATTCACAAAGTCATCAAGTACATTTGGCAGCAAGAACATATTCCGAAAGAGCGGAGCCAATCAATGTTATTCCCTATCGACAAAAACGGTAACGAGCTACAATAAAGTGCGAAAATTATAGACGCATATCACTACTTTGTACGGCGTACAAAATATTTTCTTAAATCTTAGAAAATAAAATCGGATCATACGCCAGCAGTATTATTGGCGAGCATCAAGGTGGTTTTAGGGCAGGTAGGTCAACAACAGACCAATTGCTCACAGTCAAGCAGGTACTTGAAAAGTGCTGGGAGTTCAACATAGACGTACACCTAATTTTCGTTGACTTTAAGCAAGCATATGACAGTATTGATCGTAACGTGCTGTACCAAATAATGCTTTGCTTTGGCTCAGCTAAATTAGTCTGTCTTACCAAAATGACAATGACGTCATTGACCTTCCAAGTTCACATCAATAACCAACTCACCGATGCATTTGACACAAATATCGGACTAAAACAGGGAGATGGGCTGGCTCCATGGCTATTCAATTTGGCTCTGGAGTACGTCATACGGAAGCTACCTGTCGATACGCAGGGTACATTACTATACAAGTCGAGCCAAGTAGTAGCCTATGCGGACGACATCAACATTCTGTTACGGTCATCAACAACTGCCAAAGAACTTTTCCTGAAACTCGACAGCGAAGCAAAACTAGTAGGGCTACAAATCAATGAAAATAAAACAAAGCTTATGAAGCAGCCGAGGAAAAATACCGCAAATACACAAAACATCACACTTGGCGGATACAGTATCGAGAATGTTAGCGAATTTGTGTATTTAGGCGCCAAAATAACGAAAACGGGTAATGAAAGAGACGAAATACGCCGAAGAATACACCTCTCAAATAAAACATTTTATTCAGTATTAATCTTCAAGCAGCTGCATACACAAGAGAACAAAACTCCAAGTCTAGAAATCTGTGATAAGACCTGTGTTATGCTATGGGTGTGAAACATGGGCCCTAACCCAAGAATCCGCAAATATTTTGAGCGACGGGTCCTGAGGCGAATAACCGAAGCGAAGCTAGACGGGGACCAATGGCAAATTCGATACAACCGTAACCTGTATGAAATTTTTGACAGACCAGAGGTCTCAACGATTGTAAGACTGCGGAACTGCAATGGGCTGGTCACATGAATCGTATGGACGAACAACGGATACCCAGAAGGTATTCGTTGGGAGAACTGAAGGCTGGAGTCCAGTGTGGAAATCGAGGAAACTCTGGCCTGACTCGGTTGACGAAGACAGTTCATCGCTGCTCGGATTTCAGAATTGGAAGACGCGGTTAATGGACCGAAACAGTTGGAGGCGCTATTTGCAGAAAGCGAAGGCTCGAGAGGGGCTGCAGTGCTTAGAAGACGAAGAAGAAGAAGAGGAAGAAGTGGTGATTTAAAGGCTACGTAAAGCACCTTTAGTTCCTAGTTTTCGATTTCTGAGGGATGAAAGAAGTCTAAGTCAAAGACCGAGTTATTTCCATAATGTAGAGGGTTTGAAAAATCATTTGCTTGATATTACGGTTGATTCTGCAATCCAAGCTTCTGATATTATTTTGTTAGTAGAAACTTGGGGTGCCAGTTCTGGAAACTATACCATAGAAAATTTTCTGGAGATAGGCCGAATAAATGGACAATCAACTGCTAGCTTAAATAGCGGATACGGCTGCATTGCTTTTATTTAAAAAAATGTCACTAGCTTAATACAGCAAAATCTAAATGTCAAATCATTTTGTGTTGTAAATAAAGGTCCTGCTCATTGTGAGGGAATTATATTTTACCTACATGGAGTGCGACTAGTAATGACTTATAGATCTCCTTAATGGCCCCTGCAGCTCTTGTTAAGCGCCCTCCAAACGCAGTTGCTTTTTTCGCAACATGTCAAATCTGTAAAAACTTTAGTTTTTGGAGATTTTAATGAAAGCTCAAAAGTCAAAATAAACTAGCTATATTTATGGGGAAATGTGGGCTGCGTTCTTTACTCAATCAAATTTCCTCAACAAGAGGTAATTTCCTAATTGATTATATTTTTACAAATTTCACTTCAACGGCTGGCATTTATGAAACCTTTTTTAGCTACCATAGAGCCATAGGTAATAGTGCAACAGAATGAAAAGTTAATTTTTAAGGAAAAAAATCACGGTTTAGTTGATAATTGAGTATTCACGTCATTTTACATACATTATATAGTATCGTTATTCTAACTCACTGTTGACATTGAGTTGTCTACATCACAAGCACTTTCACTTTTCAATTAACATGCATTAAGCCTACTGGGGATGCAAAAAAAGACGCACTGTCTATTCTACCGCTACGATGGTGAGGAAATGAATGCATAGTCAAAAGTTGATGGGTGGGGTAGGAGTTCCCTCGAATTCATTTTTAAAAATATTACACGCAAACTCTGCGATTTTCAGGACAACTCAACCGGGTTGAGTAGGCAGGAAACATTCATCAAATTGCATGATTAATTTTCATGACAACCCGAAGGGAATTGTAGTGTCTAAGTCGATTTCAGAAATATATCAACAATATTTAGATGTTCAAATATTAGATATTCTAAAAAGTATTGAGCCTTTGTTGTCACTAGATATTGTTTTCATATATCGGGCAATACTGGTCAGATTGAGTCAAACTGACATGCATTTGAAAGGTGACATTCCAGTCCACAATTTTCATATGTACAGTTTTGTTATTCGTCATTCGTGTCAAAAGTTGTATTCATTTAAAAATTAGTGAAATTTCTGAAAAAATTCGTTATATTTTAGAATATCACTACGATCAAGGTGGGAATGATTGGCAGGCTCGTGAAAAAATGTGTGGTGTCTACGGTTAAGATACTTTATCAAAAGCCACAGCCAAGAGATGGTTCACACGTTTTCATTCTGGAAATTTTGATGTCAAAAATGCACCTCGCTCAGGTCTACCAATCATTGAAAAAGTCGATGAAATCTTATAAAATTGAAGAAAACCGACACATAAGCAGCCATGACATTGCTAAGGAACCGAATATCCATCACCAAACAGTTTTAAAACCATTTGCGTAAGCCTCGACGTTTGGGTGCTGCACGAATTGACACAAAAAAATTTGATCGACTGAATTCCCATTTACGAAATGCTAATAAAACGCAACGGAATCGAGCCGTTTTTGAAACAAATCATTACGGGCGATGAAAAATGGGTAGGATACGAAAATGTCGTTCGAAAAAGATCATGGTCAAAAAAAGGTGAATCATCACAAACGACTTCAAAGCTAGGAT
Organism: Odontomyia ornata; assembly: GCA_963969285.1. Taxonomy (NCBI): domain Eukaryota; kingdom Metazoa; phylum Arthropoda; class Insecta; order Diptera; family Stratiomyidae; genus Odontomyia; species Odontomyia ornata. The sequence continues at coordinate 404,874,537 of OZ017738.1, forward strand.
TGACACCGAATAAGGTTATGCTGTGTGTCTGGTGGGATTGGAAGGGAATTGTTTATCATGAGGTGCTAGAACCTGGCCAAACATTCAATTCGGCATTGTACTCTCAGCAATTAACCAGATTGCAACAAGCAATTCAAAACAACTTGGGTAGACAGACCTACGCTCATGTCAGAAGGGTTTTTTACCAAACTAACAAAATGCAATCACCAGCAACGAATAAAATCAAGAAGTATGTTAAAGAGATTTGCTCGTTTAAAAGAAAATCCATCATTGCTTCATTTTCAACTAACAAAAATCACTCAAACCATGGAATCGCAAAAGCATTGATGTCATCGATCTTATCTGAAAATTTCAAGAAGATCAAATCAAAACTGCCGAGTCTGGTTCATTGGAAAGTCCATAAAATACCAAAATAGTGTGTTTTTGTTGTTGTAATTAGAGAAATTTCAAATGGATATAACTCCAGTGAATATGATATGATTTCATCAAATTTACAGAGTATAATTAGGACCTTGTGTAAGTCTACTTAAATATTGATATTGGGTTTAAAGGCATCCATACGATTTTATTGGGGATAATGTGAAATTCGAAGATCATACTATTATATCAAAATTGAACTAATTTTGACTTCTGAGGTATTTGTTATTGTTGTACTCATAAATATCTCCCTTGATAGGTTTTCCAGATTTTTTAGATGACAGATGTCCAATCGCGAGGGAGGAAACACATTTTTCGTGTATTTCCCCCCCCCCCCCCCTGTGCCCCCACTGAAGCAAAAACTGTCAGTTAAAGAACTGTTTTTAAAAGCTCTCATAAAGACTTCTCATTTGGTACTCATATTGGCTGCCTTTGATGAAATTTTTTTTCGGGAGCCACTCCCCTGTACTGTAATGATCGGTTCATGGCATTAGACAATTTTTTTCGAACCCTAGAATGGTTATAAAGCCCTTCTGTTAGGAGCTTTCTCTTGCCTCCTCGGCTTGTTTCGCTTATGAGTATTAATTGTAGGTAATCATCTTCAGTCATTCATTGAATTGAATCAGGTGTTAAAAGTATGAACCTTAAACGTTGAAGTTAGGGAAAAATAACTCAAAACTATTCAATCTTCGCATTTAAAACAGCCACTATTTTGTTTAACGAGTACTGATACCAATAGCTGAACAAATTCTCAAAGATATTCATAGCACTACAGCCCCTTTCGGGCCTTCGCTTAGAGATAGTTAGAGTATCTCATTGTCATGATCGAATGTATCGGCACTCCGCAAGGTGTGTCCGTCCACCCAGCTGCGATGCGTTCTGATTTTAAACCAGCACGTACCATAACTGAACAGGCTTAACATATAGTCCGTCCGAAGAATCACTCGAACTAAATCTCGTTGACGCCAACGAAACTCGAACCAGAGACCTTCTGCTTACAGGCTTAGTGCTCTGACCACTAGACCACGCAACTACTTCATGATACCTATCATTCCTGAAACTTCGGAGTCAGTAAAAAGCGCAGATTGCTCCACAGCCATAAGTTTCCATAGTAATACATGCAGCGCATATTGTTCCATAGTAATACAGGAAAATTCAAACCGCTATAACTTCGTTAAATATACACAGGTCAATCTTATTGATAGTCATTTGTATACTGAATTTCATTGGATTTAAAGGTACCGTGAAGATTTTATTCAAGAAAATGTAAAATCGATAAATCATACTTTTACTAACAAAGTTGAGTGAATTTCGACTTCGCACGTATTTTATGTTGTTGTACTCATAAAGGCCTACATTCATAACTTTTTTCAGATTTTTCGGGTGAAAGGTGGGGGGTACTCGACTACCGACGGTGAACATTTTTTTTGAGAGGTCACCTCCCTATATATGAAAAGTTATTCCACCCCAAAACTTTCAAGAAGTCAACACTTCTGACCTTATCACAAAGTTTCATGGCTGTAGCTTCTATAGTTTTGGAGAAAAAGTGCTGTGACATAAAGACGGACGGACGAACGGACAGACGAACACAGGTCGTGATTGCAATAGGGTTTTGTATTTTAGTACAAAACCCTAAAAACCGGCCAGAATTGATCAATAGAAAGTATGTTATCTTCCATCATGAAAATGCCAGACCACACGCATCTTTGAAATTGACAGAGCTTGACAGGGAAGTTTTGATGCATCTACCGTATAGTCCAGACCTTCACCATCAGACTACCATTTGTTTCGGTATCTGCAAGACTTCCTTAATGAAAAGAAATTCACTTCGAAAAGGGATGTTGAAAATCACTTGGCCAAGTTTTTCGCCGATAAACCTCAGAAGTTCTACACAGATGGAATAATGGCTCTACCCGAAAAAATGGCAAAAGGTCATAGATAATAATAGACACTATGTACTTAAATAAAATCCGTTTTAAATAAAGGAAGTATTCAATCCAAAAATGACAAAAAAAAAGGCTCAATACTTTTAAGAATATCCATTATATAGGGCGGATGAGTGGTGAATTGGTTTTCTGGCACAAAGCTCGTTAATGGTAACGAGGTTCTTTTGGTGACTTTTCTGCCGGATTAGAAGCATACTTAGCATTCAAAGTACCCATATTTTATTTTAGTATAACGTAAGTTTCAATCCTTGGTTCGAATCCAATTGGTGGCAATGAGATTTATTTCGAATGATTCTTTGGACGGACTATAAGCCCACTCAATTATGATACGTATTGGTTTAAAATCGAACTTACCGCGGCTTGGTGGGCTGACACACGGCCAAAGCGTGGTACTGACCATACCACCTTCTCGAGTGCCGATACATTCAATCAATATAATGAGATGCTCTAACTATCTCTAAGCAAAGACCTGATCTATAGCGCTTAAGCAAAAAAAAAATAAAAAATTAAGTAGGTTACCCAAAATGCGTTGGTGTAACACGTCTCCAAACAAAACCTTGCACGGGAATTATTGACAATTGTCGGTGGAATTTTGTAGCAAATATTGAATATTAAGTTCCAAAATTTATCAAAGCTCTCAACAGCGTCATATGACCTAAAATCTTTGGCTTCCTTAAGGGAAAAAGGCATGTACAGATAAAAGAAATGTAGGAGATAATAGCAACTTGAAGGAATTGTTAGAATGGGGTTATTTATAGATGATACCATCACGATAGAATCAAAATGAAACATCGAGTAGAGTGTACATTAACGATTGTGCGAGGTGTAATTGATTTTGAATGTATGTATGAAAATATATAAAGCGGTTGAAGTTAAAAACCAACACACAATATTTCAAGATTTTTAACTCAGTTCGAAACGAATATGTTATGACGATTTGAAAACTGCCAATTAAATGAGGTTTGAACATAAAGAAGTAATGAGTTTTTCTCTGGTTGATCTACTCTACAAGGTCCTTCAAAGCTATATATCACCTAAGTTGCCTTGCGTGGATTTCATTCGTCAGAAATATATAAAATTGCTTGAAATGATACATAATTTAGGCATATTACAAGACATTAAGCTAAGCCAAGTAGACAAGAAAATTGTGTAAATTATGCAAGAAATTGAGTCATCTGATTCACATCCATAATGTAAGGGATGGTAGTGGTAGTTTATCTGCATTATATTACGTGGAATTTGGCTTCGATTACAATTAAGCCCCAGGATGTGTAGATTTGTACGTTTATTCAACATTGATTAGAATGTTTAATTATTTCTTTACAAAGTGTGCCTGGGGGTGAAAGGGGAAAATTGGGCGAAACAACAAATTTGTTCAAGAAAAATTAGACAGAACGTGCTCATAATAAATTTAAGATTACCTTTTTAAATTGAGCAATTGGAGAAAGTTTTCGTGATATACCTAATTCTCAAATTTAAAAAAAATTTGTTAGCTTCCACAAGTTCTACCGGTATACATCATTTAAATCAAATTTAAAAAATCTAGAAAGTGTGGAAAAGGGAAAATTTTAGCTGCTAGTCCAATATTATGAAGATAAATCATTCTGAAAAATCAGTTTAAACCTTTGTAATCATCATTATTAAGTGTAAAGGTTTACATATTTATGACTAGTCATTTGAATTTAGTCTTCATCTAAACAGAAACTACATAGTTTAGAAGCTCTATTTCTATATAGTGAGGTTAACTATAAATTTTTTGAGTTACTAAAGAATTAATTAAACGAAATTATAACAATAACCTTTTGCATCTTCGACAATAATAATCGTACTCCCAAAAGCCTCGATTGAATACACAGCCAACAGCAGTAACTCAACACAAACAACCACAAAATGCTTCATGTTCTTTTCGCACAATCACAAAAGTTCAAAAGAATCATTAATTAATAAGATTAAATAAACAAAAATATATGTAACAGTATAAGGTTCACACTTTTAACAAAATCCATTCACAAACTTCACTGGAATAATTCAAAAATTACGAAATGTCCATACAATTTTTATAAAGAACACATGATACTCGTAATGCTGTTGATGGTCATAAGAGTGCATATAACAAAAACGAATCAACCAACTATTTCCAGTAAATCACAGAAAATATAATAAAATTAACATTATTTCAAATTTAAAATTCAAAAATTTTTGCAACGACCGAACGTTTTATTCTGGCCGAACGGTAGCGAGCAGAGAATGAAGGAAGCGCGCGTTTAGTGTGGCGTAAAATTTTGGTAGGTATTTAAATGGTATTGGTGGGCCTTGGCGGTTTTTATCCTTGGCGCGACACTGCACAATTCGGCAAAAGTACTAATTCAAAAGCTTGCAAAGTGGCGGAATAATATGAATGATCACGAACAATAGGGGTTGCCCTTTTGTGACTATCGTTGGCGCGCTCGCCTGGAGGTTAGGTTAACGCTAGCGATGGCGTACGCAGAAGCGCTTTGAGTGCAAAGCGTGCTTCTGTATATCTTACAACTGAAGTTAATGTAATTTTGTCGATGGTTTTATATGGAGACACCATTTGATATGATCTAAAGTTAAAGTGGGGTTAGGTTTGTTCTATTGAAGAGTAGTTTGAATTTCATATGCAATTTTGTACCTACAGTGTGGGATGTCTAAGTGGACTCTTTATGGTAATTTGATTTTTGCTTTGATGTAAATTTCAGTGCGAAATTAAGATGTACAGCTTTACATTTGATAAATTTAGTTAAAAACTGTGGCAATGGTTATTAATGCTGGTAAGAAAGTAGGAATATGCAATAATTGTGAATTTAATATCAATTAAATTTGGATTTGTGACTATATTGGATACATTAAAAACGGTGAATTTATTACGAGTAGTTCTTTAGAAACCATATCAATTTTTTGCCTATTAATACGATTTTTGCTCTAATTAATAACATTTTCTAAGGACTAGTGGTCATTTTTGGAGATAGACTTATATTCTTTTAGTACTTATCTTGAAATTATATAAGAGTAAAAAGTAAAACCCACTTTGAAAACATCATTCTATGGTTACTTGGATACTTATTGTATTTATTAAATTTTTTATACTAATGCACAGTAATCCCTTAGCATTCGCGGTCTTAACATATGCGGTTTTCGTTATTCACGGATGAAAAAATGAGGAAAATTCTGTATTCGCGCAACGGGATTTCATTATTCACGGGAAAGAAACAAAAAACTTGTGTAAACAATTCGATTTCGGCATCGCATGGATTCGACCCGAATTCCAAATTCATTTTTCCTTCTTTTCAGTTTGTTTTAATCGCGAAATGCCTCCTCTACCAACACGTAAAAAAACTGTCCTAACCCTTGGGGAAAAATTAAAAATTTTAGACAAGTTACGTGCGGGAGAAAGTTTCACCTCTGTTGGCCCTTTGTTTAAAATAAATGAACCCACAGTTCGTTGGATCAAGGCAAAAGAGAATTAAATCAGGGACAGTGTGTGTGCTACTTCAGCAGCGTCATCAAAAAAAGTGACACAAATCAGAAATAAAGTGCTTGAAGAGACCGAACAAGCTTTAGGAATATGGATGGAAGGCATGTCTCAAAAGTAAATGCTCTCAAGTTCACCTTTGATCAGGGAAAAGGCCTAAAACCTGTACGATAGCATTAATGAAAATTCTCGCTCTGGATTTATCTTCCAAGCAAGCGAAGGGTGGTTCGAGAATTTCAAGAAGCGACGAAATTTGCACAACATCAAATTAGTTGGGGAATCTGCTTCTGCTGATCATGAAGCAGCAGGAAAATTTCCGGTAAGTCTTCAGGAAATTATTTTTCACAACGAGTCTTTAACGCCGGTGAAACTGGCATCTTTTGGAAGAAGATGGCGAATCGAATATATTTTTCTAAAGCTGAAAAAACTGCCCCAAGAATCAAGGCTGCCAAAGACCTTGATACTTTACTGCTGTAGGCAAACGCTTCAGAGGATTGTAAGATAAAACCTACGATAATTTACCGATCCCAGAATCTAAGAGCACTCAAGGGAAAAACAAAGAACAGCTACCTGTTTTTTGGAGGGCTAATAGCAAAGCATGGGTCACTGGTGCCTTATTCCAAGAATGGTTTCATTCTTGTTTTGTTGAAGAGGTAAGAAAATATCTTACTTCGCAAAATTTGGCTTTCAAGGTGCTTCTTCTTTTCGATAACGCTCCAAGTCATCCCTCCAGTTTAGTTCGGATTAATCCGAAAGCTGCGATCACCCCTTGATCAAGTGGTTGTAATAATGAGGTCGTATTCGGGGGCAAAACAATCACCGCAGGGTGCGATCACCCCTTGATCAAGTGGTTGTAATAATGATGTCGTATTCGGGGGCAAAACAATCACCGTAGAGGTGATTGTTTGTGTTTGTAAAAATGATGTCGTATTCGGGGGGAAAACAATCACCTCTACGGTGATTGTTTTGCCCCCGAATACGACATCATTATTACAACCACTTGATCAAGGGGTGATCGTAGCTTTTAAGGCTTATTATACCAAATACAGTTCTAAGCAAATTTTTAATTAGATTGAATGCTGTTCAGTTGAAACAGTAGCGAGTTGCTGGAAGGAATTTAACATTGCCGATTGCATTGGTGACATCGATTCATCTTGGCAGAAAATAAAATCTAGCTCAATCAACGCTTGCTGTAGACAGATATGGCCACACGTGGTTGAAAAGGAAAGCACTGTCCACCCAGCTCAAGATGAGGAAGATGAAATAGTCCGACTAGCACATCAGATTGGTGGTGAAGGATTTGACGATATGAGACAAGACGAAATTAACAAATTGCTGAATTTTCATGAAGAGGAGTTATCGAATGACGACCTATTACAACAAAAAGGAGAGGAAACTAAAGAATCTGAAGATGTTGAGTGCGAGGAAGAGAGCCGGGAAAATACGAATAAGTATTTTGGCTAGTTTTTATCAATTTGTTTTTTCATTCAATATTTTGTATGCAGGCCAAAGTTTTTCTTCAAAACAGCTCAGGAATATTCTAACCTTGAGGGACCAATTTGTTCAAAAAGCAATTGATTTGGACCCATTTCTTAATCGAAATTTGCAGTTTAAAAGGAATATCGAGGCCGCTTCAAATCTTTATGTGGAAATCCTTGAAGAAGTTGATTTATCAGCACAACAACGTTCAATTACGAGTTATTTCTTTCCATCCACGTCGAAAACTAACAATGGAAAAAACTAGCCTGTACATACACATTTGATTAATTTTATTTTTATTTACACACTATAATTTTGAATAAATAGATTTTTAATCTTGAATTTTATCTCAATTGTTGCCTTTGTGGAACGTAACCCCCCTTTTTGTATAAAAAAGTAGACTCAACATTCGCGGGTTTGACATTCACGGCAGGTTCCAGGAACCTAACCCCCGCGAATGTTAAGGGATTACTGTACATATAAAGCAACATGGTGAAAATTTTGCCAATATGGTAAAACATAGATATGCCTCTTATACTTCCATACTAACTTTGAATAAGTGAAAAACTTTTTTATTGAATTTAATGCAATGAGTTTTAAAATTCTTAACAATATGAAGTACAAAGTACTATTCTTAAATTCTTCTATTAACATTTAAAGTTTTGTTATGGGCATAAATTATGGGGCCGTGAAAATAATTTGGATTGGATTTTTGCAATAGCTTACAGACAATGCTGGAATGTGTGATTTTGAATGATGCAGAAATCTTGCTTAGAACTAAAGATATTGACGCCAGACGAAGTTGATTATGACTGAAGATCCATCTTTAAATCCCCAGTACTCGTTATATGAAGTAAATTCATATCTCTATTTGAGTTGCCCAGGTGAAGAAGAGTGCCGGCTTAAAAATAGAGGGGCTCTATATTTTTGGCAGAACTTCCTGAGAAGTTTGGTCCCATTATAAAAGCTATAAAGCACCAAGGTAAAAAGATTAGTTAGAATTAAATTAAATTACTAGATATAAGCTTGGATTTTAAGGGGGATTTAGAAGAAAAAATTTTTGCCTACATGCGCGGTATAAGACAGGTTATAATTAAAAAAAAATTATTGTTTCCTTTTTCAACTGTACTTATTTATTTATTTTATGCATATGTGCATGTCGATTGCTACATGCAGTTTTCTTCAGTGCAATGGGTTTTTATCTGACTTAGCCTACTTTATATATTATTTGCGCTCAAGTTCTATCTCCGGGTTTTCTGGATGTTTGAATTATGCAATACAGTACTTAATTAAATCAACATTTATTGAAATCTATGGGTATTGTTCTTATTTCTATGCTTTCAATCGTATCCAGCTTTTTCGATTTTGTGATCTCCTTAATTACCTCCACATCTTGGAGCGTTATCTCGTGGCTCTCTAGAATCATATGCTCCGCTCAAAGACATATAAAGTAATGGACGCGAAATGAGCTTGTTTTCATCCATACGTGCGTGAAGTACTTTTACTACATACATGCCATCCTCTCGCATGCGAATGAATTGAAACCCCCCTGCCTTTCACGCGGCTAGAGAATCCACACATTCAAGTGGCTATCTAGTTGCTCTCACGGAAATCCCACTCCTTTTATACCTTAACCCTCGAACCGTCAACAAAATATCAACCATATGATTGATAACATATGATTCGTGAAAATTCAACAATGATAGGAAACGTCTAATCAAGTTGAATTTGAAATTGTACACAAAACAATTTTTTAAAGTTAAACTGTGCTGAATCTAGTGCAAAAGCGTTGCAAATGTGATAATAAATCAAACTGAAAAGTTTGTTACGGATCGCGAGTGTTTTTGTGTCGGAAAATGAAAAATGTAGTGATGTGTGTGGGATCGTAAAAACAACTATAGGAAGCATTTCAGAGACGTATCCTTCGTAGGGTAAGTCATGTTCATTCTTTTATATCGTTCTAGTTAGAATAACCGCACGGAAAATTGATTTAGTTCAAGATGCGAAAATTAGTGGGAGACGACACGTTAAATTTATTTGAAATTCGAATCAACAGCTAATAACGCGCCAATTTCACGCTACATGATAAAGTGCTTCAATTCCCTCGATGCATTTCGTATCCATTCTCTCTGACATCTATAGCTCCGCTACAGATTATTTTGTTAGTTTTATCCCCTTCTTTGCTAGTTCAGCTTCTTTGAGATGTTCTTCGCGTCTCACTGGTATAAACCGCTTCGTTTGACCAACGTCAACTTTTCCACATTTAGGGCATGTTATTTTATATACTCTGCACATCCCCTCCATGGCCTTTTCATCCTTTTCCGAAACGAACAACGTTTTTAATTTGGTCCCGTTACTTGTGCTGATTGCCTCCAACTGATTTTTCCTCTAGTGCGTGATATTTTATTAAATAGTCAGGAATGAGTATGCTAATCCTCCTTCTGAGTTTGGCATCAATTGTTGTGTTTTCTTGGAATAGTTTCGAGAGCTACGCATGGAACATATCATAGAAGAGCTCGACTTTTCCCTCATTAGAATGTTCACAAACACCATTATGTTTTTCAAGCTGGGGTGCAAGTCAAATACGGGTACCTTTGAGGATTTGGTTCAGCATCCAAGCACTTTGAGCATTGTTTTCGAGCTTAACAAGCGTTGAGTTCCAATTTGCGCTGCGCATAACTATTGGTGAATCAAACGTTTTTATATGTACAAATTTTTGTATGATTTTCATATTCAATTTTTGGACATACCGTCAATTATACAACACCAACGATTGAACCCCGTAACAGGAAACAAATTCCGTACTCCCGGCTTATTTTAAAACATACTTCTGTTAGATCATACTGAGAAACCGGAGAGTTCGAAGAGCGATGAATGATTAATTCATCGGCTTTGGTGAAACTATTTTAAAGTGAAATCATGGCCATCATTTGCAAAACAAGTCAAGTAGGCAGGGAGCTGCTCCTACCAGAAAGGCATTGTGAACTTCCTACGGTTCCGAACAATTTTTCTGATAATAGGAATCAATAATAGAAATAGAATCCGTTGAAGATACAAGAAATCGTTCAATTATATACGAAAGAGGGTTGCTTTCATAAATACAAAATAGCCGCAATTTAGTTTCATTTTAAATAAATTTTCAGAATACTTTATCAATCGAGCATATTCAAATAAAACACTTTTCTTGAAATTTGTATTTCCATATAATGGAAATGCCTAGATCTCATTTGACTATTTATTTATTTATTTACGCTATTTTACAGATCCATGAATCCAATTACAAAAAAAGGTAATGAAATATAATATAAGGCAAAAACAAAGTGAGCAACTTGAAATAAGAAAAAAAAACAAGAATATAAAATACTAATAAACTATTGGAAGCAAAGGAGAATACTATATTTTGTAATATGCTTTTAAAAGCGTTCAAGGAATGTGGCAGGGGACCACGCTGGAGCTCATTGTAACGACATGATACGCGTATTAAAAACGAATAAAAATATATATCGGTACGAGCAAAGGGCACAATGAATATGTCAGATGAACGCGTTCTAGAAGGTGGGACGTATATAAAGCCTTTCCCGAACGTTGGATGAAAGAATATCGTGATATAATTTAAATAAGCCACACAGGTCTTAGAATTCTCTCCTTTTTTGAGTAATGGAATGTTGAGGATCTGTAAGCGTTCATCGTAGGAGCTCTAAGGGAGGTTATATTTGTAGAATAGAGAACGTGTGAATTTACGCTGTATCCGATAGATTGGTATAGTGAGGAGACCATACTTGGGAGACCGGGCTAGGAGTACAAATAGATGGACGCTGGTTGAAATGTTAAAGGACTTGCAGGAGGATCATAAAATAAAACCAACGAAACGTGAAGCTCTAGTGGTTATGCATGAAATATGGGTGTTAAATTTCAAACCAGGGTCAAATACTGCTCCCAAATCTTTAAATTTGTCCACAAGTGCGAGCAGTGATCCATCAATCCGGTATTCATATAAAACTGGATGAATTTTCTTGGTGAATCTTATGTGACAACATTTTGAAATGTTAAGAGGAAGTAAATTACCTTGACGCCAATTTTGGAGATTGTCAAGATCATTTTGAAGGTATGAGCAGTCTTTGCTTGAGTTAATGGAACGATAAATTTTTAAATCATCAGCGTAAAGAAGACAAATAGAGGATAGGCGTTGGGGAAGATCATTAATGAACATGTTGAATAGCAAAGGGCCTAAAATTGATCCTTGAGGAACACCAGATTTTGGACTAAATGAGGCCGACGAAAAAAAATTATTCCATGTAACGGTGCAGGAGCGATGGGATAAGAAGGATAAGATCCAAAAGAGGATTGAGTCAGAAACGCGGAACGATCGGAGTTTTTTAGCCAAAAGACCATCATAAACACTGTCAAAGGCTTTAGCGAAATCGGTGTATATGACATCAACTTGTTGGCTCTTCTTAAAAGCGAGAGAGATGGTATTCGTACGTTCCAACAAATTAGTTATTGTCGAACAACCTTTAATGAAGCCATGTTGTTCATTTGCAAACACGATACTGATGGCATCGTACATTCTGTTATGCACAATTTGCTCAAGGAGCTTGCCAAAACAAGACAGCAAACAGATCGGGCGATAGTTCGAGATTCCACTACGATCTCTGAACTTATGGATCGGAAAGATGTTAACATGCTTCCAGAGGTCGGGAAAGTAGGACGAAGAAAGGCTAATATTGAAAATAATTGATAGTGGGGTAGATAATGACGAAGATAATGACTTTACGAACAGATTTGGTATTCCATCAGGACCCGGACTACCATTAATGTCAAAAATGAGCGGTACATTTTCAATTTCTGATATCCGCTAGACTATGACTTGTCGACTCATTGCCTACAAACGACACCAAAAAAATTCTGGGTGATTTCAACGCTAATGTTAGCAATGAGCTATTCCATCGGGGAACGACTGGATGGTATAGCCTCTACGATGAAACAAATGACAACGGCCAGCGCCTGATTGACTTTGCATGTAGCAGAAATCTAGTTATACGTTCGACTCGCTTCCCACATCCACGCATTCATAGAATGACCTGGGTATCACCGGATGCAACACACAAAACCAGATCGATCATGTTCTGGTCCAACAACGTTGGGCCTCGAGCATACTTGACGTCCGTACATACCGAGGAGCCAATTGTAACTCAGATCATTACATGGTCAAATTAACCAATCGATGTCGTATGTCAAAGGCATATTCAGCGAAGACCAGTCCGCAACAAAAATTTGACATCGAAAGGCTCGAAATGGCGTCTGTGGGTAAAAATTTGACGGAGACCCTCGACAGCCAGCTGGCTCCCATCTTATCAGACGCATCGATAAAGACGAGCAACGAGCTCTGGATGCAAGTGAAAACGGCTATTAAGACCATCGCAGAACAGACGATTGGACATCAAGCCCGGCGCAAGAGAAATGATTGGTTCGATGATGAGTGCCAGAATGTGTTAGACAAAAAGAATTAGGCGGATAAGGAATATGTAGGTGGGAAAACCAGGACAAAGAGAGAACACTATGATCTCAGATCTCAGAAGAGTAGTGAATAAGATAATTAGGATTGAGAAAAGAAAATACTTTGACGACCAATTGAGAAGTATAGATGTAAGTTTAGCAAGCAATAGCACAAGACAAGCATACAAAGTAGTGAAAAGCCTTAAACGTGGTTATCAGCCCAAAACCACGCTCTGCCGTGATGACATCGGGTATATCATCGCTGATGAAACCACGATTAAGGAAAGACAGGCATCATATTTTAAGAACCTCCTTAATCTTCCGCTCAGCTCCAAAACATCAAAGCTTATGGATGTCGGCGGACAGCTTCCATTGGCCTTAACAGTTCTGGTTGAAGTGTGTTCCCTGATCAAAGCCCAAAAGAATAATAAAGCGGCGGGTATCGATGAGATTCCAGTGGAGATCATTAAATATGGTGGCAGCAGTGTTCATGCAGCTATTCACAAAGTCATCCAGCATATTTGGAGTATTCAGGTAGTTTTAGAGCAGGTAGATCGACAATAGACCAATTATACGCTGTCAAGCAGGTACTTGAAAAATGCTGGGAGTTTGACATAGACGTACACTAAATTTTTGTTGACTTTAAGCAAGTATACGACAATATTGATCGTAACGTACTGTACCAAATAATGCTTTGCTTTGGCATCGCAGCCAAATTAGTTTGTCTTTCCAAAATGACAATGACGTCGACGACCTCCCAAGTGCGCATCAATAACCAACTCAACGGTGCCTTTGACACAAAAATTGGACTAAAACAGGGAGATAGGCTGGCCCACTTGCTATTAAATTTGGCTCTGGAGTACGTCATATGGAAGCTACCTGCCGATAAACGAGGTACATTACTATTCCAGTCGAGCCAAATAGTAGTCTATGCGGACGATTTAACATTTTGTCAAGGTCATTAACAACTGCCAAAGAGCTCTTCCTGGAACTCGAACTTCCTGGAAATATCACACTTGGCATCGAAAAGTGAGCGAATTTATGTATAAATTAAAAAAAGTAAATTCCTTTTAATTCTACTATTTTTATTTTAAAATCAGCATACAATTGTTTCGTTCTCTACTTGAGAACTTCCTCAGTACTACTATTCCCTAAACAACAAGTGCCCTAATATTTATACTAAACTCTTTAAACTATTAAAATGAGTCTCTAATTACACCTAACATGTCTCTGATCCTTCAAAGTTCTTTTACTTAATCTCTATCCTTTTACCATTCAAAAAATTTGGTTTTTCCTTAATTACTACTTAATTACATTCATTATTTTATAAGCTTGAATAGCCTGGTGTATCCGTTGCCTGGGTCACCGTTCCAAATGTCCTGTGTCTTTTGATTGAATATATCCAAACTCTCTGTTACATCAAGCTTCCACCCGTTTGTAATCGTTTTCAGCATGCTCACGTTATCCGCAGTGATTTCATGTTTTTCAAGGACTATATGCTCCGCCACTTTTGATTTGAAGTTTTTTGTATCCTGCTTTTTGTTTTTGTAGACTGCTTTGCTTAAGTGTTCGTTCCATCAGACACCTAGTAATCTCCTCGTTTGTCCAATATAACATCCATTACATTTCGTGCACGATACCTTGTAGACTCCGCTCCACTCCATTTTCTGTATGGGTCCTTGGTCTGTAGATTTGTGGCCCGGTTCGTATAAACTAGGTCGATGTCCACGTTTTTCAAAGCCCTCTTCATTGTTTCCATCCTTGAGTCAAAAGTTACAACCAACCTCTTCCGTTGGCTTCCGCAGTTCGCGTTGTGAGCTTTTTTTTGAAGATCTCCTTCGTTCGTGTGGCTATCAATTTGGTGACTTCATCCATAGGGTATCCATTCAACTCGGTTAACTTATAAATGTGGGACGTTTCTTTTTTCAGGCCTTTCTTATTCAATGGAAGCGTGAGCATGCAATTCACAAGCCAGCTAAATTTCGCTCATTTTTGCTGTTGGCAATTGTTCGAAGTGAAAGGAATTATCCGCATGGTGTCCGTTGGTTTGCGGTATATTTCAAATTTCAATCCATTAGCTCCTCTACATACCATCACGTCCAGGAATGATAGCCGCCCCTCGGACTCCAGCTCGTGGGTGAAACTGATGTTGCTGTGTATCGAGTTGATCGCCGTGAGAGTTTGCTGGATCTGATCCTCTTTGATGATCGTGAAGATATCGTTTACATAACGCACCCGTCGATGTGGCAGTTTACCTTCTTGTGCTACGTTCTCCTCCAAAAATGCCATAAAAACTTCGCTTAGAAACGGGGAAAGAGGGTTTCCCATTGAAGCACCACGTGTTTGTTTAAAGAATTCTTCTCTGAAGGCGAAATAGCTTTCACCGCATGCAGAGTCTAGCCAGTTTCAAATACATTTTGGCTCATGCTTCTATTGTTCTCCTGATCCTTGCATCAGAATCCACTTCGCAAGTGACGCAAGGGCTTCGTTGACCGGAATACTGGGAAAAAGTGCCTTGACGTCAAATGACACCATCGTATCGCTA
Source organism: Odontomyia ornata (assembly GCA_963969285.1). Lineage (NCBI taxonomy): Eukaryota > Metazoa > Arthropoda > Insecta > Diptera > Stratiomyidae > Odontomyia > Odontomyia ornata. Next base: position 404,889,913 of record OZ017738.1, read on the forward strand.
TCTTCCAAAGGTCCCCAGGAGAAAACCTTTGAAGTAAATTCTGCCGAATCCGCTGCTGATTTGGTAACAAATTTTTTGTCCATGTTATTTATTTATTGAAATATAAACGGACAACTGTCATTATAAATTACAATTACTGAGTATATGGTAGCTTAGCACTAAGATAAATAATTTACAAACTAATTTAAATTCTAAAAATAAGAAGAAAAAGAACTTAATAATTTAAAGAAAAGAATGATACATGTGTCAAGTGCAACTTACATTCAACTAACAGGATTCAAATATACCACTTTTTATTTTGCTCCGGTTTGTATTGAAGAAATCAACTTGTCGACAAAGATGATTTCCGGTGCTTTCCAAACGTTCAATAGGAGAGTACTGACTGTAGTTCGTTTTACATTTTCGAAGCTTGAATAGATCATTTGATCTCGTGTTTCGTGGTGGAATTCTGAATGAAATCCTATGTAACATTTGTTACATTCTGGGACAAACGCAACGCCCAGTATTAACACGCTGCAAAGAACACATCAGTGAAGCAGATAATTCTATTAAAAAACATAGGAAAATACAGGACATCAAATCGACAGTGGCAAGACATTTAGTTGAAACGAAACACAAAATTACAACGGAAGATTTACAGGTGGTAAAACAGGTAAAGCAATTCCAAAAACTGGATGTCATCGAAAGCATTGAAATATTCAAAATACCCGAACTAAATAGAATGAACCAGGATCAAGGCAACGCACATTCATCACTCTTCAAATGGTTACAACAAGATAAGATAAGATCATTAACGAGCGGATCAATTAGGGCATAATTTCTTTTTGTCAATTAGCCATTTATAATTAGTTGTTAATTAGTTTAGGTAGATATTAGATCTTTTTTGTTAACTAAAGTAGGTATAAGTACTGTTGTTTGATTATTTTAAGAATTAGTTAGCACTGAAGAAGGAAGCAACTGACTTCCGAAATATCGGTATATACAAAATAAACAAAATTCTATGGTTTCAAGGAAAAACAGTGTTTTTAGTTAATTTAAATCAACCATAGCAAAGAGATCCAAACAACTTAGATACCGATTAAGCTATTAATAATGTTATAAAAATAATGCAAAGCGTCCACGAGAGGCATGTTTTCCATTACCAGCCAGTTCACGGAAGATAATTTACCATTCAAGCTAGAATAATCAGCATTCTTGAAATTTAGTTCGTAATAACTAGAATTATTTCTACAAGAACGAGGTGATGGCAACTTGACACATATATCCAAAGCAGGATGATGAACATCAATAGGTAATAGTGGCGAATCAGAAGAGGTGACAGCAATTTCATTTAAATTTGAGAAAACTGAGTCCAATGTATTGTTATTTATGTTTTTAATGTTATTTAATTGGTTCAAATTTAAAAAGGAAAATGAGTCCATTATATTCCTACTTTTTAAACTATAATTATTGAAATACCATGAATCTAAATTCCAGTTAATTTCTGGCAGATTATAATCGCCGGTGACAATAAAGTTGGCGTTAGGAAAAATTTTCGAGCAATTCATTATATCATTCGCATGCTTACTGTAATGATCAGGGGATGCATCCAGTGGCAGGTAGACGGTAGAGAGGATTATTTTCATGGGTTTCGCATCAATTTAAACGATCAGCTGTTCGACATCATTGTGTTCGCATTTCAACGCCTTTGATTTTATTGTTTTCCTTACACCAATGATAATACCACCACCCTTCTGTTTCATTGATGTTAAATTATTGCGGTCGCATCTGAATACATTGAAATTTTCCAGTCCTAATTCAGTAGTGAGAATATTCGGTTTCAGCCATGTTTCAGTGAATATAATAACATCATAATTAGCAGATGATATATTTATACGAAGTTCGTGCAGTTTTGAGCAAATTCCGCGAGTGTTCTGGTAGTAAATCGATCGATCTAGTTTTTTGATTGCCTACGTACAATACGTGGAATGCTGTTTATATACTTGATCGTAGCATCCGGATTGCTTTTCTTTACCTCTTCAAGTTCAGACCTTAGTGATGTTAGATGTTCCCGTTGACGTAATGTTAAATCAGAAACGATATTAACATTTATTGATCTTAGATAACTCCGAAACATTGTTGTCTTTCTTTTTCCGTATGATGTCAATTGGGATAGTTGAGTTTGAAGTTATTACTTTAATTGGTCTGACTTTTTCTGCATTTATCTTACCGATTTATCTTACCGATTTGTTCAGTATTTCCAATGTTTTCAGGTGATCACCTTCGGTGTTCGTTTCTGTGATGCCGTGAACTTTTACCTTCGATCTTCGAGTTCGTAAATGATGTCATTAATTTCAACAGGTGAAGATTGCGACGATTTCAACTGTTTTATTTCACTTTTAAGTTCTTCGACTTCATCCTTCAAATTGGTAACAAGTTTGAGCAATACCTTGTGCTGCTTATTCCTCTCCGTACATTTCGTGCATAGAAATAGCACTTTCTTGTTGGTGGACTTGAGAGCTTATATAGAAGATCTATTTAGTCCAGCGCATGTAGCATGTTGCGGTCTTTTGTACGAATCGCAATAAAAGAAATCATCGCCTATTTTGCACTCTTTTTCACAGAAAGAGCAACCATTCAAACTAATTAGAGACACTGTCACTATATCGGGGTTATGTTATTGTTTTCAAACTTCACAAAATATGAACTTTACAAACTAAGCTTTAATTGCGCACTTCAATGAAACACGAAAGATGCACTTTACAATTGAAGATTTTATATTGTTTTACTATAGAAACTAAGATTTACCAGGATAAATTCAAAATTTTTAAGAGAAAAGCTTGACAGCTACCATCACTCATTAATGACAGCTACCATCACTCATTAATGTCACATTGAATTCCTAGACTAACCACTTCGCAATTTTCTGAGTTTTCTTATATTTGAAAGTTCTACTAAAGGCGGAATATCTTTAAATAAACAAATTTATGTATTTAGGCGCCAAAATATCGAGAACCAGAAATTAAAGAGGCAAAATACGCCGAAGGATACAGCTCGCAAATAACTTATTTTATTCAGTTTTGGTGATCTTGAAAACCAGCTGCAAATACAAATCTATTATAAGACCTGTGTTATGCTATGGGTGTGAAATATGGACCCATAACCCAAGCATCCGGAAATATATTGAACGCCTTTGAGCGGCGGGTCCTGAGGTGAATAATTGGAGCGAAGCTAGACGGGGACCAATGCCGAATTCGATACAACTGTCAGTTGAATGAAATTTATGACGAGCTGGAGGTCTCAACGATTGTAAAACTGCGGAATCTGCAATGGGCTGGACACATGAATCGTATGGACGAACAACGGATGCCCAAAAAGGTATTCGTTGGGAGAACTGAAGGCCGGAGACCAGTGGGGAAACCGAGGAAACGTTGGTCTGACTCGGTCGCCGAAGACAGTTCATCGTTGCTCGTATTTCGGAATTGGAGGAGTAAGTTGGAGGCACTATTTGCAGGAAGCGAAGGTACGAAGAAAAATATACAACATTATGGAGTTTTAAGAAGTTTGAAGATGCCGTTCCGATTTTATGGAGTAAAACGTGAAATTTACCAATCTGATTACCATCTGCGAGGTGATACACAAATTTTCCATATATTTTGCCACCCTCTGGGCACAAACTAAAGTTCTTGTTTCAGATTCTAAAAGTTGTAATTAGTACCTTTCATTTGATCCCCAAATCGACTATCTTTGATAAAGAAATTTGTTAAGGGCCACTTCATTAAAAAATTTTGAAATGTTCGGTAAGACCTAAACTTATGAGAGACCACGAATTCTGACCTTTCCAGGAAGTTTGATACTTGTAGCTTCAATAGCATCTGACGAAACTTGCTGTGACGCATGGACAGACAGGACGCGAATCTAGTAAGTCTTTGTAAAGTTTGTTTTGCAACGCCATAATTAATGCACACCGTTTATCCTGACCTCCTTTCGTTCGAAAGGATCAGTAGCTTATGTGTGTAATATAATTATTTATTTTACGAGAATCGAACGAGAAAATTTTGTTCGCTATTTTTCAGTGAATTGACATCGTCTCTACTCACTGTAAATCCTCGATCAATTTAAAAATGCAAATTTGGAAAAACAGAACGCCTACCTCTACGTACTCATACGTGCAAATCACTCTCGATTTCATCGGTTAGGTGCCAAACAGATATCGCACGGTTGAAATCTGCGTGCTCAACGTGCGGAACCAAAACGTTTGGTGTCTAGAATAGGCCGCAAAAGAAGTTTACGTCCGGTACTCAGATACTTTAGTCGGATGTTTAGTTTTGAAGACAATCCAAACTCTGCAGATTTCGTTTCGATAGACGAATCAGTTGCTAAAGATGCGTACTCGTACTTGAAACTGAGTATGATTCGAATAATGGCATGCATGTGCAATTGTTTGAAGAATTGGACATTTTTGGATGTGATTATGATTGAGCAGTTGCATACGAGTATGATGATGGGTTGGTAGACATTTGAGAAGAAAAGCTCATTGCCACAGCAAAGAAGTTTTTGTTTTAATGAGGAGGAGCAGCAGTGCTGCAAAGGAAATGAAAGATGATTAATATGATTTTGATTTTTTTGATAATGTGCATAATTGTCGATGTGACCTTTGATAGTCACCGTTCAGATAAGAATAATCGTGATTTATTTTATCTAGCACTCACGGTTTCCACGTTTCTTTTTCGCAGTTCCAACATGTCGCTTCGAAATAGGGATTTTTATCATTTTCTGCTTTGCTAATTTCATTCTACAGGTGAAAATAAAATTAATTCAAAATAAAGATGCATATACTTGAATTTATCATATTATTGATTGCTTTTAACAAAATTTGAAGTGCTTAATATGTGAGGAATTTGTGTGGGAGGTATAGATATTAAATTCACAAATATTTTATTGAAAATATTTTAAAAAAGGAAAATGAAACAACATTCTACTTAAAAATTTTATAAATTTTCTCGGGCTTTTTCCGCTGAATTCCTTACAAATAGGTGGCAAACATTTCAATGACAAGCATAATTCTTAATCTTGTGATATATGATGATGGTAACCTTGGGAATTCTTGTCTACATTTTTCGGGTATGCTAGCCAGACTGGCGACACTTTACTATTAGTCAGACGACAAATATGGGAATATATGTTTTTCTCGACTAATTGAATAATCGGAAGGTGCAGTCATTTGAAAGATATAACCATCTATTTGTGGTCTGCTTAAATTGTATTTAAATTTATGCAACAATTTTCAGAAGATTTATGTTGTAGTGGCAAGATATTAGATCATCTGAGTTGATTTGCTTTGAAGTGCAAAACATTTTATCAATTTATAAAATTTATGACCATGCAGGTGGATTGATGAATGCTTTGAATGGAGGAGTAGCTTTGAATTATATAGTTGATACTGCACATGTGTTCAGCTTCCTTTGATGAACAGAATATTTAAAAGAAAGAATAAAAGGTTGTTCATATCGCTTTAATTTTATTACCTGCTTTTCATGAATGGAACTTAAAAAGTTTCGTTCAATAGATTAAATTCTTTTAAGATTAATTCACTTGCTTTTTAAATTTTGAGTCTTAATGAAACAGTTGAATAATAAGGGCCTGATCGAAGTCCTCAGCAAACTTTCAGGTCTACTGCCGTCTGTAGGCGCTGACGTAGTGGAATTTTCAGTTTTTTTCCGTCTTATATAAATTTATTGAATACTTGGCGAATCGACCATATTCAATTAACGAAAGCCCGAAGAAAATTGTGGTGTCTTGTTTGATTCAAAATATTGTTGCGAATCGTTAGAACTGACCTTCAGAAATAAAAAGTTCTTAATTCCTTGGGCACACATTTCTTTTAAAACGTTTAATTATTTTCTATTCCTTAATCTCTTGTTATCACGAGCTGTAATTTCCCTTATTATTCTTATTAACAAAAATCATAAATTTTCTTTTCCTTTAAATAAACTTCTTTTTTTTCCTATTGTATTTTATTTATTTAACAAACTAAATTTAACTTTTCTCTTTTCCCTAGTAAATTCAATTTTTCTCATAATACTTGTTTTTCCAATTCATTCATTGCAATGGGTCAGCAATCGTAAAGTAATGGTATTTCCTAATTTTATTATTCAATTATTAAGGTCGCATATTAACGCGAAAGTGTAAATAAATTCAAAAGGATTTGATATCATGTATACTAATTAATGTGTCCTGCGTCGGGTCGAATGGAAATTAGACTTTTAGTGTATTCATTTACTGAATAGTGAATTAATTGAAATCTATAGTTTGTGAAAAAAGTATGGCCACCAATATGACCAATTATGACATCCAATTGCTTATTGCCAGTTAAGCCTTTTTGAATAGCGGTTTGAATATACCTGTTAAAATATAACTTCAATGTTATGGTGCAGTATAAGAAATACGATAAAAAGTGTGTGCCAGTTAAAACCGGCGCAAGATATATGCACAGGCAACAAATAGTAAACAGAAGGCAAAGGAGTCAAATGTTCGGTGCGAAGACACCACAGTATTTAGTGAATTCTAAAATATTAGAGAGTGGAAAATAAGAAAAGTGAATGAATTTTAGTTTTTGAAAGGATTTTGGGTTTTTGTAAAAAAAAGGACATAATTAATTTTCCAGTGTCTCCCTTCCTCCAGTTGCAGAGCGATCAACAGGATCACGAGGAGTGAGTAATTTTTAGTGTTTTTTTCTGAAGTAAAGTAACATTTTAGATTTGATTGTATTAACAAATCGACATTTATATTCTTTCCATTAATTTTTGTGTCATTAGTGTTTATTTATTTATTTATTCAAGTCTATTTAACAGACAGAAATCCAATTACAAAATAGACTTGGACAATTAAATATAGTTAAATATAATTCAGAGTAAGACAAATCAATACAACAAATCAAGCAGAAAAGAGTTAATCTAAAACATGAAAGAAATGAAGATAGAGTCAAGAACAAAGTTTGTAAAATTTAGTGCTAAGGAACATTAATCACTATTCGCAAAAAGTAACATCTTTAATTTAATTTTAAAAACAAAGTAGGACGTGGATAGAGAGCCAAGCTCGAGGCTGTTATGCATTCTGATGATTCGTGGCATAATTGAGTTAAAATATAAATCTGTTCGGGCGTACGGAACCTCGAGAATGTGATTAGACCGACTAGGTCGTGCATACAGTCTGTATTGCAAGCCTGCGCTTAGGGTGGAGGCAATTTGTTGGTGGTACAACTTATAAAGGAAACATTGATCTAAGAAGGTTCTACGGGACGACAGAGAAGGGAGACGAAGTGTGGATAGACGACGCTCATAAGGCTCATAAGCTACGTTGAATTTGAAAAACACAATACGGGTAAACTTACGCTGAACAGCTTCTATTGAGTTCATAAGATATAAATGTCTAGGAGACCACACCACTGAGCAGTACTCAAGGAGCGGGCGGACAAGACACGTGAACAAGCGAACAGCGGTAGCAATATTTGCAAACTTATGCAAATGCCGCATAAGAAAACCCGAAACTTTTGATGCCTTGGTAATTAGGCTAAAAATGTGGACATCAAATTTAAGCTTGGGGTCAAATATTACACCAAGATCTTTACATGAGTCTGCAGAGGAGAGAACAACATCACATAAGGTGTAATTAAAAATTAAAGGGACAATTTTCAAAGTAAAAGTCATTTTAAAACATTTGGAAACATTAATACGAAGGGAGTTTACATTACACCAGTTATACAGGTTAAAAAGATCAATTTGGAGTTGCTGACAATCTTCAAGGGATCTAATTGTCCGGAATACCTTGAAATCATCAGCATACAGGAGACAAGAAGAGGAAATTACAGAAGGAAGATCATTGATAAACAGTACGAAAAGAAGAGGTCCAAGGATTGACCCTTGAGGGACACCAGATGTAGGATTGAATGGAAAGGAAAATGTGCCATAGAGATTGACACGACATGAACGGGAGGATAAATATGATGAAATCCAAGAATGAAGGGAACCGGATATGCCAAGCAAAGCTAACTTTTGACAGAGCAGAACATGGTTCACGGAGTCAAAAGCTTTCGAGAAGTCCGTGAATATTGCATCTACTTGAAGCTGTTTGCCTAAAGCTCTAGCAATATAGTCTTCGAACTCAGCCAAGTTCGTAGAAGTTGAACGACCCTCTAAGAATCCATGTTGCTGTGGTGTGACAAATGAGCTCAGGGACTCAAGAAGCCTGTTGTGCACAAGTCATTCCAGCAGCTTAGAGAAACAGGAGAGGAGTGATATGGGACGATAGTTTGAGGCAGATGATGGGTCGCCGTTTTTAAAGATAGGAACAACATTTGCATCTTTCCAGTACGTTGGAAAGGTGCCAGTACTAAGACTGAGATTGAATATAAGGGAAAGAGGAAAACACAAAGAGGAACAAAGTGACTTTACAAATATATGAGGTAATCTATCAGGACCAGGGCTAACATTCGAGCAAGTTAATAAGGGATTCAACTTCAGAAGGATCAGTGGAATAGGATGTACTTGATGCTGGATAAGTTTGAATTGAATTTATAGGGGAGTGTAGTATGTCAGAAGAGGAAAAAGTAGAGGAAAAATATTCGACAAATAGGTTAGAAATATCCTGAGGGGAGGAGGCTTCAGTGTTATTCCATTTGACAGTATGCGGGATGGAAGAGGAAGATTTAAGGGATCGGATGTATGACCAAAAGAGTTTAGGATTATTTGTCAGGAGGGAAATCTCTAAGCTGCTAAAATAGTTTTTCATGGCCGTTTTGATCTATGTTTTAGCCAAAGAGCGCAATCTACAGAAATTTTGCCTAGCATCATCACTTCCGGTCAATTTGTAGTGCCTATGCCCCTTATCTTTGGCTCTTAAGGCACGAAGAACACTTCGGATAAGCCAAGGCTTCATTTTCGCATTGCGAGGAGCTTGGAGCGGAGTGTAAAGAGCAATCAGATTATTCAGGTAATCATAGAATTTGTTCAAGGAACTATCGCAGTTAAGACGAGTGAAGAAGGTACACCAGTTGACCGAGTCCAGATTGGTTTTGATTGCCTCATAATTTGCTTTAAAGAAATTGTAACGACAAACTGAGGCAGTTCTCTGGGGTTTAAGGGTATCAACGGATAGTGCTAGAGACAAAGGTGGATGATGGAGATCAGGTTGAACATAAGGATGTAAAACGGGAGCTATAGATAGACACCTAGTTTGAAAATTTGACATGACAAGGTCCAGAAGACGACCATTAGGGTTACGGATATGATTAAACTGTGAAAAAGAACAAAGGGAAAGAAAGGAAGAAAGTAACAAAGAAGGATTATTTGTTGAGGAAATACCAGGTGTTGTTAAGTGGTCCCATTCCACTGCCGGTAGATTGAAGCCCCCACAAATTATAATTTTGGAATGTGGGTGACGAGCAAGAAGATAGGCAGAGAGTTCATCGAAGAAGGCTTCGTACACTGTTAAGGGAGAATTACAAGGAATATACACAGAGGAAATTAATAATGAGGAGTTATGAGGAAGAGGGAGTTTCACAATTACACACTCAACAGCACGAGCAAATTTAAAGTCAGCACAAAGTGAACTATTGAGGGATTTGCAGACTGCAACCAAGACTCCCCCACCATCAGATTTATTAGTAAATTAAGGTCACGGTTGCAACGGTAAACTAAATAGTCAGGTAATATTTCTGCGTTTGAAATATTCTCATTTAACCACGTTTCAGTTAAACAGATAACTGAATCGTTACTTAATTGGGATACGAGTAGTAAGTCCTCAAGTTTGGTTCTCAAGCCGCGAACATTCTGATGGTAAATAGAAATAAATGAACGATTAGGAAATGAAGAATTACTTTCAGAGTTAGATGATCCTTGATGGTTGTTGAGGTGGTTTGGAACCTTTATCGGGACGAAATCGCCGCTTGGGCTGCATTGTATCGAATGTTTTAATAAGTGTGCCCTTTGGCCAAAAGTCGGAACTGAGTAGTCTCCAAAGTTCAGCCGGAACTGTCAGCTTGAAAGAACTTATAACCTGGTCAGGAAGGTTGTCTTTTGTTAACTTTGCGCACCTGAAAATACTGGGCGTGTAGCCAAGCTTCGATATTACGTAGTTGGTAAGTGTATCCTTAGTTGTGTTGTAAGCGAGCCTTGATATGAACAACTGGAGAGGTGGAGAGACTGCTCGTAATACTCCGTTATCAGCTAAAACACTCTCTGTAGAGTTTTGTGGTGCTGAAGACACAACGATATTTTGCTGAAGATTCGTTAATTGTGTTAGGCTCAGTTCGGATTGAGGCTGAATTTTATGTTGCTGTTGTAAGGGCAAGATAGACTGCTGCATGCGACTATTATGTTGCAGGACCGTAGCTTTATTAATTGTAGCCGAAATTGACTCCTGATGACAAGCATGCTGTTGTTGCGCAAGCACACTTCGCGTAAGAGGCCGCTGCTGCTCAAGAGGTGACACGGTAGAATTTTTGATAATGCTGTGACGGCGTGACGATACCAGCTCATCATACACCCCGGGCGAAAGTAACTGAGGAGACAGCAGAAAATTTTGAGGTGAAGACGGTTGATCCGGAAACTGCTGTAGCTGATCCTCACTCTGCGGCAGACTCAGGAGCAATTGCTGTTGTTGTAAAGCGTTAACGTACTTTATTGAGGGGGGTTTAAATTTGAAAGAGGGGGGTTCCAATTTGATAGGTGAGTTATTGGATTTTTTGAAGTTTCATTGAACCGTGGGTTTTTAAAAATTAAATTAAAACGTTCTTTATGTGGTAAAAGAATTTTTTCATTTCTCATTATGACCCCTTCCTTCCCTTCCTTTTTCTTTATGTAGGGTTTTGATTTCTGTATGTGAGGTGGCCAGCAAGGGCGGATGACACCCCGGAACGGCCCAAGACTCGACTGTGCGCTAGACGGCTTCAGTATGCCACCATGGGATAGGTAATCTTCTGCTAAATATTGATGTCTGAAACTGCGATGACTTCCGTACATGTCCCCTGATTCATGAATTGACTTTTTGATTTCAGATTATCAAAGTTCTAATCATTTATTATTTGATACCCTAGTCGACTAATTTTGGTGGGAAAATTTTTTCAAGGGTCACATCGGGATATATGTTCAGTCAGTAGTTACGTTACTTTAGTTTTCTGATGAATCGGACAAGATTCACTGTCAACATATTTTTGTTGAACCGGCTCTTATCAACATATTTGAAACACAGTACACTACTTATGTCCAAGTATTACGTTTCCCTGCAGAAACTCGAAGGTTATGGGAACAAAAACTCAGCAGCAGTACTAAACCTCTGACTCTGGCGGAATATTTGGGATTCTTAGAGTCACGATTTCACATATTAGAGACGATCAGCTCGCAATTGAGTGGCTCTAAACTCTCTAAGCAACAGGTGTAGTTGTTCACTAACCTACTCCCTATCAATAAGGACACACCAATCGAAAAGGGTTCCAGTTTCAAACAATCTCCGTCAAAATGAAGCTACGCTGTACTTCAACAGTTTATTTTAAAATATCTAAGTCAAAGTTACCCGAGCAAAGATACCCACCGCCGAAAACGACACCATACCCTACTACATGGAGAAAACAATATGAATGACCTCTCTGCGCTGCCAGCGGCGCCAAAACCCAATACTCTGGCTTCAAATGTATCGTGCGAGCCCAGTATTACGATTGTCAGGACAGCACCAATCCAACCCAGGGTGGCCTTCCATGTAGCTCATCTCTCCTCCGAAGTTGTTCTTCTGTCAATGGCTATCATTAAAGTGCCAGAAAACGGGGCTCTCCACCTGCTATGAGCACTCATCGACACAGGGTCACAGATGAGCAGGGCCGCATCAAGCTCATCTGGCGCCCTGTGCAAAACTCGTATGTTGCGCCTTTCCTCGGATTTTAAAAGTAGTTTGCTTGCTAACCAAGTCGTAGCCTTAGCGCGGTTTTTAATATTGAGAAAATTGCGAAAAATCTATTGGAATATCAAATTCATCTAAAAAAGTTCTCATCTGAAGCAAAATCTATTGAATATAAAATTAAATTAAAACTTACTTGGTAGGCAGAATTGTTTGCCGGTCAGAAGGGTTTTATTCAAAATGGTAACATCAATTAAGGACTCAGGTGAAAAAATAATATTTGACTACCTTTGAAAATGTTTTTAAGGCCTGAATTTTCAAAAAAAGACTACTTTTGACCTTTCTATAAGGTTTGATGATCGAAGCACCTATAGGATCAGAGAAAACTTGCTGCAACGGACGGACGGACAAATAGACATGGCATAAAACTAGTAGATCTTTATAGAATTACAAAGCCCTGAAATATGAAAACTCTCTCACCATGGACTAAACAAACTGTACTTTCCGGGCCTTTAATTTTGCGAAGTCCTCTATAAGATCATCATACTCCAATTCTTCTACGAGCTCTTTCTCAATTGCTAAAATAGATAATCCTACCAATCGTTCTTGAGTCATAGTTGTCCTCAAGTAATTCTTTATAAATTTTAGTTTTGAGAAACTGCGTTCTCCTGATGCCACCGTTATTGGTAAAGTGTTTAAAATTTTGATGGCAATCACTGAATTGGGAAATACTTGATCCAAATTGGTCTTAAATATATAATTCAAAACGTCTAAACTCGAAAGATTAGGTTTAATGAGTGGCGACAGTGTTAATAGCTCCTGATATAACTCTTCACCGTTTAAATCCTTAGATCCATCATGACTTAGAGCCGACTCTAGATTAAAGCATAAAATTTTCAAATTTTTTAATTTGGATGCATCACTTATGTCGTACAAAAAAGAAAATATTGAATTGTGATTGTTCAAATCTTTCGTTGATAGAGCTGATTGCCTGGTCTAACATTTTGAAATAGAAATTTACTTTAAAACTAATTTTAGGTTATAGTATCTGTACTTTCGTCTTGGTAGATTCTTTTTCGGCGGCGTGAACGCAGAGACGATACACTAGGGAATTGAGTTTGTATATCCAAGTCAACAGCAATCTTCTCAGCTTTATTTAAATATTCGTTAAAAATTTCATCTGTACGCATATCTACTAGCAAATTGCGAGTTTGTTGAAGCATATCAATGCTTGCAGGCAAATTCACTCGTTGGACTTGTAAATACTTACTCGCAATGTTTATCTTTTGCAAAATATCAAACCACACTAACAAACTGCAAATAAATTGATAGTTGAATATTTTATTTCCCAGTGATTCAGCTGTGACCTTCACCTCTGAATTCCCATCTTCAGCGATCTCAATAAGTGCTTCATATATCTCCCCTACATTATTCACAAGAGGCTTCAAAGCATCTATTCTACTCTCCCACCTTGTGTCGGAGAGTGGTTTGAGCGTTAAGTTAGGAACATATTTTTTACATACTCGTATACTCCATCTGTTTGTAGAACTCGGCAGAAATACATACAAGTTTTGCACAACTTCAAAAAATTTAACTGCATCTAATGAGCAACGAGCAGAATCATTTACAACTAAATTTAATGAATGAGAGCAACATGGAACAAAAAATGCTCTTGGCTCAATCGATTTTATTCTATTCTGCATACCACACTGTTTGCCTTTCATGTTGGACCCATTATCATATCCCTGGCCTCTACAATTGCTCAATAATATATTTGAACTATTTAGTTCTTGCAAGATAAGCTCTGTGAGTCCTTCACCAGATTTATTGTAACATTCCATAAAACCAATGAAATGTTCCCTGATTTCAAATGTGTTTTCATGTTGATGCACAAATCTGACAATTAAGGTAACTTGTTCAATATGACTTTTATCAGGAGTTGAGTCGACGATAATAGAAAAATGTCTTGCGGCTTTTATCATCGATATTATTTTATTCCTAACCGCTTTAGATATTAAATCGATTAGTTCGTTTTGAATAGTTTTACTCAAGTATTTATTTTGTGACTCTTGATCATTAATTCGTATCAAATGCTCTCCTAAAACAGAATCAAATTTCGCAATTGCCTCAACAAGCTTCAAAAAATTCCCATTATTTAGTTCATTTAACTTTTCGGAGGAACCCCGAAATGCTAAGGACTGAGTACCAAGAAATTGAACTATTACCAACAATCTACGAAGAACATTATTCCAATGTGCAATTTCAGCTTTTCTTGTATGTTCAAAATTATGACTAATAGTATGTTGTTTTTTTAATCCAACTTCTAATGTTTTCCATGTCCTGAAATTTTCCATGTGAATAGGGTTGTTCTCATGGCTCTTTAGAAGTTGACTTATGTGGCTCCAATCCGAAGTTCCACTTCGATGGCTTGGGCTGCCTTGTTTTTAGAGAATAAAAAGCAACAAAAACAATAAACAGCATCTTTAGGTTTAGAATAAACTAACCATGGTCGTAAGATTTTATCTCCATTGGCTAAAATTCTTTTATATAAAGAAGGACTAAATTTTCTATTATTGCTTTTAGGAAAATTAAAGTCAATAATTTGTGTTGGCCCGCAAAGAATTATCCTATCAACTAATTCATTATTAAGTGGCTGCCAGCTGTTGGGATCACTTAAATCTAAAATACCGTCCGAGATGTTTGTTTCCTCTTGTTGAGCTCCAACTGTCGCCACTACTGGCTCACAAACACTTTCAGAAGCACTTTCGAAATTACGGGAATTCACTGAAGTCGCGTCACTTGTTCCCGGCTGAATTAACAGTTTTTGCAACAGTCCTGACTGTTTTTTATTTTCATTTTCTTGAATTTTGCGCCGCTTCCGATACTTGGCACCGGATGGTTTTAGTTTCTTCATGATATCGTTATTTTTTATTTATTAATAAGCTCTTCACGAACTTTTGAAAAAAACATCTGCTCCATCCAAACATTAGTCCCAAAAGAAATTTTTGCATTTCCAGTAGGAAATAAATGAAAAGCAATAAAAAGAAATAATTTTCCTTTAATCATTCTCCTTCTCTTCTTTCGGCGGCTCCATCCATATCCACATCGTCAATATTCGTCCCTACGTGCATTTTCTAAGCCTGCACATCGGTCGCCCAAATCATGTATTTGGGCATAACCACCGAATAGAAAAATTTTCATTAATTCTTCTTTCGTTTGTCTTTCAGTTCACATTAAACCAGAAATGAGTTTCTCCAATGGATCCGCTTATCTGGTTCGAAGCGAACGATAGCTCATGATACCTTGGATATCTGACACAAAACCAAAGGGCGCACGACGAGCAAGTTATTAGCTTGCACAGTCTACGCATTGTATAGCCATCACGAATAACATAAAAGGCGAACAGATAAGTGTTCTAATATGTCTGAAGTTTGTGGGCGCCCAATGTGCAAACATTCAACATGCACATAAGAGAGTAGTAGAATGCTCGTGATGACTTCGACACCCAACGCAACAATTAAGGGTGAACGATGCGCAGTTTTGAAATTTGCACGTTCTATGCGTGGAAAAAGCAGCATAGAAGACGAGTAGATCACCGCCATAGAATGAATGGTAGAGATGGGCGCCCGACGTGCAAAGCTGAAACGTGCACATAGGTGAACATCGTTGTTCGCTTAGAAGCAGAGCAGGGAATCTCCAATGGATCTTGATTGAAGGTATGCTCTGCTGGTTCTAAGCAAATATACATATGAACGATATTAGTTTCTTAGTCAGAGCTAGCTACTGGAAAAAATGTTTATATATAGGAGCATAACGTGTAAATTGCACATTATGCTTAATATTTATTGATGATTTTTTTTTTTAGAAAATTGTTTCTAGGTTGGGGTCGTAGCTGGCGCCCTGATTGATTTGCGCCCTGTGCAAATGCACGTTGTGCACATATGGTGGATCCGGCCCTGCAGATGAGTTTCATCACAACAGCTGCTATGCGGCGGTTATGGTTCAAGCTACTCGTCTGGCTCATCACGACTCAGGTTATGGGCATTGCACCCCCCACCCCCGGAAAGTCCTGGTAATAGATCCAGTTCAATTTTTGCGGCCCTTTTACTCAAATAGTAACACACAGAAATATATAGTAGGCACAATCTTACTAGAAGTTTCTGTACGACTCTCCGTTTTTGAGATTTAACCAAAAAAAAAAAAAAAAAATGAAAATTCCATAAATTTTTAGTGGGTGATACCGTTTTCAAGATGAGAAAAGCGATCTTTAAACTCTGTAAATTGCGCATTCCTGCGGGTTCTTATCTTTGAGAAGGGAAACAAAAAATTTGATTAGCTTTCATTTGGGTCGATTAAATTTTTGTCTACAATTTTCGAGATAATTACCAAAAGCAGAAAAAAACTAAAAAAATGGTCCATTGTCACTCCTCCTCGTCCCTTGTGGCGTCGGGAACTGAAAGAGCTTTACTAAGCATTGTTGAAGGAGCCATCCTCTACTTGTTTCAGGGGTATTTAAACAAATGTCTAAATGATTACTAAATTCAGAAAATTTTTAAAATAAGTCACTTTTCATTCATAAGTATGATTTTTTGTCATATAGTTCCAGCCGATGACTATATCTAATATGTGATAACGTTTAGGTGTCCATTCGGTATTTTTGTGCTGTGTAGCTAACCTTTCACATTTATTTGCTTATTCCGAATATTTTTTATTTTTGATAAGAGTCTGAGTCAAGTCTTTTCTTTTCTTCTTCGTGCAAAAAGCGCCTCCAATTGTCTGGATCCATTGACCACATCCTTCAATTTTATATTGACTGGCCTGTTGTAAAACGTCCTTAACAGCACCAGGGTTGTGCAGTGATCTGACATTCCAGAATCCAGTGCCATAGTCCTTTTTTCGGTTGCAGGGCCGTTGCTCTAGGTCCAATCCATTTCGAAGCTCTGTTGCTGGTTTCAAAACAATGTAGAGTTTTCCAGGGATGGAGAGCTAGCCCATTGCCCAATTGCATATATGAAGCAGAAAAAATGGACGATCTCGTCTGCTATGGACGGCATTAACATGGACAAGATACGCAGCGAAAAGTTCCCCTCCTATTTTGTACATGTTGACGCTGTCCATAGCGGAAAAGCAGTCAAATGGCAACTTTTCACGTAGCTAGAACTGTAAGAGGTAGTCCTACCACTGTAACAAAGTAAGCTTCAGGTCCAGACGGGATCCCCGCTGAGGTATTGCAACTTGTCTTTCACCATTATCCTGACTCCTTGCTCAGTATATTCAACGTTTGCGCACGGAAAAAGGTTTCCCTAAAACGGTGGAAAATAGCGAGGATCGTAGTGATCAACAAACGTATGCTAGACATGGCTGGGCATACAGAGTGACAGATAGTTCTGTTAGTGAAATTTGATATTCGGAACGCCTCTAACTTAACTAGATGGCTGGATATTCTGAATAGGCTGAAAATCCCATTTCAAGTTCCAGATTGCCTTATGCGGCTTCCGAGGGACTACCTGAAGGCCCGAAGCGTACTTTATGATACGATGCAGAGCCAACAAAGGATGGCAGATATATCAGGTGTTGCCCAAGAATTTATCCTTGATTCAGACTTGTGGAATATATCGTACGATATGAGACTTGAGTTACCGGATAAGCTTTGTGGATGATTTTGTGGCGATAGTTGCTGGATGCACTGTCAAATAGGCGCGACTTAGACTAGGTATGCTAAAGCGCCGAATCAGAGACTAGATGGCTGCCCGCGGGTTCAGTCTAGGAATGGAGAAAACCGAAGTGGTCATCTTGACAAAGAAGAGAGTCCCCAGAGTAAGGACGATCAGTATCAGAAACCTACTGGTTGGATCAAAGCCAGCGGCAAAGTACCTGGGGCTACTGATCAACTCGAAAATGAGTTTCTCTGAACAAGTCAAGACAACCGCTGACAAAGCTGCTTCAGGCATATCGGCTCTGTGTCGACTTATGGTATAACGTTACACGAAGCAATTCTGGTTGGGGCTTTGGGGTCCCGGGTAACCCGTGGAGAAGGGGTAGGATAGCGCCACACGTCAACCCATCCCAACTGCCCCCAAGAGCCAATTGGCAAGCATGAGGCTCCCCAAAATGGTTCGGACACGAAAATACACCAAGTAGTGTCACACACACAGGGCCTACACCTTGCTCTGACTGGCCAACATTCCCTAGCCGCTAATGGCTCTTTCTCGGCTCGTTGAGCCACCTATCAATACTTCCACCA
This sequence comes from Odontomyia ornata, assembly GCA_963969285.1. NCBI lineage: Eukaryota > Metazoa > Arthropoda > Insecta > Diptera > Stratiomyidae > Odontomyia > Odontomyia ornata. The sequence goes on from OZ017738.1 coordinate 404,908,025, forward strand.
AAACCAATTTCAACCACTAATGGTTCTTTCTCGGTTCGTTGAGCCACCTATCAGCACTTCCATCGAAAACTATCTTGAACCGCTAATGGTTCTTTCTCGGCTTGTTGAGCCGCCTATCAACACTTCACAATCACCACCTATGTAAATCGGAACCCGCAACGGGAAGTCTTCTTGCCACTCCAGGCGTAATTTACGGCTTTCACCAGCACTACATGCTTCAAGCGTGAATACACTGACTGAAAACGCAAAAAAATTCAATTACAATTCAAATTAAAATCCAAAGTGATAGTTCAAGTTATAATTCAAGTTATTTTTAATATATTCAAAGTTTCCCCAACTTCAAATTTTCCTTGAATTTCCTACCTTTGGGGCCCCGTCGATGGTCTAAATCCTGACGCCTTCCAAATCTTCCAATGTTTCCGCTTTGCCCCAATTAGCGCGCTTGCGACGGAACTCAACGCTGTTTACTCTCCGATTCAATTTTCCTCGTTGCTTTCTCCTACTTATCGCACCTATTGGTTACTGGTCGTGGTGGCTATGATCCCCCTAGTGATTCACCAATTGCAGCACGTACGTCCTTCTCGTTGTTGAAATAATCCGAAAACGAGACCCCTTCGACCGTCGCTGGATCTTTTATCAACTTGTCGCAACGGCTCTTTGACTTGAGTTGAAGAAGCCAAGTTCAAAGCCACAACAACCACCACGGCAGCTCAACCTTACAGCGTTTTCCTCGGGCTCAAGCACAGTTTTTCTTTGTGACTATCTTTCACGCACAATCATCTGCATTATCGAAAACAGCAATATCGACTTGTTATGGTTGTAGTGTCATTTATTATTTTGATACTTCGTTTTTACGTGCACGATCGTCATTCCGAATCAAGCAGTTCGTTCTTCATTTGGTTGTCCTCGCACGGAACGTGTTGCAAATATTTAAGCCCATTGCGAAATATATTAAGATAAATAAGGCACGCGTTTATGGCGGCATATTTGGTTTAACCGTGTCAGGTTTCAGTGGCCCTTTTCGTTGCTTGTGCCATCATTGTGTCCGCGAAGGGATATTTCGGCAAGGCGATAGACTGTGTGTCGGTCGATAAGTTTAAGGATTTCTTAAGTACATTTTGTTGTGATTCGTTGCTACTGCTTGCAGTCGCAAGACAAATGATGCAATTTTTGAACCGAATTTCAGTGCATCTAGCCAGCAAGATTCGAAAATTGCCATACCTGAGGCTTCAATCGGGCAGATATGGACATTCATCTCGTGCCAGAAACACTATTGAATCGCGCAGATCTTCTATTTTAAGCCGTAGTCCAATTCAACCAAGATCTGCAATACGACAATCAAGCTCCACTCAAAATAAAGCTGCCAGCAACAAGAACGATATGGAAGAAGAAGGATCTCTACGTGTGATAGGCCAAGAACGAAAAAGATGTATCGTACTGTTGCCTTGCAAGCAGTTGTATTTGTGGGACGACTGTGCGGATTGTTTAGCATCTTTTCCTCTATGTAGGATTTTTATTAACAACCAACTAAGAATTTATGAATAAGACTGGTATTCATAGATTATAAGTTCGATTTGATTTTACGAAGGAATATTTCGGCAAGGCGATAGACTGCGATAGACGCTAGTTTTCAAATTTAATGGTGGTATGGCGATATTGCTTGTTGTTGGTTTGTTGTTTTAGTTTTATTTTGAGAACACTGAATCCGTTTAAGAAAAGAGAAGACACATGTGATTTCAGCGCGATAGTTTGATAGCTTTTTTCATTGTTGCTGTTGCTGATTTATTTCTCTCACGTACATGCCAGTTAAAATCGCCATTCGTAGTAGCTTGATGTAACTGCCGCGTTCGCCACAAACATTGCGTCGCTTTCGGTGTATCTAAACGTTTATCTCTATTTTTCCAATGTTTTTCTTTTCTTTGTAACAGTTTTAACAAGATTGAATCCCGGGGCATTTCCATTTCTATTTGCCCCATTTTTTTTATACTTAGCATAGAAATGAGCAATTTGATCAAAGCTTACTGTGATTGCTTCTAAAATACCGGTGGAGCTGAAATTTGGGACACATTTCTCATTTAGATTGTTGCCAGACAAATATGTTAGAACGTTTGCATCGTATTCGATACCGTAGGAATGATGATTGACGATATAACACGTGAGCGTTGCATATCTTTGTGCATACCGGAATCATTCTTTGGGAGGTTGCGCTTCCCTAGCTTTGAATTTTTCCGCCAATTCTCGTTGTGGCAGCGGAGTTGAAATTTGACGGCGAAGAATAGCTGCTTCCTTTTAACTTAATCCTTAAGCTTACTTATCGCTTTTAATTACACGTTGATACTACTTGATCAGTCAATTAACGTTGGAGTACAAGGAATCTTCCCCTTCCAGGAGTGGTTCCATGGCTATTTTTTTTTGGTTTTATTTTATATTTCGTAATATTCCCCCCTGACTGAAGTGGAATTCCCCGAAATCCACTATTTCAATACATTTTCTTTCGGTGGTTAGCCGTTTCAGGAAAGATTAGTTTAAGCTTACTCGCCCCGATTCTACTTGCTTTATACAAAATTTAAAAACCTAGCATCCAGAGAATCATACCTTCAATTTGTGTTACATTCCCCTTTCAATCATTCTAACAGAATTGGAAACCCTTGCAAGCAACAAATGCATTTCTGAATTCTTAGGTGTTTTCACTTGTTAGTACGAGTATTACCGAAATAAACCTAATATTGAACTACTACTTGCGCCGATTGCATAGTGTGGTGCTGCAAGTAGAACCAGTCAACATACCGACAATATGCTTAGGGTAAATGTAAGCCTCGCAGTTCTACCCAAAGAAAAGAATTGAGGTTACTAAAGATATCAACCAACTATTGGAAATATCACTAATCACAAACCTAACTGTTACTAAATTCACTACACTATTCTAAGAAGGGAAAGAAGAGATTGTTCCGCTTGACCTTATTGTTCTATCATTCCTGCCAAAATAGTTTTTGCCTAATTCCTTGCCCCCTGAAATTCGCATTTGCTTACGTGCTAATATCCACCACCATGTTATGTGCTAAGTAACTCATCATAAAGTAAACTATTATTTCTACCACTAATATCATCTCTTGACGCTTTTTCTACGATTTTATACTTCACTGTATGTATCTGACTTGGATTCAAAGCTGATCAATTTACAACATCTTTATTTTAGCATCATCATCTATGACCAATAGAATCCGGAAGTCATGGACGAAATGATTTATAAAAAACATGTCACAAGGAATGAGGGGAAATATGAAAAGAGAAGCATCCTTGAAACTCTAGGTAATGACTTTTTTTTTGTCAGGGTACTTACTCCTACAACTTACATTCGCTATATTTACCTCGGACATTTTACTCCACTCATACAGCCAACCTCTAAACCCTTAGCCAATTAAACAAGATTCCCATCCAAGCCACCCCGATTACCCTGTTTGACTTCCCAGCCACGAGAAACTGCAGGTGCAATAATCCGATTCTACTTTCTTTTAGCAATTGACAAAACAACTGAGGACGTACCAAAGAAACAAGGATAACTCGTACCGCCACTGAAAAAAAACACAATTTCAGGAGGACTTAAGTGATTCACCGTCTATCCCTTTTCAAAGGTAACTCTTTCATTTTCTTTTCCATGTCTTCTTTTTGTGATGTCCATTTAAATCTTAATTTAATCGAACTGCCTTTATCTTGTCTGGATACCGTATTTACAACGTTAGCTTCCACTATTCCGTCACTATGAGGTAAGAGCCTGCTTTAGGCGCACTATGCTACGTAAGGTTTCAGCTCCTTAGCGTGCCGTAGACCCATTTCATCAACTTCTCGAGTAACCAGCCGATAGGTAGACGCTGACTCCTTCTTTTGAATCCTAAGAGGCCCTACATACTCCGGTGCCAGTTTCGCGGAAAAATAGTTCGTGGCACCCGACTGAGCGAAGTTTCGTCTTCAAACCATATCGGACACCTGGAATGGTGGAGTCTGCTTTCGAAGGTTGTTTTTTGTGAGCTTTGCTCTGCCGTCTTTCTCAAGCGTTCCTTAACTTCCTCACGCATTTTAAGCCATCAAACTCTCTCGCAATCTTGGGTCATTTTGAACCCTCTCGTCCTCTATTGGGTGGAGGTCTTCCCTCGAGGTTATCGTTCCCCGTCCAAAGTTCACAAAATATCGTCCACCTCCATTGTTTCGTGAGTAAACGTTCGCAGAGCTCAACCAATTTTTGATATTTCTTCATCCCATATCTTATGGTTATCACCTACGTAAGACCTCAACATCATTTTGACTTAGGGAGACTCGAACCATTAAGAAGGCGACTTTTGATGAGGTCCGTAGAGTCGATACTACTGTAGTGAGCAGAAATAAGAGGCAACGCTCTCTGCAAGGAGCGGTGCCAAAAACGCTTGGTACCGGTACAGAGAAGAGGAGCACTGAGGATTGCATCTTCCAACCTAACAGTCTCTGATTTGGTGGTGCAAGTTATCGCAAGGTTTACTTATCAACCTCCTTGCCGGAGAGCGCTGTTCGTAGACATGAGGGATACAGTTGCCCATGAGGAGAGACAACGCTCACTCATTGATTGGCAGCAGTCCTGGGTAAACAGCGGCAAAGGAAGATAGACTGTGAATTTCATCCATGATCTGAGATTGTGGCTTGATCGAGCGCACGGTGAGGCTGACTTCTACTTGACCCAGCTTTTGAGCGGGCATGGGTGTTTTCAGTCTTAACTGCAAAAGATTGCCAACTGTATATTGGATAGTCTAAAAAGTATTGAGCCTTTCCTATCACTAGATAGTGTTTGTTGTCATACGAAGGTAGTCTCAAACGTACCCGACCAGACTTACGAATACAGGTAATTTTAAAAAAAGAATTACTGCGATTGACAAAACCACCTTTCAACAACTCAATGTGAAAAATTCATAACGGTATGTTTATTATTATTTTTTTTTACAGACATCCAAAGTGAACGCTCTGAGTGAAATTGTAAATATGGAAAAAATTGGGCGTCGTTATGTGATACAATATTTTCATTTGAAAGGTCTAAGTTCTGGGGAAGTCTGCTCCTTCGTTTACAATGGTCAAATATTGGGTAGCCGAGTTTAAGCGAGGTCGTACGAGCTACCAAGATGAATACAGCAGTGGGTGAGGTCACTGTGGCAGACATGGCAGGCATTTCGAACAATGCTGTGCATCGCATTTTGACCGAAAATTTGGACATGAGAAAGCTATGCTTGAGATGGGTGCCACGTTCGCTCACAATGGAGCACAAATAGCAACTTGAGGATGTTTCCATCGAGTGTTTGACAATGTTTCGCAGCAATAAAGCCGAGTTTTTGCATCGATTCATAACCATGGACGAAACATGGGTCCATCATTTTACACCTTAGACCAAGGAGCAGTGAAAGCAGTGGACTGAAAAGAGAGAATCGGCTTCAAAGAAAACACAGTTCAGTCAGCTGGCAAGGTCATGGCATCCGTTGTCTGGGATGCACGTGGAATAATATTTATTGATTATCTCGAAAAAGGAAAAACCTTCAACAGCGCATATTATGCACCCTTATTGCAGCGTTTGAGTGATGAAATGAAGAAAAAACGGCCCCATCTGCCGAAAAGGAAAGTGTTGTTTCATTACGACAACGCTTCAGTCCACACACGCGTCATTGCGATGACTGAAATCTATGAATTGAAGTTCTAATTGCTTCCTCAGGCACGCTATTCGCCAGATCTGGCTCCCTCGGATTATTTTCTTTTTCCTAATCCGAAAAAATGGCTCGGTGGCAAAAACTTTGCCAACAATGAAGAGGTAGAATCTGCGGTTAATAGATATTTATAGGAGCTTGACGGTTCCTTCTATGAAGCGGGTATTGAAGCTATTGAACATCGTTGGGAAAAGTGTATCGAGCTGAAAGGAGAATATGTTGAAATATAAAAAACATTTTCGCAATTTTTTGACTGTTTTTTTTTGTTGGGTCGGGTACTTTTCGGATCGTCCTCGTATATCGGGCAATACTAATCAGATTGAGTCAAACTGACAAGCGTTTGAAAGGTGACATTCCAGTCTACAATTTTCATGTGGACAGTTTTGTATTTCGTCATTCGTGTCAAAAGTTGTATTCATTTAAAAATGAGTGAAATTTCTGAAAAAATTTGTTCTATTTTACAATATTATAACGATCAAAGTAAGAATGCATCGCAGTCTCGTGAAAAAATTTGTGGTGTCTACGGTCAAGATACTTTATCAAAAGTCACCGCCAAGAGATAGTTCGCTCGCTTTCGTTCTGGAAATTTTGATGTCATTGCTAAGGAACTGAATATCCATCACCAAACAGTTTTGAACCCTTTGCGTAAGGCTGGTTACACAAAGAATCTCGACGTGTGGGTGCCGCATGAATTAACACAAAAAAATTTGATCGACCGAATTTCCATTTGCGAAATGCTAATCAAACGCAACGAAATCGAGCCATTTTTGAAGCCAATCATTACGGGCGATAAAAAAATGGGTAAGAATGTCGTTCGGAAAAGATCATACTACTATCACAAAGCTTCAAAGCCAGGATTGACACCAAATAAGGTCATGCTGTGTGTATGGTGGGATTGGAAGGGAATTATTTATCATGAGGTGCTAGAACCTGGCTAAACAGTACGCTCTGTACTGTCAGCAATTAAATAGATTGCAAGAAGCAATTCAAAAAAACCGGCCAGAATTGATCAATAGAAAGGGCGTTGTCTTCCATCATGACAATGCCAGACCACACACATCTTTGATGACCCGGCAAAAATTGACAGAGCTTGGCTGGGAAGTTTTGATGCATCCAGCGTATAGTTTAGACCTTGCACCATCAGACTACTATTTGATTCGGTCTCTGCAAAAGTTCCTTAATGAAAAGAAATTCACTTCAAAATGGGACTGTGAAAATCACTTGGCCAAGTTTTTCGCCGATAAACCACAGAAGTTCTATACAGTCAGAATAATGGCTCAACCCAAAAAAATGGCAAAAGGTCTATAGATAATAAGGGATTATATCTACTTAGATAAAATCTATTTTAAATAAAGGAAATATTCAATCGGAAAATGACAAAAAAGACTTACCGATATTTTGCCTAAAAGAAGAAGACGATGCTTGCCATATATTTTTTCCGTGCGAAAAATGGGAATGACCTCTACAGGGAGACGGAAGTCTCGGTGATACTTGGATTGGTTCACAAATGGACCCATGTGCCACATTATCTTCAGGCAGTTATGAAAGATAAATAGGATTCACAGAAGTCGGGGTTCAAAGGTCACTTTTCTAGCCATCCTTTTTCCTTGCTACCTATCACTAGAGGAGGGATCTCTCAGCTTGAAGGTGCCCACTTCGTAGCAAACCGACGCTTAGCTTGAAGAAATGTATCAAAAGGTTCCAGGCTAGGCATTCAGGTTGGCAGGGGAGGTGTTTAGTCGGTAGTTCAGACGTCTTGCGCATCTGGGAGCTCCACATTCAGGATGTAAATAGCCTTTACTTCCCAACCAATAAAAAAGGCATACTAAAATAAGGCGCACAAGTTTACTCAAACACACGACAATGCTGATTTGATCAATGAATTTTCTTTTCTGCCCCTTCTGTCATTTTGTTGTTGCTGTAGTTGATGGTTTTTGTTATTATTTTTAGGGTTTTGTAAAATAATTTTACAAAACCCTACTAGTTTCGCGACCAGTCTGTCCGTCTTTCCGTCTGTCCGTCCGTCCGTCCGTCCGTGTGTCACAGCAGTTTTTCTCGGAAACTACTTAAGCTAGAAACATCAAATTTTGTATGTAGGTGTAAAGTGGTGATCTCTTCAAAGTTCAACCACAAAAAAATTTTATAAGGTATTTAAGGGGGGTCTCCCCATATGGGAGAGTGACCCCCCGAAAAAAAAATTTCATTGAAGGTAGCCGATATGGGGTGATGAGAACTTCCCAAAACTGTTCTTAGTTTGGCAAAATTTGCTCCGAGGGGCGCACAGGGAGGGGAAATACACGAAAAATTTGTGTCCCCCCCCCTCGCGATTGGACACCTGTGATCCGAAAAATCTGAAAAAGAATCAGGGATGTAGGCTTTGGTGTGTACAATAACAACAAATACGTGAGAAGTCGCAATTCGCTCAACTTTGTTAGTAATAGTATGATTTATCGATTGTATGTTTTCTTGAATAAAATCTTAACGGTACCCTTAAATTCAATGAAATTCAGTACGTAGATGTATATTTATAAGATTGATCTATCCTGAAAGTTTCATAAAGATTGAATTATATTTAGCGAAGTTATAGCGGTTAGAATTTTCCTGTATTATTATGGAACAATATGCGCTGCATGTATTACTATGGCAACATATGGCTATGGAACAACATGCGCTTTTTACCGACTCAGACACTACAGTTTTGCTAGGATTTGCATGAAAATTTCAGGAATGATAGGTGTCATGTATATCTTTGAGAATCGTTTCAGCTAGTAGTATCAGTAATCGTAAAACAAGATAGTGGCTGTTATAAATGCGAAGATTGAATAATTTTGAGTTATTTTTTCCCAACTTCAACGTTTAAGGTGCATGCTTTGAACACTTGATTCATTTCAATGAATGACTGAAGATGAGTACCTACAATTAATGCTCATAAGTGAAATAAGTCAAGGAGGTGGGAGAGAGCTCCTAGCAAAAGGGTTTTGTAACCATTCTAGGATTCGAAAAAAATTGGCCATGAATAGATGATTTCAGCACAGGAGAGTAGCCCCTGAAAAAAAAATTCATCAAACGTAGCCGGTATGAGTATGAAATGAAAGTTTTCATGGGAGCTTTTCAAAACAGTTGTTAAAGTGTCAGTTTTTGCTATAGTGGGGGCACAGGGGGAAATACATGAAAAATGTGTTTCCTCCGTCGCGGATGGACATCTATTATAATTATCAAGGGAGATATTTATGAGTATAACAAAACCAAAAACCTCAGCAGTCGAAATTCGTTCAACTTTGTTAAAAATAGTATGATCTTCACATTTCATATTTTCTCCAATAAAATCGTCTTTGACATGTTTCTTGATTTGATTCGATCTGGTGACTGCATTTTGTAAATTGAATACAAATGTAATGAATTTCGAAATGTCCGTGTAGGACACGGGTGCCGATGGTCTAGCACAAGTGTCAGCGAGCTAAAACAACACCGAGCTCAGCTAACTAGCTTCGCTTAACGACCGCGTACGCGTGCTTGACGACTAGCATTTGCGGGATCATATGAGGCGGGTTCTTGTCGAGCCACGAAGCTACACTACAAAATACTTATCACGCGTACTCTACTCTACAAGACGCACCGATCAATTTTTATTGTCTTTAGAAAAGTTACATTAGGTATCAATTAATCTACTATACAGAAATTCAATATTGTTTTGCCTCGTTAAAGTTAGCGGACACGGAGGCTTGAGACAAACGCAAACATTACACAAAAAGCAACCGTTACTTTCACCGAAGAAGGTCGTTGCATTACAAGGGGAATGTCAAACCTACAGATGTTAAAGTGGCTGAAGTCAACCACTCATCTCTGCGTAAAGGATGGAAACTTGACGGATGCAGTTTACTTTACACTAGTAAAACAACAAACTAAGCAGTTTCGACGGGGTGACCACCTTATCTCTTCAGGAGCAGCCACTCCTGATCACCACGGGGCTGCTCGACTGCTTATGTTTATTACAGGGCAGTCTCTTCGATGCCGACCCAGGCATGGAGAGACTGAAGGATTTCGCTCTACACTAGTGAAGAAACAATTGTTTCCGCAGTGGAGAGATGGTTGTTATAATTTTAGGCCCCTCTCCTTGAATACAAGTCCCTGTCTTCTACGAAAGTATGCTAATAAAAACCGCTAACCAATCATAAAAACAAATCGGGTGTCGGTCAGGACTAATTGATGATGCGGATTTTATCACTGCCAGTCATCAGATTAGCTCGCAGCAAAAACTGACGCAATTCCAAGCAATGTATTTGAAAACCCCTGGCACCATCAGTTTGTTCAAAATTAGAACTGTCCGACTTCAAACTGTATAAAAATGTGCAAACCTTTCTTTTGGTAACATTAAGGGACGCACTACTCTATAACATCATCGGCATGTTCAGGCGACTGAGCCACCACGAACGAAGAACTCCAGAAGATGCTATAGACCTTATTATACCGAAGACAAGACAAACAACACCAAAAGAGAGTTTATCGGTGACTCTATCTTTACTATATGGAACCCTCCAAAGTATGCTACGTTAATATCAAATGGTGAGGGCGACAATAAAAATTGAATCGGTTCATCTGCCGACAGCAAAATTAAAAATGTGAGAGCTCGAAGGAGAGTGGTGTTGTTTCCCCTTCGGGTCCCTGTTCGGGCGCCATTGTAATGAATTTCGAAATGTCCGTGTAGGACACGGGTGCCGATGGTCTAGCACAAGTGTCAGCGAGCTAAAACAACACCGAGCTCAGCTAACTAGCTTCGCTTAACGACCGCGTACGCGTGCTTGACGACTAGCATTTGCGGGATCATATGAGGCGGGTTCTTGTCGAGCCACGAAGCTACACTACAAAATACTTATCACGCGTACTCTACTCTACAAGACGCACCGATCAATTTTTATTGTCTTTAGAAAAGTTACATTAGGTATCAATTAATCTACTATACAGAAATTCAATATTGTTTTGCCTCGTTAAAGTTAGCGGACACGGAGGCTTGAGACAAACGCAAACATTACACAAAAAGCAACCGTTACTTTCACCGAAGAAGGTCGTTGCATTACAAGGGGAATGTCAAACCTACAGATGTTAAAGTGGCTGAAGTCAACCACTCATCTCTGCGTAAAGGATGGAAACTTGACGGATGCAGTTTACTTTACACTAGTAAAACAACAAACTAAGCAGTTTCGACGGGGTGACCACCTTATCTCTTCAGGAGCAGCCACTCCTGATCACCACGGGGCTGCTCGACTGCTTATGTTTATTACAGGATTGTAATGAATTTCGAAATGTCCGTGTAGGACACGGGTGCCGATGGTCTAGCACAAGTGTCAGCGAGCTAAAACAACACCGAGCTCAGCTAACTAGCTTCGCTTAACGACCGCGTACGCGTGCTTGACGACTAGCATTTGCGGGATCATATGAGGCGGGTTCTTGTCGAGCCACGAAGCTACACTACAAAATACTTATCACGCGTACTCTACTCTACAAGACGCACCGATCAATTTTTATTGTCTTTAGAAAAGTTACATTAGGTATCAATTAATCTACTATACAGAAATTCAATATTGTTTTGCCTCGTTAAAGTTAGCGGACACGGAGGCTTGAGACAAACGCAAACATTACACAAAAAGCAACCGTTACTTTCACCGAAGAAGGTCGTTGCATTACAAGGGGAATGTCAAACCTACAGATGTTAAAGTGGCTGAAGTCAACCACTCATCTCTGCGTAAAGGATGGAAACTTGACGGATGCAGTTTACTTTACACTAGTAAAACAACAAACTAAGCAGTTTCGACGGGGTGACCACCTTATCTCTTCAGGAGCAGCCACTCCTGATCACCACGGGGCTGCTCGACTGCTTATGTTTATTACAGGGCAGTCTCTTCGATGCCGACCCAGGCATGGAGAGACTGAAGGATTTCGCTCTACACTAGTGAAGAAACAATTGTTTCCGCAGTGGAGAGATGGTTGTTATAATTTTAGGCCCCTCTCCTTGAATACAAGTCCCTGTCTTCTACGAAAGTATGCTAATAAAAACCGCTAACCAATCATAAAAACAAATCGGGTGTCGGTCAGGACTAATTGATGATGCGGATTTTATCACTGCCAGTCATCAGATTAGCTCGCAGCAAAAACTGACGCAATTCCAAGCAATGTATTTGAAAACCCCTGGCACCATCAGTTTGTTCAAAATTAGAACTGTCCGACTTCAAACTGTATAAAAATGTGCAAACCTTTCTTTTGGTAACATTAAGGGACGCACTACTCTATAACATCATCGGCATGTTCAGGCGACTGAGCCACCACGAACGAAGAACTCCAGAAGATGCTATAGACCTTATTATACCGAAGACAAGACAAACAACACCAAAAGAGAGTTTATCGGTGACTCTATCTTTACTATATGGAACCCTCCAAAGTATGCTACGTTAATATCAAATGGTGAGGGCGACAATAAAAATTGAATCGGTTCATCTGCCGACAGCAAAATTAAAAATGTGAGAGCTCGAAGGAGAGTGGTGTTGTTTCCCCTTCGGGCCCCACGTTGGGCGCCATTGTAATGAATTTCGAAATGTCCGTGTAGGACACGGGTGCCGATGGTCTAGCACAAGTGTCAGCGAGCTAAAACAACACCGAGCTCAGCTAACTAGCTTCGCTTAACGACCGCGTACGCGTGCTTGACGACTAGCATTTGCGGGATCATATGAGGCGGGTTCTTGTCGAGCCACGAAGCTACACTACAAAATACTTATCACGCGTACTCTACTCTACAAGACGCACCGATCAATTTTTATTGTCTTTAGAAAAGTTACATTAGGTATCAATTAATCTACTATACAGAAATTCAATATTGTTTTGCCTCGTTAAAGTTAGCGGACACGGAGGCTTGAGACAAACGCAAACATTACACAAAAAGCAACCGTTACTTTCACCGAAGAAGGTCGTTGCATTACAAGGGGAATGTCAAACCTACAGATGTTAAAGTGGCTGAAGTCAACCACTCATCTCTGCGTAAAGGATGGAAACTTGACGGATGCAGTTTACTTTACACTAGTAAAACAACAAACTAAGCAGTTTCGACGGGGTGACCACCTTATCTCTTCAGGAGCAGCCACTCCTGATCACCACGGGGCTGCTCGACTGCTTATGTTTATTACACAAAACCCTTCTGACATGAGCGTAGGTCTGTTTACCCAACTTGTTTTTAATTAGTTTCACAGGTGCAGTTTTTCTGGATGGCCTTAATTCAGCTTTTGCGTACTATCACCATTCGTGGAACAACATCAAGTATATCGCCTTCCAAAATTTTGGTTTGCAAAATTAACCATTTTTGCATAATTCGTATGAACTTAATTTCACAAATGATTAAATAACATATTTTGCCTAGCTTGAAACTCATTTTTGTTGAATCTGCTTACTCATTGTGATTTTCAAATTACATCACTCATATAAAGTAATTAAAATTCACAATTACGTCATATTCAAATTTTTGTCAAAAATTTCATTTTTCAACTCAGCCAAGCATGAACACCGACCGTCTTGATGTGTTTTGACTACGTTAAATACTTACTGAGTCTAAACTTATTGAGTGTGGCTACTTCCTAGCGAATCCGCTAAATGATTGTGAACAATAAGTTAATTATAGAGCGTTAAACTAACGCATGAAGTCTCTAGATAGAGTCGACAATACGAGTAGACTCATTGATTCTATTCCTAGAATTTCGAAAAGAAATCTTCACGGCCATTAAGTTTGATTAATGCATTAATCCATTTTTCTCAAAGATGAGCCTTTACCGTCTTTCACAGGTATATGACATTTTAATGTGATGTTACGAGCATTCCCAAAAAAACCAACTTCCTGAAAATATTCAAATCATCTGATGACTTCACTCTATGCCGCGACATTAGAAGACATGTTGGCGTCAGTACGAGTATATGGAATTTAAAATTCTAGCAAAGGGGTTTTATTCCTCAAAATTTAAATCTAGAATAAATGAGCCCCCAGGTCTTCAAATCGTTTATAAAAAAATGGGTAATACCCTCAGATGATGCCTTATTAAATATTGCACTGTAACTGTCAGCTGATAGTTGTAATACATGTAATATGCTCATAAGCGTGTGACGATGGCCTTGATGATATAGTGACATCTTTAGCCTACTATTCTTAGACGCGGTTAATTTCAATTGTGATTATCAACCACTGAACAGAAGCAGCCAATTGTTAAATTGTTCTAACCTCGGCTGTTATTTCAAATTCATGCACTTTGCCGAAGAATCGCTAACGATTTTAACTCATTACGCCTACATACGAGTATAGTTGAGCTTTTGAGCATAATATGCATTAGAAATATGTATGTAGGTGTAAAGGTGGATATGTATTTGAATATATTTATCTGACCCAGTTTTCATTGAACTTTATATTTACCTGGAGATGAACTAGCAGATAGCGCCATTGGTTCATCTACAAAACGGAAGTGGCGTAGCTGCAATGGTCGTCACTATTTCTATGTTAAAGCTAACTTGTGTGAAAACGCACGTAATGTAACCATGTTTCCCTTTCATTAGAAGCTTGAAGTGCACTCGAGATTAATGTTCTTTTTACCCTGATTGAAACACAACCTTGAGATGGACGCGTTCTGGTTCCATTTCACTCAAAGTTGAGTAGGCTAGGTCGCTAATTAATGAGATTTCCATCTTTTCCTAGCGTGCAGTAAATATTCAAGGCATGTAGGGAATGCATTCAATTAATCAGAAAAATATCTTTATTTCTCAGTGCAACTTGCATTTATCTGGTATAAAGCTTCCCGAGTGTTTCTTAGAAAATAAGATCCACATTTTAAGAAAACTTTTGCTCCCTCGCATCCATTCCACCACTTGCAACATACTCGTACATAGTTGAATATGCCATATTGCAAAATTATACGAATAGAACCTTTGTAACATCACTGCGCTTATCGTTGTATCTATTAAAATCTAAACACCCGTAAATATTGTTGCGAATTGCAAATTGAGCATGTGCAATGTGTAAACAATAAAATTTGTATTGTTTTCAACATTGAAGATCGTAATAGCATCGATCATATACAAGTACAATGTCTTGCAACTGGTCAATTCATTCACTTTTATCTTGCGATCTTGATGAGAACCTTTGCAGAAGGTTTCGCCAGCACGCAGTTATGATCATCATAAACGTGGGCATTAACAAAAAAACAAATAGAAAGAACTTTAACGTATCGTGGATAAGAACAATGCGCGGTTTAGTAATGAAGATTCATATATGTAAATTGTATAAAGATGCACCGCATTGTTTTCACTTGCATTGACTTCCATGAACAGATAATGTTAATATTTCATTAGAGAAAAATTATAACTATATATTTATCTGAATATTAATTTATTTTTAAAATTATAATTCATTGTTTCTTCATACATTTACAAAAAATGTTCGACACAATCTGCAGACCATCACCTAAAGACCATTGATTAATTTTTATTTATTATTTATTTACCAACCAAGGTGTACAATTCATTTGTATTTTTTACGGTTTTGTAAAATAATTTTAAAAACCCTACTAAAATCACGTCCTGTCTGTCCGTCCGTCCGTCCGTCCGTGTGTCACAGCAGTTTTTCTCGGAAACTACTTAAGCTAGAAACATCAAATTTTGTATGTAGGTGTAAAGTGGTGTTCTATTCAAAGTTCAACTACAAAAAAATTTTATAAGGCATTTAAGGGGGGTCTCCCCATATAGGGGAGTGACCCCCCGAAAAAAAATCTCATTGAAAGTAGCCGATATGGGTATCAAATGAAAGGTCTTGATGAGAACTTTTCAAAACAGGTCTTAACTTGGCAAAGTTTGCTTCGAGGGGCGCACAGGGAGGGGAAATACACGAAAAATTTGTGTCCCCCCCTCGCGATTGGACACCTGTGATCCGAAAAATCTGAAAAAAATCAGGAATGTAGGCCTTGGTGAGTACAACAACAACAAATACATGAGAAGTCGCACTCCACTCAACTTTGTTAGTAATAGTATGATTTATCGATTTTATGTTTTCTTGAATAAAATCTTAACGGTACTCAGTACACAAATGACTATTTATAAGATTGATCTATCCTGAAAGTTTCATAAAGATTGAATCATACTTAGCGAAGTTATAGCGGTTTGAATTTTCCTGTATTACTAAGGAACAATATGCGCTACATTTATTACTATGGCAACATATGACTATGGAACAACATGCGCTTTTTACTAACTTAGACACTACAGTTTTGCTAGGATTTGCATGAAAATTTCAGGAATGATAGGTGTCATGTAGATCTTTGAGAATCGGTTCAGCTAGTGGTATCAGTATTCCTAAAACAAAATAGTGGCTGTTTTAAATGCGAAGATTGGACAATTTTGAGTTATTTTTTCCCAACTTCAACGTTTAAGGTGCATGCTTTGAACACTTGATTCAATTTAGTGAATGACTGAAAATGAGTACCCAAAATTAATGCTCACAAGTGAAACAAGTCAAGGAGGAGGGAGATAGCTCCTAGCAAAAGGGCTTTGTAACCATTCTAGGATTCGAACAAATTGTGTTTCCTCCCTCGCGGATGGACATCTGAAATAATTATCAAGGGAGATATTTATGAGTATAACAAAAACAAAAACCTCAAAAGTCGAAATTCGTTCAACTTTGTTAAAAATAGTAGGGTCTTCGTATTTCCTATTTTCTCCAATAAAATCGTCTTTGACATGTTTCTTGATTTGATTCGATCTGGTGACTGCATTTTGTAAATTGAATACAAAACCCTGCTGACATGAGCGTAGGTCTGTTTACCCAACTTGTTTTTCTTTAACATTTTACATATACATATGTATAAATATCACAATTTTCAAATATATTATATATTTTTATATAAACAATTCTAGGCATACGTAGAAATATTGGATTCAAATTAGGATTTAGAGATGGTTGGAGAATAAAGATGGTTTAGTCATTTAAACATTTTGACACACCGATTTATTGGCTCATTATCGCCAAAGATAGTATGGTGTTAACATTCTACCAGAAGGCCTTAAGGTCTCGTTATGATCATAGGCTCTTTTAAGGTTACTTTGTAGATTAGACATTTCATTGGGTGTACAATTTAATAACCGGAATTTTTAGCGAAATTTAATGCTTTATTGTGGAAAAATCTTACAATATATTTTATTCAAAGTATTGTCCATCGGAAGCTACAACATTTCCTCATCTTTCTATCCAATTTCGGATGCCTTGCTCTGAAGTGAAGCGTATGCCGGTGAGGGCGTTTTGTATCAAGCGAAATAAATGAAAGTCAGACGGAGCAAGGTCCGGACTATAAGGTGGGTGGGCCAAAACTTCCCATCCACTACTTTCCAAATAGTTTTTCACGGGTCTTGCAACATGCGGCCGAGCGTTGTCATGATGAAAAATTATAGCCTCGTGTCTGGTCACATATTGTTGCAACCACGGGAGTCACCGCAGTTGCAGACATTCAGAATTAGCAGAGGGTTGTGTAGCCCGGGGTGGCATACTGAGGCCGGCTAGCGCACAGTCGTGTCGTGAGACTTATTCATTTATTTATTTATTTATTCCATCTTACAGACTAAACAATCCAATCACAAAATGGAACGCAAAGAACAATTACAGCAAAATTTAAATGAAAAAGAATACTGAAACGTCGATAGTTACAAGTTAAACTAGTAGTAAGTCTCTTAGTTTTTTCTTAAATGCTATGTAAGAAGAGGGGAAAGGACCAAGCTCGAGGTTATTATGATTTCGTACGATTCTTAAGATTGGTGAATAGAAATATAAATCAGTTCTAGCATATGGTGTAACGAAATAATAATTCATCCGAGATGAACGAGATGTTTGTCGGAAACGCAGCTCAGAAAAAATATTTAATGGGACTTGATGGTAGCAGATTTTGTACAAAAAACATTGGTCTAGATAAGTTCGTCGGGATAATAAGGATGGAAGAGATAGGAAAGATAAACGACTTTCATAGGGCTGATACGGCAAATTAATTTTAAGGAAAAGAAAACGCGTGAACTTTCTTTGGACAGTTTCTAAAGAAGTCACGAGATAGGAATATCGGGGGGACCAGATAACCGAACAGTATTCAAGCAAAGGGCGAACAAGACAAACAAATAGGCGGACAGAAGAAGAGATGCTATTGAATTTATGTACATGTCTAAGGATAAACCCGGAAACTCTAGACGCTTTAGTAATCACATTTAAAATATGTGCATCAAATTTGAGTTTTGGATCGAAAGTTACTCCAAGGTCTTTATGACTAACCACTTCAGAGGGCAAAGCATCATTTAATATATAATTAAAATTAATAGGAGAGTCCTTAAGAGAAAAAGTCATTTTATGACATTTAGTAGTGTTAAGACATAAATAGTTTGAATCACACCATTCATTTAGAGCATTCAAATCATTTTGGACGAGCTGACAGTCTAAATGGGATTTGACTGCTCGAAATACTTTTAAGTCATCTGCATACAAAAGGCACGAGGAATTAATTACAAAGGGAAGATCATTTATGAACAACAGAAAGAGAAGAGGCCCAAGAATTGAACCTTGTGGAACGCCAGAGGAAGGACAAAAAGGACTAGACGTAGTACCAGAGAGACTTACTCGACAGGGACGACACGATAGATAAGATGATATCCAAGATAGAAGAGCACCGGAGATGCCAAGAGCTTCAAGCTTATGACAAAGAAGTAAATGATTCACAGTGTCAAAGGCCTTGCAGAAATCTGTGTAGATCACATCAACTTGCAGTTGGTTATCCAAAGCTCTTGCAATACTGTTTGTGAACTCCATTAAATTAGAGGTAGTGGAGTATCCTTTGAGAAAGCCATGCTGCTCTGGAGCAATAATAGGAGCTAATGAGTTAGAGAGTCGATTATGAACCAACCGTTCCAGTAACTTTGGAAAGCAGGACAGTAAAGAAATAGGGCGATAATTGGAAACTGACGTAGGATCACCACTTTTAAAAATAGGCACAATATTAGCTGTTTTCCAAGGGTTTGGGAATGTACCAGTACTCAAACTAAGATTGAAGAGGAGAGATAAAGGAAAACTAAGCGATGAGGCTAACGACTTACAAATATGTTTGGCAAACCATCCGGCCCAGGGCTAATATTAGGATCAAGAGCATTGATCAAAGCTTCGACTTCAGATGCATCGGTACAAATAAAGAAAATTGGGAAGGGAAGATGATTAGGTAAGACAACCGGATGCACAGCTGCAGCGGGAGAAGAGAAAGTTGAAGAGAAAAATTGGGCAAATGAGTCAGTAACTTATTGAGGAGAAGAAACCTCTGCACCATTCCAACGGACCTTACTAGGAATGGAAGAAGAGGATTTCAGCGACCTTATATAAGACCAAAAAGGCTTTGTATTATTAGCCACAAGAGAGCTATCCAGACTGCTGAAATAAGCCTTCAGAGCATATCTGATCTCTTTTTTGGCAATAGCACGCAGCCTGCTAAAATTACATCTTGCTTCAATAGTGCCGAGTGTTTTAAAGACACGATGTGCCTTATCTTTTGCTCGTAGGGCACTAAGCACTCGCTTTGTAAGCCAAGGCTTATGATTTGCTTTACGGAAGGTCTGAAGAGGCGTATAACAGCGAATAAGATTATAAATATATATGTAAAATTTATCCAAAGCAGCCTCACAATTTAGGCCTCTAAAGAAATCTAGCCAGTTGACTGAAAATAATTCTGTATTAATAGCTTCATAGTTAGCTTTAAAAAAGTTAAGTTTTGGAGCAGGATGAGGTTTGTTAAATTTAATTTCATCGACTATAAGATCTATAGATAAAGGAGGATGGTGCCGATCAGGAGGAACATACGGATGTAAGGCTTGAGATACAGATAAGTAGCCAACTGGAACATCAGATAGAACAAGGTCAAGGAGACGACCATTAGGATTGCGGATATGGTTAAATTGAGAGAAGGAGCAATGAGATAGGAAAGATGACAGGGTTATAGAAAAAGGGTCAACTGACGAAATTGAAGGAGTCGTATAATTTTTCCACTCTATGTATGGTAAGTTTAAATCCCCGCAAACTAATATTTTGGCGTGAGGATGTTGCAAAACTAGATAAGAGGGTAGATCATCAAAAAACGTCTCATAAACAGTTAAAGGTGAATTACAAGGAATATAAATAGACAAAATCAAGAACTCTGTTTTATGAGGGAGAGAAATTTTGATATTAACACATTCTAAAGTAGGAGAAAAACAGAAATCAGAACAAGGAGAACTAGGTAGAGCTTTGCTAACTGCAACTAAAACTCCACCACCATTAGCCTTATTAGTGGCAATCAGGTCACGGTCACATCTATATACAATATGATCAGGAAACATTTCACTGCTCAAAATGTTTCCATTCAGCCAGGTCTCGGAGAAGCAGATAATAGAATCATTACTAACTTGATAAGAGATAAAGAGTTCCTCAAGCTTGGTCCTTAATCCTCGTACATTTTGGTAAAAAATAGATAAACACATTTTATTAGGAGAAGAGAAGTTACATTGAAGAGTATTAAGGTTTGAAAGAGATTCATTGACCGGGACACCCTCTGCTCGTGCTGAGCCATCTTACATAAAGAACACTAATACGGAGGGAGAAGGACGGGAAAGGCAGGGGTCATGTTTGAGAAATGAAAAAATTATTTTTGCTTACAATATAGTGGCCGATTTATGAAAATAGGAAAAAAAGAACACAACAACAATTCATGAAAAAGAATATTATTAGAAACAAGCTACTTCCCTCTGTTTTTAAATAATTTAACGAATGAATCAAATGAATAAATAAATTTAACCACAGCTATAAAAACGAGCCAATATTTTTAATTAAAGAAAAAAATATATATTAAGCGGATAATTGTGATAAAAAAAAATCCCAATATGATTAAAATATAATTAATAAAAATTATAGTGAAAAAATGTGCAATTACTCACTCCTATTAATGCTACAGAGCGCTCGGCAACTGAAGGGGGGGCACTGAAAATTAACTTCAATTTAAAAAATGTTCACACTACTTTAAACGCAACCTAAACCGGCCACTTTTCAATAAATGTAGACCTTCTCTTCGGAAACCTGGCACTACATATTCATCCTTCAGGGATCCCGTTATTAATTACATTCAGACCCACGTTTGGTTTTAGTTCCACTTTTCATTAATAAACTTTTGTTTTTAATCCATACTTTCACTTTTCATTATGTTCGAATTCCCGACACTGAATGCTTTGTTTCTTTTTACTTTTTCATTTCTTTACGGCATACACCACAACCTGCATCCACTGTTACTTTTTTATTACCACTGTTACTCCGTACTAATTTTCTTTCCGATTCAAAACTATTTAGGTTTCTTTTGTTTGATGTATCTTAAACCGACACTGTTTTCTTCCGGCTTCATCTCACCTAATTATGTGTTTTTCGTGTGTTTAGCCCACTTAAACTTCACTCGCACGCAATTAAATTGTTTTATCCCTCCACAAAATTGTACTTTTCATTTATAATGTCGCTACCCTTTCAAATTTCCTTTCATTTCACTCCCAAAATCTCCCCGAATCACAATCATGGCTTTTTATTTACTAATTTTACATATCAAATCTCCTTTCACGAATTTTTCAAGCTCAACACTTCTATTGTTCTTTCCCCGTCGTCATCGAAAACTCGCCAATAAAACTTTTTCGCGAAAATAAATTACTCTTATTCACCTTCAAAAAACCGACTGACCCCGCATTCAAGCACCCAATCCCGCATTTCACCTTCCCAAATCAGCTCCCACAATTCTTTTCATTTTTAAATTACCGCTGCCACATCTGGGTAACGTAATCGAAGTTCAATACACTTCGATTCCGACAAACACAATAGTATCCATTGATTTGCATATATGGCAATTTACATCATACATCATCCAAGAATCGCTTGATTGAATGCAAAGTGTCACATATACATTACGGAAACTATTGGTTTTGCCGATACCCCAAAAAGAGTGCTTCCCTGCGTCCGGAAGAACTTGAACTCAGGGCTCCAGCAAACTCCCGGTCGAGAACTCGCGCCGTAACCAATGGAGCTATGACTTGTCGATCTCCCATTCATCAGTTTAGCAACTTCAACTCTTTCTTGATGGGCAAGATATGGAAATTTGTTAAAAGGGAAACGTGAATAAATTTTTGTTAGTATAAAAATATGAAATTTTTTAGTGGGAATAGAATTAATTAGTGGGAAAATTGAAATTATTAGTATATATTATATTATTTTACTTGGAAATAAGGGAAAAGGGTAGGATTGTGATGATGGGGAAGTAAAAACTATAGGGAAATTGGAAAAACCTTAATAAAATTAAATAAATAACGGGGAAAAAGTTATAAATGCCCAAAGGGAAGATGGAGATGTTACGGCGGCAATTTAAAGTTGCGGAGGAAGTTGGTACGTCGGAATTCGCAACAATATTCCGGGCATTATTCGATGTTGGCACGCTTCAAACGTATAAATTGTGTTCGGTACAGGTCACCTGTGATTGTCTGGCCCGATTCCAATAATTCATAATATAACAGCCTCTTCTGATTCCACCAAATACACAGCATATCCTTGGCGGCATGGATATTTGGCTTCGCTGTTGATTTGGCTGGTTGGCCGGGCTTCACGTATGACTTTTTGCGCTTGGGATTATCATAATGGATCCATTTGTCATCCCCAGTCACGATCCGATGCAAAAATGATTTCTTTTCATGGCGCTCAAGCAGCATTTCAGACATACAAAAGCGCCGTTCAATGTCCCTCGGCTTCAACTCATAGGGGACCCAATTTCCTTGCTTCTGAATGTATCCGACGGCTTTCAAACGTTTCGAAATGGCTTGCTGAGTCACTCCCAACGATTTGGCAAGTTTGCCTTGCGTTTGACATGAATCCTCATCGAGTAGCGTCTCCAATTCTTCGTCTTCAAACTTTTTTGGCTGTCCTGGGCGTTCTTTGTCTTTGATGTCAAAATTGCCACTTTTAAAGCGTTGAAACCATTCAAAACACTTTGTGTTCGCTAAAACATCGTCGTCATAAACTTCTACAAGCAAACGATGACTTTCCGCAGCAGTTTTCTTTGCAAAAAAATGACCCAACAGAACCTCGCGCAAATGCTATCTTTTTTTCCAATTTTCGAAGTTATTCATCGTGAAAAATAATAATGAAGCACACAAGATAAAATTGTTTTCTTGACTGATTTTGATAGCTTTCAAATGTACCTTCAAAATGACATATATATAAAGTTCGAGCTTTCACGATATTTGTTAGTACGGACATCTAGCGTCAAATTCCGGTTATTAGGTTGTACACCCAATACTTGAACAGTACTTCTGAGGATATCAAATGCAAAGCAGGAGCAAAATAAAGTTCTGCGGGAGGCGATTATCATAGGTGATGACAAACTATGAAAATTCTTTGGATCATAGAGGGATCTCAAAACAAATTGTCAAAACTAATTCTATTACAGTTTTACCAAGGGTGCTCCGGTCAGGCTCTTTGCGGCCCCGGATAGCTCCATCGGAGACGGCGCAGGCGCCACTCGTCCGCCCTTGGAGCCCAATTGGAGCCACCGAACGAGGTTACGGCTCACCGGAGAGCAAAGAATAGAATCCTATCTATCTCAGATCCTATTCTATCAAATCGTAATCCCTTACAACACGTGAAAAAACGCTGGAAAAGCCAGGATGAAACTTTAAACGCGATCTGCCAACGACGGGTGCTTGGCAACCCCGCGACTTCAAAACGACGCCAGTAAATTCCTGTCTTGGGAAAAAAAGATATGATTCCGCTCACGAGCAGAAAGTTCACAATTCGAGTAGTTAAATCAGAAAAAGTAAAAGAAACAACCACAATAAATTCATTACAATTAATCTTTAACTTTAAAATTTCACAAGAAAATATATATAATACAAAAAGAAAAACGGTTGGCCAACACTTACGACGGGGGTTCCGGTGCCACTGATGTGGGGATCCTCAAATAATTTGTTTTTGCTGTTTATTTGATAATTGTGTTATTATTATATCTCCACTGCCAATCTCATTGATTTATATTC
Source organism: Odontomyia ornata (assembly GCA_963969285.1). Classification (NCBI taxonomy): domain Eukaryota; kingdom Metazoa; phylum Arthropoda; class Insecta; order Diptera; family Stratiomyidae; genus Odontomyia; species Odontomyia ornata. Next base: position 404,931,856 of record OZ017738.1, read on the forward strand.
CGGGTTTCCACTGCTAATTTCCTTGATTTGTTTTCTAGATCTTCACTGCCAATCTCCTTGATTTATTTTCTAGACCTCCACTGCCAATTTCCTCGATCGCGTTTCTCCGGTAGATTCCTGTCTCGACTCGCACTCTACACCAGATGATTTTTTACTAGAAAGAAGAATGGGACATCCTTCCCCCTTCTATTAGATTCTCAGCCAACGGTTCATTCGGGGAGGTCGACGACCTTAAAAATCCCACTATGTGTGGTTGGCTAGGTAGTTTGACACCACTAGAATCGATGCTTTTGGGTGTTCATGGAATCTCACTCCTACTAAACGAGTTTGGAGAAATGTCAGTAAGACAATTTACTGACAGTTTGGGTTTGTTGTTGTTTTCGCTGAAGAACAACATTAGCGACGGCATTCGACATATGTTTTGATTGGATTAAATCTGCTGAACGGACTAGCGGTGAAGGATGTTGCGATTGAGCGCAGTTGTTTATTGTTGGAATTTGCATCCCTCGTGGGTTGTAATTTGTGTATTGCTGACTCGCCGTCATTAGATTTTGCAAGATTAGTATGTTTTGAACGTTTGCAATGTTAAAAGTTCTTTGGATTTGCTGTTGAGCATAGTTTTGTGCAATTGTTTCACCAGCTCTCATGGCTCCTGGTGCATATGCTAGAGACCAAGCATGAACAGCTGCTAGTGTTAGAGCTTGTTTGCTTCTTCAGCGTTTCACTAACATTGTTCATTTTAGCATTCACACTTCCAGTAGCCGGGTTGGCATTAACCACAATATGTACATGTTTCTGTTGCATTACGACCTGGTTATTATGAAAATTGTGCTGCAAATGAGCATTTAATTGCTGTGACAACTGCTGATGCTGTCCCTACTGGTGATGAAGAGACGATTGGCTTATGGTTTGCATCCTCGTTACCACCTACAGATTTCTCGGTACTCCCACTTTCTGGACCATTGTCCCTGGCGCTGAGTTGAAACTATCATTCGACCCATTGTTACCAGTTGATGAGATATGATGGACTGGTTGTTGTTGAGCTACATTCGATTGTGCCGATTGGTTCCTTGCTGTTGTCAAATATGATATTACTTTCGCATTAAGGAAATTAAATGTCGGTTGACTACCTCCGGGAGATTGTTTCCCTAGAACAGCTACATTACTAAAGACTAACTTCAGATTTTCATGTGCGTGGCCTCCTTCGATAATGAATCGATGAGCATATTCCCGCCATTACCGTCGCTCACCAATTTCAGGGTTTAAGTTTGATTCATTAAATCATTGGCTGTTAAATTTATCACATGTTCGCTGCTCGCAACATTTGAATTGGAGCTAGATGTTGCATGCTCCAAAAAATCCTCACTAACAATTACTTGTCCAGGTTGTGCCGCTTGCAAAATTGTTGTGGTTGTAGTTTGATGATGTTGAGATGATTGGGTTTGGTATCGTGCATGTTGTTGAACTTGATGAATTTGTTGAGTTCACCTAGTATCAATTCATAATACCAAAGACAATTTTGGTGTACGATACTTTACGCTTTCTGCTCGTGGGGTTTGCGTTTATTCGTGGCTGATTGCGTAAAGTTGTGCCAAGATCCCTGCGTGGTCGACGCGAATGTAACCTACATGGCGTTACCCCTTAACAGGACTCAAATCTGAATTCAAGAACAAGGCGCAATAACGATGTGTATATTGTTTTTATGCTGGTCCACAGCAGTATTCTTCGAGGCTTACAGTCTTTAGAGAGTGCCGCCCCGAAGTACCCGAGAAAGTCATAGTTTTCGTAAGGTTCCTCTGTGGACAGCATCCGGCTGCAAGTGCTAGTCTTAGTTTTGATGTAATTTCAGCGGCTACACCGCCGCAGATCCTCAGGGTGTTATACGACCCATGCCTATCGAGAGAAGACAGTGAGGAGCAAAAATGGCTTTCGCGATTGGAGCCTCGAAGCTTGGTGAGCCTTTGAGCATGCAAATGTCCCTGTCAGTTGGAAAAACACTATGGGAAGGAACCCAAAAAAAAACCATGATGACAGTTGAAACGGAGAAAAAATTTACGGTGCAGGGGATCGGATTCCTAGTATCGGCGTCCTCATCCAATGGTTGCAATGTTATAAAAGTAGTAAATTTGGCATCTATGGCGAGTGAAGATATTAGTGTTTACCAGGATTAGCATTGTCTCAGGATGTGTGACAAGCTAGCATTGCGATGTTGTGTGGCAGGTTCTTTCACTGTCACTGTAATACTTCGCGAATGAGTTTTCGTTCAATTTTCCTCGTCGTGAAGGATGATGGTAACTTGCTTACTTGAGCTTGCAACGCTTGTCAGAAAGTTTTGAATGCATAGTTCTCACAGAAAACGTCAATTTTTGTGAATGTACCTACTCTCTGCAGTCTGCAGGCACTTTACCCGGAAATTAAATTAATTGGTCTCGATATTTATTGAATATAATCAATGTTATCAGAAATGTTTAGAGAACGAGCAGCGGAGTAAATTGCATACGAGTTTAGTTAATAAAATGCGATGACCCTCCAGATCGTTGTGCAACGTGCGAGTCCCACTTCGTATGAAATCCACTTACCGCCTCCCTTGACGGGTCTCTTCATGGCGGTAACAACAGATCTTTGTTCCAACGATCTAGGAATCGCTTCGCTAAATTGTCGCAATGGGGTTGCTTTTACCGATATTTATTTCTTACTTTCTTATTTTTTCTTCGGAAAAACTTTCTATCAATGTGGTGATAGTAGTGGGCTTTATTTCGGGTTAATAATAATAATATCGATAAGTTGCGTATAAAATGGTTCTGCACTTATTGCGTTGTTATTATTATGAAATTACTAGGTAGGGCGCGGAGCAGCGTTTCTTCAATGCATCAAATGCTTTGGCTATGATCACACCTTAAAACTATGCATAGGATCCGACAGGAGTTCCCAACGCTACAAATGTGGTGAAATTGGACATAGAGGAATAGAGTGTACGAAGGAGGCACACTGTATCTTTGGAAGAATACTAATATTTATCTTTTGCTAGAATGCTGATATATATATCGAAGCCGACCTACAAAACGTTCAGACATCTAGACAAGGAGCTCTTTAAATCAAACATACAAGAGTTACTGGAAAAGCGGAAACCAAATAGTATTATTGAACTCAAAAATATCATCATATCTGCTAAGCAAAGCTCTACAATTGAGGAAAAAATCAGGTGTCGACATCGGACTTGGATAACGGAAAAAGTAATTGATGCAAGTATTAAAAAAAGGAAGGCATACATGGACTACAGGAAGAACAGTGGAAACCAGGCTGTCAAGTTTGTATATATGCAAGCGAAAAAAGAATCGAAACGACTGGTGAAAGAGGTTAAATTCTTATATTTCTCAAGAAGAATGGAAACAGCCGCTGACAACTCCCGCGAAATATGGAAAATAATAAATGAGGTAAAGGGTAACTCTTCAACCCAGGGTATATCACAAAACTTTCAACTGAATCCTGATGGGCCCTCTAATACATCGTGTCCGCGTGACGCGGCGAACTCGTTAAATAACTATTTTTCAACAATTGTTGGAAGAATCACTAAAGAAACCGTTGCCAGTTCAGCAGGCAATTTAAATATTACAAATACCTTAATAAATTCCATCCTTCACATTCATCAAATAAATAAAAGGGAAGTCTTAAATGTAATCAATGAATTGAAAAAGAATACGGCACCAGGCATCGATAGCATCACGATGAATGAGATTAGTATAATAAAGGAGGACATAGCCCAGATTATGGCAAATTTTATAAACGTGCATATTAGGAATGGGACTTTTCCGGAAGAAGAAAAACTTGCAAAAATAGTTCCTATATTTAAGGGTGGTGATCATCTTGGCCCGAATAACTATCGCCCGATTGCGCTGCTGACGGGATTTAGTAAGATATTTGAAAAACTACTAAACAATCGATTAACATCATTCTTAGTTGAAAACTCTATCATAAGCCAACATCAGTTTGGTTTTGAAAAGAACTAGAGTACTTTGGATGCCCTACATTCTGTCACACGTTTCATCAATCTAGGACTTGACAGGGGTGATTATGTCATCGCAATTTTTGTGGATTTGAAAAAAGCATTTGATACAGTTGATCATGACTTCTTGCTTCGTAAACTTGAAACGTACGGTATTCAGGGTAGCCCTAAGCAGTTGTTTAAGAGTTACTTGGAGGGAAGATCGCAGAAAACTTTAATCAACAATGTCCTGAGCGATCATGCACCTACGAAAACAGGAGTTCCCCAAGGCTCAATACTTGGCCCAACTTTGTTCCTGCTATACACAAATAATCTAAATACATGTGGGCTGACGGGATATCACACATTATATGCTGATGACACAGCTTTACTTTATTCAGGACGAGACAAAACTGCCATTGAGTACACTATCAACGACGATCTAGGAAAATTCCATCGGTGGTTAATTGGAAACAAACTAGTATTGAACACATCAAAGACAAAATATATTGTTTTTAAGCAAAAGAACAAAAGAGACATAGATGTCGAACTAAATATTAACGGCGAAAAATTGCAAAGAGTGCTACAAATGAAATATCTTGGTCTTATCATAGACCATCGTATGACCTGGTTACCACACATAAATAGCTTAAGAAGGCAATTGGCCCCAATAATAGGATTGTTAAGAAGATATGAGGATTTTCCAATGCACATCAAGAAACTTGTTCTAAATGCGTTTGTCCTGGCGAAATTGCATTATACAGTACTTATTTGGAGTCAATCAGCAAAGCAACATTTAAACATTTATCCAGGCTGCTGACCAAAGCGTATAAAAACATTCTGAAGCTGCCAATGCTTACTCAAACTAGTTTGGTTTACCAATTGGCAAAATCATTAACCTTTAGTCAAATCATTAAAATGGACAAAGCTAAGTTTATCTACAGAAATTTAAAAACTAATGGATTGGAACGAGCGCCATTAATTAAGGTACCACAGATCAACCCATATAATGCGAGGAATGCAGATCCATTCGTAATACCTTTTGCCAGAAGGGATCGTCTAAAGAACGATGCTCTGCGTATATATAACAATTTACCAGAGATTGTTAAGGAAGCAAACTCACTTATGGTATTTAAGAAAAGGGAGCAGTTAATGAGCACTGATTGAAGCGTGGACCTGTAATCCTGCTTTTATGAGCCCAGTATCTTAGGGCGTTCTTTTTGACCCTATCGGCGAGATACTGAAGTGACAGTTACTCAGAGTTTTTTTTGAATGCGTCGTATTATATTGAATTTTTTTTATCTCTGTGAGCTGATCATGATTTTTTGGACTAGATGTTCATGAAAAGGACTAGTTCGCATTATATTGTGTGCCCCATTATACCGATGTGTTAAACATTGTCTGGGTGGCACAAAGTACCAAGCGACGTAATTTGAATGCAGATCGCACAAGCGTTGTGCGATGAAGAAAGAGTGATGGAGAGAGTGGTAGGGAATGGAGGTATTGAAAAAAAAATATCTTTTGCAAGAATGCTGAGCGTCTTGGGATCAGGGAAAGGTCGGGTTTTTAAGGAAGCCCTAACCAAGAAAAAATCAGTACTTCAATGACCATATCCTGTAGTTAAACTTAAACCACAGTTCAACCGCCCAAAACCGGCTTGAGCAGTTTGCGAGGGGCATGATAGTCGACTTTATGCTGCTGAGCGAGAAACACCACGATAAAGGTTCTGCATTATACTATACTGATAAAACTGGTACTGCCACCATCTCCATTCAGAACATTAATTTCTAGGTGGAGGGCTGTGGACGAAACCATCCGTGTGGGTTCGGTGCTCAGGGAGCACCTTCTATAGTGTGTACTTAACTCCAAACGAGTCGATATCATAAATCAAGCTTAATGCTTTGGAGGGCACTGTTTCGAACGCCGATGGCATCGTGTCCGTTGGGGGAGAGTTCAACGCTAAAGCAATCGAATGGGGCATTCCTTTAAGAGACCCGCGGGGAAAACAAATTCTAGAAATGGCGGCCAGGATGGCACTTGTTATGCTAAACACTGGGAGTTCGCTGACTTTTTGCTGTATTGGCTGTGAATGAATCATACCAGACATGATATTCAAAGTCAAAGTCAAGAGCGCTTTATTTAATATTAATCTTTATAAATTTCCACGAAATATAAAGCGAATTCCAAACCATAAAAGAAGTGTAAATTAATGGTCCAAATGGCTCTCTGAATTTATACATGATGAATTAAAAGCATTTAATCAAAAAACAATATCAGATTCGACTTAATTAAAATTATTACTATTTTAAGGTGCAAGTGGAAAAAGGAAAAAAAGCCAACCAACACTATTCAAAAACTAATTAGAATATAAACACGGCGGAATAGTAAATTTTCATGCCTCAACTAATATGTTATAGCCTGATTCTAATCAAATTCCATCAAAATTTTACATTACACTAATACAATGCTATCACAATATTTCTAACCTGAACGTTAAGCTCTATCTCTAAACCTAATATATTGTAATAAACATAACATTCACATATCCTAAATATTGAAAAATATTCATAATCTTTATCATAAACAAATAACCACAACACAAAATGTAGCAATAATGAGCTGAAACTCAAATTTAAGTCACTAAAAAATACAAAATAAAACAAAAATTCATTGTTATTCAGCCACCAATACCTAGACTGCTCCATCTCAGCTCGACCAGCCTCAATGATCTAGCAAATGAATATCTCCATTATAATTTTTGGAAACGTGAACTCAAATTCGGAGGATATTTTATCTTCTTATCAGTGGCCGTTCTTTATATGTGATTAATAATTGGGAAAACATATCGATTCATATTCAAATACACGAATGCTTCTGGAGGAATGAAGCCAGTAGCGAGACAAGTCTAAATATATCCGTCTGTAGGGTGAAACGGCTGTAAAATCCAGGGGTTTTCGCTCACAGTTGCAAATGTTGCGATATGATTCCGAAAAAGTCTCAATATGAAAATATTGACTCTCGTCACTTTAGCAGTTTGATAAATTTTTCTATTCGATATATAGTGCTTCCAATCCATCGCAGGCTTTCTGTTCAATCCAGTACATGAACGAAGACATTTCCTTTCGAAAACTCTTAATCTTTCCATAGTACCAGCATTCTGTTTGTATCAAATCTGACTTCAACAAGTCAAAACTGGTCTAACTATGGTCTTGTAACAGATAACTTTGACCTTTTGATCAATGTATCTAGAATGAAAGAGTTGACGTAGGCCATGACTACTTTTTGTGCCTTTCTAAGTATGATTTTGACATGTTCAGTATAGTGCAGATACTTATGGAGATGAGCACTGAGAAATCGAACAATGGATTTTTGTGGAACTACCCTCGCCAGGCGTGATGTAGAAGTCATTCCAATAACGTTTTAGGTCTTGACTTGCCAACTACAGGGTTGTCCGAAACAAAATTGTTTAGCACTTCTGCACATTGATTTTAATTGGCCAATTGTCGGTGTAGAGCTACACAGCATTAAACATTTTTCGAAGAATGGTCTGAATAATTGTAGCTTTTCGGTATGCCGTATAAATGATTAGATCGTCAGCAAGCGCTACCAATGATCGCGTTGATAATACGTCTTTCAAAAGTGATCGAATTAGTATTAAGAAGAGGAGAAGTGCAGTAACTGTTCGCTGCTGTAGACCATACAAGACCTTGAAGTCGCACATTGTCGTCCAATTTCCATTAGTTATGTTACAACAAATGATTTCCCGTACAACATATTGCACATCATGAAAAGGAGGTGTCTGGGGAGCCTGTGGTGAAGGAGTTTATAAATCTTCTTCTTCTTAGCACTACAGCCCCTCTCGGGCCTTTACTTCCTGTAAATAGCGCCTCCAACCATCTCGGTCCATTGACTGCGTTCTCCAATTTCGAAATCCGAGCAGCGATGAACTGTCTTTGTCGAATGAGTCAGACTAGTGTTTCCTCGGTTTCCGCACTGGTCTCCGGCCTTCAGTTCTCCCAACGAATACCTTTTTGGGTATCCGTTGTTCGTCCATACGATTTATGTGGCCAGCCAATTGCAGCTTCCGTAGTCTTATAATCGTTGAAACCTGCGGTTTGTTAAAAATTGCATACAACTCATAGTTGTATCGGGTTCGCTATCGGTCCCCGTCTAGCTTCGCTCCAATTATTCGCCTCAGGACCCGTCGCTCAAAGGCGTTCAATATATTTTCGGTTGCTTGGGTAAGGGTCCCTGTTTCATACCCATAGCATAACACCGGTCTTATCACAGATTTGTATACTTGCAGCTTTGTTTTCCTGTGTATGCAGCTGGTCTTCCAGATCGTCAATACTGAATAAAATATTTTATTTGCGAGCTCTATTCTTCGGCATATTTCGTCTCTTCTTTTACTTGTTCTCGTTATTTTGGCGCCTAAATACACAAATTCGCTAACATTTTCAATACTGTACTTGCCAAGTGAGATATTTTGTTTATTTGAGATATTTTTCCTCGACTGCGTCTTGAGCTTTGTTTTATTATCATCGATTTGTAGCCCTACTAGTTTTACTTCGCTGTCGAGTTTCAGAAAAAGTGTTTGGCAGTTGTTAATGACCGTGACAAAATGTTGATGTTGTCGCAAGTTGTAGCCTATGCGGAGTTTATCAACAAATCCATCTAATCACACCATATCATTCTCCATATCAATGAGATCCTGTCCTTTCTTTATTATCGAAAATACCGTGGCCCTTTTCCATTGATTTGGGAAATATGAATTGTTCAACATGTTACTGCAAATGTCGGAGAGCTACCGAATACCGTCAATATTGTGAAGGTATTCGTGGACTTTTCGCTTCAATGAACCAGTCATACAACCCCGAAGAATGGCGTTTATTTATAGATTCTTTAAAAATAATTTCGAAAGCAGTATTGCTTCATAATGGCAACAAAAAACCATCTATTCGCATAGGGCATGCGGCAAATTCCAAGGAATCATATGAGTCGATGACAACATTAAGAAAGCTTATAAAATATGAAGAACACAATTGGAAAGTGTGTTCAGATCTCAAAGTTGTGGGGCTACTTCTTGGTTTGCAAAATTGTTATATCAAGCATTGCTGCTTCTAATACTTATGGAACAGTAGAGCTAAGAAAAACCACCAAATTAAAAAAGATTAGCCAATACGTAATGAATATACACCTAACAAAATGAATGTTAAAAGCAATTCTCTGATTGATCCAAAAAACGTGATTTTACCGCCACTTCACATCAAACTGGAATTAATGAACAACTTTGTTAAAGCACTTGACAAAGATGGAAAAGCTTTTAAGTATTGTAAAACCATTTTTCTTAGTTTGCCTGATGCAAAACTTAAAGAAGGAATCTTTGTGAGGCCTCAAATAAGAAAAGGATGAAAATTTTGATGGTTGCTTATCCAGTGTCGAAAAAGATGCTTGGTATTCACTTAAAACAGTAGTGAAAAATTTGTTGGGAAACAATAAATCTGAGAAATATGCAGAAATTGTTTCCAATTTATTGAGAAATTACCAAAGAATGGGAGTGGAAATGTCGTTAAAAATTCATTTTTTACATTCTCACCTGGATTTTTTCCTGAGAAGCTGGGAAGCATGAGTGATGAGCATGGCAAACGTTTTCATCGGGAGTTAAAAGTTTTTGAGGAAAGTTGCCAAGGGTTTTGGGATAAAAATATGTTAGCGGGTTACTGCTAGTCTATAATAAGGGAAACTGATACTAATCAGTATAAAACAAGGAGTAACACGACCCATTTTTGATTTGTTTTTGAGATAATTGTATAAAAATGATAAAAAATTATATATTCAATATTTACAAAATTGGACGTCCTAAGTTTTTTCCAACTTCAGGTTTTAAGTAAGGGTTTATAGTCCTACCAATACATATCAGTTTCATCTCTGGGTAAAAAAACCTTGTAAAGTAGTGTTATTTTCGAAAGTGACTCAAGCTTTGATTGATTTTGACACTTAAATTATTTACATTATTTATATTGTTTTCTGCTAGACCTTTAGCTGCAAGTGCAAAGCATACCCTGAGCTTGACAAAGCTACAAGGTATAAGACTGCAGTGTAGTTGTATTTGTTTTATGCAGAATCTAACTTTTGCATCTTGATATCGAGGGCATCTGCAGTTCAGTATAGTTTTTCTTTTGGCTCCGGCTGAGCCAATTTGCACTCGCTGCCCGCATGAACTGTATTTCATGGCACATTAGGAATCACCTAATCCTTGCAACCTATATCACTGGTTGACCTCTCTCTTCTAGAGACGCTCCCACCTCACGACTCCGAAGTTGAACCCTTTCGACCTTAAGGTACGTATGTGCACCACTTAAAGTTTAAACGTCCCTGACATTTCCAAATTAAATGTTCCTGGGTTGTGAAATGTACCTTATCGTCTTTAAGCTTTCCTGAATGCATTTCAAACGGTTTCATTTCGCTCTTTTGTTGTTCATGTTTACTACATCGTTATTTGTATGTTGCGGCACAGCTAATGTGAAGTGTGTAGTTCGTTTTTGCAAAGTTTATGGATGATATTGAGTGCTGAAGTTCGGAAAGTGTTCAAAACAATGCAGAATTTAACATTTTACGTGATTAGCGTTGTGGCAGGTAACTAATTATGGAAAAAATATTAGTTTTATGCTTATTTTAGTATATGGTACTTATATGTTTCATCCGTCCGGTATGGTGGTACACATACATATGTACCAGTAGTCCGATGTGTTGTAAATAATTTGATTTTCGGTTTTGAACAAAATTGTTTGTTTTCCTAGAAAATGAACTCTGAAGAAATTCGAAAATTTTTGGAAGACGAAAGTAATAGTGCTAGTGACATAGAAGAACCTTTTGGAGGAAGATCTGAGGAATATGTATAAACTGGTGTCTCTAACTCCAGCGATTATGAAGACTCAGCGGACGATGAAGTGGATGAGCTGAATGAGGCCGCCGAAGAAATACTTCTCTGTATTGAAACAGCTAGCAATGAGTTCGTTTCCAAACCTGGCGCATCGAATATCAATGTCATTTGCAGTACTCCTGACGAGGATTTCATGCCTAAAAAAATTTTCTACAATCCTCGTAGCTGCAAAATAGCAGACCACATATCTCGTCATTCATTTACAATTGAAGTTTTCAATGAACTATTGCCAAGATCAGTTTATATGTACATTTCCCAATGTACAAATGAACGTATCAAAATTTACGATAGAGAACAACCCGAAACCAAGTAAGTGAAAATAACTGAAACCAATGCTGGTGAAATAGATACGATTATTGGATGCATGTTTATACCTGTAATGTGTTATAATCGATTTCCATCTCTAAGATTATTGGTCACGCCATAATTCAATTGGGAGCTAGTCGTTGAAGAAAGCAATCGCAGGAGTTCAATTCACTTTCGTTACTTCGAAAGTGTATTTTGCACAGCCAAATAAGCCACAGAATAGTAAGGAAACTTACTATGTTGATGATATTGTGGAATGTTTGAAGAACACATTTCAGAAATGCAGACCGGATAGTGTGTATTGAAGCATTGATGAACCAATGACGAAGTTCAAGGATCATGGCACATTGAAACAATGCAAGCCTCTCAAGCCTGTCAAATGTCGTATGAAAATGTGGCTTCGATGCGACGCTGTTACCGGCTACACATACGACTTCAACATATACCATGGAAAAGAAATAGATCAATCTTCTAGAACGCTTGGAGAGCAAGTCGTGACCAAATTAGCCAGTTCAATCGTAGAAACAGATGTCGTCCTATACTTCGATGGCTTTTTTACATCTGTGTATTTATTGGACAGTATTTCTTTCTCAGACATTGGCACCGTTATCGAAAACAGAAAAAAAAGTATTCCAAAAGTTTTTAATAACAAACCGAGTAGAGATGAAACGCAATTCAAATGCACATCATCTAGACTTCTATGCGCAAAATGGCAAGACACCAAATAAGTCTTGGTACTTAGTAATTGTCATCAAGCAACGGTTACGACTATCACGAAAACATTGAAAATAGGTGAAAAAATTCAAGTCTCATGTCCAAACCAAATAAAATTTTATCATGAGATCATGGGTGGCCTCGACTTAGCTGATCAAATATCTGGATTTTACGAATATGATCGAAAGTCAGATAAGTGGTAGAACAAAGTTTTTACCGTTTGATAATGATGACAGCCGTGAACGCATGCGCTATTTATAATGAATTCAACCTAAACAAGATGCCATTTAAATGATTTTTAGCTACCCTAGCTGAGGCATTGGTCCAGGAAGGCTCAAAAGCATCTGCCGTTTGTAGATCAATAAAACCAGGCCACGCACCACAAACTCACAATCGCAAGGAAATGCATCTTCCTATTGAGGGAGCTGCCAGACGTCGTTGTACTAACTGCATCGCCTAAAAAAAGCAGACACGCACTAAGACAATCTATAAGGAGGGCCAAATGCCACTTTGCAAAATGTGTTTCGCACCATATCATTCATGCATTTTATGTAAACCTACATTTTTCATTATATGATTACTCTTCTTCTTCAATGATATCATAAAGCAATAAATTATAATTTTTTACTTGTCATAGTTATATAATTGTGGCTTTTATTTTTAATTGATAAAGTTTGTTTTACTGGACAATTGGTACTTATTTGTACCACATAAGATCCCGGATGGTACAATGGTTTACCACCACCCCTCGCGCCCCTTAATTATTGTTTCACAAATTATCACTCAGCAATATACTATAAACTACTTAAATAACCTTCTCTAATTAAAAATTTTCTTTAAGCATTGCTATTCGACAGCCGGGTCGAAAGGGATAAGTACCTTATATGTTGAAAGGCACCTGGACTGCTTATATTGGATATCTGGACTAAGTAAAAAGGCAAATTTTCATTTCCGACAGTCGATCTCCTTGTTGTGATATTTTTCACTGTAATAAAATCTATTTCGGTTGCAGCTCCTTTTAGTACTTGCACTCACCGGGGGCATGGACTTAACACATCTGTAGTTCATAGCACAGTTGGCAGCTGAATGGCCGAATCTTTGGCAACTATAGCACTAGATACCCTCCAATCTCACCACTCAAAAGTCCAATTTTCTTATTTGTTGAAAGGCACTTGGACCGCTTTTGCTGAAAGTTTTGCCTAGGTAAAAAGGCAAATTTATATATTTCACAATCGATCTCCTTATTGCGAAATTTGGAAATGCAAAAGACTCTATTTCTTGTACGGCTTCTTTGAGCATCTGAAGGAGATCGGCCTTATCCTCGCCGAAGTCCAGACTCTTCAACAAAAAGGGCTGGTTTTTCTCGCTCTTGAATCACTTTTTGCTATCTCAAAGTCAACTAGTGACATAGTTTTGATTGTCAGTTTGTCAGCATTCACTCTTTTTATTTCAAAATCATTTAATTTATTTTCGGCTACCAACAGCCGAACCATGTCTTTGCCACTTTGCCCAAATACATTCATTAACGGGACTTATTCCTTCTTCTTATTAACACTTACAAATGAACCAGCCAACATAACTGTTGATTTTTCTCCCTATTTTTGATTTTTAAATATTCAATAAATGTATTGTCAGAATTATCATAGGAATTTTTAGATTTTTTATATTACCTTCACCTTCTTCTATGTTTATTGAATCATCTGACCCAGCTAGTGCCGTATAATAATTTGAACTAACATTTGTTCCACCTGCACTGGCATTTTCTTGATTGGGTGTATCCTCTAAATTGGTTGATTTTGCCTCGTTGGTTGCTTTTAATATTTTCTCCTTTTCTTCTGTTGGTCAATTTCTCTACTAACTCCCCTAAAGGATAGATCCTTAGTCTTAATTTTTCATTTTGTTTCTGGATCTTCTCAATTTTGTCATTAATTTTAACCATTTCTTCAATCTCGGTCACGGACAAAATTTTCAATTTACTTTTTTCTTCGTTTTTCTCTCTTTCGAATCATTATTTCAACAGTGTCTCACCCTTCATTGTTGCCATCAAGCTCCTTTATTTCTTTACCTTTGCAGCGAGATTCGAGGCAACGTTCATTAAAATGGACTGCCCCTTGAATGTCTTCTTTCTGCTTCTCGAAACTTCTTTACAAGTAAAAATTCAGGTATTCGATAAATTACTCAAATAATTCTACGATGTCATGAATTTTTTTCAATTTAAAGTAATTAATTTCCAAATGAATTTTGAGAAAATTATTAAATTTTTAAAAACTGGTGACAGAAGCATTTAAAAACACATTTGTATGCAACAAAGGCTAGACGTAGAATGAGATTTTTCCCATAAGCCATATGGAATTTCTAACTCAACTTCTACACCTTTGTTAACTCAACTTTGTAACGTTGAAAATATTTGAAATGTGACTTTTTTCGAATCGAGTGCCCTTTCCACGTTCCTTATCTAGGTCATACTCTAACATTTGTTCAAATACATTTTGCGAAAATTCAATGAATCGCAATTTGTTCTTACGATACTCAGCTCATTTTCCCTTTTTTCTGGTTTCGCATCATGTAAGGAATATCCGAGTTCAATGGCATCGTGTGATTCTTGAAGTTCTGTTACTAGCATTTTACATACTTCAAATTCGTTAGCATATTTCACCCCTTCTTATTCCTCGGATCCGGATAAAACTTGAAAAATCAAGAAAAAACTCTACAAAACCATAGGAGCATCGTCGCTTCTGCTCTAGGTACTCACTTGATTAGTGGTTTGGAACGAATACAATTAACCACGTGGAATGCGTAACCAATTTATTAGGGAGCATTCATTATAAGTGCATATTTCATTGGTAATTTATTACGCAAAAATAAAATTTATTGCTCACCTCCTTTCTCGGAAAAAGCGGGTAATATAGCTTGACTTAAGCTACAATGCATCGGCCACCACCGTATCTCAGGAACCAATGCACATAGACATTTTCGAGGTGGAATATCTTATTGCTAATTTATTGCTGGCGATCCAAGCAACAAGCAAGCTGCCAAAACCACCCCTGAACCCCTATTGCGTGTCATCCTTCAGCGATTTTAAGCTACTCATACATCATCCATTTTATTAGGGAACATTGATTATAGGTGCATATTTTATTGTTAATTTATTGCCAATTTATTACGCATAAAAAAATTGTATTGCTCCTCACCTTCTCCCGAAAACTTCTCTATCGACCTCTACCGCGTATTTTACTCCCGGGAAGTTGTTAAAAATATTTTCGCAACCTAAATAAAGCCAGGGGAAGTTATAGCTAAATTTATACGCAGAACTTAATCTGATTGCTCCATCCTAGAAGGGCATTACATTAAATATGCCTACCGAAGGGGAAACACAGGGTATATAGGACCAAGTAATATGCTCTATAAGACAAAAAATTAAAAGACACTTACCCTGTAGTCGTGAAAAATTATTTTTCCCGGGTTTCGGCATTGACACATGACAGAATAATCGAGAATTTTTTAATGTGTTCTGTCACCCACCTCGGGTGCGTTCAATGCGTACAAATTTATTGAGCCTTTTCGGAAGCGCTTGGCAGCCATAAGTGTTACAGAGTATTAAGGCTTAATAAATTTGCATGCATTCACATATGCATTTCAGCGCATACACTCATCACTCAACTTTTTTTGGACTTTATTGAATGTGGATATTTTAGTGTGGACTTTTTTGTCTGGATACAAAATTAGAGGACTAATATTAGTCAGATTAAGTTTAAACAAACCTTAAGCAATGGATAAAACTATAAACGGCCACCAAAAATCTAGAAATCAAAAATTACAAGTAAAACTAAAGATCAAATAGTCGAAAATGCTCTAAAATGAGCGAATTGCATTTCAAAGAACTTTATTATATCGGAATTTCTATTTTTCGGAAAATATTAAAGTTGTGAGTGTGAAGCGATTGCAATTAGTTTGGCTAGACATGATAAAAAAATCGAAGTTGTGGTCTGAAGTTAAAAAGTTTTCCAAATTCCATATTTATTTTATAGAATAATTTTAAATTGAAATAAAAATGAAATAATATTTTTCACTCACCTCTCTTATCATACTGAGAATATCGATCTCCATATCCAGCACTGCCATATTCTCCCGGCTTCACTGTAATTACACACAATAGTGGACAATTAGAAACTGTAAAATTATAATTACTTGAGAAACTTAATCACTTCTTTAAGGTCTACAAAAAACATGTGAAAAGTAACCGTGGCATTGAAATTACACAAAAATACATACTTGAACGCAACAAAACCGTATCGAGTGAGTGACTACGGTGTACAGGGTGTTCAGTTTAGTGGAACAATCAAAACATTGCGTTAGAATTGTTATTTTAAAAAAAAACTTTGAGAAAAACTAACAAATCTTCAAGATACATACGAATATGCATCTTAATGGATGGGATATTAGTCTATTGCAAATGACATGTCAGCAGTGATTTACTTTTAGTAGGAAATGATTATAATTACTATTTACTTGAAATAATTGTTATTGTGTATAAAATGTATTGTGGGAAATAATTTTGTACGAAATTTTGAACATTTTCAATTTAATGGAATGCGGAAGGAATTTTTTTTATGGGGAGGATGTAGCATCAGCTGTGAATAAAGTTGATTTTGATTTATGAGCGGTAATGAATATGCATGCATGTATGGTTTCTTGAGGTATTTTTTGTAGGTTTTACGTAGCCACCTGTAATTATATGGTTTTCTAAGAATAAGAGCAACGGATATACGCTTTGGTTTTGCACTTTTTTAAATGTTTTATTTCTTGAGTTTATGCTTATTATGTTTACTCTTTGTATGAATTTTAAATGATTATTCGATCTAATGAATTTAATTTATTTTTATTTTTAAAGGTAACGACTTTTTAATAATTCCAAATGATTCATTTTTACGAAGAAGTGTCTACTTTTTGACCGGGAAGTCGAATTGTCTATCATATGCTATATTGAGTTTCTTAGTAAATTGTATGGAATCTATTCTAAAGTTATCATAGAATCTAAGCTTAGCATTTCATTTGACTAAAAAGCTTTCAATAATTTTAATTCATCAAAGTACAATTTAAATTCACCAATATCTCGACCTCACCTTCATGTTAATTTTTTTGCTTTAACAATACAGACCCTTTCGGGTCTCGCTTAGAGAAAGTTGGGATATCTCATTATCTTGATTGGATGTACTGGCACTGGAGAAGGTGATGTTTTTGTACCGCGATAAGATATTTTTCTTACCGCCCAATTCACAATTTAGTACTTTACTAAATGTGCAGGAAGCAAGGATATATTTCTAGTGCAGTACTAGAAATATTCTGACCTCATAAAATATCTATATTTACCTAGTGATTATAAAACGTCTAGGCACGCATGTAGATTAGGTGGTTAACGCCGGAATGACTTAGTGAAAACAGAGGCGAAGTCGCCAGTTTAACGTTTGACCAAAAAGTGAATTTTCCTATATCGACCTATTCTATTTATACAATTTTTCTATCACAAATACATACTTAACTCTAACAAAATATTGTTTGCTTCAGCAAAAAATACTTATCAAGAAAATTCCTTATTCTAAATTTTCTACTTCAATCTATACAAAACAAATTTACTTCCTCAATGCAATTCTACACGTTGGGTTTCCCATAGAATGCTATCACAAAAAAAAACATTAGCTCTGCATGACGTGAATGCATTCATACATACTCTATGTTAATTTCCCACAAAAAAAGGACACAAGATATCATATGTGGAGTTCTTAGACCCCACATATGAACAATGTCAAGTTCATCGAGAAACAAACGAAAGCATTCAAGGCAATTAATTTATGTTTTGAAATATAATGCACAAGTGTCTTCGCTTGTTGTAAATTTGTAATGTTGTACATATGAAACCATATGACTGAGGATTATTCCACACGTAAGAAAATGGGTTCATATGGGAAGAAGTACATATGATAGAGTTTGATATAGTTTCTAGGTTTAAAGCGGGTCATGCATATTTATTTATTTATATTGATGCATTAATGAATTTAATATGAATTTATCTAATGGTTAAATTATTGTGTGAGTATAAATGCATTACAATTTAACTTATCAGGCAAGTAATTTACTTAGATTTTAATACTTTCGCTGTCGTAAGCGAACAGGTGATATGGTCAGTACCACGTTTTGGCCATGTGTCCGTCTACGCAGCTGCGAAATGCTCTGGTTTTAAACCAGTACGTCTCATAACTGAACGGAATTATAGTCCACCTGAAGAATTGTTCGAAAAAAATCTCGTGGTCACCAACGAGACTCGAACCAGGGACCTTTGGGTTACACAGCAAGTACTCTAACCACTACACAACGTGAACTTCATGTTGTATTTGACTACGTTAAAAATGATAGGCTTAAACAAATAATTTGTTGTGCCTTGCATAATAGTAGACAGTTGTTACAGCCTTTTCCTTGATGTTGCCATGAATAATATTGCACATATATTTTAGTCTGATAGCAGAACAGATCTCCTAAGAACACAGTACTAAACTTTCCAAGAAACTATGCGAAAACCGGCAAACATGGGAACATGGGAAAATTTTCTCTTATCCCGAAATCGAATAATCATTTAGAAAATGGTAACATATGTTCTGAAAAAGTTATTTGAGGATAAAAGTACTCGTAGGACAAACGGACATTTTTGAAGATGTTAGAAGCATACGAATGCTAAATTGATTTTCACTTTACGGATCCCTATCCTTTTCATCGTGCTATCAAAACAGAGAACACCTGACACTACTTCTATATATGGGCTTAGAATGTTATTTGAAAGCATTAAAACCATTCAGGAGAAATCCAAATATTAAACAGAGAGAATCTTTAAATCTCCCAAAATCGTCAAGCAAACAAATGTTTATTTTGAATGGTACATACTTGGGTAGAAGGCATTTACCTTTCATTGGGATAAGCAAAAGTTTAACCATGATCCTTACAAAAAAGAAAAGAAAAGAAGGGTATTGTAAAACAGTTAGTAAATCAAACAATATATTCTGAATATCAAAACTTGACTCATTCAGAGATTCCATAAATTGAGTTCGAAGAATTATTATGGTTATTATATTTTTATATTCGCCGCCATTTTGTTTCTAGTGTTTTGACCCCGTCGTTTAATTAGCCATGATAACACATCAATATTTCAAACCATTTCTAAAATTTTCATCACAATTCCTACATATTTCTAGTGGCTACTTCCGTTGCAAACGTGTATCTCCCTAATATCACGTGTTAATGTTGTTGTAATTGTTAAATATTCAATCGGCTATAATTTAGCTGTTCATTGTTCGATTATTGTGAAATTTTCAGAACACATACAATTGCTTTGAAAAAACTTAAATTGTAGATTTTGGGAAATTTAAGGGTCTCTTTTAGATTTTATTGGCAAAAACGTAAAATTTATAAAATGTACTATTATTAACAAAGTCGATCGAATTTCGACTTCTAAGGTATTTGTTACCCTTGTGCTCATAAAGTCTCACCCCTATGATTATTTTCTGATTTTCCGGATGAAAGGTGTCCAATCGCGAGGGGGGTTTGGACACAAAATTTTCGTACATTTCCCTTTCCCCTGCACCCTGCACCCCTCAAAGCAAAATTTGTCAATTTAAGACCTGTTTTGAAAAGTTATCGTTAAGACCTTTCATTTGATACCCATGTTACCTACATGCAATTAAACTTTTTTTTCGGGGGGCCACTCCCCTATATGGGGAGACCCCCCTTGAACACCTTATAATTTTTTTCTTGTGATGAAATTTTAAAGAGGGTATCACTTTACGCCTACTTACAAATCTTATGTTTCTAGCTTATGTAGTTTGCGAGAAAAAGTGGTGTGACACACGGACGGACAGACGGACAGACAGGACGCAATTTTAGTAGGGTATTGTAAAGTTGATTTTACAATACCCTAAAAAAAATATTTTCACTCAGAGTGGTTATTGGCTAAATTAAATCCGTAGAAAAAAGCTCGGTTTGCTCTAAATGTAGTCTAGGATATGTGTTAACTTATGCCACAATCACGGGATGTGGACTGCAAGTCTACGAGTATACTCATCGATGGAAGGCAGTCATGTGCATAAACGTCTGATCTATGCAAATATCTTACGTAATGGCAACCATTTAAGTAAACATAGGTATAATCACCATAGATATAGAGAGTACTGGATCCGCAACCGGTCGTGAGAGCCGAAGCAATTGGCAACCTTTGCTAAAGTTGTGTGAAGTTGAGGTTTGAAGTGGTATGCTTTTGTTTTAGTACTCTATTCACGGCGAAACACGTTCACATTTAAAAAGTTTTTAATTTTAAAGATCGCGTGTACGTAATCGGAACTTTAATTCACTGTTTTAATTAAAAATTTACGAAATACCCATCCGCTTTGACACATGAGTTTTCCCGCGTGTTTCGCGCTCTTTTCGATTTTCTTTTGCTTTGACGTTCGAGTTTTCCGTGAGAGTCATTTGTTGTTTGTACTCAAACTGTTTTCCGAATTATAACGAAGGCGCGATCGTGTGCACGTGAAATGAAATTTCGTTGGTGTGCGCAGGTGTCAGTGGGGGAAGCGATTCTTCTGAAGAGAGAAAAAAAACCTGTCTGGAAAAAAAGGGGAAGGAGAAGCAGAGGGAATCATATAGTTTCGAGAGCGTAAGTTATTTATAACTTATTTATGTGGCAAATTTGCTCATCACATGGACGAGTACACAGATTCTCGTTGCTCGTCCATTTGTTTATATGTCTTTGATAATCACAAAAACGTGTGAAGATGAAAACGAGTAAATTGAAATCTTCAAGTGTTACTGTTTAAGAGATAAAAGATACTACGTTTACCATGTAAGTTAGGTGTCGGCATCTAGTTTTTACTAACATACATGAAGTTATTGTTATGATTTTGTTTATGTGCTGTTGTGAAGGAGTACTACTTGTTACATGTTGTGACATGTGTGTTTATTTTTTTCACGTCGACTTATTAAAACAAATGTTGCTTTCTCTTTAGTTTTCGTCCAAGTCTTATTTCACGAATATTAAACTTCGTAGGCTATGGATCCAGGTACGCTTCGTAGTAACGTAGCATTTGAGGTTCGGGGATGCCAGGTAAAGAATCCAAATACCGGCATTTTTCGACCCAGTAAACAGCAGTCGTATTGTATCTGTCATTTGCAAGATAGCAAACAGTGGGAACAGTGGCAAATTGAACTGTGTTTGAAAGAAAAGTGTCTCTATTCCATTGTCGATAGTACGCGAGTATGCCCGGCGGCACCGGTGAACAGCGCAGAAAAGTCCGGGGGTTACCAAAGCTGGTAATGAGAAAATGCGCACGCAGCTCATATTCTCGACATAGCCCTTCGAAAAATAAGGCATTTGAACTTCCAAGTGGTGAGGTAGGAGGCGCCTCCAGAAAAGCGAGGTTAGGCATTGCTACAGGTACCAAAGATTCAGTCATTTGGCTGCCAATTGTGCCATGAAATACAGATGTGTGAAGTGTAAAGCTATCCACGCCCTTGGCGAGTGCGAATTGGCTCAGACGGGGCCAAACGAAAAACTATATTCTGTGAACAGCAGTGTCTTTGGTCATCCAGTATCATATCGAGGATGCTCTCGATTTATAGATGCAAAAGTAAAATTTATTCCAAAACAAACGCAAGCACATCGCAGTGTGATACCTTCCAACTTCATCAAGGGGTATTATGTTCACTTGCAGCTAGATGCCCAACCGATTGCAATGCATATAATTTAAGTAGCAATAATGAGCTGCTCATCAAAATTGGTCAACGATTTGAGTCACTTTCGACATAAATTAACGAACAGGATGAAAAAATTAAAATTGTTTTTCAACGTTTAGGTCACCATGTCCCCAAATAACCTGTCATCCAGTTACATCCCCACGGATAGGCTTCATCTCATCTCGATCAACGTCAACTCCATTGTGAGTCTATATTGACGTGACTGTCTCGAGATTTCCTCGTTAAGAGAAAGTCTGACATTATGCTTCTCACTGAAACCCACCTCAATTTATGGCACTTCGTGAATTTCAAGGATTTTGAATCCTTTAGAAACGATAGGGTAAGTAGTGATGTGGGATGTGGCACTGGGATATTGGTTTGAAGATCCTATTGTTTTAAAATATTGATTAATTCGAATTCAAAAGCTTTGAATCTCTTGAAGTGTCCGTTATCGAGATCCCACAGCCAGGTTGAGATAATCTCTTCGTTATCTCTACCTATACAACTGGTCGAAATCTTTTCAAGTTCGAGGAAGAGCTCAATTCCTAATTTTAATACTCGAAAAGAACAGGTTGTATAGTTATTTAATTCTTGCCGGCGACCTGAATGCCCGGCATACATCAAGGCTAAACGCCAACATTAATCCAAAAGGTGTTTCCCTGAAATCTATATTGAGAGGAGTTCCCAACATACCCTGGGACAAATTCTTGTTTAGTCTTCTTTGCATTGCTGACGTAAGACTAGAATTCAGCTCCAATAATCCCCAACGGAAACTGTAGGTGCTTCCTTACGATATTAACATAATGCAATCGTAATGGAAATCAATCATCAAAAGGATGATATCTTCCTCATTCCAGTTTATTATGAAAATCGTCGGGTGGATTTAAGAAAAAAACGGATTGGGGCAAGTTTTAAACGAAGTTTGATCGGAATTATTAGAGCAATGTTCTCCTTTTGATGATGGCAACGCTTGCTCAATGGTTCCTTATGAACAGAATCTAACTAACTATGAAATAGATCTCTATTAATTGAAGTTACAGAAGCGGACGTTGGAAACGGTTGAGAAAGGAATCTCAAAGATTAAACATGGAAATAATATGGAAGGATATGAAACGTCAACCATCGCAAGGTTAAAAAAATTGAAAAGCTTTATTTTTACACACGTCAACAATATTTATCGGCGAATTTGGGTCTAAAACCACCCCTTGTTGGCTTTGTTGAAATTATACCTGAAGAATGGCCGGAATTTACTCTGTTCATTCTTCAAGAGTGAGGTTAGTAACCAATGGGAGGAGAAACTGAGGGGTATTAGCCCATAGGACCCAGATGGCCTTTTCATGAAAGTGAATACCTTATTCCATAAGAAGTCTCGAGTGAAGGTATCAAATCTTGGAGTCACTAGTGATGAGGTAAATCCTCTCGATAGGGCTGGTATCGAAAATGATAGTACGACTCCGGATACAAATGGGAACAGGATTATATCTAATGGTTTGTAGAAACATGCCCTGATTGGAACACATTTTGAATTGGTTCATTAACCAAATCCTGAGAGAAGGAATTAAATATTTTAGAGCTCGTTGAAGCAAAACCTTACGACTTCAAATCATGCCTGAAAGGCAAATCAATTCTTCATTTCAATGAAACATTAACATCTGACCTCATACCGAGCATGAGTTTTATTGATTATTTTGTCAGCTATGAAGACTTGTGTTTGATATTTTGCAGAATAAACAGCAAGAAATTATGTGGTATTGACAGCATTCCAAACGGAATTCTCCGAAATTTGCCTGAGGGTGCTGGTAGGAAGTTTTGTATATTATTCAACAACGTGTTGACTAATTCAGATTTCCTAAATAAAAACGAGCTAAGGTATTTCCGATCTTAAAGAAAGGAAAATATTCTTCATGCCCTAAAAGCTATCGCCCAATCGGTTTTCTGCCTAAGATCAGCTACGTGTTTGAAGTAATACTAAACAATGCACTAAACGCCCACATTGAGAAATATGAGTTAATGCCGACTTGCCAATTTGGTTTTCATGCCAA
Source organism: Odontomyia ornata (assembly GCA_963969285.1). NCBI lineage: Eukaryota > Metazoa > Arthropoda > Insecta > Diptera > Stratiomyidae > Odontomyia > Odontomyia ornata. Next base: position 404,955,614 of record OZ017738.1, read on the forward strand.
GCATTCAACTATACATGCAATAATGAAAGTAACCTCAGACATCTGTTGGGAACTAAGTGCGTTTAGATATATTTTAAACTGCTTTGAGGCAGGTTCCTGAGACCGCTTGTCGCCATGATATGCAATATGTTATACAGGAAATCGATTGTTGTAACTAATGGAAATCTGACGGCGATGCGTAACGTCCAGGTCTTGAATGGTCTACAGCAGGAAACAGTTACTGCGCCTCTGCTTTTCTCAATATTCATTTGCAAGCTATTGAACGGCTTTGATTTTAACATCTCACTAACGCGATCATTGGTAGTGCTTGCTGATGATCTGATCATCTATGTGGCAGAGAAGAAATATCCAAGAACATTTAATGATGTGCAGCTTTACACCAACAATAGGCAAATTAAAATCAATACGCAGAAGTGCGAAACTAATTTGTTTCGAACAACGCTGCAGGGGGCCAGTCAAGACCTGAAACGTAATTGGAAAGATTTCCACATCATGGGTGGCGAGGGTAGTTCAGAACGGGTTCCACAGAAATCTTGTGTTCGATACTTTGGTGTTCATCTCGATCAGTATCTGTACTATACCGATCATGTCAAAATCATCTTCAGTAAGGCACAAAAAGTATTCATGGCTCTTCGACGACTCTTACATTCCAGGGTCATCGATCAAAAGGTCAAAGTTGTCTGTTACAAGACCATGGTCGGATCAGTTTTAACATATGGATGGCAGATCTGGTACAACTAAAACTATGCATGTTTATACAGAAAGCCTGAGATGGGTGCAAAAACCCTGGGATAGGTTGGGTTTATACAGAAAGTATGCGACGGGTTAGTTTATACAAAAAGCTTGAGACGGTTGGAATTTATCAAACTGCTAAAGTGACGAGAGTTGATATTTTTATATTGAAACTTCTTTGGAATCATATCACAAGATCTTCGACTGCAGACCGATATATTGCGATTTCGTTCGGTATTGGCTTCGTTCCTCCAGAAGCATTCATGTATTTGGACATGAATCGATATGTTTTCGATTTTGACGGTGTTCTTATTATATATCACATATATAGACAGGCCAGCGATAAGAAGATAACATATCCTCCGAATTTGAGTTCACGAGACCAAGAATTTCAATTATGATACCCATTTACTAGATTTGTTGAGGCTGGTCGAGCTGAGACGGAGCAATCTACGTATTGGTGGCTGAATGACAATGTCTAAATTATTTGTGGCTACTTTTTGTAATGTTTTTCGTTATAAAGTTTTGAGATTCAGCTCATTATTGCTACATTTGGTGTTGTTGTTTGCTTATGTTCAAAATTAGGGATATGTTTCAATATTTAGGAAAGGTATATGTTATGCTTATTATATTAGGTTTAGAGATAAGGTTCAGCGTTTTAGTTTGGAACATTTTGATAGCAATGTATTAGTATAAGATAAAGTTTTTGATTGAATTTTATTAGAATTAAGCTATTAAATATTAGATGGAGGATAGAAGGTCACTGTTGTGTTGATATTATAATCAAGTTTTGAACAGTATTGGTTGGTTTTTCCTCATTTTTTTCAATCGATTCATAAAATGTGTAATAATTTTGATTAAATTGAATTTTATTGTGTTTTTATGAATGGTTTTAAATTAATAGTGCATAAATTTAGAGAGCCATTTGGGCCATTAAGTTTTAGTATTTTTATTGCTTGGAATTGGCTTTATATACTTTGGAAATTTATAACGATTAATTTTGAAGAAAGCGCTTTGGACTTTGACTCGGCTCAGCCGATGAAGAATCTGCCATCAGGTCCGTAGGAAAACTGACGTGAAAAAAATTTGGTAGACGTTGTTATCGGTATTTCAGCAATTGCCTCTACAGCGACTATACACTTTGTTCGATAGTTTTTTCGAGATTACGAAAGATGACGCCACTTCCTTCACGAAACATGCTTTCCAACTAGCAAATGTGCATGATGACATACTTACGGAATCACGGAAAGACAACCCGAATACTCAGCTCACGTTGCCACTGTTGCATCATCTTATTTACAAAACACTAAGTTATGAGTATCAATATTACCGTTCAAGTTGGTATCGTGTTCCAAAAGTCAAACAGCTGATAAAGCTCTTCGTTGAAGGTTTACGCTCAATCTAAAATTCGTTGATGCAGGGAATATCACAGACACTTGGGGCTTTCTACACAAAATTCAGACCACAGAAGTCGCAGAAAAATCAGTACCATCGGAAATCAGCCCTAGGCTCTTCCTCGGCAAATAAAAAGGAGAAAGAAAAACGAGCGTGTTTTTATCGCAAGAGAATCCGCCATCTCATTGCTGATTGTCAAAAACGTACGACTGCTGAGCAGAAAATGACACTTCAAATGTCAACATCTCCAAATCAACTCTGAAAGGCAGAAAACCAGGTTCGCTCTTCGCAATAGACTTAGCAGTCAATGCAGACTTTGCTGCAGCAGGCTCTTGGGTTTCAGATTCCGGCACAACGCATCATACGATGGCGAATAGACAGCACTTTGCCAGATTCGAGAAGTTTCCAGTCCCACAACATATTCAGACGGCTGGAAAATATGTTATTCTTGCATACAGATCAGGAAAAAATTAACATGCAGACACGAGTAGCTGAAAGATGGTCATCTGTGACTCTGAATGACGTTTGGTTTGTAGATGAGACTCGCCATCAACTTTTCTCTATTAGACAGGCTGTCGAGCATAGAGATACGATTACATCCAATCAGGACAGCATGAAAATTAGATTAGAAGATGAATTAGTCGTAACTGGAAAGCTCGTCAGCTCTTTACTCGTGCTTGTGTTCCAGATTTACCAGTGTAATCTAACCTCGCAATAACAGAAAAACTAAGCTGGCATTAACACTTGGGCCATCAAGTCAAAAGTCATGTGCACGATGTGTTGTCCCATGTCGGTACATATATCAGTCAAGTGTTTGGAGGCGTTCATTTTATGATGGTTGGGTTCTCGATAAATCACACCGTAAACCGTTCCACTCACGTCGAGATCGTCCTTAGTCCATCGGCGAACCGATTTGTAAACGGTCCAATGTCGACTGATTTGATTAATGGTTACCGATATTATCCAGCCTTTAAATATGACTATTCTCATACATTCGCATATTTTTCACGAAAGAAAAATCAGAAGTTGTGTTCCATTTGGAAACATTCCTGGTCATACATACAGTTAAAGTTTTTCGTTTGGACTATGGTAATGAGTTTGAGTGCGCTGCGGTATTGACTCAGCTACAAAAACGTGGCATTTCTACAATCCTGAACGAAATAGCGTCACAGAACAAGCCAACAGACATGTCGTTGAGCTGGCTCGTTCAATAGTTACTATCAGCAAACCGTCGAAAACAGTTTAGGCTCACGCATGTGATACGGCAGTATTTTTGATTAATCGTACGGGGATGTCAAGTGTTCCAGGTAAAGCGTCACTTCAGTCGTGGAATGGAAAGACAGTTTTGACTTCTTACAAATCTTTGGATTGGAAGGCTATATAAATATCCCTAAGAAGTTTCAATGTCAAGGTAGTTCTTGGACTTTGCGTTGGATACGTGACTGGCAAAGACAGCAACAAAGTTTGGGTGCCATCAAAGCATCATTTGGTTAAAGCGCGTGACATTGATTTCAGTCCAGAAAACCTGTGCACAACGAACGACACCATTGAACTCGAACTTCAACACCACAAGTGAGGAGTCTTGTAAAGATGAGGCCAATCAAGACGAGGAAGCTGACCACATCTGTGATGGTAACTCGGATTTATCTTTAGCTGACAGCAATACTCTGGAAGAGAATTGAACGACTCGGCACCTGTACGAGCGAGTTGACAATCGGTGGGCCTTGATGAAGTGGGCTAAAATGCTCGTGGTTAGCAACCGAGCTGTGTAATGGCGTGTCTGACAGAAGCATTTTAGGAGTATTTTGCGCAAATAACCATCCCGAGGCTACGAAGAGTAGATACTCGGACAAGTGGATGAGTGAAATGTAGGAAAAAATCTTGGCTTTAGAAGAAAACGCCACATGGGACTTAGTATCATTCTCGCCCGGTAAGCGCGCCATCGATTATCGTTGGGTACTTCGAGTAAAATACAATTCTGATTGTTCGATTGATCGATATTGTGCTTGGTTAGTTATTCGCGGTGTATTCCAGCGGGTAGGCCTGGAATATGTTGGGATTTTTGGCCTCTTTGCCCAGTACGACGCGATATAAGCCCTTATTGCGATTGCAGCAGAAAAGAAACTTGAACTCGCACAATTTGATGTGAGAACTGCACTCCTATGTAGCAAAATTGATGCTGAGGTCTATATGATTTAACCACAGGGCTATATATATCAAGTTGTGTGTGTCGTTTAAAGAAATCTTTATGCGGTCTCAAACAGTCACCTCGTTGTTGGAACAGCAAGTTTCACTCATTAATGGAAAAGAACGGACTTAAGCGTTTGCCAGTAGATAGATGATTGCCTACCTCGTGCCAGAGTTCATGAGTGGTTTACACGGTTCAGAGATGGTGGTGAGGACATAAATGACGATGAACATACGGGCCGCTCCATCGAAATTGTACGTGGAATTATCAAAAATTAGCCAAAATCATCGCTAGTCTGTGCACGTTTTGTTCCGCATAAGTTACCTGATGACCAAAAATTGCTCGGAATTCAACATTCGAAAGATATCATTAAAGAGGCAAGAAAAGACAAGAACTTCCTTTATAAGATTGTAGCTGGTGATGAAACGTGATGTTTCCAATATGAACCTGAAACCAAGCGTCAAAGTGCTGTATGGAAGGCCCCAGATGAGCCACCACCCAAAAAATTGCGTTTGCAGGAGTCAAAAATCAACTCGATGCTCATTTGTTTTTAGGATTCCAAGGGAATTGTCCACAAGGAGTTCGTGCCAACGGCCAAACAGTAAATGCAATTTTCTATCTTGGCTTGTTGAAGCGTTTGTTGCATCACATTCGGCCTGAATACCGCAAAGGAGGAAGCTGGCGATTATTGCACCATAATGCACCATCTCATCGGTCCACTCTTGTGACTGATTTGTTGACTAGAAATCGCATTTTAACCATCAATCACTCACGGCATTCGCCTGATATGGGTGCCTGTGACTTCTACCTATTCGGAAAATTGCATTTGGCTATGAGAGGAAAACGCCATCCTGAAGGACATTCCGGCCAATGACCTGAAACACTCTTTCGAAAAGCTTTTGGATCGCGCAAAACAGAGTATCGTGGCCAGAGGAGACTATTTTGAATAAATACACTCAAATTTATCAGAACAATGCTCCTGTTGTTTCTATTTTAGGTCAGTCTCGTTCATTTTGGAAAGCACCTTGCATGTTAATGTTATAGGTGCAAATATAATCAAAACCACACGAAATTTTTTGAGTTTGTCAATATTAAGTGCAAAGCTCACGGCTATTCTAAGCAAATGACGTACAAAGACTGTAGTTCCACTTTCCCTGAAGAAATCGTCAATTAATTTACAGACGATTTTCAAACAGTTTTTGTTGCACAAACGATTCACCTCATTTTTCACCACCTGACACAGAACTCGGAACCGTAATTCAAGAAATTTCAGTTTCAGAAGGTGAAATTTTCAACGCAATCGAAACTCTTGATTTTAATCATGGACCTGGCTCTGATTTACTTCCACCATATTTTTTATTTCGATGCAGAGAATAATTAGTTTTACGTCTTCATATTATTTTTAACAAATCACTTTCAAGTGGTGTGTTTCTAACGTACTGGAAATCTTCCCATTTAACTCCCATTCATAAAAACAAAACTAAAGGTTATGTTCAAAATTATACAGGGATAGCTATATTATCCACTGCCCCAAAATATCTCCCATCATAGGACAACGTCTCAATGACCAACAGCATGGCTTTAGAAAAAATCGATCCACAACCACCAACCTAACAGTTATGGTCTCTACCATTCTTTGTGCAATGGAAAAGGGATGACAAGTTGATCCGATCTATACTGACTTTAGTAAAGCCTTCGATCATGTAAATCATGCAGCTTTGTCTCATAAATTGCGTAAATTTGAAATCCATGGCTTTTTGCTTCATTGGCTGGACTCGTATCTTGAAAATCGAAGTCAAACCGTTAAATTTCAGGGATATGTGCCCAATGAAATTCATGTATATTCCGGTGTACCTCCAGGCAGCCACCTCGGACCTCTTCTCTTCAAAATTTTGATATCGCACCTTTCTGAAGTGTTATCCGATATACCATACTTATTTCACGCAGATGAATCCCAAAATAATTCGTTGTTCCTAAAAGACCAACAAAAATTACCTATATCTAAATTTTGAAAAATATCATGTAATAAGTTTTTCCCGGAAAAGTACAGTTTTATTGTGTGATTATCACCTCCACAATGCAAAGCTTCCAAGGGTGGACAGGGTAGTAGATCTTGGGGTCCACTTGGATAAGAAACATCGCTTTAATTTGCCTTACGATGAGGTTCTCTGCAAAGCCTATAAACTTCTAGGTTTCATCAAACGACGGGCAAAAGAATTTAAAAACTTGTAGGTAACTAAAACGCTATACGCATAACCGAATACGCTTGTATCGTTTGGAATCCGGTCTATGGCGTTCACTCAGAAAGGTTTGAGTTAGTTCGAAACAATTTTTACTGTTTGCTTTGAGATTACTATATGATCCAAAAAATTTTCATAATTTGCCATCATATGTTAATCGGCTGTCTTTACTTAATATGACATAACTTGCCTCCCGTAGGACCATATTGTGCTCTTGCTTTGCATATAATGTCCTTAGAAGAACCGTCAAAGTCCAATATCTAAACAACAAAATAATATTGAATGAGCCCATAAGACTTACGAGACATTCGCGCATCTTTGTAGAAAGTAATCATCTTACTGTGAGCCAGTAAATAAGTGTCAAAATTTTTAACATTCTGAGGCATCTCTACTCCACAACTTTCTCTAGGTCCCAATTTAAGTCCAATTTATCCAAGTCCCTCAGTCCTTAATCCTAGTATTATAAATAGTGAATAAATATCTACCTTACCAAATATGTGTGGAAAATGTGATATATATCTACGACAACTCTTTATATTGAGATTCTGGTTAATTGGAAGCTTTAAACAAAAATCCATTGATGCGCATTTTCCAGTAACGTAAATATATTTATCAACAAACAAAGAGAAAAATATTTCATAACAAACTTAAGGTGAAATTCGTAAAAACATAAAAAAATGAATGGATAAAAGTCTACGACAGTAAATGCTAGCTTACATGTACACAAAATATTTTCAACTAAATGTATTGGAAATTTGAAAAATTTTTGCTGGCTTAATATTTGGTTTGACCCCTTTCGCATCAATTACTGCTTGCAGTCTTCGGGGCATAGAGGCAACTAACAACAGTTTCTACAGATGTGATTTTCTTTCAACAAATTTTTATTTTTAATGTGATATTTTCGAATTTCCCGTTCGAAAAGCTCCCATACATGCTCTATTGGGTTTAAATCTGGACTTTGCGGAGGCGTATTAAGTTGCCTCGGAGCGAAGTACAATAACCAGTTCCTGACGAAAAGTGATGTTTGTTTTGGATCATTGTCTCTACTGACGGCTTTAAATGCTGTTCTAACAGGTTCTTGTAAACATAACGGTCCATCGTCGTTTCAACAAAAGCCAATCTGCCAACCCCAGATGCAGCAATGGCTCTCCAAACGATCACATTACCTCCACCGTGCTTGACAGTAGGAATCAAATTGTTGGTCTCTAAAGCCGTGTTCTTTTTCCTCCATACTTTACTGCGACCATTACTTCCGAAATAGTTGAATTTGGACTCATCTGTGAAAAGGATGCGATTCCAAAAGTCATTGTCCTTGTCAATATGGGCCTTGGCGAACTGTAGTCGCAGAAGTCGGTTTTTGGCGGATATTAATGGCTTTTTACGTGGAGTTCTACTTTGATACCCATTAATACTTAATGCTCTCGTGATGGTTCTTCCATGGACATCCTTTTTCCTTTCCGCAACCACTGGTTTCGCCAAATCTGGAGCACTTATTTTTGGATTACTATTCATTTCTTTTAAGTATAAAACTAATGTCTCTACGCGAAAACTTTTTTGATCGGCCAGTTCGCGGCTTATTTTCAATGGAACCACTGTTTTCAAAGTTTTTGAAGATTGTGTATACAGAAGTTCGTTTAAGTTTCAGTGAATTCGCGATTTATTGTCTTTTTTATAGGTACTGTACGACCAAATTTCGGATATCACTAGAAATTTCTTTTCGCGATGTCATTTTGCGGTCCTTACAGTTAGATACTAGCGATAAAACTAAAACGAAATTGCAGCAGCACATATATGGATGGATAACAATACCAAGTAAACAAATATTGATGACATTCCGTTACGTTTAGTTGGAAATTTACTGACTGTCGTAGACTTTTGTCCATTCAATTTTTTATGTTTTAAGGACTTTCTCTTTTGTATCTTTACTTTTTTTATAAATATACTTACGTTACTGGAAAATGCACTTCAATGGATTTTTTGATTAAAGCTTCTAATTAATTGGTATCTCAATATAAGGAATTGTCGTAGACTTTTGTCCGTTACGGTATATAGGTATGTAGATTGTAAAATTAATTGTAAAATAAATTGTAAACCTTGTTTGGTAAATAAATAAATAAAATAAGGAGAGCCTTGTTTTTTGAAAATCGTAGCTGAGTTCACCTCAAAAATGGTTATGGTTAAAAGAGAAGGCTACCTTCACTCAGATATAGAAGATAAGTGGATAAATCAGTTCCATTGTCCGCTGCTTTGTCATCCTAACTAAAATCCAAAGATACCATACAAAACCCTATTATTCAATGGGAATGGGGCAGACAAGAAGCAGGGGGAGTAAGGCTAGTTCTGACAAGCCAAACCTCTTACCAAAAATTCTTAGGAATAGGTATCCTGTAGTATTAATTGCACGTAACACATGTTAGCAAGACAACAAAACCAAAGTCAGAAGCAGCAGCTAATTGAAATAAATATAATCCTAGTGCTCAATTTCAGAGGCTTGATCTTGGGAATTTCTGCATCACTTCTCATAGCTTTGTAGCCAGATATTATTACCAAGGCTTCACTGGAAAAATGCAGAACTCATCAGTGAAGATCAACATCACTTCAGGGAATTATTACATTTACTCCTTTTTTGCTAGAAATTAAGAGACTTTTTGGACATTCTTTCGATTTTCTACTTAACAACTCATTTAATTTCTCAAACACTCACTCACTAATTTGATTTCTTAAACAGTATCTCCAGAGATGAGAATAATAGAAAAGTGATTTCAGTTTTTTCCTTTCAAATGACATTATGTACCTCCTTCTTCTTCTTTGTAGCCCTACAGCCCCTTTCGGGCCTTCGCTTCGAGATAGTTAAAGTAAGTATGTCATGATCGAATGTATCGGCACTCCCACAAGGTGATATGATCATTATCACGCTTTGGTCGTGTGTCCGGCCACCCAGCTGCGATACGTTCTGATTTTATACCAGCACGTATCATAACTGAACTGGTCTATAGTGCGTCCGAAGAACCACTAGAACTAAATCTCGTTCACGCCAACGAGACTTGAACCAGAGACCTTTGGCTTACGGGCTTAGTGCTCTAACCGCTAAGCCACGCGGACTACCTTATGTACCTCTTATCGTATGTTAAATATAATATGTGGTAGTATTGTGGGATGCTCTTTATGAAAACACTACAATGAATATTCTTAGCTAGTTGATTATATGACCCATTGAATAACTAAATGGATGAGACAGCTTCCAACTAATCCATGCATCACACAATAAAAAGTTTCGGACTTGAACTTACCAGTCCACCTAGTTTCTAGATAATCGTCGGGATTGAAATATGTTTCAATAGGAGCCTCCGTTGTTGGATATTTACCTTCAGTTATTGTACCATAGCCTGGGCGGGGCCTATCTCTATCACCAGGGTATGGCCTACTTGGTCTATAGTCATTTCCTGAGAGTGGCGATTGCGATGGTCCTGGCCTGCCTGGTGTGCTTCCATAGCCTGATGGTTCATTACTTGTAGGTCGACTGCTGTATTCTGGATCTGGACGATATGCATATTGTGTATCAGTGAGTGGTCGTGGTGGTCTTGGATGATAAGTGGATGGTCGTGTACTGTCGTAGCTTGAGGTAGGCCGAGGACTATATGGAGAGGTCTGGCTCGATTGAGGGCGCGTAGAACCATATCTTACAGGAGTTCCGTAGCTGTAACCATTTCCATAGGCTGATCCAAATGCAGATTGTGTTGTTCCAGATGATGTCGAAAAATATTCCCCATCACCTAGCAAGGGCTTGTACTTGTTTCCGACCGTAGGAACATTAGGGGCGTAGGTTGCTGGTAAGTTATCTCCATTTGGGGCAGGATAGTTTTGCTCGTACAACATTGGATATTTATACATCGGGAATCCATCATGCGAAAAATAAATAGTATCCTTATTTCCATCGTTATACGGTGATTGACCTGACGAATAAGTTGTTTCGAAAGGACGAGTAAAGCTGCCTTCGTTGACGGAGTATCCACTGGTAGGGTAAGAACCACTTCCTGGAAGTCGTCCATTCCGATCATTTGGTGTAATTGGTCGAGGTGGTGATGAAAACCCATCGTTTGGTGTGCTACTACTTTGTCCACTAAAAGGACTTGTAGTTTCGGAAGGAGTAAATGAGGGTTCATTTGTTGAAATCAACGTCCCAAACGGAGGTGGTGGTGGGGCATTCGAATCTGGTTCAATATCGCCATTAAGGTCATCAACTTCTGAGCATTGACTTTTTCGTTCGAGAAGATCAAAATCAGGATCGAACATTGTTCCTGGTGGCCGATTCATTGATTTATCAAGAATCATTGAAGAAAGCTGACACGTTCCGTTACCGCGACTGCTGATTCTAAAATATAAAGTAAATAATTAAATTTTATTCAACATAAGAAAACAATAGAATACATACCCAAATGCAATTGTTTTGCATTTGTCTCCTTCGTCTAAGCAAAGTTTCTTGCATTCACTCAAAGAATTGATGTCGACATTCCGGAAAGCGTTCTCAACTGGAAGCATTGAGCCCAGTACCACTCGTTCGAAACAATCTAAAATTGATGGATATAGTTGATTGAGTAAACGATTGAGGCAATATGTGGGGAGATGTTAAGCAATGTTAGTTACATAATGAGATTTAAAGCTAGTAGTTTCGGTAACGTCTAGAGATATTGGAAACATTAACGAATGGGAAAGGTTATACGCTTCAGTAGTCCTAAATGTATTTGGTAACAATGTGAAATATTTTGCACCCATATGCACGTTTTTGCAATTATTAGGTATTAGTTTTATTTGATTCAATATTTTAATATTATGCAATTTTTCTGGGGTTTTGGAAGTAAATTTTACAAGACATGCTTAAATTATGAGTAGTTTAGTTTCCTCGTCTGTCTTTCATACGGGCGTCACAGTAAGTTCTGCGGAAGCCACAAATGCAACAATCATAAAACTTTGAGAAAAGCTAAAAAGTGATTACTTAGCAAAGTCCCCTCCTATGTTTATAGGTGATTTCCAAGATTCTTTTCTACTAAAGATTGCAGATATGGGTCTCAAATGAGAGGTTTTGATAAGTATTTTCTAACATGTTTGGACAATGCCCCGGTAGCAAATATTTTAAAAATATGTATCTTAATTGCCCGCCTTTGCCATTAGATATCTTTCAGCTAAAAAATCTGAAAAAAAACCAAGCATTAGGTCCTTACAGCAACAAGAGGAACAAATACATCAAAGGCTGAAATTTAAGTAAAAGTGTTATGATGAGTGCATTTTACAGTTTTGTCAACTGATCTGGTCTCTGATTAGGCCATTTGGGGATAGCTCTTCTATTTCTTTAAGGAAGTCAGAACCCTGCCTTCCCCATTTCTTGCATGCAAAAAATGTAGGGTAGGTCGAATCTTTTTATTCTGCACAAAAAAAACAGTCAGGATATCAATCCTTACAAATCTGGAAATATACATACCCCCTCCTGAGCTGAATTAGGTAGAAAATAGTCTCACTTTACCTTGAATTTAGATAGGATACTGAAAAGAAGGTAAATGCATCTGCGACAGCCATATAGAGCGATATTTCTGTTCAATGCAGTAGCATTAAAGGTGGCCTCTATTCCACTGATAGCTATTTAACTGTTTGTTCAGCAACAAGCCTCGCAACATCCTCGGCACTGTCGATCTACTACGACCCATCTGCGTACCACGACTTAGTGACTCCTTGTGCGAGATGTGGATGAAAAATGGAATTCATTGTAACATCCATTCTTCACACTGACCTTACTTCATTTATAAAGGCATGTTCTGGTCCAGGAGTTAGTCCTTCAAAATCCGCATTAGTTAATCTGAAGTTTGGAAAGGATTTGCCAATGCTTTCATAATATTCGCCCTTCTAATGGAGTTGAAAGTATTTCTGATATCAAGGGTCACTAGCCGAACAACTCAGATGTGAGCCTCTGCAATAGCATCAATGATGGTGCACCCTAATGTAAAACTGTTCTGCCGCTGAGAAAAGTTTCCAGTAGCAGTTTCATGCGCACTTTTTCAGTCGTTTCTGGTGTACATTGATGAAATTTTCGAAGTCACTGATTCATTTAATATACCCTTTTATCAGCGTAATTGCGCGCTCCTACAATTGACATAAAGACACGCAGATACGAGTATATATGATGGACTTCTGAAACTAAGTAAAACCGGGAATGATTTGAAGTATACAATCTATGAAGATTCATAAGCAAACCCAAGGCCGGCTCAAAATAAGACTTATTGAATCAAAAATGACCAGTATTTTCACGTGGTTAATGAAGGATTTAGACTTCCTAAGCCTGCAGCAATGTGCGTGAACGGCTCCAATTCAACTATCATACCGTCTCCGACCCGTTTAAACCTAGGCAGGCCTCGGAGTACGTTCGAAGTTCACACCATTGGGTTGGTGGTGTAGGTTCGGTTGAGATGGACTCCCGATTGGCGCTAGTCTGACTCTGAGCACCCCATAAGGGCTTGTGCCAAACTTCGCATGGCCTCCCTGCTCTGCAAAGATAATCACACAGGACCGGAGTTAGTGGCTCCAAGGGGGGATCCAATAAAATTAGAGCAACTTAAAACCTTAAATAAATAAATAAAACAAAAATAACAACAATGACGACGTAATCAGCGGCTGCAGCAAAGATGTTTAAAGCACATCGGGAGCGGTACTAACGATCACAAAAACGACGATGAATATAATGACTGTGAAGACAGACGGAAAACGGAGATTAATAGACAGTCTTGTTCAAACTGAGATTCCTGCAGCGTTTGGGCGCAGCAAAAGAATTATGCTAACGCCAAACCGTCCTTAAAGGGAAAGGCGGAAAACTCTGCAGAACGCGCCAGATGTTCAAGCGGTGGAGGAAAATGTTAAGAACATCGAGAACTCGATGGTTACTGCGGCAATCGCTACCAAAGTGACCAAAGCAAAGGTCGTAAATCCCGAAATAATAATGAACCATCTTCAAGACCACAATGAGATTGCGGCAGGAAAAGAAAGGAGTGACCAGACAAATAAAGCGCCGTTGGGTGATTTCATCGCCACCGTCGAAAATATGTTAAGGCGCAAGTACTGTACGCGGAAGCCGATAACCTCTCCCAAGAAAAGTGGTTGCAAAATACAATTGCCACCCAGCGACATGAAGAAGAAAGGCTATTCCGAAAAGCAATACAATCTGCATGCGACTCGCCAAAAATCAACAAAGGTGTAAAGATTGGGCTCCTTGAGCTAGAGGAGCTCGTAGACCACACAGGGCATTATCGGAGGAGAAAAGGCCAAACAAAAGGACCAGAAGGCCAAAAAAGAGGACCAGAAGGCTAAAGAAGCACTGAGGGCTAAGCCTAAAGGGCACGTGTAGATAGCTCCACCATCAAATATCAATAAAAGAATTGTGTCTGGCCCAATCGAAGGAGATTGGGATAACACAAGAAAGAAAGAAGCACTAGATGGATGCAGAAGCAGGGATTCCAGACAGTGCTGACAAAAGGACAAAGACATCCGCAAAAAAAACTCCTGCAAAAAGTGCCAGAAAATAAAGTTCTAACAGATGCTTAATAAGAAACAAGTTGGGTAAACAGACCTACGCTCATGTCAGAAGGGTTTTGTATTCAATTTTCAAAATGCAGTCACCAGATTGAATAAAGTCAAGAAGCATGTCAATGACGATTTTATTGGAGAAACTATGAAATTCGAAGATCATACTATTATTAACAAAGTTGACAGAATTTAGACTTCTTAGGTTTTTGTTATTGTTATACTCATAATTATCTCCCTTGATAATTATTTCAGATGTCCATTCGCGAGGGAGGAAACACATTTTTCATGTATTTCCCCCCTGTGCCCCCACTGAAGCAAAAACTGACAGTTTAAGAACTGTTTTGAAAAGCTCCCATGAAAAATTTCATTTCATACTCATATCGGCTACGTTTGATGAATTTTTTTTCAGGGGCCACTCTCCTGTACTGTTATCATCGATTAATGGCCAATTTTTTCGAATCCTAGAGTTGTTACAAAGCCCTTTTGTTAGAAGCTCCCTCCCGCCTCCTTGACTTGTTTCACTTATGAGTATTAATTGTAGGTACTCAGCTCCAGTCATTTATTAAATTGAATCAAGTGTTCAAAGCATGCACCTTAAACGTTGAAGTTGGGAAAAAATAACTCAAAATTATTCAATCTTCGCATTTAAAACAGCCACTATTTTGTTTGACGATTACTGATACCACTAGCTGAACTGATTCTCAAAGTTATTCATGACACCTATCATTCCTGAAATTTTCATGCAAATCCTAGCAAAACTGTAGTGTCTGAGTCGGTAAAAAGCGCATGTTGTTCCATAGCCATATGTTGCCATAGTAATACATGCAGCGCATATTGTTCCATAGTAATACAGGAAAACCCAAACCGCTATAACTTCGCTAAATATGATGCAATCTTTATGAAACTTTCAGGATAGATCAATCTTATAAGTAGACATCTACATACTAAATTTCATAGAATTTAAGGGTACCGTTAAGATTTTATTCAAGAAAACATAAAATCGATAAATCATACTATTACTAACAAAGTTGAGTGAATTGCGACTTCTCACGTATTTGTTGTTGTTGTACTCATTAAGGCCTACAATCTGATTTTTTTCAGATTTTTCGGATGGAAGGTGTCCAATCGCGAGGGGGGGGGACACAAATTTTTCGTGTATTTCCCCTCCCTGTGCGCCCCTCGAAGCAAACTTTGCCAAACTAAGACCTGTTTTGAAAAGTTCTCATCAAGACCTTTCATTTGATACCCATATCGGCTACCTTCAATGAAATTTTTTTTTCGGGGGGTCACTCCCCTACATGGGGAGACCCCCCTTAAATACCTTATAAAATTTTTTAGTGGTTGAACTTTGAAGAGATCATCACTTTACACCTACATACAAAATTTGATGCTTCTAGCTTAAGTAGTTTCCGAGAAAAACTGCTGTGACACACGGACGGACGGACGGACGGACGGACGGACGGACGGACGGACGGACAGACAGACGGACAGACGGACAGACAGGACGCGATTTTAGAAGGGTTTTGTAAAATTATTTTACAAAACCCTAAAAAGACGTGATGCGAGACAGAAGAGAAAGAAGCCCCGACGAAGTTCTCGGTAGCAGGGACTGCTCGTAAAACCCCAAGATGGCTGATCTGCTGCGGGATATCGGGGGAAATGTAAGGTCCAAAGACACAAGCATTGCTTTTAAAGCAGTACGACCAACGAGGTCGGGCCACATACTGGTCCAATAAGGAGCAGAAGACGACAATAAAGAAGCATTCTGTGATGCAGTAAAGAAAGCATATTCGTATCTAACAGTCTCTGACTCGGTGGTGAAAGTTATTGCAGGCGTGATACCTGTCGTCCTCTTTGCTAGAGGATGCAAGGGAGATGGTTGTCCGCGAGGAGAGACAGCGCTCGCTCAACGATTGGCAGCAGACTTGGGGGAATTGAACGAAGGGAAGGTGGACTGCACGCCTCATCCCGGATGTGAGAGCGTAGCTAAATCGAAGGCATGGTGAGACTGACTTCTATCTGACCCAGCTTTTGAGCGGGCATGGGTGTTTTCAGTCTTACCAGCAGAAGATCGGTAAGTCATGGTCCCCCGATTGTCGGTTTTGCCCAGGAGAGGAGGACAATGCCTGCAACACATTTTTTGCGTGTACAAAATGGGTCAGGCTGCGAAGAGAACTCTACAGGAAAACGGGAGAGCTCACCCCGGATAATAAAGTTGCGGTGATGCTCGAATCGGTTGACAAATGGAACCAGATGGCACATTATGCTCGGGCAGTCCTAAAATATAAAAGGGACTCACAGCAGCCAGGGGCGCTGGGGCTGGGGGATCGCTCTTCTGACATTTCCTCTTCCCCTCTCCCCTCCCGCGAGGAGCTTGAAGGCGCCCACGGCGGAACAAAACGCGACCTGGCCCGAAGTAATGTGTCAAACGGTTCCAGGCAGGGTTCTCAGGTTGACAGGGGAGGTGTTTAGTGGGTAGTCCAGTCGCGCATGGGAGTCCCACACTCTGTGCATAAATAGCAGTCCTCGGCAAAAGCGCAACTATGGCTTTCCTCGAATCGATGGCAACGATCGAAATAAGAGACATTTACTGCGTCAGGGACCTAGCCGAGGCAAAAGAGGCCATCAAAAGGGAGTTCTCTAGCGTGGGCAGGATCAAAGCAAGGCTGACACCAGAAAATCAAATGGACAACGCATGACCATAATTGACTTGACCGAAAAGGACGCCAAACAATTTCTGAATAAGGGAATAGCAAGAATAGGGTGGGTTATTTGCAGTGTAAGGCGAAGAGCAGTGCCTCTTCAATGTTTCAAATGCCTTGCAACTCGATAGGAGTACCCTATGCTACAAATGCGGTGAAACGGGACATAAAAGGAAAGAGTGCACAAAGGAGGCACACAGTATTCTTTGCAAGGATGCTGATCCAAGGCCGGAACTTGGGCACGTCTTTGGATCAGGCAAATGCCGGGTTTCCCAAAAAGCCCTAGCGAAGGAAAAATCAGAAATTCGATTACCCGCATCCTACAGCTAAACCTACACTGCAGTTTAACTGCCCAAAATCTACTTGAGCAGTTTCCGAGGGACATGAACGCCAATTTCATGCTGCTGAGTGAGCAACTTCATGATAAAAGTTCTGCGTTATGATATCCTGATGGAACTGGTACTTCCACCATCTGGGTTCGGAACAGTAATTACGAGCCGAAGATTTGTGGATAAGGGGTAGTTTCCTGTGGATCCGATGCTCAGGGACCACCTTCTTTAGTGTATAGCTAACGCCGAACGAATCGATATCATCCTTCCAAGCCAAGCTTATTACCTTTGTGGGTGCGGTCTCGAACGCAGACGGCGGCGGGCTCGTTGGGGGAGACTTCAACGCTAAAGAAATCGAATGGGGCATGCCTCAAACAGATTCGCAGGGAAAACGAATCCTACAAACGGCAGTGAATGGCATAATAAACACCAAAAATATGCCGGCTTTCCACCATATTGGCTGTAAAGAAACCATACCGAACGTGGGATTCCCCTTGGAGTCCTTAGTAGGGAGGATACACAATTGGAAAGTATTAGAGGACTAATCAGCCAGTGATCATCAGTGCATTCTGCTTGAGATCAGCGATGTTGTCTCCCGACATCCATGGGTGAAACATTGGCGTCGAGAGGTTCATCGAGGTGCTCACAGCAGGTACTCTGCTGCAGGGAGATGCGCAGGGGATACAAGAACTGGCAGGTAAAGGTGTAGTAAACTCAACTATGAGCATCATCACGACTGCTTGCAACGCTTCTATGCTCCGTCAGGGACCCGGGCACGGCAAGCCTTAGTGTACTGGTGGTCGATTGAAATCGCTGAAAGGCGAAAAGAGTTTCACAAGCTTTGGTGTGAGGCTCAATGGGCACGGAATCGTGACCAGGCATGCAACCGGGTGGCAGCATATAAGTCGCAAATTGATTAACATCAGCAAGGCGCGCTGCTGGCAAAATCTAGTGGACAATGTGAACAAGGATCCGTGGGGCATTGGCTACAAGCTAGGTATGCTGAGGCTTGGTGCCCTGCGGAAACTTTACATACATGATGCGGGAAAGATGGCGGAGATTGTGCGGGCACTCTTCCCCTCCCATCTCGTCCGTATTGACGCTGTCCATGGTGAAACAGCAGTGGTGTGTCCACTCTTCACACAGCTGTAACTGGAAGAGGCAGTTCTTTCACTAAAAGTGAGGAAGGCTTCAGGTCCAGATCGTATTCCAGCTGCGGTGTGGCAGCTTATTTATCACCATTGTCGTGCCTTGCTGCTCAGTACATTCATCGCTTGCCTACGGGACGGGAATTTCTCAGTACGCTGGAAGGTGGTCAGGCATGTGCTGATCAGTTAGGGGAAGGGAAATCCCGAATCGCCGTTTAGATATCGCCCGTTATGCATGCTAGACACGCCTGCTAGAGAAACTCATCAGGTGAAGACTCACTGACGCGATTCGTGCTGCTGGGGAGCTATCTTCTCGGCAGTACGGCTTTAAAGCAGGACGTTCCACCATTGATGCGGTTGCAGAGGTCGTAAACGCGGTCCAGAGGATAGAAGCAAATAGCCGCTCCAAGCGACGCATCGTCCTGTAGGTGACACTCGACGCTAGGAACGCCTTCAACTCTGCTAGATGAGATATTCTGGATACACTGGAAACCTTTTTCAAGCTCCAGAATATCTAATGTGGCTTTCGAGGGACTACTTGAAGGAACGAAGCCTGCTTTTCGACACGAAACAAGGCTAACGATGGGTGTTGTCCAGGGATCCATCCCTGGTTCAGACCTGAGGAACGTATCTTATGATGGGCAACTGAGACTAGAGACGCCTGATGAGCCGCGCTTGATCGGTTATGCAGATGATGTTGCAGCCCTGGTCACTGGAGGCACCGTTCAATAAGCGCAACTTAGGCTAACGCGTGGATGACTGCTCGCGGGCTCAGTTTAACATTGGAGAAAACCGAAGTGGTCATCTTGACAAAAAAAAAAAAAAGTATCCTTAGAGTAAGGATGATTAGTATTAGAGATATACTAATCAAATCGAAGCCAGCGGGGAAGTACCTGGGGCTACAGATCGACTCGAAGATGAGTTTCTCTGAGCAAATCAGGGCGATGGCTGAAAAGGCTTCTTCGGGAGTACCGGCTCTGAGTCGACTTATGGCCAATGTAGGGGAACCCTACCCATCAAGAAGACGCCTCTTGATGAGTGCTGGAGGGTAAGTGCTACTGTACGGAGCAGAAAAATGAGAAGACGAGGTTGATAACACTTCGTACATTTTGCCTCCCCCTGGACCCACCGATGCACAAATTACTTTTTGTTTAAGGTTTTAAAAGTGCTAATCAAGACCTTTCATTTGACACCCCAGTCAACTACGTTTGACCAAAAAATTTTTTAAGGGTTACTTCAGCATGAGGGGGAATCCCCTTTTAAAATTTTCGAAATGTTTGATAAGACCTAAACTCTTGAGAGACCACCGCGTTTTACCTTTTCACAATGTTTGAGCTTTCTAGCTGCTGCAGCTTCTGAAGAAACTTGTTGTGACGCGCGGCCAAATCAACAGACAGGACCCAAAATTAGTAAGCCTTTTTAAAAAAATTTTACAAAGCTTTAAAAATGCCTAATCTGATCCCGATGGATAAAGACCGCGTTTAGGGCAATTTGTGTTGTCAAATCGGTCAACCAAATCACGTATTGCCACAAATGTGTTTTGGTAATGCAGTTTCCAAACACCAAACGGAGAACGAAAAACAATATTTTTCGCGCCCAGTTAGTTACATTTCACACTTGCTGTGAAAAGTGCATTTCGGTCGGCAATTGTTTGCGGGGTCGCAGTGTATTTTGGAGTTTGGGTTCCACACTTTTTGTATTTATTGTCTTGTGAACTTGGAGCGGCATCTCGCTATTTGATCAGCGTTATCCTGTTCTGTGCAGTTAGTTTTCGTTAACCAAACACTGCAAAATGCATTTCAAACTCCAGTTAGTGGTCTAGAATCGCAGTACCAATACGTATCAGCTTTTGTTTTTCTGTTGGAATTTTTCAGTGTGATTTTGACATTAAAGGAAAATATGGCTGATAGTAGTGGGAAGTGTAGACTAAATCCGAGCGCAAGTCTCAATAAGAAACAGAAATAATTTGACTAATATAAACGTTTATGTACCGCAAGAAGAGCGCTGGACTTTTTTGCATTGAAAAAATAGATTTTAGTTTTGAGCTAGCTTGCAATAAACCAACGACAATGGCGAATAACCTGGAGAAGGGATTTGGATGCCACTCATTGTTCTTAATGTATGCTATCAGGGAATATGTTACAAAAATATTGTTTTTACAAAATTCACAAAAGATATTATTATTATTATTATTATTATTTAATAAATTTGAATAGCTATGACCTGTAGATATTATTATTATTATTATTATTATTATTATTATTATTATAATTTAATTAATTCGAATTGCTATGATCTGCAGTTTCCGTCATCTTTTCTGAATTTTTTAAAAAACAATATTTTTGTGACTACCCTTTTGTGAATTACCTTTTCTACCTTTTGTTAGCTTAAGCAAATTTCTTAAATTATCTTTTATTACCTGAAAATGATCTAAAGTACATTTCCTTAAGCACAGTTAGTAAATAAGCAGGAATGTAAGTCAAAATAACTTAATCGCTGAAGAAGACCAAACGATTACGGCGGAAGATCGATTTCGAGAAAAATAAAACACACAAAATTAAAAGGAAGCTTTTTATACTTTCAGTTGGATATTTTGTGAAGATGAATTCGATTACAAATATTGAAGTAGCTACCAGGCTTCAGTTGATATTTTTTAAGTTTACGAAGTATAAGAAACCATTAGCTAGGACCAGGGAAGACATCAATGTTTTGAAAACTTGTCTGGAGAGGAAACACTCCGAAGAGCCATATGGTGAAGATATGCTGTATTCTGAAAAACGCGATGAGCCAAAAAAAAAAGTGGAACGAAATTTAATGAAAATCAGCATCAAGTAACTCCACACGAAATTGAAAGACACGACTCTCAAGACTTACGAGAAGCATCCGGAGCTTATGCGAGAGTCTCAACATTGTGGTAAAGGAAATATGGAGGACTTACTGGAAAAAGTGGACATAGCATACCAATGTGAGAAAGACAAGAAAAGGGAAATACATCGGAAAAAGTTGAATCGATTGGAAGAAGCAGCGAAAGCAGTGAAAGAATTCGTAGAAGCTCAAGAAATTCCCGGACTGGTTGTCAACAAATCGAGTGTAGTTTTTGTCGAAAATAAAATGCGATTACTCAACATGGGATTAAATTACGCTATAAAACCATCAAAAATACCTATAGAGGACATCATCGTAGAAACGGAAGAAGCAATGAGTAGACTGCCGGAAGCACAGAAAACGATGGCAAGGAATGATATAGCCGAAGCGATAAGGGGAGCAGAAAAGGTAGTAAACAGTAAAGAGGCGAGCATATTTGTTGATTTGAAGAAGAAACCGGTTCACTTCGTCAAGGCAGATATAGGAAAAACAGTGGTAGTGATGGATAAAAGCAAGTATGATGAGGCGGTTGTACAAAAGATAAGCAGCGGTAATTTCTTCGAGCTACCCCGGGGCCCTTTAGAGGAATCCGTGCAAGGATTCGAAAGGACAATTAAAAGTTATGATTTATTAATTGGCGAATTGGCAAAGGTTAGAGTGAGCAACCCTACTTTGCCTAGGATGAAGTGTTTGCTAAAAATACACAAAGAGGGGAACGAAATACGTGAGACTATTTCGACCGTGAGTGCACAGAACCAAAAATTGGCAAGATGGTTGGTGAATGAATGACTCAAACGAATTCTCTGAGAAAATTCTAAACTTTGATCCACCTGCGCAAGATCAAATTATGGTGTCTTTCGACGTGAAAGCTCTATTCCTGAGTATTTCGGTGAGGAAAACACTGGGATACATAGAAGAATGGCCAAGAAAATTCATTATATTAAACTAGGCAGTATATCCAACTTGCGAAACTTTGCATGACCGCAAATTATTTCACCTTTGGGGGGAAATTTTATGAGACTAAAGGCGGAGTAGCGATGGGAAATCTGCTTTCACCATTCTTCGGCGAGATAATTATGATGAAATTAGAAGAGGGACTGCAGGAAAAAGAGCGATTACCAAAATGTTGGGGCCGATATGTGGATGATGTTTAAGCGTATGTGAAAAAGGAGTGACGTGGAGAAGGTGCTTGCTGACCTGAATTGAGCCCACAAGAATGTAGTATTCACGATGGAGGAAGGGAAAGGCGGTAAACTATCGTTTCTAGATACAGTAGTAAGGAGAACTCAAACAAATATAACTTTCGATGTATACCGGAAAGCAACGCACACACAGAGAACGATTCCAAACACATCAAATAATTCGTAGCAAATCAAGGTTTCTCCGTACAGAGCGATCATCTTAAAGACGCTCGATTCGCCGCTAAGCAAAGGAGCTAAGGAAAAGGAGATGAGGTACATTGTTGAAACAGCTAGACTAAACGGCTTCAATGGTTCGACGATTAGGAGAATGGTACAGAAGATCCAGATAACAAGACAGCGACAGGGGCGATCAACATTATCAAATGCAAATACCGAAAGAACGTACTGGAAGGCTTTAACTTATTATGAAGGGATTAGCAATCGGATCAAGACGCGAATCAGTCAGCTCAATTCTGTACGGTTAGTAGAATCAAGCAGCAAGAACTAGCTCTAAAATATTTTCGGATCAATGAAGGACAAGCGCGAACCACGCGAAAAATCTGGTATCTATCGCATCGAATGTCCTACTTGTGAAGAAGTGTACATAGTTCAAACGAGGAGACTCATCGGCACGCGAATCAAGGAGCATCCAGGCGAAGCAGCAGCAGCAAGGAAGAAGGGAAGAACCTGGAATTTCAAGTCGGCGGTGGCAGGACATATTATCACGATGGGACACGAAATAACAGTAAAGGACGCAATGGTCCTCAAGGAAACTAGAGACATACGTGAATTGGATGTGATGGTAAGCCTGGCAATTACCCGGGAAAGGAAAAAGTTAATGAATAAGGATGACGGAAACTGCAGATCATGGCTATTTGCATTAATTAAATAAATAAAGTAACTTTCGATAGTCTAAAGTCACTAGATGGTGTTCGTTGTCATATATCGGGCCATACCAATCAGTTAAAGTGACATGCGTTTGAAAGTTTACATTCCAGTCTACAGTTTTCATGAGACAGTTCTGTATTTCGTCATTTGTGTAAATGAGAGAAATTTCTGAAAAAAGTCGTTATATTTCACAATGTCACAACGATCAAGGTGAGAGTGTATCATAGGCTTTTAAAAAAATTTGTGCTGTCTACGGTCATGATACTTAATCAAAAGCCAACTCAAAGAGATGGTTCGCTCGTTTCGTTCACCTCGCTCAGGTGGACCAATCACTGAAAAAGTTGATGAAATCTTGCAAACAATTGAGGAAAATCGACACATAAGCAGCCATGATATTGCTAAGGAACTGCATAACTATCACCAAACAGTTTTCAATCATTTGCGTAAGGCTGGATACACAAAGAAGCTCGACGTTTGGGTGCTACATGAATTAACACAAAAAATTTGATCGACCGGATTTCCATTTGCGAAATGCGAATAAAACGCAACGAAATCGAGCCATTTTTGAAGCAAATCATTACGGGCGATGAAAAATGGGTAAGATATGAGAATGTCTTTCGAAAAAGATCATGGTCGAAAATAGGTGAATCATCACAAACGATTTCAAAGCCAGGATTGACACCAAATAAGGTTATGCTGTGTGTATAGTCGGATTGGAAAGGAATTGTTTATCATGAAGTGGTAGAACCTGGCCAAACACTCAATCCGGCTCTGTACTATCAGCAATTGCCCAGATTGAAACGAGCTATTCAAAAAAAGCCGGCCAGAATTGATTAATAGAAAGGGCGTTGTTTTCCATCATGACAACACACACATCTTTGATGACCCGGCAAAAATTGACAGAGGTTGGCTGGGAAATTTTGATGCATCCACCGTATAGACCAGATCTTGAACTATCAGACTACTATTTGTTTCAGTCTCTGCAAAACTTCCTTAATGAAAATTAATTCACTGCTAAAAGGGAGTGTGACAATCACTTGGCTAAGTTTTTCGACAATAAACCACAGAAGTTCTACACAGATGGAATAATGACTCTGCCCAAAAAAGGTCATAGATAATAATGGACAATACGTTCTTAAATAAAATTCATTCTAAATAAAAGAAATAGTCAATCGAATAATGTTGAAAAAATGCTCAATACTTTTTCGACTTACCAATGCAATTCATAGTGGACTTTTATGAAACCTAAATTCAAGGTAGATGTTGGTGAGATCTTGGACTAAAATGAATCAGAACTAAATTTGACTTCTATGGACGCTGCAGATTTTAGCAGTAGTGAGTTTTGCATTGTACTGTACCAAATAATGCTTTGCTTTGGCATCCCGGCCAAATTAGTCCATCTTATCAAAATGACAATGACGTCGACAGCCTCCCAAGTCCGCATCAATAAACAACACACCGATGCCATTGACACAAATATCGGATTAAAGCAGGGAGATGGCCTGGCCCCATTGCTACTCAATTTGGCTCTGGAGTAAGTCATACGGAAGCTACCTGTCGATACGCGAGGTACATTACTATACAAGTCAAGCTAAGTAGTGGCCTTTGCGGACGACATCAACATTCTGTCACGGCCATTAATAACTGCCAAAGAACTTTTCCTGAAACTTGACAGCGAAGCAAAGCTAGTAGGGCTACAAATCAATGAAAATAAAACAAAGCTCATGACGCAGTCGAGGAAAAATACCTCAAATACACAAAATATCACACTTGGCGAATACAATATCAAAAACATGAGTGAATTTATGTATTTGGGCCCCAAAATGGCGAGAAGCGGTAATGAAAGAGGTGAAATATACCGAAAAATACAGCTCGCGAATAAAACATTTTTTCCAGTATTGACGATCTTGAAGACCAGCTGCATACACAAGAGATCAAAGCTCCAAGTATACAAATCTGTGATAAGACCTGTGTTATGCTATGAATGTGAAGCATGGACCCTAACCCAAGCATCCGAAAACATATTGAATGCCTTTGAGCGACGGGTCCTGAGGCCAATAATTGGAGTGAAGCTAGACGGAGGCCAATGGCGAATTCTGTACAAAGCTGCAATGGGCTGGCCACATGAATCGTATGGACGAACAATGGATACCCAAGAAGGTATTCTTTGGGAGAACTGATGCCGGAGACCAGTGAGGAAACCGAGGAAACACTGGCCTGACTAGGTCGACGAAGACAGTTCATCCCTGCTCGGAATTGGAAGACGCAGTCAACAGACCGAGACAGTTGGAGGCGCTGTTTGTAAAAAGCGAAGGCTCGAGAGGGGCTGTAGTGCTAAGAAGAAGAAGAAAAGTTTTGCATTGCGGTCTAGAAATTACATTTTAATATAAATACATGCTACAATCTATTAAGAAACTTAATTTTAATAGATATGAAATGAAAACATGTGCCACTAAAAAGAGTGAAATAAATAACTAAGGAAAAAAAGATAACCGACTTCAGAATGAAGCAAAAACTTCCAACAGGTGCACCATTACAAAATAAACCTAGTGAAACTGATATGACACCGCTTCCATAAAATTTATTTCAGCTTTTTTATGGCATTCTGAAGTCGGTTTCCTATTTTTGCTAAAATTTTTTTACTTATTTCAGATTGCAAGAGTTCTAATCAAGACTATTCATTCAATACCCCACTCAACTACCACTGAAAGTGTCACTTTAGTATCCTGGAAAATTTTATAAGTTTTTGATAAGTTCAAAATTTTTGAGAGACCCCTACTTTTAACTTTTCCTCGAATTTGGAGCGGTTTAACTGATATAATTTCTAGGAAAGCTAGCAGTGACAAATGGACCGACAAGACGCGAAGCTAATAAGTCATTGTAAAATTCGTTTTACAAAGCCATAAAAAGCGCGCTTTAAATGAGTTGATGTGAGGACACTTATTACCGTGAAGGAAATCTTTTCTTTTCCTAAAATTTGTAGTAATCGAGCAGTCACCTAGGAAAACATCTCGAAAACACCATTACCAATCATCTAATTTTAATTGTAAATTCAAAAATAAAAATATTTAAATTAACAATCAAAAATTGATGATGGCAACCCCGTTGCAACACAACTTAGGAAAGTAAATTGCGTTATCTCGCAATGAAAAATATCCGTTGCCGGCAAGCAGAAGGCTCGCCAAAGGAAGATAACCGGTGATGGGGGAAGTCTTCTGGTTGCTGCCAGCCTTCGGGACGTCGCGGTGTCTGTGCCGCCTTTTGATCTGATTTGCACACGGAAAATTCTCCTCCAGAATGAAAAGTGAGATGGTCGGGAATATCGCCATTAAAAACTATAGTGTTTGTCGAAGGAAAGCGGTATTTGCGTTCATTAAACTAACGCTGTAGCGTAATGATTATCTGATAAAGTTATTGTGCGAATTGTGAACACTTTGTTAGTCGCGTGGGTTAACAAAAAGTGGAATGAAACTCAAGTGATCCGTCAAAAAGTATTTTGAAGTTGTTTTCGCTCGGGTGTGCAAAGGTTTCTCCCTCTCTTAAACCATCTGTTGAAAAGTTATTCTTTAGCTCCTAGAAGTAATCGGGTCTCCAAAGGAGATATGAAATCGAGAAACATTTGCAAGTGTTTAGATTAAGTTAACAGTAGCTGTGATATACCATATTATTTGAAACGATAATTAAAGAAGGCGTCTTTGATTTGCTCCCAGATCTAGTAATAATTATGTGCTCAATGCGTTTAACATGTAAAAAATTTGAAAACAACAATTTGCGCTTCCGCCGGAAATTTTTCGACATGCTGTGCTTCCACTTCGTTTTCATTGAAGTATAAAAATCGTTTCGTTTGAAATCATTGGTAATAAAAGTAATGTAAAGAGTATACAACTCTAGAAATAAATAAAAGCAAAAAGTGTGGAAATGGACTGAATGGTGACATGCGACAGTGCTGATGAAAGAATTCAGCCATGTAGTCTGTGTGGCCTAGTAGTTAGAGCATGAACGCATAAGCCGAAGGTCCCAGGTTCAAATCTCGTTGGGAGCAACGTGATTTAGTTCAGGGGATTTTTCGGACAGACTACGAGTGTTCACTCAGTGGTGACACGTACTGATTTAATCAGATCATATCATAGCTGCGCAGACACACGGGAGCATGGTACTGACCAAACCAACTTCCGAAAAAATCAATACGGTCATGAAAATGAGATACTCCAACTATCTCAAAGCGAAAGGCCCGAGAGGGGCTGTAGTGCTACAAAGAAGAAGAAGTTTATTCAAGCAAAGCATTTCTAAAATGATAGAAACCAAAGATGGGAAATTTCATCTGGGAACATTTTCGTAGTGACAATATAGAATAAACTTTCAATGAGCAATGCTTGCCTATCAAGTAGATACCGATGAAGCATGCAATTGTTATCCAAGATTAAGTCTGTAGACAAAACATCTGCAAATATAATTATTTACGGTGATAAGTGCACTTTTATGGTTAACCGGATAGTCTTGATTTATTTGTCAATCAATCCCACCTTTGCTTCTTACTTTTATTTTAATGCACATAATGCGTTCAATTTCAGGTGGTGTTTACTTCATAGTTATCCGCTTTGCCACCAACCGGTCAATTCTGCAGTGCAACCGACCAGCTTTGACAAAACAACAGCTGCATAAGGAGTGCTGCTCAAACAGAAAGTGCCAAGACCGAGGTTCGCCACTACCAGGTGACCCAGATACCATCGAAGGAGCTGGAGTAGTACAAACTGCTCAAGGGCAAAGCCGCAACGTATCCGTAGATACAACAATCCTGTAGGACGTGATGGCACTACTGCAGGGCTTGACCACCCGAGTAGCCGCTCTGGAGAGCAAGAAGGAGAGGCCTCCTCAAGCACGTCCCCGAACGACAAAATTCATGCAAGATGGTAACGTCCAGATGAACCCTTCGGCATGTTTAGAGCCGACCTATTACAACTCAATGACCAGTTGATCAAGCCTATGACCCAAACCAAATTTCTGCGGGTGCTAAAGCGCAATTTGCAGCCGGAACTTCACCGCCACGTCGTGAACTCCAACCCTCAGAATATGGCATTGCTTTTACAAGCCGTCAGTAGACAGGAAGGAGTCGAGGAGGGCCTCCGAGAACGGCCATACCTGTTGGCGAGACCTGGTCTACGTTGTGGTATTCTGAAAGTTGCGCAGGAGACCAGCACTCCAGATTTGGAGGACACCAACGGGGAGTCAGACGAATTTACTGTAACCGCAGTGGGGAACTTCACGACCTGCTGGAAAGAACTGCAAACAAACCGGACATAGGTTTGTTTTATGTCAAGCAGAGCGCACAGTTTTTTTGCTACGGATGCGGTAAACCTAACACCTACTTACCAGATTGCGGGACTTCAAAAAAAGGACAGGCGAGTACCCGACTAATTCAGCAGTACTTCAAAGCTCAACAGTAGGTTGCCAGCCTGCTGCAAATACCAATAACGGCAATATTACACCAGCCTTGACAATGATGACTGCGGAAGTTCCTTCTCTTCCGGAAGCCTCTCCAACCATACTTTTGAAGTGACCACCGCAGGTACTGCCTGAAGAACTCCGGCAGTTACGAGTTCGTGTAATAAAGCCATATCACGTTCGACTGCAGGAATACCGTGCGGCTCGAGAGCGAAACTTTTGCTTCAGAAGAAGTCACCTCTCACTTGCCTAAAATTAAATTGTCTACTGTTGTTGGCGGAGTTTCCTCAAGAGAGTGCGCATCTGCTGCCAAACCCTGAACGTATATAATATATCGGAGGTTTCCGAGCAAGACACCAGAACTCACGCACCAATCAAAGTGATGGGCGAAATCACTGCCGCACTGATTGACACGGGTGCACGGATGCTGCCTTTTCTCGAGCCTCGGCTCAAAGGTACTCTATCAACACCAAACGTTGGTAAAACCTTGGCGCTCTGTTATCAGCATCAAACATCCTATCCAGGGTAGATTGACGACACCCGTCACATTTAGAGGTCAAACTGAGGATATTACCTTTTTGATCATCGCCTCACTGGCTCAGAACGTGTACCTTGGCGTCGATTTTGTGCTACAATTTGGTTTGGCCCCAGATTTATTCGTGGATTCACATTTCAATACTAGACACGTCCATGGGCTTGCTGCTATACCCGACAGAAACCAATTAATTCTTACCAAGGACAACGTCTGGAAGCATCCATCGCTGCTTTTCCATCTTACGATATGCAAGGCTTTGGCCCCACTACACTGGTCTCACATGTTATTGACGTTGGACAAAAGAACCTGCCCCATGACACGGCAATGGTAGCCTCAGACAAGGCTAATGCCTGAAATGTTCACTTGTTTTTTGAATAATTGAAGCTTATCGCGATGATCGTTATTGCGTGTGAATTCCGAAAATTTAAATTTCCCTTGCTGCAAAGCAATTAGTTTAATGGCTTAATAATTGAAGCTAGCCTAATATTGTTCAATATTTTTGAAAGTCAATTTCAACATTATAAGTATTTAGTCGCTCATTTGCATAGCGCAGTAGTTTGGACAATCGCAATGAGGTTATACATTTTAATTTTGTTATTTGCAGTTTCAAAGGAGGCTCTGACGCAGGTGAATGTATCATATGCATGGTTATTTAAAGAAACTGAATTTAAAAATTTATAAATAATTTAACTTCACAGCTTAAGGGTTCAATTAAGTTAACTAATATTGAGTGCAAATCAAATCCGAAAATAACCACCGATTCTGATTGTAAGTTGAAAATGCGTGACAGACGAGTGCACATATATGTAAGAACAATCCTTTTAAGACCCGTTGAAGAATTGAAGGTATACATTTAAAACTAATACCTGAGATTCATGTTAAAATATTTATTTTCTAGATTCACGTGCAAGCATTTCGATGGCAGAACGGATACCATCCGTACATTTTTGATTTCGATCTCGATATTTGTCATTTGATGAAAATGAAGAAAACTGTAAATCCAATCGTTCGTCCTTTTTGGGATTTAATCGTTAAAAATAGTAATGTGAATCACACCTGTCCGTATACTGTAAGTATTTAAACAATATAGTACATTTGAAAGTAAGTCAAGTGAAGATGGCCTTGCTTTTTTGAAGGGGGAAATTATCGTGCCGATGCTTGAACCTGATTTGTCAGTGATATCAAAAATCTTTCAACCTGGAACTTATCGAATGACCTTCACTGTTACTGAGAAAAATACTAACGAGTTTATTTATTTGCTTCATGTAAAAGGTGTTGTACCTAGTGGTCATTAATATGATATTATTTTATATTTTTGAAAGCAACTGTGAATGTCATCTTCGAAACTACATATTACATTTTTTTTAAGCATTTTAGTTGTTCGAGACTTCAATAAAGTATGTTTATTGTTTTTTTTTTAAATATTAAGTGACTCGAACAGAAAGCAATTTGTTCATACGAGTAACGCTATCAGCCGAATTAAATTTGATTCTGTGCTTAAAGAAGGTGTTTTATTTCAAAGCCAACAGTGTCGCACTATACTCTATAGAGCTATTCTTTACCTGTGATCCACAGACCTCCTGAGGTACGCGGTGCCATTGCCAAGGGGCTGCAAAACATCTTCATTGCCATTAAAATCTACTCCCTAACTAGATAATAGATTTAAAAAAAAATCTCACAAAAAACATAAGGTCGAACGAAAATGGAGTCCGTTCATTCGCTGTCCGTAAAATCAGTTTTTAGTTATTTCATTTTTCATAGTGTTGTAGGATTTTTTTCCAATAAAAGAGACGCTTCGTTCTACAATATTCATTATAAAATGACGATGTACATTATACGCTGGTTTGGACGGAACTGACTTAGGTATGAATTTATGTACAGCGGTTTATATTGGTTTTTAATTTCAAATCAAAACTGACGTAAGATGGGAAGCCATATGGCTGCAGCGCTTACTACCATACAAATGATCATTTGTAGGCCGACTTTGCTGGCTAACTTACATTGCGTTATATGAAGAATTGTGGAGGTGCCAACGGAAATTCGAGATTTTGTATGGTTTAGAGATGGATTTCTACAGTGAAATTGTAGCAATCGAACAGGTTGTGCATTTGCTCGTGCCGGCCCTGTAAGACGAACGAGCGTTACAAATTTGCTTGTTTGTCGTCTACGTCGACAGCGACCTAGCCTAAGTGAATTTTTAGAGTTGGATGAAAATGAAGTGAATAATAACGGCCTTATATAACAGGATATAATCGATTATACCATCACCCCGAAACATGTCTAACAGTTCATCCAAAAGAATTAGATGTCGATTCAAAAGGTGAAGGCAACCCTCTTTGGCTGCAACAAAAAAAACAATGCAAATGATCGATGAGTTCACGGACGTGAATCGTGAAATTTCAGTCATTTAAATAAGCCGCGACGTAGCCGAATTGATCTGGATGAAATTATATCGCCTATAAATATCTAAATATCAAAATTGTTAGAATGAAAGACTCATCATCAGTCACAAGTCAACCTATTCGAGTAACAGGTTTTAATCTTTATGCTAATTAACAATTGACCAGTCGCAATATAACCATCAGAGCATTGTTCTACATTAAGATAGATAACAGCAATCGCCGATGAAATGCGTAATGCCGCCATACAATCAAATTATGCCGGATCGCCATCAACAACCGATCGGGCAAGCATTGTAAATAATGCACAACCATTTTCATTCACTGGCGCTGTAGCTACAGATAGTAATGTGTGATAAAAATGGATAAAACTATGCAAAAATGGCAACAATTAGTAGACAAAAACAAAACATATGGATACAACATTCAACTGAGATAATATGTATTTAAGATGCTTCGCGGTCAATCAACGGAATGAGTGGAAAGAGAGTGTGAATTGGGAAAAAGAAGAAGACGGAACAGGAATGAGCATTGCCAAATGAGGTGCCGAAAGAATAGCGGACGGGAGTTTTGTGAGGGACGTGAAGGAGTTTGGAGCCAAGATCTCGAGCGGTTGTCGGTGAATCTCTGACAGTCGCGAGATGAGGGAATATTCCTGTGGAATTTGTGGAGCCGGCAAATATGCCATTGTGTACATTCGGATAGAATTCACGTGTCGAACGACGCGGACTTCATTGCTAGGTGGAATTTAGCAAGTGATTATCATCACAGACAACGGAACAATTGATAGAAAGGGCGGTGCGTGGCGTCGTCGGCGGTGGGAGCAATGACAGCGACAAGCAAGTCGGCAAAAACGAACGCAAATCGACCGTAAATTTGCTCAGCTCTACGCTAAACAAAAAAACGAATCAGAAAAAGTGCGTGTGTTGCGGGGGAGTAAAACGGCGAACGACCTTCAAAACTGTTTCGCGTCAACCCCCATAGTGTCAGTGCCCGGCCCGAAACTTTACTCCCTTACGTTTTTTTTATGCTCGAGTTGAATTGCTGTTGCCAAGGACGGAAAACGGGAATCTGTGCTCAGAACGACAATTGCATA
The DNA here is from genome assembly GCA_963969285.1 of Odontomyia ornata. Taxonomy (NCBI): domain Eukaryota; kingdom Metazoa; phylum Arthropoda; class Insecta; order Diptera; family Stratiomyidae; genus Odontomyia; species Odontomyia ornata. Next base: position 404,988,320 of record OZ017738.1, read on the forward strand.
GGAAATTTGCATATTTATTATTGAAGTTCCCTAAATTGAACCTTCGTGACAAAACCCTATAACCTGCAATTGATTATTGGATTTTTCCAGTGAATGTATTATTGTTATAACGCATGTTCAAGGGTTGTCAATATTTCGTGACTTGATTTTCAAATGTATACTCAGCGGCAGTGACGACGACAGTAAATAGAAACGGTCGCGCTTTTCGAGGCTCCATTTTTGTCGAATTGAAAATTTTTCCGAATACCAACATCAGGTGGAATGAAAAGACCAATTGCTGGCGCAGCGGTTAAAATTTCGGAGTTCCCATTCACCGGCAGCATGGATTCTAAGTGGTGTATTGCGACGGAAAGTTTTCTTTTGACGACCTTTTAAGAGTAAACCGTGATGAGAGGGAATTCTATTTTGAATGTGGAAAGGACGCGGTTTCTTGATTCCTTGATGGAAAACGAGTAAAGAGGATTGTGAGCATAGCTAGAGGGTTATAATAAGTTTGATTAAATTTTGCATGTGACAGACCCTAACTCGAAATGTTGTGTGTATCGTTCACTGTCCGAGGAGAAAATCGTCGATGAATGTGTGTCGCATCTTCAATGGCAACAAAATAAAAGTGATTGATTCGGTTTGTGTTGATGCGCTCGGAAGTTACTACAGTTACTTTTGATTGAGCTTCTAACTGCAATACGTAGTAGCGTACAATTTTTACGAGGTTTTATACATAATAGTAGAATGTTAGATGGAATAAACATTTTTTTTACCAGTGCGATATGCTGAAAATTCTCAAAAGTGAACTATCTCAAAATTATTCTGTGGTAGCGCTTAGGCTGAATATCAGAAAGTTGGACTCAGCTGCCGGCAAAATACTTAGCTGGGAAAATTCGGGAAAAAACTGTTGGTCCTCGTATCGCCTTACAACTAATTATGTGTACAGCGTTACCAAGCAATATATCGTAAATTGCTGTCCAGGGGAAGTTTTATGTTACAAGCGATTACAACATACATCTAGCTGTGCCGATTTGTATAATCGATTGGAATTAATACATCGTGTCTGTGACACCATCCTGACGTGAAATTCAATATGTTCTGCATGACTGTCACTCTGTGTAACACAACAGCAATTTGAATAAGCGAATTTTGAAGAAGTTTAAATTGTTAGGATACCTGCATCGTTCTCGAGCGCTCGATGGACCATGTGGGTAAGTACTCCTTTTATTAAATAGCAAAAATTTTTGTGTGATAATTGTTTAATTTTGATGAGTTCAATTTTTTATAATGGTTAAATTTCTTTTATTAAAAAGCAAACATTTTTGTGAAAGTAGTTGAATTTTGGATGAATGGAATTTTTACAATAGTTAAATTTTTTTTATTAATAGCGAAAATCTTTGTGATAGTAGTGGAATTTTTTTTTTTGATACTACTAAATTTTCGAGAATAGTTGGATTTTGATGAGCCGAATTTATTTATAATAGTGAATAGTTTGTCTGGTCTATGAAGGAAAGAAACGAAATGCACAGATAAGTCATTTATAACACATAGTCTTTCCTCTCTTTCTGTACAGACCGGGTATAGGACCCGGTGCGATGGTGGGCTCTCAACGCAATACATGAGCCAGCCATCGGGCACCGACTAACCTCCTTTGTTTCAGGTGACTGCGCGGGTTGAGTGGCCCGAGCAAGGTGCCTCTTTATGGCATAGGGTTATGTAATCGAATTGCATAATTCTATGGCATAAATTGGTCACCGGGGTGCTTCTCCTCTGATGGGAAGGCTCATGCAAGTTAAGTTGTATGAGATTTCCACTCAGAAGAGGAATACCTGGCAACTGCAACATTTATGGATTTTGATCCGGTAGGGTGGGTGCGCGGGGGCACCATCACTACCCGGTTGCCCCTCTCTTATTTGTGGGCCATGAACCTCGACGGGTAAAGACGAAGTTACCCTAAGTCCGCCCATTTTTACTTGTTTCACTTGTTCTCTGAACAAGTCATTTTCTCTCGGTATGGTTGCCTACAATTTTTGCGACTTCGGTCGCCTTTTTTGTTTTTGGCCCCAGAAATTCGTGAATGCGAAATTATTTTGTAGTGGGTCTTTGTGCTGGGGGAATAAACCCGCCCCATGACACCGCAACGCTAGCCTGCCAGCGCATTCACGCGTCCCCAGACAAGGGCATCCTCGGCGGATATCTTCACCTTCCTCTGCCGAGGCAGTAGACCATCGCTGCAGTCCTTCACGGACTTTGTAATTACCTATTCACTACAAAATCCAGAAAGTCCCCGGAGAACACAAAAGCGCTCTTAGTGAAGTGAAAATTATTTCAGTTCTTATAGTCGTTTAATTTTTATCGCCTTCCAAGGTGAATGAATAGAAGTTTGTTTACATCTCAACGCTGAGCTTTCATTGGAAGGTGCAAAACATGTGCTTCGTTTGCTCGTCCTGAAAAGTTTAGGAGTACACTGGACAGTGCAAGGTGAATCTTAAGCATGCACGGAATGCGTTTCGTATGTTTTTATTCGGAAAATAGTATATAATACGCGATATAAGCATTTGCTTATGCCGCAGCTGGCTGACAGCTCGCGGAAGCTTGCCCATTAGTAGGCCGACTAATACATGTGCAAATTGCTACCATATGGCTTCCTACCTTACGTCAGTTTTGTTTCAAATGTTTGATAAGCTTAATTGTTACAGCCGCTACAATACCTCCCATTCAAATTTAGTGTCACTTTATTTGATTGACAGTTTAATTTTTCATTTGTAATTTTTTTGTTTTGAGGCCAGGATATGTTTCCAATATTGGCCATGCACCGCTGCTTGTTGTCAATTGGTCCCAAATAATAAGTTGTGGATTGTTGATTACTGTTGGTGTGTCTGGACACCGTTCCTCATATTCTTCCGAGTTCAAGATGAATGCTGGCTTCAACCGCTCCACTGAAACGTTAACTTCCTTTCCGTTTATTTTCAGCATATATACTCGCTTCGAAGGACGGTTTAGCACTTCAAATGGTCCAGAATAAGAATGCTGCAATGGTTGCATCATTCCTTAGGAAAACGTGTGTGCATATTTTCAGGTCTTTATACACGAACATTTTGTCTGCACGATGATGCTCTACATACATCGTCCACGACCGGTACCTGTAGAGTCTACAGGTACCGGTCGTGGACTCAATTTTTCAAAGAACAACATAGGATTACTTGAATTTGTGTCTTCAACAAAGAAATCGCCGGGCAATCGCAGTGGGGCACCGTACACCATTTCCACTGCAGAACACTTCAGATGTTCCTTACATTCTGTCCGGAAATCAAGAAGGACCGTTGGCAATGCTTGCAACCAGTTTTTGGTTTCATGACACATTAACGCTGCTTTGAGGCTTCGGTGCCACTGTTCGACCACACCATTTGATGCGGGATTATAGGCAGTAGTTTTCATCCTGTCAGATGAGATCAATTTTGAAAAAGGTTGAAATCAAGCTGTTAACCTTGATCTTTAGTTACAACACATGGTGCGCCAAATCTGCATATCCAGTTTGTGTAAAATGCAGAAGCCACTGTATCAGCTGTGATATCCTTAAGTGGAATAGCCTCCGTCCACCTTGAAAAACGATCGATAACCGTTAGAAGATATTTATATTTTTGCAAGACGTTTAGCGGCCCTACGATATCGATATGTGTGTGATCGAATTGTTTGTTAGGAGATGCAAATTGCAATGGAGGTTGCATGACGTGACAACTAATCTTCGATCGTTGACATTGAAGACAACTTTTGGACCAAGCGGCAATATTCTTTGAAATTTGAGGCCAAACGTACCTTTTTCTAATCAGTCCACTGGCTACACGGCTGCTCGGATGGGATAAACGGTGAATCGAATCAAACGCACGTCGACGAAGTGTTTCGGGAACATACGGTCGTATATCTCATGTTGATGTGTCGCAATATACAATGTTGTTGTGAGGTGTCATACGTTTTAATTTAAGTGATGTTGTATTGTTGAGAATGTCTTTTAATTCTCTATCCGTAACGTGTTTTGCTGCAATGTCGGATATATCCAGCGTCGTAGCTATTGATACAATTTCCAGTCGAGATAAAGCATCAGCAACGGAATTTTGATCTCCTTCAATATAAACTATTTCCGTTATAAATAGGGAAATATAAGTAAATATCGAGCGTGAGACACGCGGTATGAGGGCACGTGTCACCTGGAGAAGAATCGCACTTCGTGCTGGAATGCTCCTCCGTTTCGAGTGTTAAGCGGGTTTCGCGTGTGGTTTCAGAAGGTTAGGGTAGTGTGCAGCATTGATGGAACATTGGGTGCGCAGGAAATCGACGTACAGCACGCCTCACCGGTCGCAGAACAGAGTACACATAACATTACCCACGGACCTGGTTGTCTTCGCTTTGACTGGGGCCCCTTCCTCCTCTTTCCTCAACTCTTTAGACGACACCTTGCTTCCGAGAGTACGATAGTGTACTCATGGCTCGTCTGTAGTGAAGATTCGCGTTAAAAACCGTCCCCTTCCACCTCGTATTGCGTCAGCAAGTGGCGGTAAACTTCCGACCGCGTGAATTTTTGCTCGAAGTTCAACAGTTTAGGAGTCCATCGCGCCGTTATTTTGCGATATTGAAATTAGGGATGGATTAGGTATATGTTATGTTTATTATATTAGGTTAGAGATAAGATTAGCGTAGGTTAGGTATATTGGGATAGAACTTTTTAGTACAAGATAAAGTTTTTGATTGAATTTTATTAGAATTAAGTTAAAACATATTAGGTGTAGGATCAAAGTTCACTGTAGTGTTTAAATTATAAAAAATTTTAAGATAGTGTTGGTTGGTTTTTCTCCTTTTTCCAATTGAATTTCAAAATATGTAATAATCTTAATTAATTGAATCTGCTAACGTTTTTTTATTTATGAAATGTGTTTAATGATAACGTATAAATTTAAAAAGCCATTTGGGCCATTAAGTTTTTGTATTGTAATTGTTTGAAATTTGCTTTATATTTTTTGAAAATTTATACCGATTAGTATTACATAAAGCGCTTTTGACTTTGACTTTGCGATATTGAAGGTGTTTGTGGATGATAGACTCTACACTACCAATACTGATGTCGAGTTCAACCAAAATGTCTCGAACATTTATCCTACGGTCCTCCAAAATAATTTGTTCTACGTGTCAAATGTTGTCTGGTGTGATGTTGGTCCGCGGTCGACGATCGTGCGGCTCATTCTCGGCGCTTTTGCAACCCTCCTCGAATGCTTTGGCCTATTTAAACACAACAGCCCTACTCAAGCACTCACTACCGAACTGATTTCGCAAACGCAGGAAAATTTCCGTGCTTTTAACGCTTTCCCACACTAAAAAACGAATGACAATACGTAGCGCAACGGTAGTGGGCACTTGACATTTACTAATGGTCGTAGCACGAGCGTAAAACATGCACTACCGATGAAAACTATGACACACTGTTTGTAAGGGACTCCGCTATCACATACTCAAGCTGCGACCTTTAAAACATACATGCGCGCCATCTGCAGCGTTTGTCTCTATCAGATTTGAACCACCGTTGTACAAAAACTCAAAAAGTTCAAAAGGCGTTATTTCTGCGGTTTTTGGAACATGCTCCTCCGCAACAAGGACCTGATGATATGCTCGAATTAGATCAATGGTAGAAAATATTCTCTTACCATGAAGGTTGTGTGTAAAATCTTCTACTACAGCGATTGGATAAAGGTCAGGTATTGTGGTTGAATTCAAACGACGGTAGTCTCCACAGGGCCTCCATTCTTGAGATTTTTTCGGTACAAGTTGTAGTGGACTGGCCCATTGACTGCTCGATGGACAGCATATTCCCATTTGAACCGTGTGCTCAAATTCCTTTTTAGTAGCAGCATACTTCTCCGGTGCTAAACGACGAGCCTTTTCTGCAACTGGAGGTCCGTTTGTTTTGACGAAGTACCTTATGGGATGATTTTCTACTTGTTTCAAAGGATTGGGATTAGTTGGGCTAGGACATTTGGCCAATATACGATGGAATTCGTTTTTTTTTTTTAAATTATTGAAACTGTAGCCATTTCTTCTGCTGTTATTTCGGCGATGGTCTCCAATTTCGTTTCGTTGTCTATAAACCACTTCCTACGCAGGCCGATCAGCTAAATATGTGCGCGGAGAAATTCGGCCCCTAGTGTAGGGCTTTACACGTCGGCAATATAAAATATCCTCTTGAACTTGCGTCTTAATCCCAAGTTCACCATAGGTTTTATTAGGAGCTCCATTAGCTGCATATGAAATATAGTCGGAAGCTGCCTTATTTTCCACTTTGTTACGTGAAATACCTAAAATATCGGCTCCCGTGTCTACTAACAATGTGATGCTGGTGTATTTATCCTTAACTTTAAGACGGTTCTTTGACGACTCACTACCGCTGACCGTTAATGTTGACGGCGGCGAAATGAGTTTTCCGACGGCTTTAAAAAATAACAGGGTGAACGCCATTTTTGGGCTTTCTCACCAAACCGTTGGTGGCAAGGGCAAATTTTGTCTTTCGAAGACTTATTTTCTGAAGAATTAACTTGTGATCGACGTGGTTGTTTTTTGCAAGCGAGTTCTAAATTTTCTAGTCTTATTAAAATTTCATATAAAACGCTGTTGTCTGTTTTTGGTTTACTGTCTACTGCCGTCACAGTGTCCATACCAAATTTTATCTGCAGTTTCCACTAAAATATCAATGTTGTCTTACACAGTTGCAGACAAAATGGCGCGAATAAGCGATGGAACTTATTTAGAACGTGCGCTAACTGATTTTCAGGGGAATCCAAATATCGCAAAATTTAATGTTGCTTTTAATTTTTCGTATTTATTTGCGTCAGCCTTCACTTTCAATCGAAGCCACTATCAGTTGAAATTTTGAGGTATCGGATGTAACCCAATTTATACTTCAATTTGCTCGAACCACACATCGGGACGATGCATAAAAAATGGCGGCAATTTCACATCGCATGATGAAAGCACAAGCGGCAGGTATGAGATTCTTCGTTCTATTTCACGGTTAACTTCACACGCTGGTTTGGGAGTTTCATCAGTAGACGGATTGTAGATTGTGGAAATTATCAGAAGTCTACTATGTTTTTAAACGCGGGGTCACCATTTTGTAGGGTTATTGTTCAATAATAGAGACGCTTCGTTCTACAATATTTATTATAAAACAAGGATGTACATTATACGCTGGTTCGGATGGAACTAACTTATTCTACTATATACATATACACCAGATGGGAATTCATATTGGTTTTTGATTTCAAATGTTTAATAACCTTAATTGTTACAGCCGCAACAGTGTGACAATTGAAGTGTGGAAATCCAAAAGGGCTGAACTGCCGTAAAGTATTATGTACTGATTTAGCAAAATGTTTTCAGCTTTCGTGTTGAAATTAACTCAAAATGAATAAACAAAGTATGACACTAAGTCCTTTTTACATTTCCAGGCTTCATTGTCATCGCGCATCTGCGCGGTTTTACTAGGTATAGCATGAAGTTTTTTAGAGATGGAGGGTGTGTATGCTACACAGGTTGTAACGTCAAAATTTCACATTGGCTGAAAACTTAGTTTCAGCATTGAACGCAAAAATTAAAGAAGAGACTCAGAATAGGTATGAGGTCGACGTCCATGCACTCGACAGCCATCATTTGGTACAGATGATTTCTAAGACAGTGGAATGAATAACGTGTTCAAAATTCTAGCCAATAATTTTATCTCTTTAGTGTTAACGATTTGTTTATCCCTTGCGTATAACCATCATCTGTACATTGGTGACCCCGCCGAAACAGGTAATTATGGCTAACAATGAGTTTCACGATGCAGACAGCGGCTCAAATAGCCAAACGACTGCCGGCATAAGAATGACGCGAGAAGGTGCAGAAATTGCATATCCGACGCCAAGTTGTAAGCATTGTGACTTCAACGTCTTGCCACGCACATACGATCAATCCTTGCTGTAACAGATAGTTGTTCTGTATGCAATGCTATTGCCGAAGTGCAGTTTCGTAAAATTATACAGCCTGTCGCAATTTACCACGATGAAAACGTTGCCCTACAAACGTCTGAACCAAGAGGGAAGACCAACGGAATACAATCACCTGTTAGAAGCAGAGGTTTGCAGTGCAACCACTGTTGGCGTCCAATACGCCAAACGGTTACCGCGACGGTCCCGAGAAAGCAAGAAGTGAATTATTGTTTTTATCACACGCATTCCGGAGTGGCCACCATACACTGCCACCTTTTCCATGTTTCATCCACGAAAAACTTCTCAAATCATTAGCTCAGTAGGCGCAGGCTAGTGATTCTCATCAGAATCGCCTGGAAATACGAGATCCAAAATCAACATTAAAATTTTTAATCGACACGACGTGTCTATCCTTATCTTGACCTCAGTGTAAACAAAGCGTAAATGCGTTGCTTAAAAATTATTCACTGAAAATGGCACACCGATCAATACTTACGGAAAGCTAACTTTAGACATGTCACTTGGCCTTCAACCTTCTTTCAATTGGCAATTCTACACTGTGTAGATTGTACACCCTATTATAGGAGCGGAGTTCCTTTTCTATTATGGATTATTGGTGGACATTAAAAAAGCGACGGCTACGCAACCCTGCGTCAAAAGTTGCAGTTAGAGGATGGGTTAGCATAGTTCAAAATGAGTCCGTAGCGAGTATCTTGAAGAATTCACAATGCCTCGAGATGCTCACGGAGTTTCCAAGTAAAACCAATCCGGCCTTTAAAGTTAAAATGGCCACGCATACGATTAGCAACCATATCATTACCAAAGGCCTGCCTATTGCTGAGCGCACTCGATGGTTTAGTCAAGAAAAATTTAAGATCACTAGAGCTGAAACCCAATTTATACAGGACTTAAGATTGTGTTGCCCATCAAGCAGTCCTTGGGCGAGCCCCCTGCATCTCATTCAAAAGAAGGATGGTTCTTGGTAAACGTGCGGGAACTACCGACGACTAAGCACCACCACTGTGCCAGACAGTAATCCAATGCGCCACATTCAGGATATAACATTTGATTTGGCTAGATAATGCACCTGTTTCAAAAATTGAAGTAATTAAGGCGTTTTACTATATCCCGATTAGAGAAGAGGACAGAGAACATTCCATAAACAGGGGTAACGACACCTTTTGGGCTGTATGAGTTCACTGAAATGACAATCGTTCCAGCCGTTTATGGACCAGGTACTCTAAGGCCTCGACTGCTGTATTTGCTACGTCGACAATATTCTGGTCACTTCCGAATCAGTCACTTCCGAATCAGAGGGCTAACATGGACAATGTGGCCAAGTGCTCATGTGGATAGAGGTTGAATATTTAGGTCATGTGATCAACGCACAAGGCATTTTGCCCCCATCGTCCCGGTAGCGAAGCTTCACCGTTTTCTGTGGTGAAGTAACTACTATATATGCTTCATTCGAAATTCGGCCAGTTTGCAATCATCATTAAACTATTACTTCTCCTCTTAAAAGAAAAAGGACAAAACACCAATCGTTTTGACACCAGCAATGCAAAAAGCGTTATAAAATTGCAAAAGCCGATGCTGCTCTACTCGTCCACTTCCAGGCAAGCAAGCCGCAGAGGCTTGCCATTGATGCGTCATTGGTAGCAGTGGGTGCTCGAGTAGCTGCAAGCAGGCAAGTGGCTACCGCTTGCTTTTTATCAGAAAAAATTATCCAAGCTGGAAATCAGCTACAGCGTGTGTGGCCAAAAAATGCTGGCCATGTACAGCAGCATACGTCACTTTCAGCACTATTTGGAAGGCTCGACGTTTCATATGCTCACGGACCAAAAGCCACTTACCCAAGCGTTTGCACAGCAATCCAACAAAGTATCACCATGGCAACTTCTCCATCTGAGCTTCATTTTCCAGTTTTTTACGGACGTAAGAAACATTGCTGGAACTATCATCAGCATCGCGGATGCTCTATCATGGATTGAAGTAATCTCAGTCTCATCTGTTGTTGATATGAACAAATTGGCGCTTGAGAAACAAAAATATGCAGAACTGCGGGAACTACTCCGCAATAATACCACGTCACTTATCTTACAACACGTTATCATTGATGATAACGTGGAATTGATGACTGACACTCCCCTTTCGAAAGTGCGCCCGTTCGTTCCATAATATTGCGTAGAAAGTTAAAGTTATTCAACGATTTTCATCATCCATCACATCTAAGTGGCCGAGCAACTTTCAAGTCTTTATTAAGGAAATTCATATAAAAAAACACGAAAAAAGACCTTTGAATATAGGCACGAAATTGTGTACCGTGTCAGCGATCGAAAATTGACTGCCACCAAAAAAATCCGACTCAAAACTATCTAGTAATCGAGCAGTCGCCTAGGCCAAATGCTTGAAAAACAACATAATATTTGATATATGTACTTTACTTTAATTGTAGACTAAAAAAAATTTAAGTTTATAATTAAAATTCGATCACGGCAACCCTTTTGTAACGCAATATATAGAATAAATTGCGATATTACGCAATGGGAGATACCGGTTGGACGCGAGGAGAGGGCTCGCCAAGAAACCACTGTTGCGACACAGGGAGTCTGTTCTGGATCGCTACACATGGCGCATCTTATGAGAACCGCGCCGGTAACGAATTGAGATAAAGTAAAATTTTTCGGGAGTTTTTTGTTCAAAAACAATCTAATTCGTATCAAAATCAGCAATAAATACGATCTTCCACCCAACCCTTAATCTTCGCCGTCGATCGCTGTCACCAGAATTTGTAATGCAAGCATTTGTGTGAAGAAAATCGATAGGCGGATAGTGTTTAGGCGTGTCCCTGTTCTTTCCCTGTTTTTCTAATCCCGGGATTACGGAATTGTCTCCAGATAGTCCCGGGATTCCGGAAATTTTAAAAAGGGAATAAAAGTCTGAGTCCTTTTCAAAAATAAACTCTTTTCATTATCTTATGTTTACATAATCATCCCAAATGCAGGAAAATTCAATACAAAACAAATCAACATAAATCTATTACAATAAACGAAAAACTTATTTAAGTAAAACCTTGAAGCTCGCTATTAAAAAACAACTCAACTAATCTTAGATTTCCTTAATAAATTCATTATTTTTCTGCTTATGGCAACTGTTATCATTAGATAAAGTTATCAAATATAATACTTTTTCAGTTCATTTCACGCAATTCGGCATAAAACTACGTTAATCAATTACCATTTCTCATAACCACATTAATGTTTGACATTCTAAAATAAACTTATTAAATTTTCGTCTGTAACAAACAAAATATATCCCAGAGATCACGATTAATATAATTAAATTAACGAGGTAAATTTAAGGTATTAAACTTTTACATCTTATTTGCATTGCGGAAATAAAATCTTGGAAAGACTAACGCATCCAATGTTTCGTCCCCAAGTCTAGTTCTCAATTTGTTGCACATATCAGCAGACACTGAGAAAGCGCGCTCCTCCTCGATGGAAGTCGGAGGTATTGTCAACAAATATTTATAAATTTGTTCCAAATTATGACATCGAGTTATAGTTACTTCGAAAAGAGCCATTTCTTGCTTGATCAATTTTGAAAAGTCTGTTTCTTTGATACCCTCAGGAGTTAATGTTTTCATACTATTGTTGATTTCCAGCTGAAGCTTATCCTTTGATGTTAAAGTCGCCCTACTGCAAGATTCGATTCCATTCGCGTATTATGATTATTTTCTTCACTACTTACACAAAAAGTGGTATTCAATCTTTCAAATAATGATATTATCTGTTATCTGCCACTTAATTTATTACGTCGGTGATATTGTAAGCGTTTTAACAAATGTGATTTCAATCTCGTCACCGTAACTGTTTTAAAGAAACTTTAAAGTTGCATCAGCCGTGCACAAATTTGTGTCAGAACGACAAAATGCTTCTACGGATAGCTTAACTGACATTGGTGATTTCATTTATGATATCTAAATCAGCTTCATCGAAAATCTCTGAATAACTCAGGTCTATAAGAGCTTTTTGAACGCTTTTCTTTATAAGAACAAAGCTTTCAAGCATTGTGAAGAGGCTGTTCCATCTCGTCTTACAATCAAGCAATGAGGTTAGCTCTATGTTCCTGCTGTACATATTTTTGAGGGATTGTATCATTGTATCTTCTTCTGCTCGACGAACTATTTAACCACGTTTTTAATATTGCAATCGTTCGATAATTATTCGATAATTAAACCTGATCTAAGGTCTTCATCATCATCATCTGAATCCACGTTCAAAGATTGGCTCATAATTGAATCGCCTATATTTTTGTACAACAAATCGCAAACGGCTAAATGAATCCCATGTGTAAAGCAAACTCAGTGCACTGCTTTCACAAGCTTTCCAATCTTAAGCATGACGTTTGCACCATCAGTTATTATTGCAACAATATCAGATCAAGAGAAATGTGTAGCTCAGAAAGCGCTCCTTTAATATTCGCACAGATGCCTCAGCTGTTAATGATTCATTTATGCGAACCAGTCTTAAATTCCAGGTTGTATTACATAAATGAATGTTCATATTCATGTATTTCTTGTTTGAGCTCAAAGTCCATTCGTCGTTGGCCGACGCCACTTCAAACGCGATCCAAGCGATAGAAGCAAAAGGGCTAGGAAACGGGGGCCTCTCCCAAGAGGTGGCGCCAAATAACACAATCGCCCTTGACCGCGCCGAAGAGGAGCGGCTTACTCGGAAAGCGGGGAATATCGTCAAACAACTGAGGGCTGCCTGCGAAGTGCAGAAAAACATAGGCAAGAGTGTCAAGAATGGCATTCTTGAACTGGAGGAGCTTTTTGGCCGCATAACGCACTACAGGCGGAGGTGGCTTGCAACCGAAAAGCACCAAAAAGACACGCTCTCCCTCGAAGCATCAGTGGGTCCAAGCAGCAGCAAAAGAATGGCCGGTAGCCCAATTGAAGGCGACTGTGAGAAAAGGAGGAAGGATGAGACCATAAACGAAGTTGACACTCCAGGCGAGGAGTTTCATGTGGTGCGAAACAAGGCAGCGAAAAAAGCGGCCAAAAAGCTACTCCTAGAAAAAAAAGACAAAGAGCTCAACCACGAAGAGAACAAGGAGCCCCCCGCTATACCGCAGAAAACAAAAAGCAAACCGCGGCACAAACCCTTGCGAGAGGCACTGCTTATTAAACCCACTAAGGGCCGAACCTACGCAGATGTCCTCCGTGAAATTAAAGGAGCGGTCAAGCCAGACGACACCAAAACTGCCATCAAAGCAGTTCGACCAACCCGGACCGGCGGCTTGATGGTGGAATTCGGGCCAGAGGCCACAAACAAAGATGCATTCCGTGACGCGGTTCAAAAGGTTCTTGGAGATGCGGCAACGGTTGCCTCGCTCGAACCAATGGCCACCCTGGAAATCAGGGACCTCGACTGCGTCAGGGACAAAGCTGAAGTAGAGGATGCCATTAGGAGGGAGTTCCCCAGCTTAAGTGAAGTCAAGGCAAGATTGACGCGTGAAAACACAAGGGGGCAACGCATGGCTATTGTCGAACTAGCTGATAAAGACGCCCAGCAAATCCTGGCGAAGGGCAAAATTAAGATAGGTTGGGTGATCTGCAGGATACGGAGAAGAGCGATCCCTATCCGCTGCTTCAGATGCCTCGAATACGGACACACCGCGTATGGCTGTAGGGGACCCGACAGGAGATCTCTGTGCTACAAATGTGGTGAAACGGGGCACAAAAGGAAGGAGTGCACGAACGAGGCAAAATGCATTCTTTGCAAGGACGCTAAGCTAGCACCCGGCGACCTCAAACATGAGCCGGGGACAGGGAGATGCCGGGTTTTCAAGGAGGCTCTAACTAAAGCCAAATCGATACTCAAATGATCCGTATCCTGCAGGTCAATTTGCACCGAAGCACAAACGCCCAGGACCTACTTGAGCAGTTTGCGAGGGATAAGAAAGCTGACCTCCTGTTGCTGAGCGAGCAACATCATAACAAGGACTCGCAAGCGTGGTACCCTGACAAAACTGGTACCTCGGCCATCTGGGTTCGAGACAGCGCCCGCCTTCAGGTGCAGGGCCATGGACGCGGGGATGGTTTTGTGTGGGTGCGGTGTTCAGGGATAACATATTTCAGTGTTTATCTGACGCCTAACGAGGCAATGCGATCCTTTCGAACCAAACTCGATGCCCTGGAGGACGCTGTCTCGAACACAGAGGGCCACATGCTGGTCGGGGGAGACTTCAACGCTAGAGCCATCGAATGGGGTATGCCACAATCCGACCCAAGGGGAAAGCAAATATTGGACATGGCGGCCAGATCAGCGCTTTTTGTCCTAAATACTGGTAACACCCCTACTTTCCGCCGCTGGGGTTGCGTAGGAACCATACCCGATGTGACACTTGCTTCGGAGTCCCTGGTACCTAGAGTACACAACTGGCGAGTACTAGAGGACTACTCGGCTAGTGATCACCAGTATATAGCTGTTGAGATTCACGACGGTGCCACTCTGCGTGCATATGCCCAAACTTCAATCCTCGGATGGAGGACTGGGAGGATGGACGTCGAGAAGTTCACTGACGCGCTTACGGCAGGCGCACCGTTGTTGGGAGCTCCGCCAGGGAGTGGAGGGCCTACAGCCAAGGACTTGGTGAACTCAACTATGAGTACCATCATAGCTGCTTGCGAGTCTTCCATGCCCCGCCGGAGACCCCGACATGGTAAGCCTCCAGTATACTGGTGGTCAAACGAGATCGCCGAACAAAGAAGCGAGTGTCACAAACTTCGGCGAGAGGCCCAGCGGGCGCGAACACGGGAGGAGGCAGACACTAGGCTAGCAGCATACAGGTCCGGCAGGAAATATCTTCGCAGGCTTATTAACAAGAGCAAGGCCCGATGCTGGCAAGACCTCGTGGACAATGTAAATAGGGATCCGTGGGGCCTTGGCTACAAGCTGGTCATGGGGAAACTTGGTGCCCTACGGAAGCCTTGTATACATGACGCGGAAAAGATGGACGCGATAGTGCGGGGACTCTTCCCCGCCCATCCCGTCCGTGTTGACGCTGTCCATGGTGAAACAGCAGTCGAGTGCCCACTCTTCACACAGCTGGAACTGGAGGAGGCAGTCCTCTCCCTGAAGGCAAGGAAGGCTCCAGGTCCAGATGGTGTTCCAGCTGAGGTTTTGCAGCTCGTCTATCACCATTGTCCTGACTTGCTGCTCAGCACATTCAACGCTTGCCTACGGGATGGGGTTTTCCCGGTACGATGGAAGGTGGCGAGGCTCGTGCTGGTCAGCAAGGGGAAGGGAAATCCCGAATCGCCGTCTGCATACCGCCCGTTATGCATGCTAGACACGGCTGGGAAAGTGCTAGAGAAACTCATCAAGGGAAGACTCACTGACGCGATTCGTGCTGCTGGGGACCTATCTCCTCGGCAGTACGGCTTTAGAGCAGGACGTTCTACCATTGATGCGATTGCAGAGGTGGTGAACGCGGCCCAAAAGGCAGAGGCATGTAGTCGCACCAAGCGACGGATCGTCCTGTTGGTGACACTCGACGTCAGGAATGCCTTCAACTCCGCTAGATGGGTGGATATTCTGGATACGCTGGAAAACTCTTTTCAAGTTCCAGAATATCTAATGCGGCTTTTGAGGAACTACCTAAAGGACCGAAGCCTGCTCTACGACACGACACAGGGCCAACGAAGGATGGAAATTACATCGGGTGTTGCCCAGGGATCTATCCTTGGTCCGGACCTGTGGAACGTGTCTTACGACGGGCTACTGAGACTTGAGATGCCAGATGAGTCGCGCTTGGTCGGCTATGCGGATGATGTTGCGGCTCTGGTCGCCGGACGCACCGTTGAACAAGCGCAACTTAGGCTAGGTATGCTAATGCGCCGAGTGAGGGACTGGATGACTACTCGCGGGCTCAGTCTAGCACTGGAGAAAACCGAAGTGGTCATCTTGACAAAAAAGAGAATCCCTAGAGTAAGGATGATCAGTATTGGAGATATACAGATCGAATCGAAGCCAGCGGTGAAGTACCTGGGGCTACTGATCGACTCGAAGATGAGTTTCTCTGAGCAAATCAGGGCAACGGCTGAGAAGGCTGCTTCGGGAATATCGGCCCTGAGTCGACTTATGGCCAACGTAGGGGGACCCAGCCCATCAAGAAGACGCCTCTTGATGAGTGCTGTAGGGTCAGTGCTACTGTACGGAGCAGAGGTATGGGGCGACGCTCTCAGCAAGGAGGTATACCGAAAAAGATTGGCACAGGTACAGAGAAGAGGAGCACTGAGAATTGCATCTTCGTATCCAACAGTCTCCGACTCGGCGGTGAGAGTGATTGCAGGCGTGATACCTGTCGCCCTCCTTGCTAGAGAGCGCCGCGCTATTTACCTGCGCCGAAACGAGGATGCGAGGGAGATGGTTGTCCGCGAGGAGAGACAACGCTCGCTCAACGATTGGCAGCAGTCTTGGAGGAATTGCACGAAGGGAAGGTGGACTGCGCGCCTCATCCCGGATGTGAGACCGTGGCTAAATCGAAAGCATGGTGAGACTGAGTTCTATCTGACCCAGCTTTTGAGCGGGCACGGGTGTTTTCAGTCTTACCTGCACAAGATCGGCAAGTCACGGTCTCCCGATTGTCGGTTTTGCCCAGGAGAAGAGGACAATGCCTGTCACACATTTTTTGCGTGTACCAAATGGGCCAGGCTGCGAAGGGAACTCTACAGGGAGACGGGAGAGCTCACCCTGGATAATATAGTTGCGGTGATGTTCGAATCGGTTGACAAATGGAACCAGGTGGCACATTATGCTCGGGCAGTCCTAAAATATAAAAGGGACTCACAGCAGCCGGAGGCGCTGGGGCTGGGGGATCGCTCTTCTGGCAATTCCTCTTCCCCCCTCCCCTCCCGCTAGGAAAGGGACTCCCCAGCTTGAAGGCGCCCCACGGCGTAACAAAACGAGACCTGGCCCGAAGTAATGTGTCAAACGGTTCCAGGCTAGGTTCTCAGATTGACAGGGGAGGTGTTTAGTGGGTAGTCCAAAGGTATCCTCCATGGGAGTCCCACACTGCCAGACTCGGCGGGCATAAATGCCTTCACCTCCCTACCACAAAAAAAAAAAAAAAAAAAAAAAGTCCATTCGTCAAAGCTTAAACTGAATCTTTCTCCTTCATTTTTTAACGTAAATAATTCAACTTTTATTTGCGCTTTAATTTTATGGCTGTAATTTACCACGCGATTGCGGATTGTTGCGGCAGATCTTGGTAGATTTGAATATCTTTTTGATGGGATCAAAGTCCTTAAATCATTTGACGTCACAAATGCACTCATAGGAAAGCCATCTGAAGCAGTCGTTCGAGTTGAAACATCGTCGAGAGTGTCAGTTTTACGAAAGAAGTCCACGATCCAATTGCTTTTTCGTGTCAAGGATGCTTCTTCGACGTTCAGAGCATTTGATGTAGACGATATTGTTTAGCTTAGTGTCAATGAATGTTTCGCTTAGAGATGGGTATGTTATCCTTTGGTAGATCCTCCAAGTGTTTTCACAACTGCTAGGTAACGCTTACATAGTGCTGTATTTCCCTCTTTGGCAATCAAAAAATAACTCTATATAGAGGAAGCATCGCTATCTTTCTTATGTTCAATACAGACAATTTTTGTGGACATGCTACTCGCTTTATGCTATCTTGTACTATATCTCATTTGCGACTATAAAACTAAAAATCAATAGCTTTAAAGTAAAAAGAAAAAAATCAACGTCTGTTTGTTTCACTCTAACTATTCTAATAGGAGAATTTCTACCAACAATAATGTTAATGTTTAAAAAAACTTACGTCGGCAGATTCCTTCTATGTCAATAAATACCCATGTGGTGTTACGAAAATTGCAGTAAGAAGTTTACTAGTACGCAAAGCAAATTCTTTTCCAAAATCTTACGCTACATACGAGAAATTTACCTTTCCGGCTGGTGCTGCCAACGGGGATTTTTCTTCTGTTTCCCTTTGAATCATAAAATGTATTATAATTAGTATTACAACGAATAGTATATTCGGCCTTCGGCCGAATACCGAATATTCGGTTAGAAGCTTGGCCGAATACCGAATATTCGGCCGAACTATTCGGTTTGATCAATACACTTACAAACCCTAATGCATAAGCAGCGTTCATGGTGTTGTTTACACCACAATGTAAATACTTCTCAGTCAAATATTCTTTGCCTTGGAATGTAAACAAACTTTGAAGCCAGTTTGTGTATATTTCCCAGAATTCCTGATGAATTTCGAGCAAATGCTGCTTGAAATCGTTTTTGCGCTCAATTGCATCGAAATTCTTTTCCAACCGCCTGAGCTCGATACATTCTATGTGGCAAAGTCTATTTTCGATCGGTGCGTTGCTTACCATGCTTTTCGCTCACATTTTGCTCTAATGTAAACAATGAAAAGTGTACTTCTGTCAGATGTGTTTTGCGTTCTCTGTAAAATGGTTCGAGCACTATGCCCAGTGATGAACTCGGTTGAATTCACTTTACCAGTTTCGTTCTTTCCCTATAGTGTTTTGCTTGGTAAACGTTAGCATATGCTCAATTTTGCGATTCAAACCAAGAATTTCTTTGAAATTGTTTTATTTGTAATCGATCTTGTGACTTTTGAACAGTATGTCGAGTAGAAAACGGTCTTCAGTTTGGAATTCCTTTGAGCAAAATGACGAAAATTTACATAGTGTGCAGTGCAAATTTTGTGATGTTAAAATTTCTTGGGGAGGCATGGGGAAAAAAGCTTCAACGTCGGGATTAATTAATCATCTTTAGAAAAAACACTATGACGAGTATCAGAAGATACAGAAATCCAACACGACCTCAACGAAAGAAAACGCAGCAGATAATGCCGTTCTTTGTTCAAGTAAGTCCACAAAACAATTAACTATTTAAGACTGTTAAGAAAAAACAAAAAAATGGGATATAAATGATCCTAAGACAGTAAAATATCACCCTCTGATTGCCGAAATGATAGCGGTTGATAATCATCCAGTGAGCATGGTTCAAAAACCCGGTTTTCAAAGATTATTAAATGAGACACTGCCGAGATATACGATACCAAGTGGACCGTACTTTGCGGAAAAAATTATTCCTGATCTTCATGAAAAAGTAGGAATAAAAATAAAAAAGATGCTTGAGGACATAGACTATATATCAGTCACTACCGATATGTGGACGTGCTTGCAAAACTATGCCAGTTTCCTCAGTTTTACTGCACACTGGCTTGTCAGCAATTTTAACTTGAGGCATGCTGCACTGAATATACAACTCTTTGAAGGACAACATACAGGTCAAAATGTAGCTAATGTTTTGTAAGATATACGGAGCCGGTGGGGATTTTCTGCATCAAAAATTCATGCTATGGTTCATGACAATGGGCGCAATATTGTTAAAGCTGTCAGTGAAGCTGAAATGAATTCTGTTTGTTGCTTCATACACACATTACAGTTAGTAATCAAAGATTCTTTCAAAATTCAACCTGAGGTTGAAGAAACTATTGTTATGGGACGAAGAATAGTAACTCACTTTAATCATTCGGGTACAGCAAAACAAAAACTGAAAAGAATTCAGGAAGAGCTGGGGATAGCCAAGCATAATTTACTGCAAGATATAACAACACGTTGGAATTCTACTTTCTACATGTTAGAAAGGCTTCTTGAACAAAAACGAGCTATTTCTCTATATTTGACGGATACATCAAGTATATCTAACCTAAGTGCAGAGCAGTGGGAGATTGTAGATCAATTGCTAAAATTACTTAAGCCGTTTGCAGAGATAACCAAAATTACAAGTTCAAACTTATGTTGTCACTCTCAACCGCTACTGCAAGAAGGCCGCCTCTTCTGACCTTACACCAAAAATAATATCAATGGCGATTGCCATGCAACAAGCGATGAAACAACGTTTTTCACGGATTGACAATGATAAAAACTACCTGATGGCAACTTTGTGAGATCCAAGGTTCAAGATGTATTTCTTCACGAATCAGTTGCAAAAGTAAAGAGCCCGACAATACGTTCTGCTTGAAGGATTAGTATCAGATAATGACACCAGCAGCGATGAAAGCGCCCGATCTAAGTCTAAGCGTAAGAGAACCGATGAGTCTGGATAAGGTTGTCCTATTCGAACATCTTTCTGGGAGTGCTATGAAGAAGTAGTTGCTGAGAGCTTCATCGATGATAACAACGGAGTTGAAATTGCTTCAACTTCAAAGAGCACCATATCACGTGACCTTGATAAGTACTTGAGTATGAAAACTTTAAAGAGAAACGACAACCCATTTACCTGGTGGGCTACATATAAGTCAAAGTTTTCCCAAAGTCTAGTCAAACTAGCTGCTAATATTTATCGACTCCTGCAAGCAGAGTGTATTCGGAGAGACTTTTCAGTGAAGCAGGAGACGTCTACGAAGAAAAGAGAAACAGACTTTTACCTGAAAATGCGGAAAAGTTGATTTTTCTGCACCATAACATACCACTACTTAACTTCAGTTATGATAAGTAAATTTTATTTTCTCATATACATGAAAAAAAAAACAAATGAATTAAATTTAAGGCAAGAATTTAAATTTATAACGTTCGAATGAGGAATCTTATTGTTAATTTCACTTGAATTTGATTAATTTCCGAAAATTTCGATAATAGTATTTTTGGATATTCTCGCTCCACTAGCAAAACTGCATTTTCTGAGCCTTAAAATGTATATTCTGCATTAATAAAACTTATAGGATTAATTGCATTCTTTTATTATTTCTAACACCTGTTTGTATATATTCGGTATTCGGTATTCAGCGATTTAATATTCGGTATTCGGTCGAATACCAAAAATAGGCCGAATACCGAATAGTAACCAAATATTCGTTGCAACTCTAATTATAATTTTAATTAAATTGAATTCGATATTTCTTTTTTTGATTATTAGTTTTCAGTTAATTATGTATAAATTTAGAGCGCCATTCGGGCCGTTAGGTTTTGGTATTTCATTGTTATATTCTTTGAAAATTTATAATTAGTATTGAATAAAGCGCTTTTGACTTTGACTTTGCAATGCGTAGACCAGACAAGAAGGTCGATAAAATCCAGGGTAAGGGAGGATTTACAGGAAGCTACGCTAACAAAAAGGACAATTAGACCTACAGTGGCGAAGTACATAATCGAATCGGGACACAGCATTGGATGGGAGAATACAACCCCCCGGGAAGTAATCAACGATTGGGAAAGCTGGATCTTGCAGAGAGCTTTTGGATCTCGATAGAATTGATTAAATACCGACATGGAAACGCATGCAGCAGTTTTTTGAAGCTGATTAGTCATTAACAACATGAAGACAGGCAGGTAGCTAATGAAGAAACAGATAGTTAAATGATGGACAATGTGCATAGGTCTATTTACTTACATATTTTCAACATTATTTTCTTTGAATAAGTAATTAAGTGATAAGGATTAACTTTTAATTTTTGCCAGTATTTAAATAATTGTAAGCTAAAATGAAGAATCAGTTGCCTTGAAGACTCGCCAGTCTTGTGGAAGCCGTGCATCGGTGCGGACATTCGAAAGTCGAAATCTTTAATTAGTGAGTGAGTGCATATAAGCAGTTATATTATAGTTAGTGAATGAAGAGTGAAAGTGCGAGCAGGAGGGAAGATTTCCAACTACCAGGAAAAGAACAAGCTGGCGAAAAGGCACGGATTCTTCTGCGTGAGTGAAATTTGCTTTCCTTGTTTGCGAGAGCGTGTTGTTTTAATTATTGTTATTGATCCGAATGGAAATTGTGAAAATAGTTGAATAGATTCCTTAGTGTGTGAGTTTGGTTTGGGCGGATTGTGGATATGACAGACATATCCACAATGGACAAAGATCAGCAGATCGCTCTGCTGATTGGGCAATTGCCAACTTCGCAAGCTGTGCAGGCACAGCTTAACGAAGTCATAGAGCAGTTGAGGCAGGCGCAACAGCAATTGTTAGAGGTTAACTCGGAGTTGGCAGAACAACGCCGAGTTAACAAAGAGCTCATGGAGCAATTGAGGGATTTGGCGCTGGCTAAATCAAAAAAGAAAACCAAAAACAAAAAGAGAAAAATGGAGTCTTCATCTTCCTCATCAGAGGGCCCGCCGCCCTCTCCTCCTTCAGAAGAAGAAGCGATGGAAGAGGAAGCAATCCAAGAAGAAGAAGAAAATGAGTCGATGCAGGAGGATTCTGCTGAGGAGGATGAGGAATTTCCTGCTCTGCCACCGACGGGTCCCTCAATGGCCCTACCAGAGCTGGCCATCCGACCAAAAAAGAAGACCACTCGCACAGCGCCCACCACATCCAAATTGCCAGACGACGACAAAAAACGGACAACGGTACCTGTCGTCCTCCGAGAGCCTGAAAAGTGGACCCAGGTCTTAAAGGACATGAAAGACCTCGGAATAAAACATGAATCCGCCAAAAGGGTCTACTTAGGGATCCAGATAGTTCCAGAGACACCACAAGACCACAGGAAACTTACAAGATACTTGACGGAAATGACGATACAATACCATACGTATATCCTTCCTGAAGAAAGGAATCTGAATCTGGTAATCAGGGGTCTGTATGGACTGTCGATTGACGACATTAAAGAAGATCTGGAGAGCCAAGGATTTCACCCCATTGAAATCCATTATATAAAGTTACGAGATGGGCCATCCAGGTTGGTGACTGACTGACTGACATATACAATATAAGGGCAATATGTCACCTCATATGCACTGTTGAAGCGCAACGCCCCCGTACAGGACAAGTTATGCGCCACAACTGTCAGCAGTTTGGACACTCCTCCAGAAATTGTCACGCTCAGGCCCGTTGTAATAAATGCGATGGGCTCCACCATTTTTCCAAATGCGTTAAAAAAGCAGAGGAAAAGCCAAATTGTGTGAACTGTGGTGGAGAACATCCAGCCAACTATGGTGGATGTCCTCGGAATCCAGTGAATGTCAGGAAATCGTTCGCACAAGTTTCAGCTGCTCATAACAACAAAACCACCACAACATCTACACAACAACAAAATAAAAACACACAGAAACAAAAACAAGCAAACACTCCACTAAACACAAATAACAACATGGACACACTCTTTGCCACCATGCAAACACAATTCAAAACCATGATGCAAGACATGATGGTGAAAATGATCCAGGGAATGTTTGCATCGCAAAACAGTTTCAACAGCACACTGACAAAGAAACAATAATGAGTTTTATGGATCATTTAACCATTCTCACATGGAATGCAAATTCCCTGCTTCATAAGACTGGTGAGTTGACTCAACTTATATTTGATTATGAGTTTGACATCATTCTCATCCAGGAAACCTTTCTGAAGCATGGAAACCGCCTACGCTTCCCTAAATATTTTCTGTACAGAAATGACAGAACAACAGGCAGAGGAGGTGGAACGGCCATTCTTGTGAGAAGGAATGTGAACCATAATCTCGTATTGACACCTACGTTACAAACACTAGAAGCTACTGCAATTCAAGTGCGGACGGATTCTTTTGAATTCATGGTAGTCTCAGTATACAGCCGCCCGAAGGCAGCTACGCTCATTGAAGATATTAAAAAACTTCTGGAATTTTAGGATCCCATACTCCTTGCCGGAGACTTCAATGCCTATCACCGAAGCTGGGGAGCTGTGAGAAGCAATCGTGCTGGGACTGAGTTAAACCGATTCATCACAGATAATCCACTAAGCCTGCATATCCCCAACGAACCAACACATTATGGCTACCGAAATAGTTATCCTCTCGATATTGGTATATCACGTACCTTTGAACACGATGTACGCATCGAAGTCCTCGACGAACTTTCATCCGATCACAAACCAGTGCTCTTCTTAATAGGAGGAATATACATAGACGAACCCCTACAAGTAAAGAAGAAAACTGATTGGCAAGCTTTCCAAGTCGCACTGGCTAAAGAAACCATTATTCAAACACCTGAAACAGCCAGCGACACAGAGAAAATGATAGAAGAAATCACAGACAAAATAATACAGGCAAAAGAGGACAACACAGTCACAACTCTGACAAGGGTGACAAACCCCTATGAACTCCCTAACGACATCAAAAATTTAATAAGGAGGAGGAATCGAGTTCGGAGAAGGACTAGGAACACAGGTGATCCTAGATTACGCCAGGAAGCAAATCAAATTACGAACAAAATACGTGATCGGATATCAAAATTCCGCAATGAACAATGGGAGAGCTTCTTGCAAAGTCTGGAGCCTGGGAGCGATGCTTTCTGGAGGGTTTCCAAATATTTTCGTATTAAAAACAAACTTATAATACCACCAATTCACGGCCCTTACGATGTTAATTCCGACAGTTCTGGTAAGACGGAGGCCTTCGCAGATACTCTAGAACAACAGTTCTGTGAAAATTCATCCGATGAGGAGGACCTTGACCATCACGAAGACCACATCAATCGGTTGACCAACAGGCTCATGAGGTCAGACATTACAGACTCCGATCTAATACAAAGCACCTGTCTTCAAGAGGTTAAAGACATCATACAAGTACTGAACAGACGGAAAGCACCGGGATTTGATTTAATATCAAACACCATGTTGAAATGGCTCTCGGATAATATTCTCGATGCAATAGCAGCGATAATTAACGAAATTTTCCGCTTGCGAAAATACCCCAAAATATGGAAATCGGCAATAGTTATTGTTCTTTCAAAACCTGGTAAAAACCTCATGTTCCCACAAAACTGGCGACCCATTAGCCTATTATCCTCTCTGTCGAAAAAAAAAATAGAGCGGGTGCTACTAAATCGACTAACTGAGGTTGTTACCGAAAAAGAAATACTTCCAGAAGAACAATTTGGCTTCAAGCCATTACACTCCACAGAACTCCAGCTTACTAGGGTGGTCCAACACATTAGAATAGGGCTAAACCGCAGGAAATCAACGGGTTTGGTTATGTTCGATATAGCCAAAGCCTTCGATAAAGTCTGGCATGCAGGACTTATTTACAAAATGCATGAATCCCTAATGCCACTGCAGCTCATCCAAATCATTGGCTCCTTTCTAAAAGGCAGATCATTTCGTGTCAAAATTGACAACCACCTCTCAACCATGCGGCCAATTCAAGCTGGAGTCCCACAAGGATCACCCATCTCCCCCATACTATACAACATCTTTACTGCAGACCTACCTCGGCTGCCTTTGAATGTCCACAAGTCCCTATATGCCGACGATACCTGTGTTTTATACTCATCCAGACAAGCAAGAGTCATCACCACCAAACTGCAACTCTCCATAGACATACTTTTGAAGTATTTTCGCAAGTGGAAGATCAAGTTAAACTCAGACAAGACCAAGGCATTATTTATAACCAGAAAAAGACAACAACAACCGAAAACTTTGACTGTAGAAAATGAAAATATTGCCTCGTCAAGAACAGCCAAATACTTAGGACTGACATTCGACAACAAACTCTCCTGGACCAGCCACATACGTAACAAACGAGGACATTGCTACAATGTACTATCCCAACTCTTTCCACTCCTTAAGGCCAAGAAACTCAACATCAAGAACCGTCTGCTGATCTACAAACAAATAATACGACCGACGCTACTATATGGTAGTACAGCCTTCTACCAGACGACAGAGACCAACAAAAAGGCACTACAATCCATCCAAACAAAAGCATTCGGCAAATTTTCGGAATCCCATGGTATGTTAGAAATACGGACATATACAAGGACCTTAGAATAGAACCTGTCGACATATTCGTACGTGACAAAGCACTCAAACTGCTCGACAAAGTAGACAACCATCCTAACACTACCCTGGGTATCCTAAAACACAAAGCACTACCAAAAGAAACTTATCCAACTATCCGCGCTAACTTCAAGAAAAATTTAATTGACAGTAATTAGAATAGCACAATTTCGTTAATAATGGTGGGCAAATAATTGCTCACAGATAGAAGGGAGCTAGGGTGCTAAATCGCACCAGCTCCAAGGAAAACGAATCCAAGGCCCTGTAGACGAGAGTACTTCTTGAAAGGGCGGCGTCTGCTGAATATCAATAATTACAATATCAATAGAAAACGGAAATTTTATTATTACTTATTTAGGTAATGAGTTCTAATAATAGCTGGCCTCATGTTTTATTTTTGCCAATTCATAGGAAACTCAACAACAAATTTCATCGATCTCCTTGCGATCTACTGATTTAATTTACAATCAAAACGTTTTTATAAAAATTTGGGTAGCTTTTCGCATCTTGCTCGCGTTTTCTGACAATATTATACTCGTATTTAAACTTAATATGTATTTGGAGCACCCTTCGATTGAAGAACTGAAAGTAACCTTGATCTATGGTTATCTCAACGCACCACTCAGGCACATGTCATATCGTACTGACATCCTTCATTTTAAAAAATTGTTAGATTGTTCGCGAAATTGCAATTTTCAGGGTTATCAAGACGTCAAATCATCTTCCGAAATGAACTTGACACCTTTCTAAGCCAACGACTCATAAAATGGTTAAGTGGAGTTTATGCACTACCTTGTGATTACATCCATTATTGTCGTTAAGATCAAACTTCCTATCGATTTAAATCTGCTTAAAACCTCATATGAGCGTAGATTAGCTCAATTGTTAGTGATGGTAGTCTGGTGCGACAAATTATTCTGCTCGTACATTATTTCAATTCAGAATAACTCCAATGCCAATGACTTTACATTGCAAAACTTTGCTTTCTTTGCGACAATTCAGTTGGAAAGGTTTTCGTTACAAGCGTCAGAACTTTATGCAAATTAGGATTTATATACATGAATATGTTAAAAACGGTGAACCACACACGCAAAGTACCTGCAAATGTATCAAACAGAATTTTCGAAAACTGAATGAGATTTGTTCGGATTGCAGACTAGGATTTGGATAGTGTTGATGACTTTTATTGCACAGGTGAATTGTTTTGAATACAATCACATTGAAAAGTGAGTTTAATTACCATTCATTTCAATGTCATACATATGTATGAATTTATACATGTGATGATATATGAGAAGAAATACGAACGAATTATAGGTATATTCAAACATTCTGAATCAAGTTCATCGGCTACGACAGTACCAACATAGCTATGACAAATATTTCAGAATTCGGTTGGGAGCTCAAAATTTTATGTTAAATTAATGACTTGGTATTGACAGTATGGTATTTGACCTTGATTTTCCGCAAAACATTAAAAACCATTAAATTCCTTCTGCATACCTTTTTGAATAGATTTCCTAATGGTGAGATAGTTCAGGGTGAAAAAAAGTAAAAATCATTGACTTTAAACCTGGTCCTTCAACACTCAATGATCATGACGTTTGAATGTTATGCTTTGATATTAGGTTAAAAGTTCGTCCAACCACGTGTTTCGTGGAACAAAGATGTGGTGGTATTATAACAGTTGTACATCTTTCAGATATTACGAAAATTAATATTAGACTCAAAGAAAGGTTTTGGGTGATTTCCTTTTAAACCTTCAGCTCTATAGGGAAAAGATTAGCCGATGAACTTGACCAAAAATTTAAGTTAATGAATTTTAATCGATATCAGATTCCACTTAACGTCAAATCAATTTTCCTCGAACCTACATTCGATAATGAAGTTATATCAATTATAGTTTCGCTAAAGAATTCATCTTCAGGCAGTGATGGTATTTCTGCTAGGGAAGTTAAATTGATAAGAGAAATAATCGCCCCACACTTAGTCCTCGAGTTCAATGAATTTATGGCATGTGGTGAGTTCCCATCGGAACTTAGGGATGCAATAGTGATTCCTGCTTTCAAATCAGGATGTGTAAAGGAACCTTCAAATTATAGGCCTATTAGCCTCACGAACACTTTGAGCAAAGTATTTGAAAAAATAATTAATATTCGGATCACTCGATTTATTAATGACTCATTAGGGTTTGATTTGAACCAGTATGGGTTTATTGAAAAAAGTAGCAAAATATCTGCTACTACGGATGTCTTACAATTCATCAATAACGAACTGGATGACGGAAAATATGTTGCCGCAATATTTGTAGATCTAGCTAAAGCCTTCGATACGGTCGACCATGACATTTTGCTTTTGTGCCTAAGTGAATTGGGCATCAGAGGCCCTCCGTTGAATTCGATCGGCAACTTCCTGAGTAATAGAACTATTTCAGTTTGTGTTAACAAAGAAATTAGTTCTAAGTATAAGATTAACATAGATGTCCCTCAAGGTTCGATACTTGGGCCAATTCTTTTCCTTTTATACATACTCAACATCTATTTTTCTGGTTTGAAAGGGAAATACATTGTATACGCTGATGATACACTGCTTCTTTATTCAGATTCATCGGCGGATGCTCTTGAACAAAGAATTAATGCTGATCTTATATCTTACGGTACTTGGTTATTAGGGAATAAACTTACTATTAATACGAGTAAAACTAAACTTATGATATTTAAACAAAAAAATAAGGTGGACATCAATTTAAATGATAAAATCTATGAAGACAAAATTGAACGGGTTTCCTCGATCAAGTATTTAGGTGTTGAGGTAGATGAAAAGTTATCTTGGTCAAAGCATATTAGTAATTTAAAATCAAAATTAGTCTTCTGGATAAGAGTGTTCAGGAGTAGAAGCTATTTAGATATTGGTCTCAAAAGATTAATTTATAATGCACATGTTTTGCCTCAGGTAACTTATGGCATATTGAATTGGTGCCATGCGTCGGAATCGAACATTGACTCAATTTATAGAATGCTGAATAAGATTGTCAAGGCAATGCATGGTCTGGATAGGTTGACACCCAGTAATAGTCCTTATTTATTGACTAGAAAATTTAGTATTAGACAGTTGATTTTTATGGAAAAGGCTTAATTTGTATTTAAAATCAGTACTAATAGTTTGAAATCAAGTATAAAACTCATCAAACACAGAGATGTCCACTCTTACAATACGAGAAATAATGACTACCTTAAATTATCACTTGCGCGGACAAATAGAAGACTCCATGATCCAGTAAGGCTGGCCATGGAATCTTATAACTCATTACCAACTGAGTTGAAGAATGTCAAATCATTTACCATGTTTAAAAAACTTTTGAAAGAATACACTGCTAAGGTTTGGATGGGTTGAGCTTGCGTTTCTTTATTATATTTAGTTGAATTTCTTTACTTCTGTTTTAATTATTCAGTTCTTTAATTAGTCATCGTAGTTATTATTAACAATTTAATATCTTCCCTTATACCAGCAGCGTTCTGTTGCTGACTGGGAAGTGGGATATATGTGTAAATGATTTTCAAAAATAGAATTTGAACTGGTTTAACTGGATAATTCAAATATGAGCTTCTTCTTCTTTTATGTTTAACAACTAATAATCTTTATAACAAGCTTTATGTCAAGCTCTTCTATCCCATATAAGTAGTTGTGCAAGTCGTTTATTAGTAAATGTAAAAAAAAGCTCACAAATAAAAAAAAAAATATATATATATATATATATATATATATATATATATATATATATATATATATATATATATATATATATATATATTTATATATATATTAATAATTTGTGATATTGTTAGTGTGGATTTGGAAAACCTTTCCTTAATCCTTTGTCCTGTCGGGAAGTGATGAACAAAGGAGGTGCTAATTGCAAGATGGTACCGGTGTTTCGCTGGTACTACATGAAGAAGCTCACTATCCATTTATCTGATCCCATTGTCCATTCAACCTTGTTTCTTGTTGTACGATTTTGATTTCTTACGTAGCAATTTACAGAATATTTTTACATTTTGTAATAAATCAGCCCTACGCCACTGATAACGATCTACAGGTCGTTATGGACGTCGACGGTTCTGGAGCGACCTCTTAACCACTCGCTGGCACTTAACCGCGTGTTGACAGTTGGCAGGAAAAAGAAGGTAGTAACCGTGCAATGTTCCAGTCCATCGCCTCATTCAACATCGGATTGGTCGGAGGGTGTACAATCTCCTGCCAATAATTTGTACATATCTCCGCCAATAATTTGTACATATCTCCGAAGAAATTTATATATGAGGAAAGTGTAGTGTTAGTTAAACTTGCTCAGACGCGCAACTTGTGTATGTTTCATACAAATATATATATGTGTTACATAAGCAACCGAGGAATGTCTATAATAGCAAAATTGGTAAGGTGCAGTAGAAATATTTGTTTTGAATCGCTTATCCTAAACGAGAAACTCCCGCTTTTGATGATATCTCTGAAGGAAGTTCACAACCGCAAAATATTGATGATAAAGGCAGAAGTGAGCGGTGAATGCAACTGAATTCACCAATGCGGTCATCGATGAAGGATGATGCCATTAGATAGGACAGAGTCGAACACATTTAGGCGTCGAATCATCTTCGTCAAATAGCATCCCGCATCAGTGGAACGTTCTACCCCAACGTAGACTGAAGGCACATCCAGCTTAACGGAGTCAAGTCCTAGTGGTGAATTAGCAATCTCCGAGAACTCATCACCGTGAAATCTGCCTAGCTCAGATCGACATAAACCTAGGGGAAGGGGGGGCATGATGGGGTATCTAAGGAAAATACCAAAAATACAGTATAATCATTACGTTTATTATTCTTATTTATTTATCACACAATGTCTTATTCATCTAACTACAATTTGGCATAGTCTTTGGGAGATGAACTTATAGCATTAAAAAAAATAAATGATTTAATGGGAACTTGCGAAAAACCATCTTGCCCCTTACCATGGGGTAAAATGGGGTAGTGAAAATGGGGCAAAATGGGGTAAGCTAATTATTATCACAATAAATACAAATATGAATTTCTTCGGTGTTATCATCATTCACACCAGCACAAGCATTGTGAGCCCAACGTTCACAAAGCTGGCAGCCTACCCAACCTTCGGATGATTTCAGAAAAGTATGATTTTCATCCTTACAGTAGAGGCAAATTGCATCTTCATCATCATTATTTTTCATTTCGGCTGCAACTGTAGTCTTTTGTTTCTTCTTAGCGTTTTTTTTTTGAGCCGGGAATCATTAGGATTGGATACTTTCTTCAGTTTTTTTAAATTCTCCAGCTCATTTTTATAAGGAGTTGAAGTAATGACGGCTGTTTTTCCTCTCCGGTATTGCTTCCTCTTTTCAGTCCGTTGGACCGAAGGGATCGGTAAAATATCACCAGGGGATACATTTTCAAAGCTAGATGTAAGATCGCGGCACACTGCACGGATGGGAGATTTAGAAGCAAAAGAACATCCAGGTTCAGGTTCGGGAGCAGGTGTTTTACTCGTCTCAGGTGTGACTTGCTCGTTACGATCGGTGATAAAATCTATTCTTACTGGAGTGCATCATTCTGTTGTAACTTCAGGTCTTGTTGTAACTGCTCCAGGATGGGATGTTGTAGCCGTTGAAGATACAGTCGTGGCTACTGTGGTTGAAGGCACAGATGGAACTACCTCATACTGAGGGCCTTCGGCTTCTGAAACTCTCTGTTGCTCTACACTAGACGAGTTTTCAATATTTTGTATATCAGTAGTTGCAGCAGATATGAAATCGGCATCCGTAAAATTATTTTGATTATACGGCCATATGCCACACTTTCTGAATGCGTTAATTGCTGTAGACATTTTAGCTGCCTGAATGTATGCATTTTCAAATATTTCACTTATCTGAAATACAGTTACCACACGCCCTGGGTGTGATCTCAACCAGGCCGAAACAGCATGGTCATAATATGTACTTAGTGGCCTCATAAATGCAACATCTGCTGGCTGCATTTTATGTGTGCAGTGAGGTGGAAAGCAAAGAATTATAACTCCATTTTTACGTGCCAGATCAATTACTTCCAAATTTTGAGTGTGACTTACATGCCCATCCAGAAGCAGCAACACATGATTAGTACGAGTAGCTCCAGAGAATCTGATGAACTTTTTGAACCAAGTCAAAAATATTTCAGTAGTTATCCAGCCTCGAGCATTGCAAACACCTTCAGTACCTGGTGGGGCGTGATCTAACAATTCTGGTTTCATTCGTTGTCTCGGGAAAATCATCAGTGGAGGCATGTAGGTTCCAGCAGCGTTAAAACATATTTCTACTGTTATAGTCCGGCCGCGTTCTGCAGATGATAACGAGCCTACTTGGTTTTAGATACAACAGAGATACCAGTTTCATCAAAATTATATATTTTGTCAGGAGTTAACTTATACTTGTCATAAATCTCTCCAAGCAACTGGTAGAATTTACTAACGACCACTTTATTAAATCCCATTGCTCTAGCTGCTGATATGGCTTCGGGCTTTCGAATGGATAAATCTGGAAGACGCCTTAAGAAACCTTTGAGCCAATCAACCCCTGCCATCTGCTTATCAGTTTTAAAATTGTGCGCCTTACTATTTCTCACAGCCAGTTGATATGCTAGACGTCTCAGATCGAGAGTTGTAAGTCCAAAAAAACGTTCTTCCATATGTTTTAGATATGCCACCATTTCGTCTTCTTCTTTTGTTGTAAATATAGGTTGTTTAGGGCCCAAAGGTACACCAATCGTAACTTCACCACCTTCTTTCATTTTCTTAACATATCGCTCTAAAGTAGTCTGAGGCACTCCGTATTCAGAAGCGGCTTTTCTGTAGCCCATATCTTTACTTAATACTTTATCTATAGCTGTTTTCATAGAAATTTTTGACCACTCTCCTCTTTTAGGTTTTTTCTTGTATGTACGTACCATTGTTTTACCTGAAAAGTAAAACCACGTTAGTCACGTACCTATTTATCAACATAGCTAGATATCTCAACGAAGACCTACTTCCCCATGTTGCCCCTATACCCCATCTTACCCCATACCCAATGCCCCGTGTTGCCCTAGAGGCTGAGTTAGTAAAAAAAATATTTCTCAAAAGAAAAATAATAACTGAACATTTATCCAACTATACCACAACAAAGTATACAACCCTAACAACCATATACGAGAAAAGTCATAAATTGGATAGTCATAATTACCTTACAGTAAATACGTTTTTAACTGCGTAAAATTTGATCGAGAAGACACTCAACGTGACGTTCGTTTCTGAACAAAAAACGCGTGCACTCCCACTCACTGTTTCTGTCGCACTGACGGTTGATCGAGTATGGCTTCCTATCGGCTTATTGCTTTCTATTCGCAAAAGTCTAGTTTCTTGTATGTGTGCGTGACCCCGTCATACCTCGCGTCCCCGTCATGCCCCCCCTTCCCCTACGATTGAGGATGCTCGGTATTCACTAACGTCCGAAATGGTAAATACATGTAATGTCGATACGAAACATAACATAAGTCGAAAAATACTGATAATCTTGACAGTGACACAGTTAGAAGTATTTAAATATTTGCGAAACCGTAAAATCATGCAAAATCCGAACGAACAAAACACATAAACTGTAAACTGTTGTGTTTTGTTACATTAAATTATAATTTTTATTTTCTAAGTTATTATTTATATTTAATTATCATTAGAAGGAGGCTAGGAGAAACTATAGGCAATTTGTATATAAAAAAAATTAGGTAACGTTTTTATATTTATAATTAGCTAATACTGAATCTTACTAGATTCGCAGTGGTGAACAATGATATTCACTTGATTGTTAAATACTCATAAACTTAGAGTCTATGTAAATAAAACTTGAAGTTAATGCTACTTTTAGACAAAGTATAGATATAAGGTAAATTTACTAGTTGATCTACTCACTATTTTCTTTCACTTCATTTTGTGTTTTGTATGTACTGGCATGTGTGTTATCACTTTTTTGTTCCGGTCACAGAGTGATTTTCACAACACTGACATTTATCATGACCTTTTCGCCCTATTGTAAATTTCGTTGAAGTGAATTATTATTGAAGTGTACATACTGATTTTTGATTTAAAAGTAATGATATTAAGTCAGAGCCTGGAATGCTCTTTATTAAACGAATTTAGCTTCTTGGTCAGTTTAGACTTACAATAAGTTGAAATCGTTTATATTTTTACCTTGATTAGAAATAGCAGTCTCCCTATATCCAATGCAAATTACGTAGGTATGTCAGCCGTTGATACTTTATAATGTTACTGAAGTACTCTTGTCCCCATCACTAAGGACTGAAGAGATTTATGTGTAGCTTCGACCGCCTCAATAAACAAACCTGACCCTGCCTTCACCTTCATTTTTCTTCGTGCACATATGATTTGAGCTGAAGCGAAACCTATTAAAGTGGATCTAATTTCAATAAACATTTCTTTCTTTTGGATCAATAACCCGATCCAGTTCAATTATGAATTAATATTCGGACATAATTAACGACGCAATTCGAAAGAAGTAATTTGTTCTTTGAGAAAAGGGGACTCGTATAAACTTAGCAATAAATCTACATACATTCAACATTATGCTCACAATACTAACCATTAACTGCTCTTGAACGGTTAGGCATGACAACAGAAAACCTAAAAAATGGGGAAACAACCCTTAGAAAAACGAAACACCTGAAGTTAAATTCAAAGTCTAGATTTAGAAAATAATAAAATCAATATATAAATATATTAAAACTGAAGTGAATTCTATATATTGTATATACATGCCACAAACCAATTTACCAAGACAAGAATATTATAAAGATCGCGAAATTATAATATCCATACATTCAATGGGAAGAAAACTATAAACTTTAATTGTAGTAAAGGAACTTAAAATTTAAATCTTAAATACGTAAGATGATAGGTTAAAACGATTGTATCTTAATAATTGGATATATAATTTTTGTTTTTTTTTGTAAAACAAAAAAATATAGAAAAAAAGATAAGTTGAAGCCATAACAAAAAGGAAAAGATTTTTTTTTGTTTATTTGAACTGATAGCTAGGATCATTGTTAATTGATTTTTTTAAAATTACTCGTATTTTTAACGGTAACATTTAGTTTTACCTTGATATTGTCGCGTGTTATGGTTCGCGGCCTATAATTTTAATGTTCGGGGAAGTGAAAACGTAATGTCTTTTAATTTAAATTAAAAGAGTTTATTTAATTACAAAAATGCACAATAATCAGTTTAACACTTTCACTAATTTTAATTTTCACAATTAAAAAAATCTAACACTTGTCCATAAATTTCTTATCGCAATTGTCTTCTAAATTACTTCACTATTACGAAAATCACTTTTCTATTACTCGAACAATATCGCTTCCCACACACTATCGCAGTTCTTATCGCGGTCGAATGAATGAATCCCCCCATTCATTCAGCTCGCCTTTATATAGGATCTCTAATCATTCAACTCAGTTCTCGTACATTGGTGAATTAGCGGGAGCATTCCAGCAGTGAATGAATGGAGCAGTGACTCACTTGCAGATGTTGATAATGCTTGTTGGGTTCTCGTGGTTTCGAGTAAATTCATTTGTTGATGTTCTTAATGGTTGTGAAAACAATTGCGACAGTAGCTCGCAGAATTATTTGTACATGTAACAATATTTCTTTATTTTGGTCATGTTAAAGATAATATTTTCCGTAAGGTTGGATTATTTTCTTGAGAGTAATGATAAAATAGTACGAATATCTTATGGACTTGAAATAAAATAAAGTGAATTGCTAGGTTAACTACGTCTTTCCTTTCCAGCTAATCCTTCTTTTCCAGCAGGGTAGGGCTCGTGTAATCCGCGGATGGCCGGTTTCACGTCGCGTTCGGTACACGGTACCATAGTTTGCTGTGAGGAAATCTCGCTTTGGGAAATCTCGACGTTCGAGTTTTTTTTTGATGAAAATCATTACAAATTCTACCGTAAATTTGCAGCAAACCCGTGTAAGAATATATCATTCCACATATTCAAATATTCGTACATCTGAATAATGTTGCACAAATTTTTTGTATTGAAGGTTCAAAGTAAACAGCTTCTTCAATTTCGACATATTATACATCGATTGTAAGACTTTAAATAACGTCGTAGAATAATGAATCACGTTCTAGACAAGCAAAAAGTTTAACAGCTCAAGAAAAAAGTGATGCTCCATATGCTATCTTCTTCTACTTTCTAATTTCAAAATCAGAGCAACGATGAAATGTCTTTATCAACCGATTCAAATGAGCATTTCTTTGGTTTCCCTGCTGGTCTCCACCCTTCAGTTCCCCAACCAATACCTTTTTGGATATCCTTTGCTTGTTCATACAATTCACGAGGCTAGCCAATTGCATCCTCCACAATCTTACAACCGTTGAGACCTCCTGCTTGTCAAAAATTTCATACAGCTCATTGCTGTATCGAATTCACCATTGGTCACCTTCTAGCTTTGCTCCAATTATTCTCCTCGGGGCTCGTCTCTCAAAGCCGTTTAATATGTCTGCAGAAATTTGGGTTTGGATTCATGTTTCACACTTATAATATAGGACGGATCTTAACACAGATTTGTATACTTGGACCTTTATTTTCCTGTGCATGCAGCTGGTCTTCAAAATCGTCAAAATTGAATAAAATCTTTTATTTGCGAGCGATATTCTGCGGCGTATTTCGTTTCTTTCCTTACATGTTCTCTTTATTTATGGAATCAGCCGCGTTTTTGATGCATTATTCGCCAAGTGTGATATTTTGGGTGAGGGAGGTATTTTTACTCGAAAGTATTGTATTATGAGTTTTCTTGTATTCTCATCATAGATATAGAGAGTATTAGATCCGCAACCGGTCGCGAGAGCCGAAGTTATTAGCAATCTTCGCTAAAATTGTGTGAAGTTGAGGTTTGAAGTGATATGCTTTTGTTTTTTTGACTTAATTCACTCCGGAACATGTTCACGTTTAAAAAGTTTTTAATTTTGAAGATCGCGTGTACGAAATCAGCACTTTAGTTCACTTTTCATATTTAAAACTTACGAATTTTCCATCGGCTTTGACACATGAGTTTTCTCGCCGGTTTCGCGCCTCTACGAATTTCTTTTGCTTTGACATTTGAGTTTTCTGTGAGAGTCGTTTGTTGTGTTGTACTCAAACTGTGTTACGAATGATAACGAAGGTGCGATCGTGTGCACATGAAATGAATTTTTGGCGGTATGCGCGGGTGTCAGTGGGGGAAGTGACTCTCTGAAGAGAGGATAGAAAAACCTGTCTGGAAGCAAAGGGGAAGGAGAAACAGAGGGAATCATTTAGTTTCGAGAGCGTAAGTTATTTATAACTTATTTATGTGATAAATTTGCTTCCCACATGGACGAGTTCACAGATTCTCGTTGCTCGTCCATGTATTTATATGTCTTTGATTCTCATTGATCTGTAGCCTTACTAGTTCTGCTTCACTCTTGTTTCAGGAAAAGTTCTTTGGCGATTATTAATGACCGTGACAAAGTATTGACGTCACACCTTTATAGGCCAGCACTTGGCTTCACTTGTACAGTAACGTACATCTTGCATCAACTGGTAGCTTTTTTATCATGTATTCCAGAGCCAAATTGAATAGCAATGGGGCCACTTCACCTGCTTGCTTTAGTCCGACATTTATTTCAAAGGTATCGGTGAGTTGGTTATTGATGCGGACTTGGGAGGTTGTCGACGTCATTGTCATTTTAGTAAGACGGACCAATTTGGCTGGGATACCAGAGCAAAGCATTGTACAGTATGTTACGTTAGAATGAATACTGTCATATGTTTGCTTAAAGTCAAGGAAAATTTGGCGTACGTCTATGTGAGCTCCTAGTATTTGTTAAGTACATGCTTGACTGTAAACCGTTGGTCTATTGTCAATCTACCTGCAATAAAGTCACTTTGATACTCCCCAATAATACTGTTGGCATGTAATCTTATGAGTTTCATTTAACCGTTCTGAAAAGTGCAGGCACACAGTTGATAGTCTAACGTGGATTTTAGGCATGTATGGAGTGTGTTTGCGCTTTTTTATGTGAATTATTTTATACATAACGTCTTTGTATTTTGATGGCTTTTGCCGAAGTAGGGTCTATGTTTCACACCTAAAGCATAGCGCAGATCTTATCACAGATTTGTATACTTGAAGCTTCGTTTTCCTCTGTATGTAATTGGTCTTCAAAACCGTCAAAACTGAATAAAATATTTTTTTTGTGAGCTGTATTCTTCGGCGTACTCTGTCTCTTTCACTCTCGTTAGTTTGGCGCTTCAATACATAAATTTGAGCTCATTTTTGATGTGATATTTTTAGGTATTTGAGGTATTTTTCCTTGACTGCCTCATGAGCTTTGTTTTATTCTCATTTATTTGTAGCCCTTTTGGTTATGTTTCGTTGTTGAGTTTCAGGAAAAGTTCTTTGGCGGTTGTTAGCGGCCGTGACTTGATGTTAATGTTATCCGCATAGGCTTCCAGTTGGCTTGACTTGCATAGTAAAGTACCTCTTGTACCGGTAGGTAGCTTACTTATGACGTACTCCAGATCCGAATTAAATAGCGATGGTGCGAGCCTATGTCGCTATTTTAGTCCGATGTTTATGTCAAAGACATCGGTGACATATATACTGTGCTTGTCAACAATAAATGAATGATAAAGTTTCAAATAGTGTAGGTTATGAGTACATAAACAGATGTTTTATGTTTCAAGAATAATTTAGGGTTTCGAAGCTGATTGATGGATGAATGCCGCGTTTCTTAAATTTTTATTAAAAAACCATTCAAATCTTAATGGCCAACTAAATGCGCTAACTTGGAACAACAATTCATAATTATGGATGTAATTTGGGTTTTTTAATGTGATTGGGAACTGCTCCATTTCTTCTATTTTGATTGCCCAATGTTTTTTCTCATGAAATTATTTATTTCATTTATTTTATTGCCAAGTAAGGCATCGTTACAAAAATAATAAAGTATAAAAATTAATAATACAATGAAAATCTCATTCTTAACCCAGGTTTGAGAGTTGGAGTTCGGAGGATAAGATTTTAATAATAAAGCTTTGAAATTGTTGGAAAGTTGGAAAGTAAAGTGTCCATAGTGAATTGAAAGTTTCGCAACATCTGTTTACAGGCTTATTGTCGGCGTA
This sequence comes from Odontomyia ornata, assembly GCA_963969285.1. Lineage (NCBI taxonomy): Eukaryota > Metazoa > Arthropoda > Insecta > Diptera > Stratiomyidae > Odontomyia > Odontomyia ornata. The sequence goes on from OZ017738.1 coordinate 405,027,352, forward strand.
AATTGTATGGTGTCGCTTTCCAATCAGCAGAAGAGAATATCCAGTGAATCGCGATATCTCATAGACCTTAATTCTGTCAGCTAGGAAATGATATTTTAAAAGTGCCCCTAAATATATTAAACGCGAAGCAACAGGCAAACATATTTCTTCTAGAAGCCAGCGTTGTTATATTTAGGATCTAAAGTCTATGCTCATATGATGTTAAATCCAACGCAAAAAGGACGAACTATTTTTCAACCAACTCAATCCTGTCAGCGTGAACATTGAAGTTGGGGTCCCAAATTATGCAAGCATATTCAAGGATAGGCCGAACTAAAGAAAGGTATAATGTCTTAGAGATCCTCACATTCTCAAATTCTTTAGACCGACGTTTGATGAAACCAAGGAGCTTATTGGCCCTACTGAGGACATGATCGTAATGTAAATGGAAACGCATTTTTCGATCCAAAGTGACAACAAAGTCTAGGATGCTATGTAACTGGTTAAGTTTATGGTACTATAGATAATAGTCGTAGATTCAAGTTAAGCATTTCCGTGAAAAACATATAACTTATCATTTTTCAAAGTTCGAGGAGAGTTGGTTAATTCTGGAGCATTCCAATAGATAGTTGGTTTTGTTTTGGAGGAATAATGTGTCTTTTTGGGACTTTATTGCATGGTAAAGCTTAAGATCATCAGCATGGAAAAGATGAAGAATATCCTACAGGACCTCAGAAAGATCAGAAATGAAGATACCAAAAGAAGAGGGCCTAGATGGCTATATTGTGGTACACCGAAGCAAACATTTATTTCTTTAGAATTGAAATCTTAAAATTTAACGTTTTGAGTCCGATTATGGAGATATGAGCCAAGCCAGCGTCAATTTGGTACCCCAGTTCCATTTAACAGAAATGCTCGACACCATCACTGATTAGTTGCGGTGGAGCGATTTTCGTTAAGCCATGGCTCAATAATGGGAGTAGTTTAGAGCAGACTATTTTTAAGGTCTTTGTAAAAAAAAATTTTACAAGGACCTACTAGTTTCGCGACGGACAGACGAACTGTCCATCTGTCCGTCCATCTGTCCGTCTGTCCGTGCGTCAACGCAAGTTTCCTCAGAAACTATAGAAGCTAGAATAGTCAAACTTTGTGAAAAGGTCAGAAGTGAGGTTCTGTCAAAAGTTTAGGTCTTACCAAAAATTTAAAAGTTTTTAAGGGGGCCCCCCTTATAACGAATGAGTCCTTGAAAAAATTTTTAAACCAAAGGTTGTCGATTGGGGTATCAAATGAAAGGAGCTTTTAGAATCTGAAATAAAAATTTATGAATTAGGAGGTCCAGGGGAAGGCAAAATGTACCAAAAATGTGTGTCCCCCCTCGCGATTCTACACCTTTGTGCCGAAAAATCTGAAAATTATCACGACTGTCGGACTTTATGAGTACAAGGGCAACCAATACCTCAGAAATCGAAATTCACTCAACTTTGTTAATAATAGCATGATTTGTAGATTTTACATTTTCGCCCATAAAATCAGAACGGTACCTTTAAACTTCTTGAAATTTTGTAATAAGATAGACTAATATAAGATATTTCTGCCCACAAAATTCAATTTAGGTCGAATCATAATCAAGGTAGTTATAGCCGTTTCAATTGTATGGAATTACAACAACAATAACACGTATTTATGGTTGATAAAGATTTCAACTTGACCTAGGCACTTTTATTTTGTTTCAATTTTCATGAAAATTTAAGGAATAGTGTTTAACTTGATATGTTCAATCGGCCGAGCATTCAGCGAAATCATTTAAGCTGGATCAAAATGGCGGCTGCGTTGTGCTTATGAAAGAAACTGTGCATCTTTTGCAGAATTGGATGAATAATTCAAGTTATCGATTCACTCTATTAGAAAACTTGTTTCCAACCCTAGGATGTTTATAAAGACCTTCTGGTAGGAGCACTCCCCTGCTTACTCAACTTGTTTTAAATAGTTTTGGTTTAGCTGATATGATAGCAATACCTCTGTAATTTTCAACCGACCCCGTGTCTTTATTTTTATGTATTGTTGTTAAATGTTATGACTTCCAAGATGAGGGGAAAATTCCATTAGCAAGGGATTTGTTAAAAAGGATATATATGGGTAAGATCAATGGGTCTCTGCAGTTGAACAAAAAATAGGGAGGGAGTGTATCAGGGCCAGGTTCTTTATTGAGCTCAAGATCTATTGCTTTAGATATTTCTTCGCTTAAAATAAAAATTTGTTTAATTAGAACAGCTGAATTTAGATCCAAGGAGGGAGCATAGTATGAAGAGTTGTTTGTAGAATTGATCGACCGAAAGTGGCTGGCAAAAATTCACAAATATCGCGTGGGTTGGATGAGCTGGATTCCTGATATGTATATCATGAATTTGGAAAAGCCTTGAGACCTGCGTTTTATATTTATGAATTCAAAGAATTTAACATAAATTGTATATGCTTCCCGGGAATTAAGTTGAAATTCCTTTGCCAGCTTGTCATATTTAGATTTCATTTCGTGGCTCACATTGGATCTTGATTGAATTATTTTATAAAATTTAATTCTTTGATTTTGCAAATAACGGAGTTTACAATCAAGCCAAGGCTCAGAGATTTTGTTCTTCTTTTTCATCGAAGATACGTATCCTTCAACGGTGTCCAAGGAAAATTTTGTAAAAACAAGCTACTGCATCGTCTACACCTAACGTTGTAAGGGTACCAGTCTAGTCAATTTCACGAAGAAAGTTATTAATGCTATCATAATTAGCATTATAGAAGTCGTATACAATTTTGTTATTGCAACATAGTTGGTTTGTTTCATCTCAACAGAAAGCGCAGGCTAGTGGAGGATATTAGAAGATATACATATGCACGTAACTGCTACGACATATCGCCGGAACCATATGGAGTTGCTGCATCGTTCTCCTTAATTTTTCGACAAAAAAGTTGCTGATCAACAGAATTATCATCATCTACGAAAGATTCTCTTGGAATGCTGATTATTTCCCCGTACGCCAGTTCAGCAGGAGAACATTTCAAATTCTCTTTAAGCATTGTTCTTAACCTGAACAGAACCATTGTCAGTGCTTGAGTCCATAGTGCATCTTTGTGACACATCAATGCTGACTTGATGGTGCGATGTATGCATTTTATCATTTCATTAGACGCTGGATGATATGCGGTTGCCCCGTGGCATTCACAACCAATCAGTTGTCGCAATGCCATGAACAGTGAAGCTTCCAATTGTGAACCTCGATCGGTGGTAACTGCGATGGGCGTTCCAAGCCGCGCGATCCAGTTGTTGTAGAATGTCGAACATATTGTTTTAGTAGATGCGTTCGGAATAGGTATCGCCTCCGGCCACCACGTGTAACGACCGACAATAGATAGAACATATGTGCAGCCCTACGATAATGGTGATGGCCCCATGAAGTCTAAATGGACGAGCTAGAAACGTTTCTCAGGAGCAACGAAATTTTCTGGAACGTTTTTCACATGTCAATTGACTTTTGAACGCTGACAAGGGAGACAATTTCTGAACCAACTGGCAGTTTCTTTCTCATGTTGGATTAAATGTATTTTCTTTGTATCAACTTGCTTATGGTACGTGCGCCTGGATGTGATAGTCGTAACGTCGGTGGCTTAAATTGTATCGTAATGTCTGTGGCACAAATGGTATGGGTTGTCCGGTCGACATATCGCAGTACAACGCTTCAGTGCTTTCAGTGGTGGTAATAGCTTGGAGCCGCAGTGATGTTCTACGACACGATTCGAGTTCTTCATCTATAGCTTGCGCTTGAGCATTGTCACTGACAATAATTGTGCTGCCCTTGGTAATGGCGTCGATTTCTTTAATTCCGGATAGTGTGTCCAGTACAATATTTCTGCTATGATTCACGTGTCTGATGAAGTGAATTGCGCTATGTATTCCAATTGTTGAGATTGAGTCGGTGATTCTTTGTCCGAACGTTGTTGAAATGCGTAAATTATTGGGTTATGATCCGTCTTGATGATGAAGTCGCAGCCTTCCAGCATATGTCGAAAATGTTTGATAGCTTCATGTACAACTAAAAGCTCCCTATCGTAGGTGCTGTAATGTTTTTGAGCTGTATTAAGTTTTTTTGAAGAAAAAACGCTCAGAGTTTCCAATCCTTATCAACGTATTGTTCAATACATTCCCCCAGTGCGGTATTCGACGCGTCCATATACAATACCAACTGTACTCTTGGTGCAGGATGCATTAGTAGTGAATAATTTGCGATGAGCTTTTTGATTTCATTGAACGCTTTGGTAGATGGATCATCGCATACAATCAGTATCCTATCGTTATTTTTACTGCTCGAGATGCGATCGGTGAGTAGTGCTAAAACTTTTGTCACATTCTGTAAAAATCTTCTGTAAAAGTTTACTACTCCTATAAATCGCCGGGGTTCCACAAAATTTGTTTGTGGTTGTATGAAATTTAAGACGGCTTGTACACATTGAGACAGTGGCTTTGTTCCTCTTTCAGAAATCGAATACTCTAAATATTCCACACTACTTGCTCCTAATTGGCATTTGTATATGTTTTTGGAGATCTGTTTTAAGGCGCAGCCCCCAGTGAAACTGCAAATTTGGGTAAACTTTACAGCCTTTCACCTCAGAAACGTTACGAATATTTGCAAAAATTTTTTAGCAAGGAGTCAGAATGAACCGTTGGCTATCGAATCAACTCATGCCATTTTGCAAAAAGCTTATGGCAAAAGTTATTAAATTCAAATAAAAAAGCATGTTTACGTTAAAAAATGTAGTAGATCTCGGAAACTACTTAACGTACCGAGTTGATTTAAGCTACGGTTGTTAGATCTAAATTATTTACATTGAATTACCTCATCAAAAATTTATAAAAGTTTTTTGCAAAAAAATTCCTAGAACAAAATGTGGAAATTTGATACAAATCAATGTGCATGCATGATATTTGTTCAGTGTGTGCAAATTACACATTTTGTTCTAGGAAATTTTTCGCAAAACACTTTTTTAAATTTTTGATGAGATAATTCAATGTAAATAATTTAGATCTAACAACCATAGCTTAAATCAACTCGGCACGTTAAGTAGTTTCCGAGATCTACTACGTTTTTTCACGAAAACATGCTTTTTTGTTTGAATTTAATAACTTTTGCCATAAACTTTTTGCAAAATGGAATGAATTGATTCGATAGCCAGAGGTTCATTCTGACTACATGCTTAAAAAAAATTTTGCAAATATTCGTAACGTTTCTGAGGTGAACGGCTGTAAAATTTACCCAAATTGGCAGTTTCACTGGGGGCTGCGCCTTAAATGTTCAGAATGCTGAATCGGGTTACAAGAAGCGACAAGTATGTCGTCCACGTAAGCAGAAATCCAGACCTCATAGGATCGAGTCCAGGAACCGTTGAAAAGTTTGTGCTCTGTTGCATAGCCCAAATATCATTCGACAGAACTCAAAAGAGCCGAATGGGGAGCAGACTACAGTTTTAGAAATGACCTCCCCATATATCGGGATCTGGTGGTATGCTCGCTCAAGATCGATCGTGCTAAATATAGTTTAAATAATAAAGTCAATATAGTCAGCACCCGAAACACCCCGTGGAAACTGTCAAAATTCGCACTATTTTGCTTCCGTCATCGTCGTATCACGGAATCTGGCACACAGATTAGGTCACAGAACAAAAGATTACCACGGGTATGCACATTTGTGGGTAAACTTTTGAAAGGAATTTGAGAACTACTTTCCAAATGGTTTAAGAATTTGTTGACTAAAATATGATAGAGATTGTGAAATTTCGTTAGAATACGCGAAAATATAGTCAGCACCCGAAACCATAGTGGCCTTGACTATAGACGGCAACAGTGGGTCTAAAAAGGATTCGTTGGTGTTGGAGGGGGCAAGTGATATGGGCTGTAAGTTTGATCCGGATGAAATTGGCATTAAGTCTTCTCCCCGCACGAAGTGGTTGTAAGTACCCTGTATAGAAGAAGATTTAGAATTTGATCAGGAAGCTGCTTCTAGTTTTTGTGCAAAAGACACCTTAGAGTCTAAGACTACTTCCAGTTGACTATCACTAACATTGTGTAGTTTTTCGGTCAGCAAAAAAAGTGCTACAGTCATGCAAACGTTTAAAAGAAAATGGGGATTGAGGTTTGGGATTAATGTTAGTAGTAGAGAGTAAATTCTTAGTAATGGCAACGGGCTTACATAAATTCTTAGAGCTATTTATTTTTCTGCTATCCTTGGATCCATGGCTTGCAAGTTTATCATGTTTCTTCTTCTTAAAATCCTTGAAGAGCCAGGCATATTGCATTGGAATAAAAACCTTGAATCTACGTCTTCGCTGATTGCGGAAGGTTAGCTCCTGAACTTGCTTCCAGTCTTAAAAAGGGTATCTTCAATCGTTTTTCGTACTATGGCCTCATTGCAAATCTTTCTGTTTCCTTTCATGATGGAAATGCAGAAGTTTGCCTCATGGTTTCAAAGCTTTCGGCACGATACGTGCCGCGTTTGCTCACTCTGGACAACAAACGCAACCGTGAAACCACTTCAGAGCAGTGTTTGATGCTGGTTAAGCGCCATTCGAAGAAGTTTCTGCGTTGTTTTGTGATTGTCGATGAAACATAGCTCTAGTGGTGGGTGAGGAAGGATCGTAGTAGTCTTTGCGTATAGACGTCTTTTAAATCGCTTCTGTCAAAAGTTTTCAAAAATTAAATTAATTTTTTAAAAACGTTAGTCCGAAGTTAATTTTTATCGGAAAAAATCTTATATTGTCGAAGTAATCGACTCAGGAAATTTCTATCGAATATTTTTACTTCGATTGGTAACGAAAAACAAACTCACAAAGAAAATTTCGCCGCTGGTATGGAGGAGCCCGACGGCTTCCCACCGTTGGGGCAACCTGGGGAAACGACGAATACGAAACTGGCGACAATCACTAAAAGAAAACATAACGAAGAAAACTCCGTAGATGGAGGGTGCAAGCTGCAAATAATAGCGGACAATCAACAAATGGCCAAATTGCAGAAAGAAAATGATGAACTAAGGCAAGAGATACCGTCTCTCAAGGATCTTTTCAAGAAAGGGATGAAGCCTCAAAAGACGCAGCCACAAAATCAATGGCAACAGGTAACAAAGCCGAAGAAAAGTACTAAGCAAGTAAATCCAGAGGAAGTTCTAAGTGCTGGCGGCAACAACGAGAGCCAAAATTATTTTGCAGCGCTGGAGGGATTAACCGAAGATATGGAAATCGAAGAAAACATCGGAGGTAATTTTAATCAAGATAATGACGTTAGTTTTATTCAATATTTAAAGAACAAAAATAAGGAGAAAAAACCAGCCCGCAGTTCTGCTGGTTCCTCTGAAAAAGCTTCCAACAAGACAGAAAAAGTTCCGCCAATCAACGTGCTCGGACAAACCGGGAAAGATATGGTTCGGCTATTGGCAGCCGAAAATAAACTGGCCAATTTCGAAATCAAAAGAGTTAATGCCGAAAAATTAACTATAAGGACAAAATCACTGGTTGATTTCAAGTCAGCCAAAGATGCGCTGATTTCTGGGGAGGTTCCACACTTCACCTATACCCCAAAAAGTGAAAAAAATCAGACCTTCTCGTTGAAGGGTTTGGACAGCGGAGAGGATACGGTCGATCTCCTTCAGGTGCTCAAGGAGGCTGCACCAGATATTGATTTTGTTTCAGTCAAAGCCTTTGCGACAGGAAGGTTGACCATAGAAAGGAAGAATTTACCACTTTACCTGGTACAAATTGCAAATAAGAGCAGTCCAAGTGCCCGTCAACAAATAAGGTACTTGAATTTCAGAGTCGTGAGGTGGGAACGCCTCCAAAAAAGAGAAGTCAACCAGTGTTACCGGTGTCAAAGATTTGGACATTCGGCTGCCAATTGTGCCATGCACTATCGTTGCGTTAAACGCAAAGACGTTCATGCTCCCGGTGAGTGCAAATTGGCTCAGACGGAGCCTAAAGAAAAATTATACAGCGTTAACTGCGGTGTTTTTGGTCACCCAGCATCATATCGAGGATGCTCCCGATATCAAGATGCAAAAGTTCAATTTGCTCCAAAGCAAACACAAGTACACCGTAATATCATACCTTCCAACTTCGTCAAGCCCGGAGTATCATTTGCACTCGCCGCTAGAGGACCAGCAGAAAATGCTGGAAATAATGTAAATAATGTAAGTGACAATAATGAGCTGCTCCTCAAAATTTACCAGCAACTTAATTCTTCATCGGAGAGAATCGACAAACAAGATTCAAAAATTAACTTTGCTTTTCAGCGTTTAGGTCTTTCAAATGCCTAATAATAACTTGTCATCCAGTCATATTCTCATGGATAGGCTTCGCCTCATATCGATCAACGTCAACTCTATCGTTGCTATACATCGACGTGATTATTTCCTTGAATTTGTTGTTAAGCAAAAGCCTGACATCATACTTCTCACTGAAACCCACCTCAATTCATGGCATTCCATGGAATTCAAAGATTTTGCATTCGTAAGAAACGATAGGGTAATAGGTGATGGGGGAGGTGGCACCGGGATATTGGTTAGAAGACCCTATTGTTTCCAAAATATTGAAAAAGTCGAATTCAAAAACTTTGAATTTCTTGAAGTGTCCGTCATCAAAATTTCACTGCCAGGTGGGGATAACCTCTTCGTTATCTCCGCCTATGCAACTGGTCAAAATGTTCTCAAGTTCAAGGAGGAGCTCAATTCCTTGTTTGAAATACTCGAATTGAACAGGCTGCATAGTTATTATATTTTTGCCGGTGACCTGAACGCCAAGCATACATCATGGCTAAACGCCACCAATAATCCAAGAGGTGTATTCCTGAAATCGTGGATAACAGAGAACCAAATTGAATACAGGTGCAACCTATATGGGTCGGAGTTCCCAACATACCCTAGGACAAATTCATATTTGGACCTCTGCATTGCTGACGCAAGACTTGAATTCAGCTTTAATAGTCCTCAACGGAAACTGCAGGTGCTTCCTTACGATAGCGACCATAACGCAATCGTAATGGAAATCAATCATCAAAGGGATGATTTCTTCCTCATTCCAGTTCAACATGAAAACCATCGGTTGAATTTCAAAAGAACAGACTGGGGAAAGTTTCAAAAGAAGTTTAATCGGGAGTACCAGAAGCAATGTCCCTCTTCTGATGATGGCAACGCTTGCTCAATGGTTCCTAATAACAGAAATCTAACTGACGATGAAATAGATCTCTATTTGTCGAAGCTAGAGAAGCTGACGTTGGAAACGATTGAGAAAGTTGTTCCCAAGATTAAACATCGAAACAATATGGAAGGATATGAAACACCAACCATCGCAAGGTTGAAAAGATTGAAAAGCCTTCTTCTCACCCGCGTCAACAATATTTATCGACGATTTTTGGACTACAACTATCCCTCGTTGGGCTTTGTTGAAATTACACCTGAAGAATGTCCGGAACTTAATCCGTTCATACTTCAGGAGTGAGGTCAGCAATCAATGGGCGGAAAAATTGAGGGGTATTAGCCCACAGGACCCAGATGGCGTTTTCGCGAAAGTGAACAGCTTATTCCGCAGGAAGTCTCGAGTGAAGGTATCGAATCTTGAAGTCGCTAGTGATGAGATAAATATTCTCGATAGAGCTGGTATCGAAATTGCTAGTACGACTCCGGATAGAAATGGAAACAGGATTATATGTGAAGGATTGCAGAAACTTGCCCTGGTTGGAACACATTTAGAATTGGTTCATCTGCCAAACCCAGAGAGAAGGAATGAAATATTTTCAGAGGTTGTTGAAGCAAAAGTTTCCGACTTCAAATCAAGCCTGAACGGCCAATTAATTCTTCATTTCGATGAAAAATTAACATCTGACCTCATACCGAGCTTGAATCTTATTGATTATTTTGTCAGCTATGAAGACTTGTCTTTCATTTTTCGCAGAATAAACAACAAAAAATCATGTGGTGCTGACGGTATTCCAAACATAGTTTTCCGACATTTGCCTGAGGTTGCTATTAGGAATTATTGCATATTGTTCAACAACATGTTGAACAATTCATATTTCCCAAATGAGTGGAAAAAGGCTAGGGTATTTCCGATCTTGAAGAAAGGAAAAGAATCTTCATGCCCCAAAAGCTATCGCCCAATCAGCTTGCTGCCTAACATCAGCAAGGTGTTTGAAGTGATACTCAACAGAGCATTAAACGCCCACATTGAGAAATATGAGTTGATGCCGAATTGCCAATTTGGTTTTCGTGCCAGGCATTCGACCATACATGCAATAACGAAAGTAACCTCAGACATCTGTTGGAAACTAAACAACAAAGAATGTGTTGGAGCATGTCTCATTGATATGGAGAAACCCTTCGATACGGTGTGGTTAGATGGACTAGTTTTCAAACTTCATCAGGACAGGTTCCCCAGACACCTTGTCGCCATGATGTGTAATATGTTATACGGGAAATCATTTGTTGTAACTGATGGAAATCTGACAACAATACGCGAATTCAAGGTCTTGAATGGTCTACAGCAGGGAACAGTTACTGCGCCCCCGCTTTTCTCAATTTTCATTCGCAAGCTATTGAACAGCTTTGATTTTAATGTCTCGCCAACGCGATCATTGGTAGCGTTTGCTGATGATCTGATCATCTATACGGCAGACCGAAAAGCTACAATAGTTCAGAGCAATCTTCAAAAAATGTTTAATGATGTGCAGCTCTACACCGACAATTGGCGAATGAAAATCAATGCGCAGAAGTGCGAAACAATTTTGTTGCAGGGGGCCAGTCAAGACCTGAAACGTAATTGGAAGGATTTCCACATTATGGCTGGTGAGGGTAGTTCAGAACGGGTTCCACATAAATCCTGTGTTCGATACCTCGGTGTTCATCTCGATCAGTATCTGTACTATACTGAACATGTCAAAATCATGCTCAATAAAGCACTAAAAGTAGTCATGGCCCTTCGGCGACTCTTTCATTCCAGATACATTGATCAAAAAGTCAAAGTTATTTGTTACAAGACCCTGGTTAGGCCAGTTTTGACATACGGATGCCAGATCTGGTACAACCAGAGTGCTAGTACAATGGAAAGATGAAGAGTTTTCGAAAGGAAATGTCTTTGTGCATGTACTGGTTTGTACAGAAAGCCTGAGACGGATTGGAAGCACTATATATCGAATAGAAAAATTTATCAAACCGCTCAAGTGACAAGAGTCGATATCTTCATATTGAAACTTCTTCGGAATCATATCGCAAGATCTGTAACTGTGAGTGAAAACCCTTGGATTTCACAGCCGTTCCACCCTACAGACGGGTATATTGCGACTTGCCTCGCTACTGGCTTCATTCCTCCAGAAGCATTTGTATTTGGACATGAATCGATATGGTTTTGATTCTGACGGCGTCCCAATCATATATCACATATACCGACGGGCCACCGATAAGAAGATAAAATATCCTCCGAATCTGAGTTCACGAGACCAACAATTCCAATGGAGATACTCATTTGCTAGATTCGTTGAGGCTGGTCGAGCTGAGATGGAACAATCTAGGTATTGGTGGCTGAATGACAATGTCTAAATAATTATTCGTGTTTATTTTCTGTTTTTGTGCTTTTTCTCGTTACTTAGTTTTTTAGATTCATCTCATTATTGCTACATCGTATTGTTGTTTATTTGTATTATAAATTAGGTATAGGTTTCAATATAAGGTAACGTTTTTTTTTTTTTTTTTGATTGAACTTATTTAGAATTAGGGTGTAACATATTAGGTATAGGATATAAGTTCATTTTTGTGTTAGTAGTATAAGTAATTTTTGAATAATGCTGGTTGGTTTTTTCTCCTTTTTCCAATTGAATCAAAAAATATGTAATAATCTTAATTAATTTAAATTTGCAAGTGTATTTTTTCATAAAATGTGTTTAACTGATAACGTATAAATTTAGAGAGCCATTCGGGCCATAAAGTTTTTTATAGTTTTATTGTTTGGAATTTGCTTTATGTTCTTTTAAAAATTTATAACGATTGGTATTAAATAAAGCGCTTTTGACTTTGACTTTGACTTTTAGCTCTAGTGGTGTAGCCAGATATCAAGGAGCAGTCAAAACAGTAGACTTCACCCGGCCTACGTGCTCTGAAGAAGGCGTTCTATGGGCCGTTGTCTGGGATTCACAAGGTGTGAACTGCATTCACTAATCTGGAGAAGGGCGAAGCGGTCACATGGCTCTACAAATTATTGGGCCAATTCAACACCAAATCGCAGAAAAAAGAAAGTATTCTTACAACATAACAACGCACTGGCTTACGCTTTCACTGCCGAATTGGTCGAATTGGGTTCTGAATTGCTACCACCGTATTCTCCAGATTTGGCCCCGTGTGAATTCTTTTTGTTTCGAAACTTAAAAAAGTCACTCGCTGAAAAGTCACTCAATGAGGAGGTCGTCGCCTACTTCACAGACCTTGAGAAAACGTATTTTTCAGACGGTTCAAAGAGGTTGGAGAATCGCTGAGTCAAGTGTCTCGAGCTAAGAGGAGCTTATGTTGAGAAATAAATTGCCACTTTTCCAAAATTTTCGTTTTCCTTTTGTAGGCTAAGTACTTATCGGACCCCCCTCGTATTTCCCTTACGATTACGGTATGGACGCTATCAAGTCTTGCCCCAGCAATAAAGAGGTCCAAATATGGATTTGTCCAGGGGTATTTGAAAATGCTAGAAAATCTTCGTTGCGATACATGGCATAAAACTAAACATGTCAAAAGATCCCATTCATCGCATACTGACCGAATATTTAGGGCTCAGGAATATTTGTGTACACTTTGTTCCATACAAATCGACGGACGGCTAAAAATTGCTTTGAATTCAACATGGCAAGGACTTGATTGGAGAGTCGAGAAAACACCCAATCTGCTATGGCGGAATTGTTATCGTAGACGATATTTGGTGTTTTTAATATGACCCCGAAAATAAATGTCAAAGTGCTGAATTAAAGCACCCATATGAGCCAAAGCTAAAAATAACCATAGGGAGAAATCAAAAGTTATATCACATTTGATTTGTTTCTACGATTCCGAGGGTATAATCCACGAGGAGTTCGTGGCAAATTATTAAACAATAATGAAATATACGAATACTACCTTGAAGTAATTAAGCGTCACATATTTTTCGTGTGAGGCGGCAATATCGTGAAAATGGTAGTTGGCGAATCTTGCACGACAATGCGTTGGCCTTGCACCTTCCACCTTTCCGGGAAACTACACTAAGCAATGAATGGGAAACAATATGCCAACACAGAGACCATACAAAAGGTGTCGTCCTCGATTCTACAGGGAATTCCTACAGAATGACTTAAAAATTCATGCTAATTCACCGAGCAAAACGTTGTATCAACGCTCAAGTAGACTATTTTGAATGAAAAAATATTTTTTTTTTAAATAATTGCTTTGGTTGATTAGAAAAATAACCTCGTTTACTTTGTGACAAATCTTGTATGCTGTAAAGGGCTAGGACGCATTAGTAAATTTGATAAAATTTTCACTGTAGAACTTTATTTAACATCCTCATTTGTCAGACGTTACAAGACGATAATGAAAAAAATTTGACGCACTTGAAGCGAACTTTTTCTTAGTAGAATTCGAATTCTATTCTTTCACATCAAAACTGTTAGTTTGCTTCTGAAATTTAAATTTTAATAATTAAGATGTTACATTCATCGACAAGATGTATAATAAACCAAAAATAGCTAGTGGATCTAATTTTATTGACTTTTTTTCGAAGCCAATATGTTCACATTCACGCGAAAAAATGAAATAAATTAGGTTAATCGGTAAAGTGAAAAACTGGAATATAATTGGGTGAACCTTTCGGAATGAAAGATACAAAGCAAAAACTTAAATTTATATACTCACCATTTTTTGTCGTTACCAGTTGATTGTCGATTGTTACAGCGCCGATGTGAGTGGTGATGGACGCGGTTATCACATACCATAAAAGCACTGAAATATCTGCGCCCTGTTTTCGAGTTCTTAATTGTGACTTTTGCAGAGGACCCATATTTTAAAACTCGTGTTCTTCACAGCGTTCGCTGTTTTTTTTTTATCGCGGAAGCACTTAAATTAAGTTCGATGTTAATGTCTTACCGCGTTTCTTTGACCTATCATTCACTTTTTTGCTTTCTTGTCGATTATACGCATATCTTGCATTCCATAATTATTATCGAACTAAAAATTAATCACTTTAACTTCACAACTAAGTTACCACGCTTGCCGTTGAAGAACACTAAATAACTACTGGAGATTCTCGTAGTGATTGGAATACGGAAAGGAGGGCTAAATTCGCGAAAAAAAGTTCAAGCACAAAGAAGTAACAACGATCTCCGCGGATAAACCGTTAATATGTGTGATGTCGTGCTTATTGGATATTCATTACTTTTTCTTTCATTTTTTTAAAACAGAATTTTTTATTGAGGTCTTTTTGTTTTATCGATTTCTTTTCAATATCCAAGAACTGACATGAATTCGCAGGCCATAATATGAAAGAATATTTATTGGATAGGGTCTTGGAAACGATGTTGATGATGATGATAATGCCAATCTTTATAGACGATTGATGTTTTTCGTGTTAGGTATTAAGAACAAATTTAGAATTTATGTTTCAGTTAGTGTGATTCGTTTTGTAATTGTAATGTTCAAACGTTTATTAGGACCTCATTTGGCTAAATACCGGTTTGTGACTGTCTAATTATAAGTGATAAAAAATATGATTGATGTTTCATTTATGACCTCGAATTTAATGGGGCATTTGCGAATGATTTTTCATGGAATTTTCGTTGTACATTTTCAAAACCGACTTAAACGTTAAAATTTAGGATAGTAGAACATAGAGCTATGTCAGTTCTTCCTAAAGAAAGCAATTGGTTTGGATTGATGGATAGATAGAATTTTAATAATTGGATTATAATTAAATATTCCATACATGAACGATTCTTAGGAGTGGAGTTTAAATTTAAATACGCTTTAAACTCAGTCATTGCTTCAACGTGGTAGCTCAACACGTTGTGCTAATATTTATGTCCAGATGATGTGTACTCGTACAATGCGTTAAACTTGGTCTTACTGGTCAACTAGACGTATAAATTTTGCAGTCAAAGAGTTTTCAGAAATTAAACGAAGTAAGAACAACACAGTAGATAGGTGATTTCTGTTTGTTTACCCAAAATATATGATTTGTTTACGGCCACATAATTAACTTTAGACAAGATGTGGTTGTCTTAACTTGATAAAAAATGTTGCAACCAATTTTTGGAGGTAAAAATTCTATAAATTTAGCTAAAGTAGTTTCTAATGACTTGGGATAGGTAAGGATTAATTGTGAATATTATTTCAATCATAGTGCGATTAGCCTGTTGAAAAATATCATGGCAATACATAGTAGTGTTCGAATTTATTGGAAAATTGAAATACAACATCACTACAGAAACCTCGAGCAAATGCAGCTAGAATTGTATGAATTGCATTAAAGATGACAAAAGACCTGAAAACGGATGAAGATTTCAATGAATATTTAATGAAGCAGTCCATAGTTTTTCGGTTTTCCTCAGAAACCGAAAAATTCAATCCAAAAAGGCTAGCGAAGCTAATAAACAACAGAACACGCAACACCAAATCAAGACCAGAGTTTGAAGATGTAAATGGATTAGTCATGAATCTAATAGGGTTACCGGTTAATTCATGCGGTTTTCTAACAGATGGCGTAGCTTGATTTTTATTCCAGTGATTCACCTTTCCAAATATGTGTTGAAAAGCTACTGTCATATAGTTTCAGAATCAGTATGTGTCATTTAGCTGAAGCGTAAACAACAATACTTTTTTTTACTCTAAAAATGTCGAATTTTGTGCCGAATAAAGTGTTTTTGCGGGGAGTACTTCTTCAATGAAGAAAAAGGCTGCCAAAAGTCGTCGTATTTTGGTGGAAGTGTATGGTATGCATGCTCTAGCTGAGTATATGTGCTAGAAGTGGTTTGCACGGTTTAAAAGTGGCAATTTTGACTTGGAGGGCGATCAACGGCCCGGACAGCTAACAAAGTTTGTAGATCACGAATTGGAGACAGTAAAATCGTGAAAGATGCCAATTCTATCATGACATCAAACGGAATGTCTGTAATGTGAAAAACACTACTTAAGAGTGCAAAACTCACAAGTGCAATTGATGTATGGCCTGCCGAAGATCCGTAAGACTAGAAATAAAATGAGCAAAATAGTTTCGGGCGTCAACACACCTTCCACTAAATTAACCACACGGATAGTCGATGAGATCAAACGATTTGACAATTTCGAAGGGTTTTCAGTGAACAACTCTAGAGATTTTTTCGACAAGGTCAAACATATAGATGTCAAGGAAGACAAACGGGTTATTTCTTTCGACGCCACATCTCTTTTCCCAGCATCCCCGGTGATTTAGCCATCGAAGCACTTAGAAATCATCTCCAAAAATGCAACATCTCCATCGAAAATATCGAAGCATACAAACGCTGCATCGAAGCACGCATGAAATATAATTGCTTTAAATTCAGGGGAAAATATTACTCAGCAACTTTGGATGTAGTATGGGGAACAGTTTGTCACCACTCATAGCCGAAACATTCATGCGCAAATTGGAAAATGAACTGAAGGTTGCGTTATGTAGACGATGTTTTCGCTGTCGTGAAGGAATCAAGTGAATATCAAACCTTGAAATTGCTCAACAGCCAAAATCCCAGCATAAAATTTACAATAGACTCAGAAAATGAAAAAAATGCAGCCTTTTCTTGCTTTAAGTATTACGCGCAACGGCAGAAACATAAAGTTTTTGATCTATAGAAAGCTAACAACAACAGACAGAAATATCACCAAAGAGTCGTATTGTCCACATCAAAACAAAATTGCAGCGTTTAGATCGATGATATATCGTATGTGTTGTTTACGATTATCAGTGGCAGATTACAAGCATATCGTAAGCTTGGCAGAAACGAATGAAAACGATAAAGCGCTATGGACAAATTGATTGCTAAATGCATGCGAAAAATAAAAAGAGAGAGAGAGAGACCTTCAACCCTTTTCCATCAAAACTCCATAGCAAACAATATTCAATCGCGTGTATTCATGGCATATTGTAGTAATCGTCATCAATGAATGATATAGAAATGAACAACAGTATGCACATGATCTTATACGAATTATAATAAATTCCAAACATCCGAAAAATGAGGAAGGAAAACGTGAGCGAGAGAGAGAGAGAGAAAATATACTTGTACATCTTATTCACTACGAATGGCGCCCAACGTGGGGCCCGAAAAGCCCGGCTGTATCATCAGTCGTGAGCACGAGACAGTCCATCGTCTCTAGGTGTCCCCACAAGGTGTTAGTAATTTTGGCGGGTAGGTAACTCCCGAGGGTTTTTGCACTGATCGTGCCCCAGCAACTAGTAACTTCCGGACGTGTGTTGTCTTTGGACATCAATATCGTTTGGTCCTGCTTTTGATTTGTACTTTGGTGGTTCACCACCATTGTATAACTAGTTAGGCCAAATGATATTAGAGTCCCTTTTTGTGTTCGGAAGTTATTATCCCAACAACTATTTTGCGGAGGATTCTGATCCGCTCCCCAAACCAGCGGTGCCTAGGTGTCTTAAATTACATGGATTTTGATTTCATGTGATTGGCTGATTAGCTAATCCATGACTATCCATGACAAGACACGCGCTGCTTGTGGATTAGAATCCAACCCTGGGCTGACAAGTTGTAACTTGAGAAAATTTGCGGATGAGGGATCACTTCTGAACCCTGATTTTCATGGTGCCACAAGAGAGTGTCCCTGAAACGCTAGAGAAGGATTGTGCCATGGTGTCCATACTTGGGAGGAAGGACGGAAAGGAAAGACCGGTTATATTTTTTTTTTGATAACGTAATTAAAACTTTTACCATACATTTTTTTTTGTGAGGAGTGTTTATAGCTCGCCACTTTCGGCCACTTTTTGTATCTTGTCGTGTCAATTCAATTTAAATTTTATTTATAGCCTCATTTTAGCATTTATTTATCCCATTTTTGGTCCAATTAGATTCAAGTATTTTAGGATAGCACAATGGACTGCACAAATGCATGCCGACTCTGCCTACAACTTGGCAAAGATACGTATCCACTCTGTGATAGTTTCGTCGATGAAGCGAGGAGGATTTTTGTTGTCGACTTCCTGAAGGAGTCCATCAACATAAATATCACTTTTGGAGATGATTCACCAGACCAAATCTGTGGTGATTGTTACACTGAAGTGGATCGCATATACTCCTTCATACGGCGCTGTAAACAAACCGAGTCAACACTACAACGACTTAAATCAGCACGACGATCTCAAGAACCAGTTATCAACCAGCGGAACAAGATTCGAAGAACAGACTACCATCCGTGTGAGGATCCGGATCCACCATCTCGATACCAGCCTTGGGACGCCTGGGATCTTCCGCCACGACTCAACCAAATACCACCACCGACTCTAGGTCCAGTGGCTCCGCAGGAACGACCCTATATGCTGAAACCGAAGCATATCCCCAGCATTGTACAGGGTTGGAACCTTCATTTTAGCGGGGAGCCAAACGGCCTGAACTTGGAAGTTTTCATTGGTCGGGTGGAGTCCTTAGTCGGAGAGATGTTGGCCGGCGACTACACGGTGCTGGCAGGATATTTACCAATGCTGTTCAGGGGAGCAGCACTCGAGACTTACTGGCGTATTCATTCGGCCCCACCATCAATACGCTGGTCACGGTTGAAGGAGGTACTCCGCATGGAATACCCTACGGTAGACATGGACGAATTAGTACTGGACAAGATGAATGCTACATGGCAGCGTCCGGACGAGTCCTTCCATCAATATCGAGCCGATATCCTTCGGCTGAATGACCAGTTGTCAGAGCCGATGTCTTCTACCCAATCGCTGCGTCTGCTGAAGCGCAATCTAAGGCCGGAGCTTCGTCGCCATATCGTGAGCTCCAATCCACAGAGTATGGAGGCACTGCTGAGAACTGTGCGTCGTCTAGAAGGGTTTGAGGAAGACCTCCGGGACCGGCCATACTTACTAGCTAGGACGGGTCCTCGACGAGGAATCTCGGAATTGGCCCCAGATTATACCACCATGGATCTGGAGGAAGATTTGGACCAGGACCAACTTGCTTTAGCAGCAGTGGGAAGTCTTACGACCTGCTAGAATTGCCATCAAACCGGACACCGGTTCATTTCATGCCGAGCAGAGCGTAAGGTTTCCTGCTACGGTTGCGGCAAGCCGGACACTTACTTCCCGGACTGTTTTGAATGTACCGCGCGAAAAAACGGCCAAAAGAGTACCCGACCACCTCAGCAGTACTCGAAGCCCCCGCAGTAGCTCCTCAGCCAGCTGCTCAGCCCAACAAACCTGACGTTAACCCACCAGCCATGACCACTATGACTGCGGATGTTCACTCTCTTCCGGAGACCTCGCCAACGACAATATTGAAGCGACCACCGCAGTCACTGCCAGAAGAACCCCGGCAGTCTCAAATACGCACTCTAAAACCTTATCATGTTCGATTGCAGGAATATCGGGTGGCTCGAGAGCGAATATTTGCTTCCGAAGTAGCCACTTCCCGCCCGCGCA
This sequence comes from Odontomyia ornata, assembly GCA_963969285.1. Classification (NCBI taxonomy): domain Eukaryota; kingdom Metazoa; phylum Arthropoda; class Insecta; order Diptera; family Stratiomyidae; genus Odontomyia; species Odontomyia ornata. The sequence goes on from OZ017738.1 coordinate 405,047,023, forward strand.
CGACAAAATGGTCAACCCGTCGTTGGCGGAATTTCCGCAAGAGAGTGCGCACCTGCCGTCAAACCTTAAACTCTTGTAACATCTCGGAGGTTGCTGAGAATGAGATCAGACCTTATCATCCAATTAAAGTGTTGGGCGAGACCGTGTTTGCATTGATCGACACGGGTGCCAGTATCAGTTGTCTTGCCTCGAGCTTTGGCTCGAAGGTGCTCCAAGACTATCCAAACTTGATTAAATCCTGGCGCACTGAAATCAGTACAGCTGATGGCACCAAACACCCTATACGAGGTAAACTAACCACACCCGTGACGTTCAGGGGTCAGACGAAGGATATAACTTTCTACATTATTCCGTCTTTGACTCAGAATGTGTACCTTGGCGTCGATTTCGTCCTTCGCTTTGGACTGGCCTCCGATTTATTCACAGATTTGACTTTAAACACCAGATATGTCAACGAAATCACTTCTATTCCCGATAGGCATGACCTGACGCCTAACCAACGGCAACGCCTGGAAGCATCCATCGCTGCTTTCCCATCTTACGCTACCCAAGGCCTTGGCCGCACCACCCTAGTCTCACACGCCATCGACGTTGGCGATAGTAAACCGATTAAACAGAGACACTACGCCATCTCGCCGGCCATGGAGAAATTGGTGTATGCGGAGCTAGATAGGATGCTCGAGTTGGGGGTCATAGAAGAGTCCCAAAGTGCCTGGTCATCACCGGTAACCTTGGTTGTGAAGCCAGGTAAAGTCCGCCTCTGTCTTGATGCCCGTAAGGTAAACGCGGTTACCATCAAGGACGCGTACCCTCTTCCACTCATTGATGGAATACTAGGGAGACTGCCGAAAGCCAATTATATCACCAGTCTTGACCTAAAAGACGCTTTCTGGCAAATTCCACTCGATGAGGGGTCGAGGGACAAGACCGCCTTCACAGTGCCTGGACGACCATTATATCAGTTCGTCACAATGCCCTTTGGCCTGTGTAACGCGCCGCAAACGATGACTCGGTTGATGGACAAGGTCATCCCACCTCACCTGAAACACCAAGTGTTCGTGTACCTTGATGATCTGTTACTCATCACGGAAACGTTCGATCAACACCTCCTACTTCTACAAGAAGTAGTCCTGCACATCAGTAAGGCGGAACTCACCATCAACGTACAGAAAAGTAAGTTTGTCATGAAAGAAGTCCGATACCTAGGACATGTCATAGGACATGGCACTATCAAAACGGATCCAGACAAAAATCGTGCGATTGATGAGTTCCCCTTACCAAAAACAGTGAAGCAGCTACGACGTTTCCTTGGTGTGTGCGGTTGGTACCGAAGGTTTGTTCGGAATTATGCAACAGTTTCAGCGCCCCTGTCAGACATGTTGCGGAAAGGGAAGTTCGTTTGGACCGAACTCAGCCGAAAGGCATTTGAAGAGCTAAAACAAGCCCTCACATCAGCTCCTGTCTTGCACAGCCCCGACTTCACGAAGCCCTTCTCCATTCATTGTGACACAAGTCAACATGGAGTAGGAGCCGTGCTGGTGCAATTGAGCGACGAAGGAGAGGAAGCTTCCATCGCCTTCATGTCCAATAAGCTGAATTCAGCCCAAAGAAACTATACTGTGTCCGAGCAAGAATGTTTGGCAGCGGTAATGGCTGTGAAGAAATTCCGAGCTTATATCGAGGGCCACCAATTCGAGATCATCACGACCACGCGTCACTCCAATGGTTGATGAACCAGGCAGATTTAAATGGACGCCTAGCCAGATGGGCTCTCAAACTGCAAGGGTTCAAGTTTACCATCAAACACCGGAAAGGGACCCAGAACATCGTACCCGACACTCTCTCACGGATGTTTTCCCCAGAGGGAGCCGAATTGACAATAAATGACGAGGACCCCATCGAAATAGATTTGGACAGCCCACATTTCGAATCAGACAGCTACAAAGAGTTGAGGCAAACCATAGCGACCCAACAATCGCAGCTGCCTGATTTGAAGGTAATAGACGGCTACGTGTATAGACGAAATGAATACGCCACTGGTGATCCATGGCAGGAAGAAGAGCCCTGGAAACTCTGGGTACCGGAGGAAATGACACAACATCTGATCCTCCGCGCACATGATCATCCTTTAAGTGCCCACGGAGGTTACGGTCGGACGTTACGGCGACTCAAGAAATACTTCTTTTGGCCTAAAATGGCATCGCAGGTCAAAGACTACGTGAGCGCCTGTGAGACCTGTAAAGGCACCAAAGCGCCCAACCAGCCTCTTCGACCTCCAATGGGTCAACTCAACGTCCCAGAACGCGTATTCCAACGTCTATACACCGATCTACTCGGTCCATATCCTCGGTCTTCCATGGGACACATCGGAGCTATAGTTGTTCTAGACCAGCTTTCAAAGTTCCCACTTGTGGAACCTATCCGTAAATTCACAACTCCATCTATCGTGAAATTCTTAGAGAACCGGGTATTCCATGTGTTCGGGGTTCCAGAGTGTGTGTACTCAGACAACGGAGTACAGTTCCGGTCTCGGCAGTTTAAGAGCCTACTTGAGCAGTATGGCGTTGAACACCAACTTACGCCCATATACTCTCCTCAGTCTAACGCCTCCGAACGGTTGAACCGCACCCAATTGGCCGCGATCCGTTCCTACGTCCACCCATCTCAAAAAGATTGGGACCGGCGATTGTCTGCCATCACATGCGCCCTGCGATCCTCGTATCATTCCGTCACCGGTGTCGCCCCTTACTTTGCCGCCTTTGGACAGCACGTGATTTGCCACGGTAAATCATACCGGCTGTTACGGCAATTGAAGTGTTTGGGAGACCCTGTCGTTGCGCTGGAGCCCCACGAACGTTTAGGAGACCTCCGCCAACAAATCGGACGGAAGATTAAGGCCGCAGGAAGTGCAAATGAAGCGCAGTACAATCTCAGGTCACGATCTGCTAATTTCAAAGAAGGAGATGAAGTTTTCCGGCGAAACTTCCGCCAAAGTGACGCCGCATATCTCACATCTGTTTGTCCGTCCGCATATATTTTCAAAAACGCGCAAGGGTTGTATACTTCCGGCAAACATAAACATAGGTCAGTCCGTCCGTCTGTCAATTGTGTTTTTCTTTTATTGTTCGACATTTCTAGTCCCGACGCCGAAGCCAACCCATGGTACACAGAAAGATCCTTCAGCTCCTTTTTCGCAATCCGCATCACCTTGGGATCGCGAGAAAATTAGCTGCCCTGTAGTAATCGTCATCAATGAATGATATAGAAATGAACAACAGTATGCACATGATCTTATACGAATTATAATAAATTCCAAACATCCGAGAAATGAGGAAGGAAAACGTGAGCGAGAGAGAGAGAGACAATATACTTGTACATCTTATTCACTACAACATATTCCAAGGAGTTGCAACTCTCTTAAGAAGGAGAACAGTAAAGCCAACCTTACGATATGCATAATAACACCCGCAAGCTTGGCTCACTCGTTGGGACTATGAAAGATTCATTTTCATCAAAGCAAAAAAGCGGAGTCTAGTCAATTGCACAGAATGTGATATGAAGTATATTGGACGAACTTGACATGCAGTAGAATTTTGTCTCAAGGAACACGGAAGATATATCAAGAATAAAGACGTAAATAAAGGTATTACTGCACACGCATTGGATTTGAACAACCCAGGAAGGTACTACACGGGACCGTGAGCAGATAATTTTCAATTATTAAAATATACTGCGCTATATGCACAATCAATTGTGTGTTTCAACTGACTTTTAAAAACAAATAGTATTAAACTCGTGTTTCTGCCATTTTTACTATTGTATTGTAGAAATCCCAAAAAAAAACTGTGTGAAACCACAACAAAAAACGTTTATAATTTTACTACTTTATAACATTTCACATATTATTTTGAAAAAAGAGCACTTAAATAAATCAAGGCCTCTTTTGTTGCCCACTATTATGTGTATGATTTCCAACATTTTCGTTTTATCATGGACGTAAGGCGTGAAAATCGCGTAACATTAGGATGGAAATGCGAGATCATTTTAATATACTCCATAAAATAGATTGAAAATGCTTTTACATATGGCAGGCATTTTCTTGTAGGAAGAAACAATACAGGGTGTGTCAGCAAAATCCGGAAAGAACACACAGTTTATAATAATTGTTTATTACTCATAAACAAACCTTTATTATATTATTCTAGGTATTCTCCTTAAATTTATAACTCAATGTAACCCCTGCTTGCTTCAATTCGCTCAAATTCTCCGCCTGAATCACAAGCAAGCCTTCTTTAATTGCTCTCATTGTAAATTGATGAAGCTGCTTCAACAATGGCCTGCAGGGAAGCCACATTAGGATGTCTGGACTTGTTTTTAACCCACTCAATAACGCTCCACATATAATAGTGCAGGGGGTTTAAATCTGGGGGTTGGGAGGGGAAACCAGATGTGACCCGCAGCTTCGTTCTTCAACAAACACAGAAGCCAGTGACGGTTGGCAATTCTTTTGGTTTCAGCAGCATCGGACAGCATCTGTCGTACCTTAATTACGTAGGGCGTGTACCTCAAATTCTTTTCGGCGATTCCACGCATGGAAGCCTCACTTACACCCAAGGTGGCCACCATTTTTCAGAGCGAGCATCCTTAATCCTCCGAAATGAGATCTTGGATCTTTCGAACAACTTCTAGAGTCTGCTGGACTAGGGGAGCCTTTCTCACAATTTTCCGCGGCCGTATGCTTCTGTGCAATATTATAAATTGAAAAACCTTATATTTTCTATTGGTGGCCATCCAGCACGAAGACTTTCAATAACCACTGCTCTTCAATTGTATTCCGCACTCGATTGCACTTACTCCTTCATTTAGAATTCACTCACGAATGCACATACGTCTATTCAGTTGAAATGACAACAAATGACTGCTGTTGTTGAGACCCAGAACAGCGACAAATTAATGTGAAGTGTCTCTAGATTTTTCTGAAGCACCTTGCAGTATGTATGATTTGCGGGATTAAGTAGTGAAATCACGCTTTTGTGTGGAGTCTTTACACCTCCCTGAATTGGATACATCAATCAAATTGCAAAACTCCAAAAATCTTAGTTTATGAGTACTAAAAGGGATTTTCACGCTTCCTTAATGTGAGTTCAACTCATTGTAGTGATTTCTGTCTAGCCATGTAAAATTCATATACTTTGACAGGAGAATTCTCTACTTTTAGCGCAGTAGTTCCACGCAATATTTTGAAAAGGTGGGTTGAAAGAAGATAAAAGAAGCTGATATATGTCTTCATAAATCACTTCAAAACGCAAACAGGTGTAGTTGGAGCTATTCATTTACTTGAACAAATGTTAAATATCTCTTTCCATAGCTACTACAATCGACTAAAACCAGTGCATAAATGAACAACTAGAGGGCACAGCCTTCATGAAGAGACCAGCGAGATTGGACAATAAACAACAAAGTATGCCGAAAAAAGAAACGATTAACCATCAACACCAAGATCCAACAGGATAAATGAAAACATGGCCCTACATGAAGTCGGATTAGCCTATGCTTCTATTAAACAACTAAGAGAAGGCTTTAATCCACAAACAAATCTTTGCAAAAGTGCCCAAGGAGCAATCATAGGTAAGCCCATCAAAATCAAAAGCGGATGGCTGCAATATTTCCAGGAGTTAATCAAAGCACCCCAACAACTACTGAAGCTTTCAACATTCCAGAATCAAAACAAGACGTTCCAGTTCCACCACACAACAAAGTTGAAGTACAGACCATAGTGCGAGATTTCAGAAAAAATAAGGCTCCTAGAATGGCTGGAAGACCGATAGAAATGCTTCAGAGTGAAGGTCCCCATCTAAGCAACCTTCTACATCAACTAATATGCAGAATATGGTCAGAGGAGCAGTTACCAGCGGACTAAGTGAAAAAGTATTATATGCCGTGTACACAAAAAAGGAGGCAAGCTAAGGTGTGAAAATTATGGAGGTATAGCTTTACTCTGTACGTCTTATAAAGTGCTCTCTAAAACCACAGAAGGAAAATTAAGAGCGTACTATGAAAGTATTATAGGAGAGTATCAGGGAGACTTTCGAGGTGGATATTCTCGGTTAAGCAGGTGCACGAACCCTTTGATGACTTCAAGCATGTATATGACAGTGTTGGCAGAAATGCGCTCTACAAAGTAATGCTTGACTCTAGAGCGTCAACAAAATTAGTCCGCATGGTTAAAGTCACAATGCTAGATGCAGAGTCCGAGGTCAAGGTAAACGGCGAACTAACGAACAGCTTTATAATGGAATCAGGCATGAGCTTACTCTAGCGCTCTTTAATACTGCGCTGGAATATATCATCAGAAATACAACAGCTGAAACGTCTGGTACACTAATGTTCAAGTCCACACAATATTATGGCATGTTCTATCTCAGATTCCAAAGAAGCATTTCTGAGTCTATCACCTGAATCAAACCAAAATAGCCTGCCAGCTAATGAAATGTAAACTAAATTCATGAGTTGAATGAGGAATAACTCTCCAGTCCGACAAAACCTAGCTATAGGAGCCCATAACTTTGAAAGTGTGGATGATTTTGTTTATCTTGGAGCCAAACTGAATAGAAGACGTGCCAAAGAGGTTGAGATAAGATGTCAAATAAACGCTGCAAATAAAGCCTTGAAGTTTATATTTTAAGGTTCAGAGTTGAACTTAAGTGAAATAAGCTTCGTATTAACAAATCACTAATCAAACCTTTCCTGTTATATGGAAGTGAAACTTGGGCCCTGACGAGTGAATCCAAAAAGGCAGTAGACAAATTTGAGTGCTCTGGAAAATCGACGGCCCAGTGAAACAAGGAACAGAGTGTAGGCTGCATTACAAGGGTGAGTCGTAAAAACTTTTTGTCGAACTACCTGTATCTACTTGCATTAAGTTACGCAATTCTAATAGGCTGGGCATGCAGAAAGAATGGAAGAAAACTTGCAACCCAAAAAAATCAATAAAGGATAGAGTACAAGGTATATGTTCAGCGGCAAAACCGAGGAGTTACTGAGAGGACACGATAGAAGCTGACAGCAAATTCTTGGTGGGAGTGAACCGTAAAGATTGGATGAGATTAATCCTGGAGGCTAAGGTCCAACTTGAGTTGTTACGCCATAGATGATGATGATGTTGGCTAGAAGAATGCAGACATTGATTAGAAAACAATCGAGAATACCAGATGGTCATATTGAAAAAGGACCATCCAAACCTCGTTGACATGTGCTAACTACGCCGAAGCTGCCGTAAAGGCACTGGTTGATTCCGTTTGTGTGACACAGTCTTCTAAACTACTTGTCTTAAGTTCCAGAAAAAGAGACTATTCCATATCATATCACTGTACGACGCAGAGATATCTTGCGTAATCAAATATTCGAATGAACGGATAATAGGCATGCTTCATCTAATCAGTGACTCCTAAGATTTTAGATTGTAACGGCCCCTAGTTCTCCCTACTGAGTGAAGGTACCCCCACGAAGCTGATTCAAGCTATCTCTCGAACCAAAGTTTTCAAATACAATATTATATGGACATTTCAGCAGTTGCTCGGTTAGATTCGATGAACAATTCGAGAAATCGAAAGTATGCAAAAAGGAAAAAAAGAAAACACGACGCCCCATCGCTGCAAGCGAAGATCGACAAATGAAGATGTGGTCAATTCAACTATGAGTATCATTAAGCCTGCCTGTAGGTCGTCTATGGCCAGTTGGAGACTCCAAGACGACAAGGCTCTGGTACACTGAGGGCCAATTTGAAATCGCTGAATGGCAGACCGAGTGCCACAAGCTCAATGAGAAGCCCAGTGGGCACGGACACGGGAGGAGTCAGTCACCAGGCTTGCATACTCTTCGGCTAAGAAGTGCCTTTGTAAGTTTTTCAATAGGAGTAAAGCCCGATGCTAGCAAGACTTCGTGCACGACATGAAGAGGGATTCGTGGTGTCTGGGGTGGGGCTAGTAATACAGTAGCTCAGAACCCTAGGAGTGCCTTTCTTCCATGAAGGAGAAAAGCTGAACGGGGTTGCATCCTGTTTATGTTGGTACCGTTCATGATGAATCAACAGCAAAATACCCGCTTTCTCCAAGGAAGAGATTGGAGGATGTAGTTCTATTTATGAACACGAAGGGGACACCAGTATCACATGGCATTTTAGCTGAGAAATTGAAGCTGCTCTACCACCTTTGCCTTGATTTGCTGCTCGATACGTTCAATGCTTGATTGCGTGAAGGAGTCTTTCCACAGCGCTAGAAAGTGGCAAAGTTTGTACTTTACTTTACTTTTTTATGGTAAATACAGCCGAAAAATTACTTTAAAAGCTTATTAAGGGAAGAATTGGTGGTTCGATGTATTATTAAATGGTCCATCCTTGGTCCAGACCTTTGGAACATCTTGTATGATAAATTACTGGGGCAGAATGATTGATTGGCTTTGAGGACGAATAGTGGTGACAATCGCTGCACGTATAGTTGAATAAGCACAACTTAGGCTAGAGACACTAATGTACCGAGCAAAGGATTGAATGATTGCTCACAGTTTAAGCTTAGCACTGGAGAAAACTGAAGCAGGTATTTTCATAAAGAACAGAATTTTCAGAGTAAGGACAATCAGCATTGGGGAACTGCATGATGAGTCAAAAGTAGCTTTGAAGAAACTCATCTTTGAGTCAATTAGAGCAATGGAGAGTAGAGGTGCAGTGGGTGTATCAATACTTAGTCAACTAAAGGCTTACATAAGGGAACTTACCTCATCATGATCAGGTCCGTACAGTTTTTGGTATTTTACAGCTCGAAAATATGACGTGACGCCCTCAACAGTGGCCGATAATGTTTGACATATGTTCAACGACGTGGAGCGTCAAAAATTACATTTGCACATCAGACAGTCTCTGAGTTGGTGATGGTGATTATTGTAGACGTGATATTCATTGCTCAATCCGCGAGAGAGTGTCATGAAATCTACTTGCACAGACACAAAGATGGTAGAGAAGCAGCCGCACACGAAGAGATACAATGCTCATTTACCGATTGGCAACAATCTTAGGAGAACGACACAAAGGGTAGATGGACCACATACCTTCATCTGAGACCACGGCTTATCAAAGAGTGGGACTGTCTTCTATCTAACTGAGCTGTTGATTGGCAATGGATATTTCCAGTCTTCCCTACACAAAATTGATAAGCTACAGTCTTTCAATTGCGTCAATTTCTGGAGAGGTCAACTAAAACTGCGATACATTTTTGGCATGCAAGAAATGGGGTAGACACAGTGACTACTTTGAGGAAATTGGAGAGTGTTTTTCAGATCAGACTAGTAAGTAAATGAAACTATGTGACATGCCACGTTTCAGTAGTCTAATAGGAAAGTACAAAGGCAGTACGTAGAAAGTCGAGTACTCCCACTCCTTTCCCGCTAGAAGTCAGATCTATAAACTACAAAAGTTACAAAAATCTACGAGAATCTAACTGAAGAAGGCACTGATGACAAAACGGGTACTTTGTATGAATCTTATGAGAAGATTGTAGAAATATAGGAGACAGCAAACTATGCAAAGCTCCTAGCAGAGGCTGTGCAACCTAGGAAGAATCAATTGAAAACCCTGGTCGTACAGCTTACTTGCTGATACAACTGGAGGCTAGAAAAGAAGAAAGAAGAACCTGGAACCTAGTAAGACGCAGGTAACAAAAAATGCAATTTAAAATGCAAATAGACTACCTCCATTGATTCAAATTTCTGGGCTTTGATGGTATTGTTTCTGATATGGGCAAGTAAAATTTAACAAATTGATTCTCTCCCCAAGGCTGATCTTTACATCAAGCCTGGCACAACTATACAGTATATATCTTCACCTAGTTAGAATTATATATATTCCAAAAATCCAGGAAAAATTTACTACTCTGAGCCTAAAAGTTTCCGCGCTATCAGTCTTACGTCAACTGATGCTGAAAAAGTTTGTAGACAAACACATAAAACAAACTGCACTGAGAAAGACTAGTCTATGCATCACATAGCATGAACATTAATCGGGAAACTCCTGCAAAACTGTCTTGCGTTCCCTCTTTGCAGGACATGCAAGAAGCCCAAGAAACATTACAGTGGTGGTATTAGGAATTGGTTTTCATATGAAGCTGAATGATTCTTAGCTAAAGATATCCAGAAATTGCTACGATGAAAAACGATTGCCTCTATGTTCCAGGTAGAAGAATGTATCACAACGTGGTGCCATAGATCATAGAAAAAAGTGGAGATCAAGAAAAATCAACCTGTGTAATGATGTCGAGATGGCACTGCTTGCTCTCACCGGGCGTAAAGTAACATGAAAAATTCTCCACGAATTTCTGCAGATGTTGAACTCAGTTGAGAGGCAAAATTTGCTTAGGCTCTTCTGGCTTCCAGGGTACAGTAGAAAGAAAGCTCAGAATCTCTTTCCTTTAGTCTTGAACCATGTATAGAAGTCCCAGCTTACATATCACTCTAAAAGTGAAATGTTTGTGAATGCTAAGTCGGAAATAACATATTCCAGCGAGAAAGTAATGGCTTTAGACTTTGGGAATCCCTAGTGGATGAGAGATTTGAAGACTACGTACTTAAACTACTCGTAAATAGGAGACGTTGCAAGATATGGTTGGAGTAATCGTAGGGGAAAATTTCCTACTCTTCACATGTGCAGATTCGACAATACTGTAGACCGTTATTGTCAATTATGGTTATGCATCTGAATAGACGGCCTCTGCATACCACCGATTGGCTCTGTATGAAAGATAGGGTTTTTGAGTTCAATGAATCGTTGTGTCAGTGCTGAACATCAACTTAAGTAGCTGTATTACACAAACATAAAATAAACAAATAAAAAACAACAAGCCAATAGGATCTTCAGATAATGCAACCAAACAGAGCTAGATAATAATGTACACCCTACGAATTTATAATGGCTTTTCATGCTTTATCAATCTAGTGACACAGAAAAGACTCCCTTTGGCTTACAAACTGCATGGTGATCATCGAGAGTGTATCTGGAAAGTACTGGAGCACTTAGCACAATACCATAAGTGCTCTCTACGCCATACTTTATTGACGTCTCCTGAAGTTTTCATTAAGTTAGAGCTTTATGGCGGCAGTACACACAGGAATGTACTCAGAGGGTTATTATAGTGTATTTTTGCTGGTAGACAACGTTTCTGAGACGATGGTAAGGTTCCCAATGGCAGTAGATCGTGCAATGTAAATTAGGTTTTTTTTAAGAAGTATACAACTTTAATTTGACAACACTTTTTAATGCTACGTATGGTGTGACAGCTGTCATGCGTCTTATAGTTAGTTTCGTTTGCCATATTATCATGAATAGGTTGACGCCTGAGCAACTTCTGCAAATTGTGCAGATTTATTTCGAAACAAAAACGGTTCTGTTCGAGAAACTCATCGCGCACTCCGTAAATTTTATGGCCGACATAATTGTCCATCAGAACAATTAATTCGATAAACCATGAATTGTTTCCGCAGCGCGTTTACTCTCACTGATAAAACGGATCCATAACAGCTGTAGAGCGTAGTTTCAATGAAAATCCAAGTAAGTCCGCTCCACATCATGCTCAACAATTAAACCTGTGCCACTCTACATTACGGAAGATTTTATCGAAGGATCTTGATTTGCAGGCTTACAATTTCCAACTCGTACAGAAATTGATGCCGAATGACCACTGGGCATGGCGTTAATTCGGTGTATGGGCCCAAGAACAAATTGCTGAAGATTTCGAATTTCATAAGAAAATATTGTTTAGCGATGAGGTTTATTTCTGGTTGAATAGCTAGCTACGTCAATAAACAAAACTGCCTGTTTAAAGTAAGGAGTAACAACAAACGGTTGTCCAAACACTATTAAATCCAGAAAAAGACTCTATACGTCTATACCTGTAAAAAAACACCCTTTAAGTATTCAGGACAAGAGCAGTGGCTAGTCCGGATATGCTGATTGGGGAGAAAGTCATGGATCACAGAAATACGTCTATCACCAAAGGTTGAACTGAAGCAGGATGCTGTTTAGTCAGGACACATGGAATTTAAAATTGTTGTGGTTTTCGGCTTTTTTGTTTAAGGAAGAAGTGCTAGGGGTATTAGGTACGTATTTTTTGACGTGAAAAAGGTATGTATTGGTTGAACTGAACAGCGGAGACCAGTGAGGAAACTGAAGAAACGCTGATCTGACTGACTGACTGACAGTTGGAAGCGATTTTTGCTGGAAGCGAAAACCCGAGGGGGGCTGTAGTGCTACAAAGAAGCTTAGGTGTGCATGATATCATTCAATATATAATAGAAATTACGGGTGCGCAAATCAATATTTCAATGGTAACGAAGGCAATTTACTTATCCTCTGTGAATTATTTGGACCTAACAATACCGAATTAAATTGTCGGAATATGGACTGGTTTTCATGCTTTCAAGAAAATAAAGGCTTTAAGAGCCATGAAGTATTCGAAGCATTTACAAAGGAGGGCTGAGAATCCTTGATATTATTGACATGTGGATCGTAACCTTACTTTAGTGTTCAACTTTCTGAATATAAAGTTTCAGAAACTTTCTTTCATTATAATTAACTGGAGTGCTTTCTCTGACAGTAATTGAGAGGATCATGTTTTTGATTTTAAATTAAATTAACGGCTTAGGAAGATGATAATACTGAGTATAAAATATTAAAAAAATAAAAACTCTGTAAGCGAAAAGACAATCTTTCATTAGCTCATTATTATGCTTCGAACATCTTACCCACTTTTATAAGCTTGTAACTATTTATATTATTAGTTTGAAATTCGTGAATTATTTTAATTATTCTACAAAAAGATACACCAATTATCTAGAATTGACTTTAGAAAATTCAAATTGAAAATACGATATGTTTCATGACTTTCGAATCGCTTAACCAAATCGAAGACGCGGAGCACAACATCACTCAATAGAAAACCTCTACCTCTAATTAAGGGAATTATGCAATTCTGTTCAGTTGTAGAATTTGCTGATATCATTCCAAATTAAAGAAGAATTCATATAAATCTTTCGAATAATTGGACGCTATTAATCTCTAAGTATTAGATGAATAACAATGCAACAATGACATGGCTTAAAACGAACATTTTATTGGGCATGAGCAATTTGGGTAATTGAGACGCTCAGCCTTGAGAAAAATTATCTAACCATTCTTTTGCTAAATTCATGCACATCAAAACATTTGAAAAAAAAAAGAAACTACTCATGTTTGTTCTAATATTTATACACTTTTCAATGAAATACTCATCAAACACTCATAAAAACCAGGCGACATCGTTAGCACAAACTATGATCGTAAAATCAAAATCCATTTCACACTACGAGAGAATCTTCAGTGAAATTTTTCTATTCGGCATAATCAACGTATACAAGTGTTAGATATAAAGCAATTGTTATTATAGTTAAACAACTTGCATATATGTACACCGGAGTGCAAGCCAACCGTAAACAAATCACTCAATCACTCTGTGATCTCAGTGGAGCACGAGCACGACAAATTTTTATTCTATAATTAAAATTGCACCTCTATGAAAGCATGAAGTCATTCGCGAGATACTTAGGCACCACTTTAAACTAACATTCGTACTATCTACCGACCTGCATCCACGAGTGCACTATTGGACAAATGCAACACTTAACTCACTTCGTTCTTGGATTTGACTCCATTCATCGAAGGTCTAAAAGTAGAATTGTTAAATTCTATTCTTTCGCTCGTTGCAAATTTGGACCGCGGCGAATTCGGTTTGAATTTAAACCATCCGCGATCGCTTAGTAATAACGACTAACATCAGATTGTTACCTTTGCGCACCTTTTACGCAGTCAGGTCTGGAGCCCGTGGCACCAGCATCAGCGCTAGTTCCACAATCAAGCTCACGTTGAGGATGATGATTGGCATAGATCTGTCGAAGAAGTTCTAGCTTTCATATTTTGGAAGTGATATCTATCAGATATCAGATCGACATTCTGCGAATTCTTATTTGACATAAACGCTTCTTTGGCTACTCGAAAGTTTAATGTTCTTTGATCCTATATTTACAGGTGAGATAATATAATTAATGGTAATTTTTCTTGGGGGAGTGTATTTACCTTTACGCTTCGTGATTTTAATGATGATCAGTCTGGTACTTAAGTTCTTGAGGAAGTCGAGTAAGACTCATTTCACGGCACTGAATTGGAACATTTTGGGTTCAGATAATGAGATGCTAGAGAATAATGAATTTAATGATAAAAAGTACCGCCCCTGAGTCATATCGTGATGTCTTGGAATGAAGTTATTTACATAGTTCCCTAAATCTTAAAAAAATCCACACTGTCAGGGTATATTTGATACACTTCAATTTAAAATTTTAAGAACATTGCCTTTATGGAATCGTTTTAAAGAAAGGGCGGTTATAGTATTTTATATCGTAAAGTGGCATCAGGATTTATAAAGAATGAATGGATAATACAAATTATGGCGGCTTATGTAAGGTCTGGTTTAGGTGAGTTTGTAATTCCTAACTACTTTTATATAAATTCAGTAATAATGATTGATGACTTTATGGCCCGGATCAGACATTACTTTCCAGGTGTTTTAATCAAAAGTGTTCTCACTTCCTTTATTTTTCACTGTGCCTTTTCGGAATCATGTCTTATGCCACATTTACACGCTTGCTGGATCTTGGCAAGCGTCCAGCACCGCCAGGACTGTACAAGACATTACAAATGATTGGACGCAACTTCCACGCTTGCGAGTGCGTTAGTCTGTTATGGAAAGGCAAGTTGTGAACATGTCACACGTTGAATTAGGAGTCGTGTCTATAACGTTAGGCTTATAGTCCAGTCAAATAAGACTTCGAAGGTTACAAAAATTCCCATAGAGGTAAAAATTGGTATGAATGTTCAAAATACTATTATAAATGAATTGTGAAAAGTCCTCATCAATCCCCCTAGTGCAAAAAATTTTATTGATGGTCAAAGTCTGCGAAAATAGGTTTTTCGCGTTTTTCATCTAAACGGTAAGTTTTACAGCAAAAATAGTTCAGACAAAAATTGTAGATCATCCGATTATCTACAAAAAATGTATCCACACTTTTTTTCATAAGTATTGCCATTTCCGTGATATAACGGTTGAAAGAATTGAAAAAATATTTTATTCGTAATATGCACGTTAATCTTCTTTTATACACATTTTTGAACCGTAATACGAGTAAACATATGAGTCCCTATATCTTATACATACAAATTATAAAATTCTTAGAATATAAATGAACGTCAAAAACTCCGCTTCTATTTTCATTTAGTCACATTGGCCTTGAATAACATCTGTCTTCCATTCAATTGTCAAAAGGTCTCATACTCAACAAAATACGGTTAGTCGTGGCTATCGCTTATTTTTGAAACAAAGTTTGTGCACTTAACTGTTTTTAAAAATAATGTCGCAATTCTGCTTTATTTGTAGTCAACCTTTGACTGAAAGTAGGGTGGTTAGTGTTGATCGCGAAATGAAAGCATTAATTGATGCAAGTATTGAAAGAGTTGATGAGTTTTCGAAGTACCTGAAAGACCAGACATCTATAAAAATTCATGTGCAGTGTCGAAAAAATTATACTCGAAAAAGTAGCATTGATGCCGTGAAAAGACGGCGCCAAAAAAAGAAGAAGCTGGTTCATCAAAAATAAGTCCTCCACGCACAAGAGCACGAGTAAGTGAAACTACATTTTGCTTCAATCAGTTTTGTTTATTTTGCGGCAATAAATTAAAAGAAGTGTTGGAGAAGAAAAAAGCATTGCATCACCAACGTAAGATTTTTAAAGTGACTTCACTTTCGTTCAAAGAAAATTGGATCGTAGTAGTCTTTGCGTATAGACGTCTTTTAAATCGCTCCTGTCAAAAGTTTTCAAAAATTAAATTAATTTTTTTAAAAACGTTAGTCCGAAGTTAATTTTTATCGGAATCTTATATTGTCGAAGTAATCGACTCAGGAAATTTCTATCGAATATTTTTACTTCGATTGGTAACGAAAAACAAATTCACAAAGAAAATTTCGCCGCTGGTATGGAGGAGCCCGACGGCTTCCCACCGTTGGGGCAACCTGGGGAAACGACGAATACGAAACTGGCGACAATCACTAAAAGAAAACATAACGAAGAAAACTCCGTAGATGGAGGGTGCAAGCTGCAAATAATAGCGGGCAATCAACAAATGGCCAAATTGCAGAAAGAAAATGATGAACTAAGGCAAGAGATACAGTCTCTCAAGGATCTTTTCAAGCAAGGGATGAAGCCTCAAAAGACGCAGCCACAAAATCAATGGCAACAGGTAACAAAGCCGAAGAAAAGTGCAAAGCAAGTAAATCCAGAGGAAGTTCTAAGTGCTGGTGGCACCAACGAGAGCCAAAATTATTTTGCAGCGCTGGAGGGATTAACCGAAGATATGGAAATCGAAGAAAACATCAGAGGTAATTTTAATCAAGATAATGACGTTAATTTCATTCAATAGTTAAAGAACAAAAATAAGGAGAAAAAACCAGCCCGCAGTTCTGCTGGTTCCTCTGAAAAAGCTTCCAACAAGACAGAAAAAGTTCCGCCAATCAACGTGTTCGGACAAACCGGGAAAGATATGGTTCGGCTTTTGGCAGCCGAAAATAAACTGGCCAATTTCGAAATCAAAAGAGTTAATGCCGAAAAATTAACTATAAGAACGAAATCACTGGTTGATTTTAAGTCAGCCAAAGATGCGCTGATTTCTGGGGAGGTTCCACACTTCACCTATACCCCAAAAAGTGAAAAGAATCAGACCTTCTTGTTGAAGGGTTTGGACAGCGGAGAGGATACGGTCGATCTTCTTCAGGTGCTCAAGGAGGCTGCACCAGATATTGATTTTGTTTCAGTCAAAGCCTTTGCGACAAGAAGGTCGACCATAGAAAGGTAGAATTTACCACTTTACCTGGTACAAATTGCAAATAAGAGCAGTCCAAGTGCCCTTCAATAAATAAGGTACTTAAATTTCAGAGTGGTGAGGTGGGAACGCCTCCAGAAAAGAGAAGTCAACCAGTGTTACCGGTGTCAAAGATTTGGACATTCGGCTGCCAATTGTGCCATGCACTATCGTTGCGTTAAATGCAAAGACGTTCATGCTCCCGGTGAGTGCAAATTGGCTCAGACGGAGCCTAAAGAAAAATTATACTGCGTTAACTGCGGTGTTTTTGGTCACCCAGCATCATATCGAGGATGCTCCCGATATCAAGATGCAAAAGTTAAATTTGCTCCAAAGCAAACACAAGTACACCGTAATATCATACCTTCCAACTTCGTCAAGCCCGGAGTATCATTTGCACTCGCCGCTAGAGGACCAGCAGAAAATGCTGGAAATAATGTAAGTGGCAATAATGAGCGGCTTCTCAAAATTTACCAGCAACTTAATTCTTTATCGGAGAGAATCGACAAACAAGATTCAAAAATTAACTTTGCTTTTCAGCGTTTAGGTCTTTCAAATGCCTAATAATAACTTGTCATCCAGTCATATTCCCATGGATAGGCTTCGCCTCATATCGATCAACGTCAACTCTATCGTTGCTATACATCGACGTGATTATCTCCTTGAATTTGTTGTTAAGCAAAAGCCTGACATCATACTTCTCACTGAAACCCACCTCAATTCATGGCATTCCATGGAATTCAAAGATTTTGCATTCGTAAGAAACGATAGGGTAATAGGTGATGGGGGAGGTGGCACCGGGATATTGGTTAGAAGACCAAAATATTGAAAAAGTCGAATTCAAAAACTTTGAATTTCTTGAAGTGTCCGTCATCAAAATTTCACTGCCAGGTGGGGATAACCTCTTCGTTATCTCTGCCTATGCAACTGGTCAAAATGTTCTCAAGTTCAAGGAGGAACTCAATTCCTTGTTTGAAATACTCGAATTGAACAGGCTGCATAATTATTATATTTTTGTCGGTGACCGGAACGCCAAGCATACATCATGGCTAAACGCCATCAATAATCCAAGAGGTGTATTCCTGAAATCATGGATAACAGAGAACCAAATTGAATACAGGTGCAACCTATATGGGTCGGAGTTCCCAACATACCCTAGGACAAATTCATATTTGGACCTCTGCATTGCTGACGCAAGACTTGAATTCAGCTTTAATAGTCCTCAACGGAAACTGCAGGTGCTTCCTTACGATAGCGACCATAACGCAATCGTAATGGAAATCAATCATCAAAGGGATGATTTCTTCCTCATTCCAGTTCAACATGAAAACCATCGGTTGAATTTCAAATAAACAGACTGGGGAAAGTTTCAAAAGAAGTTTAATCGGGAGTACCAGAAGCAATGTCCTCCTTCTGATGATGGCAACGCTTGCTCAATGGTTCCTAATAACAGAAATCTAACTGACGATGAAATAGATCTCTATTTGTCGAAGTTAGAGAAGCTGACGTTGGAAACGATTGAGAAAGTAGTTCCCAAGATTAAACATCGAAACAATATGGAAGGATATGAAACACCAACCATCGCAAGGTTGAAAAGATTGAAAAGCCTTCTTCTCACACGCGTCAACAATATTTATCGACGATTTTTGGACTACAACTATCCCTCGTTGGCTTTGTTGAAATTACACCTGAAGAATGTCCGGAACTTAATCCGTTCAGGAGTGAGGTCAGCAATCAATGGGCGGGAAACTGAGGGGTATTAGCCCACAGGACCCAGATGGCGTTTTCGCGAAAGTGAATAGCTTATTCCGCAGGAAGTCTCGAGTGAAGGTATCGAATCTTGAAGTCACTAGTGATGAGATAAATCTTCTCGATAGAGCTGGTATCGAAATTGATAGTACGACTCAGGATAGAAATGGAAACAGGATTATATGTGATGGATTGCAGAAACTTGCCCTGATTGGAACACATTTAGAATTGGTTCATCTGCCAAACCCAGAGAGAAGGAATGAAATATTTTCGGAGGTCGTTGAAGCAAAAGTTTCCGACTTCAAATCAAGCCTGAACGGCCAATCAATTCTTCATTTCGATGAAACATTCACATCTGACCTCATACCGAGCTTGAATCTTATTGATTATTTTGTCAGCTATGAAGACTTGTGTTTCATATTTCGCAGGATAAACAACAAGAAATCATGTGGCACTGATGGTATTCCCAATGTAGTTCTCCGACATTTGCCTGAGGTTGCTATTAGGAATTATTGCATATTGTTCAACAACATGTTGAACAATTCATATTTCCCAAATGAGTGGAAAAAGGCTAAGGTATTTCCGATCTTGAAGAAAGGAAAATAATCTTCATGCCCCAAAAGCTATCGCCCAATCAGCTTGCTGCCTAACATCAGAAAGGTGTTTGAAGTGATACTCAACATTAAACATTAAACGCCCACATTGAGAAATATGAGTTGATGCCGAATTGCCAATTTGGTTTTCGTGCCAGGCATTCGACCATACATGCAATAACGAAAGTAACCTCAGACATCTGTTGGAAACTAAATGATAGACAATGTGTTGGAGCATGTCTCATTGATATGGAGAAAGCCTTCGATACGGTGTGGTTAGATGGACTAGTTTTCAAACTTCTTCAGGACAAGTTCCCCAGACACCTTGTCGCCATGATGTGTAATATGTAATACGGGAAATCGTTTGTTGTAACTGATGGAAATCTGACAACAATACGCGAATTCAAGGTCTTGAATGGTCTACAGCAGGGAACAGTTACTGCGCCCCTGCTTTTCTCAATATTCATTCGCAAGCTATTGAACAGCTTTGATTTTAATGTCTCGCCAACGCGATCGTTGGTAGCGTTTGCTGATGATCTGATCATCTATACGGCAGACCGAAAAGCTACAATAGTTAAGAGCAATCTTCAAAAAATGTTTAATGATGTGCAGCTCTACACCGACAATTGGCGAATGCAAATCAATGCGCAGAAGTGCGAAACAATCTTGTTTCGGACAACGCTGCAGGTGGCCAGTCAAGACCTGAAACGTAATTGGAAGGATTTCCACATTATGGCTGGTGAGGGTAGTTCAGAACGGGTTCCACATAAATCCTGTGTTCGATACCTCGGTGTTCATCTCGATCAGTATCTGTACTACACTGAACATGTCAAAATCATGCTCAGTAAGGCACTAAAAGTAGTCATGGCCCTTCGGCGACTCTTTCATTCCAGATACATTGATCAAAAAGTCAAAGTTATTTGTTACAAGACCCTGGTTAGACCAGTTTTGACATACGGATGCCAGATCTGGTACAACCAGAGTGCTAGTACAATGGAAAGATTAAGAGTTTTCGAAAGGAAATGTATTCGTGCATGTACTGACTTGTACAGAAAGCCTGAGACGGATTGGAAGCACTATATATCGAATAAAAAAATTTATCAAACCGCTCAGGTGACAAGAGTCGATATCTTCATATTGAAACTTCTTCGGAATCATATCGCAAGATCTGTAACTGTGAGTGAAAACCCTTGGATTTCACAGCCGTTCCACCCTACAGACGGGTTTATTGTGACTTGCCTCACTACTGGCTTCGTTCCTCCAGAAGCATTCGTGTATTTGGACATGAATCGATATATTTTTGATTCTGATGGCGTCCCAATCATATATCACATATACCGACGGGGCACCGATAAGAAGATAAAATATTCTCCGAATCTGAGTTCACGAGACCAACAATTCCAATGGAGATACTCATTTGCTAGATTCGTTGAGGCTGGTCGAGCTGAGATGGAGCAATCTAGGTATTGGTGGCTGAATGATAATGTCTAAATTATTCGTGTTTATTTTCTGTTTTTGTGCTTTTTCTTGTTACCTAGTTTTTTAGATTCATCTCATTATTGCTACATCTAGTGTTGTTGTTTATTTGTATTATAAATTAGGTATAGGTTTCAATATAAGTTAACGTTTTTTTTGTTTTTTTTTGATTGAACTTATTTAGAATTAGGGTATATTAGGTATCGGATATAAGTTCATTGTTGTGTTAGTAATATAAGTAATTTTTGAATAATGCTGGTTGGTTTTTTCTCCTTTTTCCAATTGAATCAAAAAATATGAAATAATCTTAATTAATTTAAATTTGCAAGTGTATTTTTTTCATTAAATGTGTTTAACTGATAACGTATATATTTAGAGAGCCATTCGGGCCATAAAGTTTTTTATAGTTTTATTGTTTGGAATTTGCTTTATGTTCTTTTAAAAATTTATAACGATTAGTATTAAATAAAGCGCTTTTGACTTTGACTTGGCTTTGACTTTGTGTTGATGAATTGTTTGGTTTATGATTGAAACGGGAAGGTAGCAGATGATGGAGATAGGGAAGGTTTCTAGGAATCACTTTTTTTGTGTCTCTGACCAAGATAGCTTTCTTGGTCAACTTATTGACTAATTGGATGATTGGTTGTTTGTTTGTTTTATCAGATCTTCATCTTTTATGTTGTATTTTGTATCGTCGAAGCTACTTTTAATTTAAAGAAAGTGATGAGTATTAAATCGACTCTAATATACATTTAGGAACAGCAACGTGAATAAGCGGGTGATTTCTCTTGGCCTGGACGATGTACTACGACTCGTTCTAAGTTCTCATTCACTTCTTTCCCTGATGTCTTTTCCAAAATTGCTTCAGCTGATTCACAGAATGCTCGATCTATGTTTATATTTAACTTGGCTGAGGTTTCCATAAAACGGATACAATGTTCACGAGCAATCGCTTCACCTCGTTCCCTGCTCACCACACGTTTGTCTGTCATGTCACATTTGTTGCCAAGAATCATTTTCTCGACATATTCGTTGGCCTTCTCATCTATATTTCGGAGCCACTTCACTATATTCTCGAAACTTTACTCGTTTGTTATATCATAAACTAACATTATTCCCATGGCACCGCGATAGTACGATGTGGTAATTGTGTGGAAACGTTCTTGGCCAGCTGTGTCCCATATTTGCAGTTTAATCTTTTTACCACGCAGTTCAACCGTTTTTATTTTGAAGGCAATTCCTATCATCGATATAAATGTCGACGTGAATGCATCGTCCGAGAACCGAAAAAGAATACAGGTTTTGCCAACGCCTGAATCACCGATCAGCAACAGTTTAAAGAGGAGGTCGTATGTTTTCTTCGCCGTTATCTTGCACAAAAGACACCAAAAATGCTTGAAAGAATGCTTTCCTTGTTTCTACACCGAAAAAATTAGCATAACGTCAAACACGAAAAGTCACGGTTGAATTTACTCCAAAACATTCAAATCTAATACAAAACTTTTCGGTGAAGGATTACAAGCATGAAACGGGATTCCTCATTTGAA
Organism: Odontomyia ornata; assembly: GCA_963969285.1. Classification (NCBI taxonomy): domain Eukaryota; kingdom Metazoa; phylum Arthropoda; class Insecta; order Diptera; family Stratiomyidae; genus Odontomyia; species Odontomyia ornata. The sequence goes on from OZ017738.1 coordinate 405,069,372, forward strand.
AGAGCTTGGTCATCCGCGATGAAAACATTCGAATCAAACGATTCAAGGCTAACATCCTCTGAAATTTCAAAATTATCGAACTGACAAGGATTAGTCAAATCAGGAGTGGAAAAACTGTTCCGTTTTGAGTTGTAACGAGGCAAACTCTCGCACGCTGGCTTTTTGAGCCATACCTACTCAATTACTACAGTTGCGACAGATAATGGTGCTTATATGGTTGCTGCAGTAAAAAAAACTCTTAATGATTCAAAACATTTGCCAAGTTTCGCCTTTACTATAAATTTGATAATAGATTCCTCAATAAAAAGTACTTCGACCCCAATTAATAATATTATCAATAAAATTAGGAGCATTGTTAAATGGATTAAAAATAGTGGTATAAAATCGGATCAACTTCGAAAAATGCATATTGATAGTGGAATTCCAGAAAGATACACAAAAACTTTATTCTTGACGTTAAGACACGCAGGAGTTCACTATTTTATATGGTGGATAGGTTTTTATATATGTCAAAAATTGCTTCTCAAATTTTACTTGATGCTACAGATGATGGTCTTGAATTGGTGACCGGAAAGGAAATTGAAATCTTGAAATAAGTAGTCCAGTTGGTAAAACCATTTGAATTTGTCACAAGAGAATCTTCAGGCCAGGATTATGTTATCTTATCAAAAATTATACCCATGATTAATTTTCTGAAATCGCAGCGAACGTCATTTTCATCATCAATAGAATGTGTAAGTCAATTACAAACAAAACTACTGGCTGAATGCAAAAAAGGTTTGGTGTCATTGAATTTAACACAATTGCAGCATTAGTAACAATTTTGGACCCACGCTTTGAAAATCTATTAAATAAAGCGCTTTTGACTTTGACTTTGACGTTATAGTTATTAATATCAATAAATTGTTAATTCTAAATTTTAGCCAAAAAAATCAATCGATACGAGTATGGATCGATTCTTTTCAATCCGATACCGAGTAAGCATCGATACACTATGACCGATACTGGACTGAGTGAAAGTATCAATACCTCAGTGGTATCGTTTCATCCCTAGCAATGTCATTCCATGTGGCTCGCTGAGGATGCTCTCTTCCGCTGCAGTCCTTCACGGACTTGAGTACCACCTTTATACTGTTTTGTGATAAAAGTAAAATTAACTATACAGAATTGATTCCTGGAACATATTAGTGTTGGCAGATGTAACATTTTGAATATGCCATGCGGTGTTCATCCTACGGTTTCACTCACAACGCTTAGCAATTGAAACGAAATGGGAGCAAAGCAGAACGTCCTCGTACTTTATCGCTCACAGCATTAACCATTTACTTATCACTAATCCCAGAAAACATTCAATGAAACAACAAGAATTATACAGATTTAAATTAATTAACAAAATGAACAACTTTATTCTCTTTTTTGTTGCATTTCCCATTACCGATTTTCAAGTTCACTATAACTCTTTCTCCTTCTCTCTTTTTACAATCAATCAGACTAATCATTTCGTTACATATTTTTTGCTGTAAAACATTTCATATCACTTGTTGTCAACAAATTTTCCTAGCAAATTTTATTTATTTTACTATTTCATTTTTTTCAAGCATTTCTTCCTAATATATCGTTTCATTTCATTAATTTGCATCATACTCCTTTCTGTCGTGCCAACTTGACATTCCGTTTTAATATTTCTCTTTCGACTTATGAAATATATAATAAAATTCATTAAAATTAATTTATATACGAGTTCATTTTTTGTTTACATTTAATTTTCTATCAAAAAACAACATTACAACTAAGGAAATGTAAAAAATTTTTTTAGTAATAAGGTTTTTCTTTTCGCTATTCATCATTTCTTTTCAATGTATATATAATTTTTTTTCTTTTGAACTATTAAAGATTTCTTTACATTTCTAAGGAAATTTGTATTTCACGTATTTAAAAAAAATGATTGGTTTGTTAATTTATTTTAATTATTAACCTAGGGATGAAAATGAGTAGGTGAATAGGCTGAATTAAATGCTTGAGAAATCGGCCAAAATATTAACTTAATTCTTCGCCATTTAATTTGATTAAGTGCTAATAAAAAGTATTGGTTAGTTTTCATATGTGGTTTGATTTTACGGTTTCAGGTTGCTATCTATAGTTTGATACGGAGTGTTTTGTAGTTATTTTTGAATTGAAAAGAAAATTGGATGTGTTTACTTGTTTGGGGGATCCGGGTTTAACTTGTGTGTGTTATTGTGAATTTTCTTTTGTTCTAAATGGTAAATTTATAGCTTCATGCAGTCTAACGATTTTTTTTTATTGAATTTCTTAAATCTGTTATGTTCGCTTCAGAAACATTCTATTTTAACGTTTATTGCTGATGTATATGATTTTATTTTCGGCTTATTGATTTAAATGTTTTCTTTTGCAGTTTTGAATCTAAATTAACTTTTCCTATTTTCGTTATTGTTGTGAATTTTCTCCTGTGTGAGTTTTTTTTTTTTATTTTCAATATTTAAATTGAATGGTTTTTTTGCTATTTCATTTGCAGTTAAATTAATCAAATATGTGAAATGTAGTAGTAATAAGAAGAAAAATTTAATAAAAAGAAATGCTTCATGTTTATTTAGTGGAAAGAAGCACAATTTCCGTTTCTTCACATAAGCGCTATTTTTGAGATACTCTGCACTAAGATGGAAATACTTAATCGTAAGATCTTGAGGCGTAAGATACTCAGAGCTAATGCAACTAAGCATATTTTACCTCTCTGATTGTTGATCATTTAAAAAAATAAAGCTGCCTTTTATTACGCAATGTTTGAATAGATAGTACATATATTGTAAGCACGATCACGCAAACAATCAGCCTTATATTGTATTGTATGTATCCGTATATATTCTCGAACAAGGTACGCAAGGAGAAGAGTTGACGAGACAAGCCTCTAAAATTATGTGTTCGAATCGAGACAAATAACATTCTGAGAAAAATAAAAATGGTTCCAGCTAAGCTATTGTAACAATTTAAATAAACATAGCCCCGTGGTGCTCAGGAGTCGCAGCTCCTGAAGAGATAAGGTGGTCACTCCATCGAAACTGCTTAGTTTGTTATTTTACGAGATTGGAATTAACTATATCCGTCAAGTTTCCATCCTTTTGGCAGAGATAAGGGGTTCACTTCAGCCACTTTAACATTTTTAGGTTTGACATTCCCTTTGTAATGCAACGACCTTCTTCGGAGAAAATAACGGTTATTTTTTGTAGAATGTTTGCATTTGTCTCAAGCCTCCATATCCGTTAACTTTAATAAGACAAAAAAAATTTTAATTGCTGTAGAGTAGCTTAATTGACACATAATAGAACATTTCTAAAGATAATAAAAATTAATCGGTACGTCTCGTAGAGTAGGGGACCCCTGATAAATATTTTATAGAGTAGCTTCGTGGCTCGACAAGAACCCAACTCGTGTGATCCCGTAAATAGCTAGTCGACAAGCACACGTACGCGGTCGTTAAGCGAAGCTAGTCAGCGGAGCTTGGTCTTGTTTACAGCTCGCAGACACTTTTGCCAGACAATCGGCACCCGTGTCTTACACGGATTTTCAGAAAAAATTCTTACGCAATCATGGAATTAAAAGAAGTATCTCGATGACAGTAGTTACCTACTGAAGGACAAAAAGCTGATCTAATTCATCTTTTGCGCAAAGCAAATCTATTAGACGGGTGGATTGACGAGATTCGACAAATTACACTCATGTCAATGTTGCTGAAAAACTTCGACCTTTAGGCGAGCGATCAAATTGTCAAAGATGAAGCAAATAAGCCCGGCTTTACGCAGGCGTAAACAAGATTACGACCTTTTTCAATATTCACGATTGCTAACGCCTGCCTTAGATCCACATGGGCCAACATTGCACCCATGCTCATTGTTCATCTGATACACATTTTTTCAATATATATTTATGTTATTTTCAGCTGTGGTCAAGTGAACATATATGAGATACGCATCTGGACTGGTTTCATCCTGAGACCAAGAACGTAATTCCAATCTCCTATACGAGATCTTTCCCCTTGATTTATCGATAGATGAATTTTTGTCTTGAGATTTAGGGAAATTTCTAAGGTGCATAAGATAGGTATGAATTTGTTGCAGTGCATATGGCTAGGTCGTTAGGTTAGTTTCAAGACTCAGGTGCCTTGCTCTCGTCTAAGAAAACTGAATTTATCTGTTTTGTTTGAAGTCAAGGCATGGATGAAGTTTATCATGCAGCAGCTGTCAAGCAGAGAGAGTCGTATTTTTAACATAGGGAGAGAGAGAGAGAGCTACTGCAACGAGAATAGACTTGTTGAAAAAGGGCCCCTCCCTAGCCGAGTAGACCATAAAATGTGACATCTCGCCCACAAATGAGCATCAAAATATATTGAATAAATTTAATTGAACAGGAGTTAATTTTGAGTGGTGAGGAACGCAAGTAAATCTGCCTCAGACAACTAACGGGCTTGATGATAGTTCAGCTTCAGAAAGAAGCCTCCCATTGGTATCATTTGTGAGCAAAAAAGTATTCGATGACGATCGATGAGTTGCTCAGAGATGGGAGTGATACTTGATCAACAGGTTTCGAGGCTCGAGCTGAGGAGAAAATTCCAGGTTAAGGAATGGTGCCAGAATGAAATATTTAGCGATTATATTCGTGACTTGCTTATTCTATGCAACCGGGTTTCCGTGACCAATGAAGAAATGGTGGACTATATCGCAAATGGAATTCCATCTGAACAGTTAAGAGATCAAGCTCGAACGCATTCATTCAATTTAGGCAAGGAGCTATTGAAAACTTTCCGGAAATTCAATTTTCCAGTTTCAAAACAGCATGATTCAAGACGTAATCTCCCAATGAAAAAGAATTTGAAACGTAAGTTACGAAGGGAGCAACTTAAAGAACCTCAAGTGACTATATCGAGCAAAGAGCTTGTAGAAAGAAGGAAATCAACTTCTCCAGGCAATATCAAGTATTTCCAATACTAAGAAATGAGCAACTATGCAAAGCATTGCAAAAAGTCAGCGAAGACAATCGATCACGGTCGATTATGCAAGGGAAACTCTGCCCAAACTGAACAATAGCAGGTTGGGTGCGTAAGCAACGATTCCAAGCAGGAGTACTCATCCGCAGATGAAAAAAGTCTTGACGAGAAGTTCATGATGGTGACGACAAAATACTATCTGTCAATATGAACACCCTAGCAAGCAATAATTTGGAGAAGATTGCACAGTTTGATATTACGAACGCAGGTAGGTTCTTTTAAACGGCGAGAATAAATAAGGGATGTCCAATAAGTTGTATCTAAGACAATATGATAGTGTTTAATGCATATAACCTAGGAATGGTAGCTGGCAGTTATATCATGTACTAATCAAATCTAGATTGTTCATAATTGGGGTGGTTTTTGCTCGGGTTACTTTGGAAGATGTTTTCAGAAAATATACTCTTGGGGTCATGGCTACTGGAGCAATGTCTCCTCCTGCTTTACTGGGTAGAGACATGTTAAAGTTGTTTGGGTACAAGCTTAAAAACTCCGATGTATAGTATAACAAAATAGAGTCGAAAATATTGAATATTGAGGTTGGGCCAGAATCTTCTACCGTTAATTTTTGCGCCAAATCGATAACCTCTGAATCTTATCACGTTAAATTTGAAAAAATATTTACCAAGAACTATGAAAATTAGGAAATGCCAAGCACTCTGTGGGTGCATGCTGAAGCGCATATTATTTTGAAAAGTGGCCAGCTCGTTCAATTTGCTCCTCCTAGACTGGCATATGCGAATAAAGCCAAAGTCAGCGAAATAATAGCGAATGGCACTTGCCTTCTGACTTTTGGGGGCCGCCATTTTGAATGCATGCATTTGATTTTGGATTATTTTAAATCTTTGTATGCTAGAACCTCATCAATCACAGAGCCAAATCTCGTTCAAATCGGAGTTTCACTCTAGACAGGGCAAAATTATTCAATTTTTAGTGAAAATGGCAGCTAAAAATATTGGGATTAAAAATTTCGACTTTTTTATTTTTCATTTAATTTAAAAAATTTTCTGCATAATACAAGAACTATGTACAAAGATCAATAATCTCAAGTTTCATCAAAATCCGTTGGAAAATGTGACTACTAGAGGGCTATGAAAACGTGAAGAAGTCGCATATTTAATCCGCCGCCATTTTGAAAATTGCACATGCATGATCACCAAAATGTCTAGATCTTATTGATTTCTATCTTAAAATCAAGTTTCATATACATCGGATCAAAATTGCGACTTTTAAAAGACTTTAAAATTTTGAGCTTCAACTGGCCGCCATTTTGTTTTTTGCAACTTCACCTCAAATTTTTTTGACATAACTCTTTAGATACTTATAGTTTTTATCAAACTACCGAATTTCATTAACATTGGTTGGAAGCTTTGGTCAAAACTACAATCACAAAATTTTGTACGTTTTTCGACTTTTGAGCGGCCGCCAATTTGTTTCGACTTTAGATTTTTTATTGTGGGATTTATCACATATTTCTCTCGAGAAATTTACCTAAAAATTAGCATTAATATTGTCAATAATAAATCTTGATAGAGTGAAAAAATCAATTTCTCATATTTATGGAACACGAAATGAACAACCGGGGTAGAACTTGTAAGGTGTGAAATAGTCTGCATCGTCTCCCTCGAATGATTGTTGGCTTGGACCGCTTTTTATACTGTGCTTGCAGGTAAACATAGGCCTCCTGAATATAACTCCGTGATATTCTAATCACCCTGCTTAATAAATGTTTATATTCTCGTGCAAGTGTACCTTTAAACTCGAAAAGGCGATAATGATTGTGAGGGCCCGATTCCTGTACGGTTAAGGTTTTGGTTTCGCATGGTGGGAGCCTCGCTTGTTGGAAAAAAAATCAATTCGTACGATCTACATAGATATATGATGAAGAATAAAAATAACTATAGTGGAATTCCGCGTATCGTTAGCTCATAATCATGATTTATTTATGGTGGGAATGGACAGGCTACATCAAATAGATGCAGCAGGGGAGTTTGCGCGGAGTTTTTGGTGGCATTAGAGCGCATTTTTCAGATTACGACGTCTCTTCGAGTCGGTGAATGTGGAAAGGGATATTCTATCTTGTATGAATATAGTTAACCACTCCAAGTTATATCTCATGGAAAAATAGGTGGTGCACGTTCCCCAAACCAAGTGAAAAAGAAAAAACGGAAATTTTTTCACGTAAATGAAAAAATTTGGCCGTCACATTGCAGACGACAGAAAACATGAATTTTTGTGTGGTGAACTGGGAAACTAGTCAGCAGTGCGTTTGAATAAGTCGGGGATGTGGGATTCATAAAGTATTCACGATATAATCTTCAAGTGGAAACTATCTTGCACACCTTGTGACATAACAGTAAAATTCAGCCTAAAGGTCACGGGGCTGTTTAGTTGTGAATTTTAATAAGAAAATGTATGAAGTGTGAGATGAGATCGATCGTCAATGTAAATATTCCCCGCTAGATCTGACTTTTACACTGGAATATCTGATTTCGGGCAGTTTCTCGTCAAATTTGCTGCATGTAATATTGTGTAATATAGCAATGGGCGGTAGTTCTTGGCAAATACCGCGTAAGCTGCGCCTTCACCCTGATAACGCAAATGCTTTTGGCCATGACGATTCCAAACATGTACTGTTGTAGAATTTTGATTGCGGTGTAGAGCGTACTCCGTGTTCATTGGGCTGAGGAAGTATGTTCCCACTTATACCATGGTACCGCGCAAAACTTTGAATCCATTGCATGTGGCGGTTCATTGACGCTGGTTGGACAGTTCTGCACATTTTTTGGAGCATACGAGTAATAACACTAGGGCTTTTACTCCTCCCCAGTTGTTTTTTTGTTGATATTTTATCCGAGTTCAACCACAAAAAAAGAAACTTGTAAACTTGAACGGGTATAAGACCCACCACCTTGGCTGGCCCCTCCGCAAATGAGCTAGCGATCGGATAAGCTTTTGCCTTTTCTGCGTTTCGGAGGCTCTCGCCGGGATGCCAAAGCCAAAGGATAAATTAAGATCCTTGATCCAGCTGGGAATAGCGCGAGGGGCACCACCTCCATCTGAATGCCCTACTCTTATTTATGGTTCGTGAACAGTCGTGGTGATGAAGAAATTGACTTCAGTCTCGCGCACGGTCAACTTGGCATTTTCGTTATTTTTCTTTTGTTACTTCTTTCTGTCGGTTACTTAAGCCATCAACACCCATCCCCGGTTTCGTTCGTTTTTCATTTTTGACTTTGGTCACCTGAAAATACGTAAGTGCGAAAAATATTTTTGTAGTGGGTACTTGTGCGGTGGGAAAGAACCCGCCCCACGACAGTGCATAGCAAGCTTTCCAGCTCACTTATGCATCCCTTGACAAGGCCATCTCGAGTTGAGCATAAATTTTGGACTTGCTGAGACAGCAGTGCACCGCTGCAGTCCTATACGGGCATAACATCCACTAACAATCCCCACAGGAGGTAATAAAAGAGCCAACGCTGGTGGGAGTGGTCTCTTGTACAGACTCTTATTGGTCAACGTGGACGGCACTCGGAGATATTAGGTAGATTTTGGACGGATTGGAAGCAAATGACACTAAACGAGGAAAAAAACAGCGTTCACTAAGCAAAGACACCGTTGGATTTAGGAGCGACTTGAAGCAACGTCCGTGCAGGGAATATCTAGTGGCGGAGGATTAATTGGTGGAAATTGGTTTAGCGGTTGGAAGACGGCAAATTAATCGGCATTCGGCAGAGTAAATCAATGAATGGTACCCCACCATAGTTTTTGTAAGGTAATTTTTAACGAATTGTAAAATACATTTAGTTCTCAAATTATAATTGATAATCAAAATAGCCACATGTTATTTTGGATATGACTTGATAATCGGTAAAGTATTCGATTTTTCAGGACAAGCTATGAAAACCAGCCCTTTCAAACGTGGTTCTTGTAGTTGGACTCCTACAATAATACTGTGCAAAAATGAAATTGTTTCGGTCTCAAAATTAGTCCTATCCTATGTCTTCTCGTTTACTGAATGCAAAAATGACCATTTAAAGAACCGATTGGCTCTAGTTTTAGAGATACAATTCACTTTTTAAATTTTGTAAATTCTCTTTGTCAATCTGCGGAAAATTCGTTTTCCAAATTGGCAGCATTGTCAAAATATACATAAATTTTTATTCGTCAAATCATAATTTGACTGCCAGAATATTACTAAGTGTGATACTATTGCGGTAACGGTGAAATTTATAGTATTTCGTGCATATCATCTTGTTTTAGAGTGCTTTAAAGAGAGAGAGAGAGAGAAGTGTTGGAATTTAGTTGATAATTTTTGTTACATTTGTGGCGAAGTAGCGTTTACCTCACAAAAACGCCAATCGACGCCTCTTGTGAAGACTGCATATCAACATTATTTTGGTGTGAAGGTAGGAAACCAAAATAAGCCATGGGCTTCACACATATGTTGCAATTCGTGTTCAATTATATTACGAGAATGGCTGAAAAATAAAAAACGATCCATGACTTTTGCTGTGCCTATGATTTGGCGGGAGCCCACTAACGACATAGACGATTGCTATTTTTGCTCGATTCCATCTATAAAAGCAGGATTGTCAATCAAAAAAAATAAAAACTGTTAAATACCCGAATCTTCTACCAGCTACTCGACCTATTCCACATTCAGTCAGTTCACCAGTTCCTACACCACCCCAGACTTATGAGTTGGTAGCAGAAAATGAACACAGTGTAGAAAGAGAGCTCAACGAGCCTTCAACATCTTCTAACCCTGAAATTAAGGAAGAAAAAGATGATCAACCGCATAAATTGAATCAATCGGAGTTGAGTATCGCAGTAGAGATGTTGATTTGTCACAGAATAAGGCAGAACTTATAGGATCAAGGTTACGGCAATGAAATCTCCTGCAGAATGATGTCAGGGTCACCAAGTACATACAACGTCATAGGGATTTGATTCCTTTTTTTGAAAAGAAAAATAACTTTTCATAGACTCCTTCAAGCTTAGTTTGAAAGCTGTGTTGCTTCATAATGGCAACCGTCTACCATTCATTCCTATCGGCCATGCGGTTCACATGAAGGAGACATGCAAACATGGCAGACCTCCTAGATTCAATCAACTACCTGGAATATAAGTGGAAAATCTGCGTTGATTTAGAAGTGATTGTTATACTCTTAGGGATGCGATTGAGGTATACGTGTTGAGAAGTAAAGTTATCGTATGTCGGTAGGCCCACCGCGCATGCATGAGCGAAACCCAGCATTAAGGCGCCGGAGCCCACTAATTGCGTCACCAGTAATTTTTCTTTAGTTGGTCTGTGACTGTGGCCCACGAGACACGTGTGCAATAAGAAGTTCCTTTATGTAAAACAAATATAGCGTACTCATATTTATTCAAAGTTATCTTTCTCTTCAAACCTATCGTCCCTCTGTCCCGTCAATATCAACTCTGATAACGAACATCAAGAAGTTTGATGGCTCAAATTTTCAAGCGTCGAAATTTCGAATGAACTCGATGCTTATCGCGAACACGTTACAAGACGTCGTTACGGGTGCGCAAGTGATGCCCAAACTCGGCCGATGGCAAAAAGTGGGTGAAAGCCAACGCGACGTCCATGTGCATAGTTTACTTGTCGGTAGAGGATTCTCAGCTCGGCTGTATGCTCAACTGCACTACAGCGAAGCAAATGTGGGACAAATCGGTGAGAATTCATGAGCAAAAATCAGCGTCGAACAAGATGCTCTTGCTATAGAAGGTCCACGGACATCGCATGGATCCTAACGAGTAAGTTGTACAACATGTTTCACGCGTACAAAACATGGCGTCTCAACTGAAGGATCTGGGAGAAGTGGTTTCGGACACGGCCATAATGGTGAAGGTACTTTGCAGCCCAACGGTAAAGTATAATGCTCTCCAGACAGCATGGGACAGTGTACCTGAAGAAAGTCAAACCCTTGATAATCTACTAGAACGATTATTGAAGGAAGAAAGAAGACTTGAAGGTGACGATGACGTCACTCGAGCGTTAGCCGCTGTTAGCCTTGGTGGCAACAAGAAAAAAAAGTTTACCGCAAATCAAGACAATAATAGCGAGAAAAACCGCGAAAGTAGAAAAGGAAAAAGAAAAGGGAAAAGGACAATGCCGGTGAAAATCCTTGTGAGTGTACGTTCGTCGCTTCGACAAGTGAACAAAAATAGCGTCAAATGAAATCGGAGATAGTGCCGAGTAGGGAGGTCGTAGAACGACTCATGGCAGTCGACACAAGCGATGTCTGGATTACCGACAATGGTGCGTCCAGGCATATCACTTGCCGACGGGACTGGTACAGTGAGTTCGAACCAAGCAGTGGCGATTCGAAATCGCTCTGGGACAATGGCGTGTGCAACGTTACCGGTAGTGGCACTATGCTCATCGATAGACTAGTGAACGGTAAATGGTGTGAAGCTTGAATCGAAAATGTGCTCTACGTTCCAAAGATTTGAAAGAACTTGTTTTCAGTCGGCGTATGTTTTAAAAAAGATTTCAATGTTTTGTTTAGAGGAAAGCTAGTAACAAATAACCGCGACAGTGAAGTTTTCGGTGTCGGTGAGCAGCAAGACAATCAGATTTACCGAATGCTATTTGAACTGGAAAAACCAAGTGTTGCGAGTGAAACAAATGTGTCAACTGTCAACTTGCGTGTCTGGCACGAACGAATGGGACACGTAAACAACAAAGTTTTGCGCAAAATCACGCAAAAAGGGCTAGTTTGAGGTGTGAAATCAGCGGACATTGACAATTTCTTCTGTGAATTGTGTGCTTTTGGAAAAGCACACAGGCTACCGTTCAAAAAGAATGAGACAAAAAGGAACACGAAACCGGGAGAACACATACATTCGGAGGTATGCGGACAATTCTCAACAGACTCCATCGGTGGTGCAAGATTCTGCATTGCCTACAAGGATGATGCATCGAGAATTCGGTATGTTTACTTCATGAAACACAAGTCTGAATGCCAGGAAGCTCAGGAAGAACCTGAAAAAAAAAAACAAACAACCAGAACATCCTCGAGAAGAAGATCAAAATCAACCAGATAATGACGGACAACTGCGGGATCGTGCAAACATCCGACGACCGATAAGGTTTCAGGAAACGATGAATGGTGCCGAGGCAGAAAATTGGCCCGAGGAGATTCAGGAAGAGTTTGACGCGCACAAGCAGAACGAGACTTGGTCAATTGTACCAAGGAAAACGATTCGAAATGGGTGTTCAAGGTTATATGAGACACGTCAGGTGACGTATACCGGTACAAAGCGAGACTTTGTGCACGAGGATTTCAACAGAAAGAGGTACTCAACTACACGGAGACCTTTTCGCCAGTCGTGAGATACGACTCGCTGAGAGTTCTATTGGCCATGGTGGCGGAACAGGACTTGGAGCTCACACAGTTTGACGTTAAAACAGCCTTTCTTTACGGCGAGCTGAAGGAAGAGATCTACATGTAAATTCTGGAAGGACTCAACGTCAAGAAAGAAGAAAAACGTGGTTACGTGTGTAAACCGAACAAGTCCTTGTACGGCTTGAAACAAGCACCCAGGTGTTGGAACGAAAAGTTTCGTGAGTTCTTAGAGAAATATCAGTTTCGCGAAATGGAAGCTGACAAGTTTATCTTTCAAGGACAGGTAGACGGTGTAGATGTGTTTTTAGCACTTTTTGTAGATGACGGACTCATCGCAGCATAAACAAGTAAAGCCCTCAAGTCGATTATCAAATCATTAGGTAATACGTTCAAAATTACGATCGGGGATGGAAAGTTGTTTATCGGGGTACAAAAAGAATGAAATCGAGTAAAGAAAACCATGATCTTGCACCAAGAAGCGTATGTGAAGAAAATTCTCAATAAATTTAAGATGATCGATACAAAAGCAGCAAGTGTGCCTGCCGATCCACACGCGCGACTAGATCCAAACGATCGCGACGATGAAAACTCAAGTACGATACCGTTTCGCGAAGCAGTGGGCTCGTTAATGTTTCTTGCGGTTGTGATGCAGCCGGATATTGTATATTCGGTGAATTCAGTTAGTAAATTTCTTAGCAATCACCACGAGAGCCACTGGCAAGCGGTGAAACGAATCTACCGGTACTTGGTCGGCACAACGAAGGTCGGGATAATGAACAAACGCGGCGGGAGTAACTCGGAGTTACAGGGGTTTTCAGACTTGGATTTCGTAAGTGGCGTGGAGACACGTAGATCTACCACGGGGTCTGTCTATCGAACCGGATTGTGACATGGCCGTCCCAAAGAAAAAAGTTAGTCACACTCAGCTCAACGGAGGCTGAGTACGTCGCGGCAGCAGCGGCTGTGAAAGAGGCCATTTGGCTGAGAAAATTGTTAAACAATCTCGGGAGCCCACCGGTAACTGTGACAGTTCTGCGAGTAGGCAATCTAAGTGCAATCTGATTAATCAAAAATCCGGAGTTCCACAAGCAAACCAAGCATATAGACATTAAGCATCACTATGTTCTCGAAACTGTAGAGAGTGGGGAAATATCGGTAGAATATGTTCCTACGGATCAGCAGCTAGCTGATATATTTACCAAAGCACTCCCAAAGAGACAGTTTCAGCATCTATGTAACGGTTTAGGCATAGGGTCCTCGACGCACTCAACCGGTGGGAGTGTTGAAAAGTAAAGTTATCGTACGTCGATAGGCCCACCACGCATGCGTGAGCGAAATCCTGTATAAAGGTGCCGGAGCGCACTACTTGCGTCACCAGTAATTTTTCTTTAGTTGGTCTGTGACTGTTGCCCACGAGAGACGTGTGCAATAAGAAGTTCCTTTATGTAAAACAAATAAAGCGTACTCATATATATTCAAAGTTATCTTTCTCTTCAGACCTACTGTCCCTCTGTCCCTTCGATAATCTCAACAATACGAAATACTGTTGCTTTTTATTTATGTGGGATATTAGGGATAGAAAATCATATTATATTTAAGCAGATTGGCCTGCAAGAAATCTTAACCCTTGTGAGAAAAAGGTAATTGCCGAGCCACTCGTAGATCCAAAAAATGTTCTACTTCCACCCTTACATATCAAGCTGGGCTTGATGCAGAAATTTGTCAAAGCCATGAACCGAGAGGGCCAGGCTTTTAAGTACTTAAGCGACACATTTTCTAAATTAAGTGATGCAAAGGTCAAGTAAGGTATCTTTGTTGGGCCAAAAATATGTTACGTCAACTTGTAAAGGACATTGCATTCAATTTAGATTTGCAAGGGAAAGAAAAGGAAGCTTGGGAAGCTCTCAAGGGAGTTATACATGGATTTTTAGGGAACAAGAGAGATGATAACTACCCTCAATCGGTTATCGAACTTCTACAAGAACAGCACCAATTCGGCTGCAATATGTCTCTAACAATTCATCTTCTCCACTCCTATCTTAATTTTTTCCGACCTAGTTGCGGAGATGTTAGTGATGAACATGAAGAACGGTTCCATCAAGATACTTCTGTGATGGAACGAAGATATCAGGGCCACTGGAATGAGGCAATGCTTGCAGTTTACTGCTGGTTTAAATGTAGAGATGCTTCAGAGGTCACTTACAAGAGGAAAGCTAAAAGATCATGATCAAAGGAATTAGTTGATTCTTCGTAGATCTAAACACCTGGCAAGTCTTTTTTGAAGAATTTTGAATTTAAATATCATTAATGATAGTAAAATCACACTTTAAATTTTGTTAGCATATGTAATTCATATTCACCAATTTCTTAGAAACAATAATTTTCATCATTTACATATAAAAAATGTAGAGCTATTAATTTTTTTTGTCATATTCGTTTTTCTTAACTCAAAATTAGTAAGAATTGACTCATGAAGTAAACGAAACGTTCAACTTTTTCTGCGCAGCGTAAGCGGAGGAGGAGTAAATTGAAGTGCCCGTTTTATTATGTTTCAAGGGTTTGGTATGAGGTTCGCTTATTGTTTTTCAAGTGCTTGGAATTCGGTTCGCTATTTAGCTTGGGTGAAGAAAATGTTCTAGGAGTTCTAGCCATTTAGTGATTGTGGGCGATGCTTGTATGATTGGTGTCAGAGCGTGTATGGTTGTTTCCTGGAGCCTCAAATTCGCCAATCGGCTCCAGGAGACGAGTGACGAGTGACACGAATCTACCACGGATTAGCCGGGGCCCCAAACTTGCTAACTAGAATCGATTGCAAGAACGTAACAAGATGACTAAAGGGGGTCAAAACGCGTCTGCTTACTCAAAAGCGCAAGGTCCAACGTCTTTTCAAGAAAAAAGAAAATTGACCTGTGGATATCAACTAAACAAAATAATTGGCTATAACCTTGTTGTTCAAAACTCAATTATTATGAAGTTTTCAGGATGTATGCACCTATTACTAGGACAACTGGATGTGAATTTCAGCCAAGTTTGAGGGTGCTCTTTAGATACTCAATCATGAAAATTCTGGACAAGACCTTTCATTTCATATCCATATTGGCTACCTTTCCAAATATTTAAGGGGCCACTTCTATATATTTGGAGACCGCCCTTAAAACTTTTTTTTTATACCAAAACTTTGAGGAGTTTGTCACTTTTGAATTAAGTACAAAATTTCATGGCTGTAGCTGTTTCAGGTTCCAAGAAAAATTGATTTGACGCATGGATGGACAGACGGAGGGACACGCAGACAGACAGAACGCGAAACTAATAGAGTTTTGTAATGATATTGTGCAAGGCTCCTAAAAGTATTCGAATTCCTAAGGTGAGGCCTGAATTTGTTCAACAGCTTTTTATTTACACTCGTTGAAAATTCAGGTATATTTCCTAGAATTTGTGAGAAACTCCGTTGATACTTCCTTCCATAAATACATAAAAGCTCACAAATATTACGCAAAACAAATGCTAAAAATTAAACATGAAAAAATATGCTAACTATTACTGTTACTTATTCTATAGAAAATAGCTAAAGGACATCGTTGTCTCGGTTTAAATAAAACATAAACGTTCGACAACATTTCGTTTAACTATAGTACCCATCAACATAGACATTATGTAAAAAAACGATCACTGAATCTATTTACTATATTCTGTACTTTCATTATCAAGTAGATTTCAACTAAAGAATTTGACTATTATTTGATTTAGCTGTAATTCATCTATATGTTATATGAATATAATTAACAAATTTTACTATTAAATATCATGTTTAAATAGTTAAACTCTGCTCTGTAGGTATATATATTGTTTACGAGAGTGTATCTGTGTGTTTGTGATTTGTTTTGTTATTGTTTATTTTTTTCCTTTTTAATTATTTTCGAATTTCGTTTAAATTTACAAAATTTTCTTAAGTTTTCCTTTTTTTCACTGGTTTTGTTGCATTTAATGATATTGATTTTTAAATATTTTATTTTACATTTCAACTTTTTCGCCTCGCTCACCTCATTACTTTCAACAAATATATCCAACTTGCTTCCCGTGTGAACATGTTCTTCTGTGTATGTAAGTGTGTGATTGCTATATAGTATTAAATTAATAATGTTTTATCTTTAAGGTTTTACGCAAGTTTACATAATTTGAAATTTTTATATAAATTCACTAATTTATATAATTCTCATCTGTTTGTTATTTTGTTGCAATCGTTTAAATATATTTGTTTGTGAATATATTTTTAATTATTTTTTTTTTTAAAGGTTTATTTCATCTTATTTTTGTTCTTTTTTTAAATATATATATAGTTTTTAAGGCAATTAATTCATACAATGTATAATATATAGAATTCATTTTCTTCTTTTTTTAATTTATTTTATTTTGTTGTTCGGTCTTGTATTCTAATTTCTTAATTTTGTCAGCATTATATATTACAAAATTTCTCGTAACTTTGTTGTCTTTAAAGTTTAAATAAAGTACATTTTTAATTATTTGAATTTTTATTTGTTATATATATATATAGAAGCACCCATACATTTATATGAAATCTTCGTTCTGAATATTTCCTCTACAATTTTACACACATAATCTGTTCCGCTTTTTCACTTGTATCATGTGTTCTATTTGTTTTTGTCAATTTGTTTGTTTGTTGTTTGTTCGTGTTGTTTGTATGTCATATAGATTTTTTCTATTTGAGTGAAGACACTGTTCTATTACATCATTTCTATTCAGTTGCTCTCACACATGCAGTCTATAGTCTTAAATGTTTGATTTTAAATTACATTAAGGTCTGTATAAAAGTTTAAGTCTTTGTGATGAATTCATTTTCTTCTTTGTAATTTTTTCGTATTACTTATTCCTAAATTAAAGATTCAATTTCTTATTTTTTTCAATGGTAAGCCTAATTTTGAAAATTAAAATTACTTGGTAGTTTTCATATAAAATTGAACACGTGTGGACAATTTACATTGAAATTTTGAAATTTTTTGTCATTGACATAGAAAAATGCTTAATTTTTTGTGTAAATTGAAATGAGAAGGTGGTTTGAGATTCTCCAGTTTGTTTGCAATGAAAAGGAAATTAAATGAAAAAATTTCTTTATTCGCCACAAGTGGAAATTAAAATAAAGGCTGTTTTTTTTTTATTACAATAATCTATGACTGGATAAAATTATTATTTATTATTAAAAATGCATCTAGTCTTTAGCATAGATCTGTTTTGTGCATAATTCATGTTAAGAAACGTGAAATAAGATTGCATTTGAAATCGTTTGATTTATATTGTATCGCAATAGTGTAAACAAATCCTTGGTAGACGTCAAACTCGCTGCGAAAGACACGCACTTTTAAAAAAACATAAATGTATTCATTCGTGATGTCTTTCTCTTTATCCTATTAGTTCTAAGGGCAGTTCATCTTTGACTCTTGTATCGAGCAGTTGATATTCCATTCTAAGTTTTCCTCACGAATTTTCATATGCATTTCATTTAAAATTCATCAGGTTATGGGCCGATGTTTCACCTTTTTTTTGACCTGAAATATTTGTAGCGCCTCCGCCTCCACAGTCTCGGCGTGAAGAAAGAATTATACCAAGGGAGATTCCGCGCGCCTTGGTTAGGATGCAAACACTCGCACATGGAGAGTGTGGACAAGTCGCATCAGGCATCATAGACGCGGTTCCCTTTTGATCGTCATTCGCTCCTTGGCACCGCTTGGATTCTTTGGAGTGAGATGGAATGAAAAGCGAGTTGCGATACATGCGTTGCAGCAAGTAGTAGTCTATGGCACGAGCAGTAAGACGCGCCTTTCTTTCTACATTCATCCAAGTCTAACTTGTATCTTGTGAAATGTAAATTGTAGTTTCTGCTCGCAAATAAATTTATTAGTGATAATGAAGTACCATTTTATGATCCAAAAGTGGTGACCCCGTTTTTAAAACAAAAAACAACAGAAAAGCAAAATACTGTGAACTCATTCGGCAGTGTGAATTGTACTCAGTGCTTATGTCAGACGGTAACTCGAAAAACACTCGCAATTCCAGTTAAGTAAATTATCGGCAAGTTCCAAAATGAATGTGGAGAACCACGCCAAGCAGATATCAGCCTAGGAACGAGATCATTTGGCTCCGGAGCCCGCTGGACAGCAACAGGTGAATGTAGTGAGTAGCTGCAAATCGTCGTCATTTTGGCGATCGAGTCAGATTCAGATTTTTCAGATTGATTCACAGTTTCACGTGCACAAAATAGCTTCGGACTCACCCTCAAGTATCACCTCGTTGTCGGATCACTGGATTTTAAAACAGTTGCGGACATTTCTGACATTCTCCGTACGCCGCCAGTGGCAGACAGTTATAACACGCTGAAGAAAGCCATAGTTTCGCGCCTGACCGATTCACCAGACGCGCAACAATTGCGGACATTTCTGACATTCTCCGTACGCCACCGGTGGCAGACAGTTATAGCACGCTGAAGAAATCGGAGATAAAAGGCCATCGCAACTGCTGCGCCACATGCGGTCACTTGCCGGCACACATGTTGGAGATGACGTCTTACGAACAAAGTGGTTAGATCTTTTACCACACCAGATGCGCTGCTCGCTGCTGTAGCTGATGAGGCTCATAATATAGGACCATCTATCATGGCAACTTTTCCATTTCGAATTTCAACGCCTTCGTCCGGCTATGCATCTCCGCAGGCTCCGCCTGATCTGCTATCTGCAATGCGACAGGCCATCGCCCAACTCACGAACATCACTCGCGAGCTCCAATTAAATACGAGAGATCTAGATTAGAGAAGCCGTTCAGTATCACACAGGGGCCGTAAATCTCATCCCGCTCCTCTACACCAGGCTCCAACGAAAAAACGGGGTATTTTTGGTACCACGTGAGGCACGGCAAATGCGCGCAACAATGCAGGCAGCCTTGTTCCTTCTCTGCTCAGGTACAGCCACGCTTCAGGAAAACTGAAGAAGTCAGCGATACTTTTGGCGGCCGTCACCAGCAACCCTTCAGAAAGCCGCTTTTACGTCCTAGATGGATTTCTCGTCGACTCAGGATTTGAACTCTCTATCATTCCCAAAAACATCAAGAAACTGCTTCAAAAACAGAGTTTGATTCTTACTGCAGTCAACAGAATGCCTATTGCAACTTTCCGAATAAGATAGCTCAGCTTAAACCTTGGTTCACTCCTCCCTTTTCAGTGGAGCTTTATCATCGCAAACGTGCAGACGGAAATTCTTGGAGCAAACGCTTTGAAACACCACGGACTTCTCAGAGATCACCGCTTACTAGATGGTCGCACCAATCTTTCAGCACCTTGCTTAATTGGTCCAGTTCTAGAAGTGCACTGTATTATAATAGCTGCACCCAAAATCATGCCTCACGGATCTCTAAAAGAGGTCCACGCAAAGCTTATCGACAATGTTGCCAAAAGCTCTGCTCAATCTGGAGAGATAGCAGACGTTCCTGATCCACCCGTTCGGCACTACATCGTTACAAGTGGTCCGCCAGTATTCACCCAACCACGTTGACTCTCAAGTGAACTACTTAGCGCAACTATAAAGGAATTCAGCGAATCGCTAGAGCGAAAAATCATCCGCCCTCAGCGAGTCAGTGGGCCAGTTCTCTTCACATGGTGCCGAAGAACAATGGAGGTTGGCGAGCTACTAGTAAATATCGCCAGCTCAACGCAATCACCCGCCCCAAACGTTACCCACTTCCAGTAATAGAGGACTTGCTGCAGGATGTTCAAGGTAAAGTGTTTACGGTCATCGACCTTCACAATGCTTTTTACCAGATCCCGATCTCACCGGAAGACATTGAAGAGACAGCAGTTACGACGCCTTTTAGATTGTTAAGTTTTTGGGCATACCACCCGGTCTGAAGAATGCGACTCAAACCATGCAGCGTACAATTAATCATTTCCTCAGAAACCTACCATTCGTGCGTAAATATCAGGATGATCTTCTCGTCAGCTCAGATAGCCACGAACAGCATCAGGCACACCTCACTAAACTTCTCTCGACTTTAAATGAAGCACGCCTCCAAATTAACTGAACTAAATGTCAGGTCGCCCAGCAGCAGGTAACGTTTTCCGGCTATCACGTGTCGAAAGAAGTTTTCCGCCTACTTCTGCCAAAGACCCAGGCTATCATCGACTCCCCAATACCCGAGGACACTACGCAGCTCAAACGTTTCGTGGGAATGCTGAACTTTTACCGGCTCTGCGTTCCACAAGCTGCTATGTTGCAAGCTCCTCTCACTGACTTCCTTAAAGGAATCACGAAAAAGCAAGGTAAGCTTGCATGCTCCGAGCAGGCCAACGGTTCTTTCATGCGCTGCAAACAGGCTATAGCTTCTGCAACAACCTCAGCTTTTCTCTCGCCCGCTCAGCAGCTCGCTTTACGCACGGGCGCATCCAACACCGCCATAGGTGCAGTTTTGGATCAGCAGCTAACTGACCATCCCACTAGGATTCTTCTCGAGAAAGCTCTCAGATGCGGAGCAGAAATATTTGACCTACGATCGGGAGCTTCTAGCCATATTCACTGCAATCAGGTATTTCAAGCGCATTCTCGAAGGCAGGCAGTTCACCACCTATACACATCATCGGCCGCTCACTCATGCACTCAAGCAACGATCGCCTCGGCAGAAAAGTATCGCCTCGGCAGATTCGGCAATTAGATTGTTGGCCGCAGACAATACCAGTACGTGACATGACAGCCGCAACCGTCGCCCGTACTCTCGTTGACAGGTCCGCAGGGTCCGCAATTCGAGGTTGAGCTTCACCGTGAACTATCTCGCCTCCTAGGAGCTCATCAAGTTCATACGACCTCTTACCACCCCAAATCGAACGGCATGGTAGAGCGTATGCACCGCACGCTCAAGGCTTCTCTCATATGTACATTGTTTACAGCCTTCGACAGTGCTCGAGAAATCTCCTGGCCGAAAGTACTTCTGACCGTACTCCTTAGCTTACGAACGACTTTCAAGGAGGACGTTCAGGCCTCGCCAGCAGAACTAATCTTTGGGACATCACTTCGCATCCCCGGCGACTTCATTGATCATCGTCCTGTTCCAGTTTGAACTTCGGAAGATTTCGTTACAGACCTCCGACGCATGTGCAACGCCATTCGCCCAATCCAAGCTTCCAGTCATGTTAACTATCGCCCTTTCGTTTTCGGGGACTTAGTCACTTGCGAATACATTTTGCGCCGAATAGACTCAATCAAAAAGCAACTGGAGCAACCGTACTCTCGCCGTCATCGAGTGATAAAGCATATCGACGAGCTCACTTTCGTCTTAGACGTCGATGGCATAGTAAAAACACTATCGACCCATCAGCTGAAGCCAGCTTACATCGCTGCAGCAGATTTAAGGCATCCAGTAATCACTGATTCACAAATGTCAACTCCAGTCAATTCACCAGCCTCCATACCAGAGCTTGGGACTTCACAGCCTATGCCATAGCTTAGCAACTCACCGCCTCATTCGCCAATATCCGCCACTCCTTCGTTACCTCCTCAGCTTCCATCACCGGCAAATACACCGAAGGCCAAAAGCGCGTTATATTTTCATTCCGTTCGCACCCCGTGAAACTCATAGAAGAGGGAGTAGCTGTAGTGCCTCCGCTTCCACAGTCTCGGCGTAAACAAAGAATCATACCAAGAGGGATTTTTGCGTGCCTTGGTTGGGATGCAAGCACACGCACATGCAGAGTTTGGACATGTCGTTTCAGGCATCATAGACGCGTTTTCCTCTGATCGTCATTCGTTCCTTGGCGACGTTTGGATTCTTTGCAGCGAGATCGAGTGAAAAGAGAGTTGCGATACGCACGTGCCAGCAGGTAGTAGTTTATGACAAGAGCAGCAAGACGCGTCTTCCTTTCTTCATTCAACGTAGCCTAACTTGTATCTTGTGAAATGTAAATTGTAGTTTCTGTTCGCGAATAAATTTATTAGTGTTGATGAAGTTAATGAAGTAATTTATTAGTGTTTTTGATTTTAAAAGTTAGCATGCGAACATTTTCTTACTGGTTGCAAACGTGTACCACTGTGAAACATAAAAATGGCAAACGGTCATTATCTCCCGCAATTAAGCGCTTTGGATTTGCTTAGAGGTCTTGAAAATTTCGAAAATTGGAAGATTTTGGCTTAAGTGGTGCACGAATTATCAGATTCCTCACAATATGTGTCCGGTAAACCGACTGAAACGGATGCAATGATAGCATTAGATGGAGAACGGAAAGATGAGGCAAAGTTGACCTTGATGATTGACCCGTTCAATTACAGTCATATTTAAACGACGAAAACGGCAGAAGAGATTTGGGAAAAATATGTAGTAATTACGACGGTGCATAAATCATCCATCTTTGGCAAAAATATGCTAAAGAGGGAAAGACAAGCGGATACAGCACATAAAAACTATTTTTTCAACAATTTCACCAAAACAAGGAAGAAGGGAAATAGGACGATAGTTTGAGACGATATTACGATTACTAGATTTGAAGATAGGAGAATTTGGGCAGTTTTCCATTGAGAGAGGAAACCCCCACAGGATAGACTGAAATTAAAAATAATTGAAAGGAGAACAAAAAGTGAAGAAGATAAAGATTTTGCTAGAAAATTTTGAATGCCATTAGGGCCCACACTGGTACTGCTGTCAAGATTATTTTCGAATAGCTGAACCAGCGAGGGTTTTGTACGAAAAGTAGCAGGGGAAAAAGAGCAAGAAGAATGTTTAGTCCTCCCGAGAAAGAAGAAAAATAAGAAGCGGAAAGTTCACAAGCTTCTTGAGGAGTAGACAATGTTTCGCCATCTAGACAAAAATTATTAGGGGCATGATGAGAGCTCCTTAAAGATTTTACGTAGCACCAAAACGCATGAATTTGATTCGACATTAACGTAGTTATACTATGGTTAATATATGCATGAAGTGCAGCGGTGGCAGTTTTCTTGGCCATGGCACGACGCTCTTTGAATTTAGGGAGGTCAATTGGAAGACCACTTGAAAAGAATTTTCTGCGGGCAGCATCTTTAGCTTTCATTGCAATGGCAACATCTGAATTAATCCAAGGAGCATCTTTAGGCCTTCTTGCTGGAAACACAGGAGTAAATTGCGAGATTAAGAACAAAAGAAACATAAAGAGCTTATCAACACAATCTTCAGTGTCGAGATTGCTGAAGAAGAAATACTAATTCACGGCAGCTAGCTTCCATGCTCGATAAATCGGCTTTTAAAAAAATTAAAGTAGGAAGGTGAGGAATTCTTCAAAGAACTAGAAGATGTCATAGTAAGCTCAATGGAGTGCTGTGGATGGTCTGGATTGCCCGATAAATTGACTTTTAAAAAATTCAAGCGGGGAGGTGAGGAATTCTTGAAAGAACGAAAAGATGTCGTAGCAAGCTCAATGGAGAGCAGTGGATGGTGGAAATTAGGTTTGACAAGGGAGAAGAGTGCCGCCGGTGTGGACAGAGAAGATGGTGGTAAGTTGGAAAGAACATGATCAAGCAATTTGTTATTGGCAGTAGGAATAGTGTTAAATTGGGTGAAAGAACAGAGGGAAATAAAAGAAGAAAGAGCAAAAGATACACTACCACCAAAAACTATGGAGACATACATATCACTCCAAACAATAGAGGGCAAATTGAAGTCACTACAGACCAATATAGGGGTAGAAGGGAAACGAGCATCAATGAATGCTGCAAAAAGAAATATTCGTAAACAATACCACGACTGTTACCAGGAATATACACAGATGATACGAGGAAGGAAAGTGAGTCAGATAGAGAGACTAGCACAATTATACACTCAACAGGTGAAAATGACGTAAAATCTTCATAGGATTTGCTAGTGAGAAACACATGTATACCCACTAGAACGCCTCCACCGTTTGACTTACCTGCAGCAACACGGTCTCGATCCTTGCGGAAGATTAAATGGTTCGGGAGTAGCTCACGATTACTAATGTCATCTCTCAGCCATGTTTCCGTTAGACAAATGATATTATACCGGAAAAGGATGGAAGAAATTCGAAGTTCAGTAGTCTTAGTCCTCAGGCCACGAAAATTTTGGTAATAGCAAGTTAAAAATGAATTGAGAGACCTAAGATATGTTTTTTCTGGGTCGAAACGACACAGGATGGTTCCACTTATGAATCGGAGAGAACTTTTCGACGGATACGACAGAGGGCCAAAATTCCTTATCAAGCAAGATACTTAGGTTAGCTGGAACAATAATTTTGAAAGATGCAATCATTCTGTTCGTCTTTCCATGAGGCGTAAGCTTGGTGCGCTGGAGCATTGTGACATTTGTGTTCAGGTTGAACAATTGTGACAACCATTCGCTAAAAGCACAAATACAACGACCGAATTGCTTGAGCTGATCCATTCTAACGTCTGCATGCCAATGCAAGAAAGTTTGAATGGTGGATCACTTTATTACATCACGTTCATTGACAATTTTAGGGGTAAAGTTTGGGTTCTCACGTTGAAACGCAAATCAGGGGTCTACAAAAAATTCGAGTTGTACAAGGCAGTTGTGGAAAGTTCAACTGGCAAACAGCTAAATGCGTTTTGATCAGAGGGTGGGTGCGAATACAACAATGGTGCCCTCAAACGTTTTTTTATGCAAACGGCATAATTTATCAGTTTTCTGTTCCTTACATGCCACAAAAAAATTTGAAGGCAGAACGATTGATGAGATCGCTGGTGGAGAAGGCGCGCTATATATTATTCGGTTTGCAATTATCAATGCGTTTTTGGGCGGAAGTCATCAATACGGCAGCATAATTGGTCAATCCTGCATAACCCCGGAGGCAATTTGGATGCGTGAACGTCCAAGTATCGCGCATTTTCGAGTCTTCAGCAGCAAGGCAATGGCACATATTCCACGAAAACAAGCCAAAAAGTTAGATCTGAAATCATAATCGTATATTTTTGTGGGCTACAAATTGAATTGCAAAGGCTTTCGACTGTACAATCAAGACAAATGATGAGATTGTCGGTCGAGATATGGTTTTCATTGAAAATATGAGACCAACGAAGGTAAATACTGATATCAACCAAAAATAACATTTTAATGAAAATAAAAAAAGGTGTAGATACACTATACGTCAGCTACCGACGTTTAAATCAGCTTACACTCAAGAAGAATTTTCCTACTCGAAACGTCGAAGAACAGTTGCAGGACACGAAGCGTTTCAAATATTTCTCCGTGCTAGAGTTGAATACACATGGCGATAAAGAAACGCAAGCTGATTCCACGAATAGCAAGATGGTGGCTAAGAATCCAAAATTTGAATGTCAACATAACGCACAAGATTGAATGAGTCAACAGATGACACCGAAAGAGTCGAATCGTGTTGAGGACGTCGTCAATGCTGAATGGCCGATCTGTTAGTGACATGTCCAGCATACAGGAGGACCAAACTGTAAGCTGCGCAGAGAGCAAAAGCAACAGGGAAGCAACAAATGAACGTCAGGCATTTTAGTACGTTTTTATACCCAATACCATTCCATTTTCATGTTTTATATTCCATAATTTATTTGAGTTACGAGAGGAGTAAATAAAGTTAGTTGGCAACGGAAACTTTTTCACTTGGCACAGGTACAGAGAAGGGGAGTACTGAGGATTGCACCTTCATTTCTGACAGTCTTGGATTCAGCGTGATATCTACCAGCTTCCTTGCTAGAAGGCGCCGTACTATCTACTTGCATTGAAACGAAGACACGAGGGAGACAGCTGCCCACGAGGAGAAACAACTCTCACTCATTAATTGACAGTCTTGCAGAGTGAACAGCACAAAGGAAAGATGGATTGCGCACCTGGCTCCCGATCCGAGATCGTGGCTCAATCGAATGCGCGGTAGGGCTGACTTCTATTTGACCTATCTCTTCAATGGGCACGAGTACTTTCAGTTCTACTTGCACAATAGTGATAAGTCGCATAAGAGGACGATGCCTGCCACATATTTTATGCATAAAAAGATGAGACAGGCTAAACCGGGACCTCTGCAAAGAAACAAGAGAACTCTCCCCAGATAGTCTAATCAGGAAGATGCTTGCATCGGTTAACAAACGGAACCATGTGGCACATTATGTCCCCATGGTCCCAAGAGATAAAAAGGGATTAAAGCAGTCGGGAACGTTGTAGTTGAAGGAAGGAAGGTCCCTCAACTTGAAGGCGACCCACGGCAAAGCACAACAAGACTCCACCCGAAGTAATATATTTAGTAGGTAGTCCAAACGTCTTGCGCGCCTGGCAACCCCACACTCAGAGCGCAAATAATCTTCACCTCCCAGCCATATAAAAAAATATCTACCCGCGTTCATTATTATTTCAATTAATCAGCACAGACATCGCTAAATGACCCCATGAAAAACACACTTATCGTTAAATATAACTATAATGATTTACATCTAATGATGAAAATCGGAAATGACAGCCTGTAGACAAAATATCGTTTTGATATCAAATTTAAAACCTTAATTTAGGGTAAAATGGCATCATTTGCATCACAAATTTGTAGTGATTTGGTTGGATGTCAATGTCCGTGAAAGACTGTAGCGATGGGTTGCTGACTCGGTGAGCGTGGATGTTGGTGCTTGTCGAGATTGGCCTTGTCTGAGGAAGCGTGAATACGCTTGCAGGGTAGCATTGCGATATCATGGGATGGATCCTTTTCCCTAGCACAAAGGCCCACTACAAAAAAATTTCGCATTCACGCGTCCTTAGACAAGGCCAATCTCAGCGAGCAATAACATCCTCGCTCGCCGAGGCAGTAGCCCATCACTGCAGTCCTTCACGTACATCTCTATGCACCCAAATTACTACAAAATGGTGCTGAACGTGGGACCCGTACAGCCTGGCTGTATCAACTGTCGAGAGCATGAAACAGACCATCGTCTCTAGGTTACTTTATATAGGTATCCAAATTTGAAGGATATTGCACAACTTTCGAACTTTGTGTTGTCCATTGTATGACTAGCAAGGCCAAATGATATGAGAGTCCTTTCATTTACTCGGAAGTTGTTGCTAAATATCATTTTGCGGCGGATTCTGATCTGCACCCCAAACCAAGCGGTGCCTGAGTGTCTTCCGGTACATGGATTCTTGATTTCACGTGACTATCCATGATAAGACATGCGCTGCTTGCGGCTTAGAATCAACCCTGGGCTGACAAACTGTACTTGGTTAAAGCAAGCGAACGAAGGAACATTTCGGAGCTCTGATATTTACGGTGCATCAAGAGAGTAATATCTGTGACGTGGGGCCGATGGCACTCAGCGGGCTTTGTCAGCAGGCAAGAAATGATGGCACACTAGTACGAACGCTACCGTTCAGCCATCAGTTTTATGAGACCTGCGTGGCTCAACGTCTCCTGGTCAACCGTACGTGCATACTTTGCAGATAACCAGCAACTTCTGCCATACATCTAATCGGACTTGACGAGACACCAGCCATACAAGAGGCTGTGCCCAAAACCAATGATGGTAGGGACCGAGGTTTGCCACTACCGAGCGATATTGATGGCAGGGAAGGAGCTGTAGCAGTGCCGTCTGTTGGAAGGCAGAGGAACAACGTACCCATGGATGCAATAGTCCTGCAGGATATGATGGCCTTAATGCAGGGCTTAACTACCTGGATAACCGCTCCGGCTGGAAAGCAAACGAGAGAGCCCACCTCAAGCATGTCCCCAAACGCCTCCACTGAGGCACTCGGACCCAAATCCTTGGAATTTTTCGGTGGATCTGAGACTCGAGCCCGAGCGAAACCTACCGAGCTCATCCATGGATCCAGTGGCTCCGGTATACCGGCCGGGGCTGAGCCAGGTGCAACCGCCGACTGTTGGTCGTGTGACTCCTCCGGATCAACGCGGATCTTCACAAACACCATATCGGTTGAAGCTGACTCAAATACTCAGCATTATTTAGGGCTACTTCCATTTTAGCGGAGAACCAAACTTCATTAACGTGGAGGTCTTCGTTGATCGGTGATAGATCAGATGCTGCCGGGGGACCACATGGCCCTGGCCGGCTACTTGCCAATGTTGCTTAGGGGAGCAGTGCTGGAAACGTGCTGGCGCATACATGCTATTCCTCTATCCCACCGCTGGTCATGGCTGAAGGAGATACTCCGTTTTGAGTATCCCACAGTCAACATGGACGAAGGGTCCAGAAGAACCCTTCGGCAAGTTTTAAACCGAGCCTATATCCCAAACCCAATTGTTGCGGGTGCTAAAGCGAAATTTGCGGCCAAAACTTCACCGTCATGTTGCTAACTCCAACCCTCAGGACATGGCATCGCTTCTACGAGCCGTCAGTAGACAGGAAGGTGTCAAGGAGGACCTCCTAGAACGGCCATACCTATTGACGAGACCTGGTGCGTGGCGCGGGATTTCGGATGTTGTACAGGAGACCAACATTCCAGATCTGGAGGGCACCGACGGAGAATCAGACGAGTTTAGTGCAGCCGTGGTGGGGAACCTCATGACCTGCTGGAACTGCAAACAAACCGGACATACGTTTGTTGCATGTCGGGCAGAGCGTACAGTTTTCTTCTACGGATTCGGAAACCCTGACCCTTACTTACCAGATTCATTTCAAAAAACGGACGAGCGAGTACCCGAACACCTCAGCGGTTACTCCAATGATGACAACAATACATCGGCCTAGACAATTATGACTGCGGGGGCTCCCTCTCTTCCGGAAGCCTTTTCCATGATACCTTTGAAGCGACCACAGCAGTTACTGCCTGAAAAACCCCGGCAGCTACGAATTCGTGTACTAAAGCCACATCACGTCCGACTGCAGGAATACCGCGCGGCTTGAAAGCGAATCTTTGCTTCCGAAGGAGTCACCTGTCGCTCGCGCAAAATAAAATGGTCCACTCATCGTTGCGGAGCTTTCACAAGAGAGTATGCACTTGCCATCAAACCCTGAACGTATGTAGCATCTCGGCGGTTTCCGAGAATGACACCAGACCTCACGCACCAATCAAAGTGTTGGGCGAAATCGCTATTGCACTGATTAACACGGGTGCATGTATTAGCTGCCTTGCCTCGAGCCTCGGCTCTAGATACTCCACTAACACCCTACGGTGTTAAAACGAAATCAGCACAGCAGATGGCACCAAACATCCTATCCAGGGTAGATTGACAACACCCGTCATGTTTAGAGGTCAACCTAAGGATATTACCTATTTCATCATCCTCTCACTGACTCAGAACGTGTACTTTGGCGTCGATTTCGTCCTTCAATTTGGATTGGTCCCAGATCTTTTCGTGGGTTCACATTTCAATACTAGATACGTTCATAATCTCGCTTCTACACCTGACAGACACGAATTAACTCCTAACCAACGACAACGTCTGGAAGCATCCGTCACAGCTTTTCCATCTTACGCTACGCAAGACATTGGCCGCACTACTCTGGTCACACATGTTATTGACGTTGTCAATAGCAAACAGATAAAGCAGAGACACTACGCCATCTCGCCGGCCATGGAAAAGCTAGTGTACGCAGAGTTGGATAGGATGCTAGAGTTGGGCGTTATGGAGGAGTCTCAAAGTGCCTGGTCCTTATCGGTAACCTTGGTGGTATAGTCAGGCGAAGTCGGTCTTTGTCTAGATGCTCAAAAAGTCAATGCAATGACCGTTGAAGACGTGTGCCCTCTTACGCTCATCGATGGAATATTGGGAAGACTGCCGAAAGCAAGCTACATTACAAGTCTCGACTTGAAGGATACCTTCTGGCAAATTCTTCTCGATAAAGGGTCGAGGGATAAAATCGCTTTCACAGTGCCTGGATGACCATTTTACTAGTTCGTCACAATGCCATTTTGCCTGTGTAACGCCCCGCAAGTGATGACTCGTCTGATGGACAAAGTCATTCCACCTCACACCAAGTGTTCGTTCACCTGGATGACCTTTCACTCATCACAAAAACGTTTGACTAACATCTTCTACTGTTGCAAGAATAAGCCTTGCCGATATGCAAGGCGAGACTCACCGTTATTGTCCAGAAAAGCAAGTTCGTTATGACCGAAGTCCGATATCTAAGACATGTCATTGGACATGGTACCATCAAAATGGATCCAGAGAAAAATCGGGCGAGCGATGAGCTTCCCTTACCGAAGACAGTTAAGCAGCTACGACGTTTCCTAGGAGTGTATGGTTTGTGCCGAAGGTTCGTTCGGAATTACGCAGTGGTTTCACCACCTTTGTCTGACCTGCTCGAACTCAGCCGAAAAGCATTCGAAGAGCCCAGTCTTGCACAGCCCCGACTTCCAGAAACTCATCTGCATCCATTGCGACGCAAGTCAGCATGGAGTTGAGGCCGTGCTAGTGTAATTGACCGAAGAGGGAGAAAAAGCTCCCATTGCTTTTATGTCCAGTAAACTGTACTTGACCCAGAGGTACTACACCATATCCGTGCAAGAATGTCTGGCAGTGGTGTTTGCTGTCAAGAAATTCCGAGCGTACATAGAAGACCACCCATTTCACTAGAAATTATAAATACATGGCCGAGAGATTCCAATTATTTCAGACAACCAAGTATCCATATGAAGCCTAGTGACAGTACACTGTAAATTAAAGCATGTATAAAAATGTCAACACAATCTCGTAGCTTGAGCCCAATAAAAAGGGTGCAAAGTAACAAGGGTGTGCTTCGAAGCAAGAAAGAATGTAACCTTGCAAGAACTCTTATATATTTTATTGAATTTGTTGGCTCTGATCCTATAATAGATATCAGCAAACTTTTCACAAAGAATATAACCGAAAAAATGATTTCAGTGCAAGCATTGGAATGGCGTGCTTGACCAAGTATACAGGAATATGCAGTGACAAATGCATTGATCCTGATCAAAGAAAAGGCTCGAATAACAACTGGCATTGCAACTGGTCACTATCAACTGTATAGCACCTGCATTCAAGGGGGGTCCTGAATGAGAACTTATTATGTTATATTTGATTTTCTAGCCATTGTACGAGGGCGGTTCAAATATGATGTGGACAAACGCTGTAGACGGCGCGCATGTATGTTTTGAAGGTCGTGGCTTGAGTATGTGATAGCTGGGTCACTTACGAACAGTGTGGCATAGTTTTCGTCAGGAATGCATGTTTCACGCTCGTGCTACGACTATGAGTGAACGTCAAGTGCCGACCGCCGTTGCAGAACATATTGTCATTCGTTTTTTAGTGTAGGAAAAGGTTAAAAATACGGAAATTTTCTGCGTTTGCGAAATCAGTTCGGAAGTGGTAGTCGCAGGGTGATAAGTCCAGACTGTATGGGGGTGTTCCAGTACCTCCAACCCCAATTTCGATATTGTATCGAGCGTAAGACGCGTGGTATGAAGGCGCGTGTTATCCTGGAATGCTCGTACGTTTTGAGCGATAAGCGGGTTTGACGTGTGTTTTCAGAAGGTTAGAGTAGTATGCAGCATTGATGGAACGTTGGGTGTGCGGGAAATTGACGTACAGCCTGCCCCGCCGGTCCCAGAATACAGTACACATAACCATACCCGCAGACCTGGTTCTCTTCGCTTTGACTGGCGCACCTCATTCCTTTTTCCTCTACTCTTTAGACAACACCTTGCTTTCGGGAGTGAAATAGTGTATCCATGTCTTGTCGGTAGTGAAGATTCGCATTAAAAAACCGTCGCCCTCCAGCTCGTATCGGGTCAGCAAGCGGTGACAAACTTCCAACCGCGTGAATTTTTGCTCGAAGGTCAACATCGGGCCGTTACTTAGCGATATTGAAGGTGTTCGTGGATGATAGACTCTACACTACCAATACTGATGCCGAGTTCAGCCGGAATGTCTCGAAGGGCATCCTCAAAAATGATTTGTTATACGCGGCAAATGTTGTCTGGTGTGATGCTGGTTCGCTGGTTCGCGGTCGACGATCATGCAGCTCATTTTCGACGGGTTCGCGATCATCCTTGAATGCTTTGGCCCATTTAAATACAGCAGCTCTACTCAGGCACTCACTACCGAACTGATTTCGAAAAGGCAAAAAAATTTCCGTGTTCTTTACGCCTTCCCACACTAAAAAACGAATGACAATACGTTGCGCAACGGCGGTCGGCACTTGACGTTCACTCATGGTCGTAGCACGCGCGTGAAACATGCACTCCCGACGAAAACTATGCCACACGGTTAGTAAGGGACCCAGCTATCACATACTCAAGCCACGACCCTCAAAACATACATGCGCGCCATCTACAGCGTTTTTCTCTATCATATTTGAATCGCCCTCGTACGTTAGATACATTCAATATTTAGTCTGTTATGCCCAAATAGGGGATGATATAACTGGAGTTTTCAACTGGCCCTCCAACAAAAGACGGATGTGTTCATAAAGCAAAAATACTTTTGTGGAACATAAAATAAGCCCTAAGGCTTATCCCAATTTCAACATAACTTTCCATCCAGACATTTATCCATATTACTCCAAGAACAAAAGTCAAGTCCAAGTATATAAGATATACTTAGTTAGACTTGTTTTCTGAATTTCCAATCTTAATCATGCATATGTTGAATATATTACAAATGATACATTTTACGTTTTCATCAATTTAAAATAAATCACCAAATCGTCACCTTTCTTGAAAACGAAAAAAAAGTCACGTCATGAAGGTTTTAAATCCCTTCTAGCTGCTCCCCATTTCAAACATGATTTTGAGGCAGCTGCCTGAAGAAATAACGACACTTCCAACAAACCCAAATAAAGAGACAAGATAGTTCTTTTTTAAAAATTAAAATCAATTTAATATTAATCACCTACACAATGACATAAAAATTACGTAAATAACACATATAATCATCTTAAAAATCGCTTTTTTGTTTTGTTTCAAACATAAAACTGTTAACAAAGAAAAAATAAAATAAAATTTAAAAAAATTCAAATGAAAAAAAAAAAAATTAAACATAAAATTTCACATAATAATATTTATAAATCCTTTCCTAGCATTCACTGTTTTACATTTTTCCATTAAACATAATATAAATCATTGTTTTGTTGAAATCAATCTAAATTAGTCTAATTGTAAAAATTTCATTATCATTTTAACGTTTATGTTATCTTTAACATGTTTTCCCTTCTATACATAACCAAGTATACGTCATCATTATGCTAACACTCATATTTCACTTCAGAATTATTTGTTTGTTTTGTTGATTTATTTTTTTCAATGCTCTTTTCATTTCAAATGTTGTTTTATTGTATGCACTTTTATAGAAAATTTTCTCTCTCTTTAAAAATAATTAACAATTCATTTACACCACAAACTTAAAAACAAAAATAATATAGAAAAGGTTACTTAGTAGGTAGAAAATATAATAATAATATTGGGGAATAGTATTTCGTATGTTTAGGGAAGGTGTATTCCATAGAATATATATAGAAGGTGACAAGGAATCATTGTAGGTTTGTATAAAATAGGAAGTTTAAGGGATTTATGCTTGGCATTATTCTGAATAATAATCTGCGTTTATCTCGCACTCGCTCATTCGTGAAATAATATATTCCTTATTCTTTGTAAGAACTAATTTCATCTAAATATTATTTCAGCTGTATTTCCATTAAATGTAGATTTTCCAGTTTAAATATATTAGCTTTAACTTAATTCGTCTAACTACTATATATTTCCTTTATAAATCAATTTTTCTACACAATATTTTGTTTAATTGTTGTAAGCTTAAGAACTAATCATTTCTTTACAATTTAAATATGATTTATAATCTTAAACAAAATAATATTAATTATTTTTTTAAAAAAAGAACACAACAATGACAGGTTTTGTTTTATTTAAATTTTTTATTTTCTATTTTGCAGAGAATTCTAGCGTTTATCCTTTGAAAGTGTAAATCCTTTGAGCTTTGGATATGGTTTGCAGTAATTGTTATGAGGCATGAGGTTGTGAAGCTAGAGATCAGTAAATCTACAATATATTTGTCTATACGAAAACCAAGGCAATGGACAACCGATAAAAGTAAAATTTAAATTATTTTTCTAGAAACAGTTCACTCTTATATTTCCTGCAGCGGATCAATTTGCTACTAGACTTCTCTTCAAAATGAAATCTTATACAAAAACAGAAGATATGCTCTTTTTGTATATAACACGTTAAATATTGTCAACATTTCAGGCAATATATTTATAACAAGTGACCCAATATGATTTCGTCGCATCCTTTTTCACGTTTGTTATTCAGAATATAGTACAAAACAAAAATAATAGTTTAAAAAAATAAAAGAAAATCGTTAATAACAACCAGTAAATTTAAATATATAAAATTTACATCAAAATTATAATAACTAAATTTTCAATTTCACTATTTTTATATTATTCCAATCTGTTTCAGTTTCTGCCGTTTACTATGTAATATATGCAGACTTTCAGAATTTCTACACTATCTTAAATTTAATTAGCTACATATATATTTGCCATTAAAACAGAAGGAAACTGAATTTCGGCCGTCAAAGATGGAAAGGATATGCATCGTTTTCACCGCTAATTAACTAAATTATAAAGGAAGGTAGAGGCAAACCAAAAACCTAAAGCAAATTATTTTATCCAGTCAAATCGATTATTGTTAAAAGTTTTAATTTTAAAATGAAATAAGAGATAATATGGAAAATGCTCCCACGTCCAATTGCATTCATAATTTTATTTCTTTTTACGAATTGTAATTTTGTTTATTTCCTTTACTATTATTTTATCGCACCAATCTCCTAATGATTTTGAAGATTTAATTTGTTGTATGGGTTTCATGTGTGAATTATTTTCTGTGCATTGTACATTAGAAAAACAGTCTGAGGACAGAAGGCTGCGTTGGGAATAAAAATATTATCCTGTCCGTGTGAAATGTTTATATATGTAGCTGTTTTCACTGATGTTCAAACTTTATATCATTCACTTATTATTAATTATTTCACATGTTTTCTTGTTAATTATTACGTTATTTTTAATTTTACTATCATTATCGTAAACAAAAAGAAATATTAAATTTTTAACGCTCCGTTTGTGAGATACAAAGCCAGTCCTTTTGTTTTGTTGTCGTTTTATTTTTTTAAGTTTTTACTATTTTTCTCTTTATTTTTGTTGCTTTTTTTTCTTCTTTCTTTTTTAATGTATATATTTCTTATTAACATTTTATTAATATTTTTTTAGAATATTATTTTATTTTTTCTTTCAGAAATTTCATGTGTCAACGATTGAAATAATGTAAAAAGATGTTATCTTCATTTAACTGATGAACGGGATTTTACTGGTTGCTTAATTGCAGTATTTTTTCGGCTACTATATATGCTTTGTTGATCCGTTCCTGCTTAATGCGATGCAACTGGCTGTTACGTAAGATCTTGTTGGGAATCGATTGAGAACAGTTCTTTGTACAATGCTGGGAATAGACAATGTGGATGCTCCAATTTGAATTTACTTAGTGCGTCCATATGCATTAAAGATAGTTCGCTGCAAAAGAAATTGAATGCATTATTAGATTAAAAATTGGTAGAACAAACTTTGTAACGATTATTGTTTCGATTTGCTTGGAAGTCAGTTTGAAAAAAAAGTTAGTGACAAAGCCTCAAAAAGGGATAAACGAATGTTTTCGCTTACTTAAAATTGGTATTTACAATATAATTAACGGTTGAGTTCAACAATTTTCTTTGCTGATTGTAAATTTCAGTTCAAGGAGTAAATTATAATTTTTTTCGATGTCTTAGGCATGGATGATCTTCTGTTTTTTGCATATAGTGCGAGAATATTTTTTTTGTCGTAGGGAGGTGAATGCCCATTTACGCACAGAAAGTGGGACTCCCATGCTCGCAAGAAGGCGACTGGACTACCCACTAAACACCTCCCTTGTCAACCTAAGAAGCCAGCCTGGAACTGTTTGACACATTACTTCGGGCCAGGTCTCGTTTTGTTAGGGTCTCCAGTGCTAAACTGAACCCGCGAGCAGTCATCCAGTCTTTCACTCGGTGCATTAGCATACCTAGCCTAAGTTGCGCTTGTTCAACGGTGCGTCCAGCAGCCAGAGCTGCAACATTATCTGCATAGCCGATCAAGCGCGACTCATCTGGCATCTCCAGTCTCAGTAGCCCGTCGTAAGACACGTTCCACAGGTCCAGCCCATGGATAGATCCCTGGGCAATACCCGATGTAATTTCCATCCTTCGTTGGACTTGTGTCGTGTCGTAGAGCAGGCGGCAGTCCTTCAGATAGTCCCTCAAAAGCCGCATTAGATACTCTGGAACTAGAAAAGGGTTTTCCATCTAGCGGAGTTGAAGGCGTTTCTGACGTCGAGTGTCACCAACAGGACGATCTGTCGCTTGGTGCGACTATATGCCTCTGCCTTTGGGACCGCATCAATGATAGAACGTCCTGCTCTAAAGCCGTACTGTCGAGAAGATAGGTCCCTAGCAGCACGAATCGCGTCAGTGAGTCTCACCTTGATGAGTTTCTCTAGCACTTTCCCAGCCATGTCTAGCATGCTTAACGGGCGGTATGCAGACAGTGATTTTGGATTTCCCTCCCCCTTACTGATCAGCACGAGCCTCGTTTCCTTCCATCGTACCGAGAAAACCCCGTCCCATAGGCAAGCGTTAAATGTGCTGAGCAGTAAGTCAGGGCAATGGTGATCGACAAGCCGCAATGCCTCAACCGGAACACCATCTGGGCCGAGAATATTTGAAGAGAGGTATCGTTGCCATCGTAGCACGACAGACCATCTCTGGCCTTGGCTTCGTATAGGAGTCACTTCCAGCTCTCTCGGGCCATCGACCGCGTCTTCTAATTTTGAAGTCCAAATAGCAATCTGCTGTCATTTTCAACCAAGTCGGAACAGCGGTTCCTGGATTTTCCAACTGGTCTTCTTCTCTCGGTTTTGCTGAAGAATACCTTTTTAGGTACTCGCCCTTCGCCTATTCATTGTACATGATCGGCCCATTGCAGCTTTTGCATACAACTCGTGGTTGTACCTCATTCGCTGTTGATCTCCTTCTCGGTTGGCACCTCAAATGCATCTTAGGACCCACCTTTTGAAAGCGTTCAAACATTTGCTAAGGCTTGAGTAAGGGTCCATGTCTTACATTCGTAGCATAGTACAGTTCTTATCACCGATTAGTATACTTGGATTTTGGCTTTCCTGCCTACGCAGCTGGCCTTCAGGATACTCAGAACTAAGTAAAAACTTTTGGATGCGAGGTGCATTTTGTACTTTTTTCCGCTGTTTCACTACTATCCTTTACCAACTTAAAGCCGAGATAAACGAATTCGTCTACAGTTTGATTGTAACGTTTTATCGATTGGCGATATTGTTCCTGTTTTGTTTCATGATTTTTGTTTTGAACTCATTGATTTGTAGCTCCATTTGCTTTGCTTCTTAGTCCAGCTTGTGCAGGAGTTTTTTGCAAATGAAGAGGACTGTGACAAAATATTGACGTCATCTGCATATGCTACGATTTGGCTCAATTAGTAGAATAACGCATCTTTCATATCAACAGGTAGTTTTAGTATTACATACTCTAGAGCTATATTAACTAGTAGTGGGGCCAAACTATCACTTTGCTTTGGTCCGATCTTTGTATCAAAAGTGCTTGTTAGTTGGTTATTGAATCTGACTTTTGAAGTTGTTAATGAAAAAGTTATTCTCGTTAGACGGACTAGTTTTACTGAGGTTCAAAGCTGAAGCATTGTCCTGCACAGAACTTCTCGGTCAATACTATCTACAAAGACTTGGTGTTCACTGGTGTTGTACTCCCAGCATTTTTCAAGAATTTGCCTGACTGTAAATTTGAAAGAGGTGTGGTTCTTTATTGTACTACCTAGGCTGATAAGTCCCGGGATTTTTTAATAGCTGCCGACACTGGAAAATTAAAATGACTCACTTCAATATGTTCATTTGTTACTAGTTTGTGTGAAAAGTTTCATGAGATTTCATCCATTCATTTACAAGCTACAGTCGTTAGAGTGATACTGATTTCACCTGCTTAAAAAATGGAAAAACAGGAATATCGCATCTTGATCAAACATTAGTTTTTCATGAGGAAAACTCCTGAGCAATCATGGCAATGGTTGCAAAAATGTTATCTCACACCGGCTACTTCGAGAACAATAGTTTACCGGAGGTTTAGCGAATTTAAACTGGGTCGTGCAAGAACCGAAGTTGTATCTCACTCTGAAAGGCCAAAAAAGGCTCCTAATGTGAAAAAAGATAAGAAAAGTGCATCGAATCGTTTTGAGTGATCGTAAAGTAAAGTGTCACGAGTTGGCTGAGGCCATGGGCACCTCAAAGAAATTAGCGAGAATCATTATGA
This sequence comes from Odontomyia ornata, assembly GCA_963969285.1. Classification (NCBI taxonomy): domain Eukaryota; kingdom Metazoa; phylum Arthropoda; class Insecta; order Diptera; family Stratiomyidae; genus Odontomyia; species Odontomyia ornata. Next base: position 405,108,154 of record OZ017738.1, read on the forward strand.
ACGATGCATTGAAGATGAAAAACCTGTCGGTACGATAGGTGTCGCATTTGCTGATTTGATGTATGAAGCTTGGGTCCATTATCATATGCCTGAGTCCAATAAACAGTCTGCAGAGTGGCTGGAAAGCCACAAAAGCCGACTAAAGTAGCCAAAAGTACGATGCTCGGCCGGACAGGTGATGGCCTCCGTTTTTGGGATGCGCATGGAATAATCTTCAACAATTAATTGCGGAAAGGAAGAACGGTCACATGAGAGTATGTATTATGCAATATTATTGGACATACTGAATGACAAAATAAAGAAAAAACGGCCCCATATAGCGAAGACAAAAATTTTGTATCATCATGATAGAGCACTGCACTACTGTGTTCTTTATGATGCTACGTAGGCTGATAAGTCCCGGGACTTTTTAATAGCTGGCAACACTGCAAAATGAAAATGATTCATTTCAAGAGGTTCATTTTTTACCAGTTTGTGTACGAAGTTTTTTGAGATTCCGTCCATTCATTTACAAGCTACAGTCGTTAGAGTGACGCTGATTCCAGCTTCTTAAAAAATGGAAAACAGGAATATCGCATCTTGATCAAACATTAGTTTTTGCTAAGAAAAACTCCTGAGCAATCATGGCAATGGTTGCAAAAATGTTATCCCACACCGGCTACTTCGAGAACAATAGTTTACCGGAGGTTTAGCGAATTTAAACTGGGTCGTGCAAGTTGCACCTCACTCTGAAAGGCCAAAAAAGGCTCCTAATGTGAAAAAAGATAAGACAAGTGCATCGAATCGTTTTGAGTGATCGTAAAGTAAAGTGTCACGAGTTGGCTGAGGCCGTGGGCACCTCAAAGAAATTAGCGAGAATCATTATGAACGATGCATTGAAGATGAAAAACCTGTCGGTACGATAGGTGTCGCATTTGCTGACCGTCGATCAAAAGTAGCAGTGCGTTGATGATTCAATGGCCGATTTGACGTGGTTGGAGCGTAATCGAGCAGCGTTTTTTCAACATTTTGTGAGGATGTATGAAGCTTGGGTCCATTATCTGCAGAGTGGGTGGAAAGCAACAAAAGCCGACTAAAGTAGCCAAAAGTACGATGCTCGGCCGGGAAGGTGATGGCCTCCGTTTTTGGGACGCGTATGGAATAATCTTCAACATTGCGGAAAGGAAGAACAGTCACATGAGAGTATGTATTATGCAATATTATTGGACATACTGAATGACAAAATAAAGAAAAACGGCCCCATATAGCGGAGACAAAAATTTTGTATCATCATGATAGCGCACTGCCATACACGTTCTTGAAAGCGATGGCCAAATTGGACCAAATACGATTCGAATTGGTTGCTTACTCACTGTATTTTACAGATTCGACCCCAAGTGAGTATTATCTGTTCCCAAACCTCAAGCGGTGGCTCCAGAGAAATAGATTCAGATCGAATGAGGGAGTAGTCGCGAATATCGAGGCGTATTTCGAAGGTTTGAACGTTTCGTACTATAGAAAGGGCATGGAAGGGCTGCTTTACCAAAAGCGTTCCTCTCAAAGGCAACTATGTTGAGGAATAAATTTAACTCTGCACAAAAAAAGCTTCTTCTCATTCAAAATATCGGGAGTTATCCATCCATGTAAGTGTCCAAATTGTAATGAAATTCATCTTTGACTTATCAAATTCAAGGCAAAAGGGTTGAAAAGCAGCTGAAAATTGAAATCAAAATATTGATTTTAAATAGAAAATCAAATGAAGATGGTAATGCTTTGTAAAGTTTCCCTGTAGTTTTCATTGAAGAGGGACTAGAATGATTTCAGAAAGAATGACTCAATTAAGTTTTTCATCTAAAGGTTTTCAGGTTTTTGGGTCAGAAATGGAGGCTCTATTAGCTGAAGAGCACTTACAATTTGTAGAGCGATCCTCTAGTGACACTGAGTTTTCCCTCCATCAGAAAACACCCCGAAAACATAAGATGAGTAAGAGAGAAAGGAGTAACATCAATATGTTTTTGGTGTTAACATACTTACAAAAGAGCACTGGTTTCGGGTTGATATAGGGTTATTAGCCTAAATTTCTAACTAGTTACATCTTGATTTTCCTTATTAATAAAAAAATAAAAAACGTATACATGGAAAGGGATGTTCAATATTCAAAATATTGCGCCTATGTAGACAAGTATCAAATTCCCGCAGAAAGCCTACTAGGTTTAATTCAAATATTTTATGTTCTATATGAATGAGAAGAAGTATTAAATTTTATCATCAAATCATTGCTAAGGGTAAAGATTGTTGCAACTACGGTTCCGATGAATGCAAGAAATTGTCAATTCTAAAGTTTAATTTTAATAAACAAACTCATTCCTGCGATCATTAAAATTCTACTTTCTGTAAGTTTTGTAAATTTTAAGTTACCAGCCAGAACAAGTCTGCATTGCATGTACTTGCAATACAATACATTGGATTTTGCTCGATCATTATTGAATCATCACATATGCATATTCGTCGTATATATGCAGTTGTTGTAGGTATCTGTTATAGCAGTATTTTCTCATTGGAAGCTGGTTCGATGGCGTTTTGTCACGTATCAAGCTGAGCAATTTTCATCTTCTCTTTTTCTTTTTATCTTTAAAATTTCGTTCACATATTTTTGTGATAAAAGTAAAATAATTGATTTGTCATCTATGCTTCTTGTTAAAATCTTAACATGCTTGTGAGGTATCATGCTCAGTAAGCAAAATAGCTTATACAACTATTAATGCATTTGATTGTCCAGTCTGTGTCTTACTATTTAGTCCTTTAGTCTGTGGCTTACTATTTAGTCTTTTAGACTGTGGCTTTCTGTTTAGTCTTTTGTTTAAATCTATTCCAGCGGAAATCTTGAAGTATTTTGTCATAAGTAATGAATCCACAGAAAACAAAAAAAAAAATTATATCATGACTTCTTGCGGATGGTGGCGAACTTCAGTAGGAACATATCAACTTGCTGCACGTAAGTGAAAGACGGTCACACCATTGATCAGAAGAATCGAGAGATTCTTATCGAGCTGAACGAAGCTTCCAGGGCGAAACTGTTCTGATAGTTCAAAGGGGGGCAACTGCTATTGTTGGGGACTGGCATTCCTGGGGTACCTGAATCGCTTAGTAAAAATACTAGGGCAGGAACTTGACCCGAAACATAGTGGCTTTGTGATTGTTCGATAACAACATCAACTCATTGCTGCGAACCTCAACCCTGGAGGTATATTCAGGTGCCACGGGCAGCTGATGAGCCCCCATTTTCGTAGAATCAGCTGATTGGTTGCGGCCCTTCGGGGCGTATCGTGGTGGCTGATGGTTAAAAACAAAGGTTTGCGTTGGCCTTATAGCGTCAGATATAGCTGGGTCTCGGATCTACCAGTATGAAAGTTGAGAGTTCCCTCAATGTAAACTGGTACCGAACTTGGGGGCGAATGATTTGCGCTTAAAGCGATCGCAGTCGAATGGTGACCGTGAGGTTAGGCCTACAAAAAGCAGGTACTCACGTTAATCACGCGATTCATAAGCTGAACGGAACCATGACAGGTCGATGTTCCCGTGGCGCACCGCAAGCCAGTGTTAAGGGGGAGAGAAGAGTGGAAATGAAGCGGAACTGAAAGTGAAGCATGCCTGTGCTATAAAGGGTGTGGATCTGAAAGAGAAGAGAAGCAGAAGCCAGGAATAACGAACAAAAAGCGTGCAATAACAGAACTGGCGTATCTAAGGAACTGAAGTACTGAATGTACTGACGTATGAAGGAACTGACGGAAGGAAGGGCTGGGCGGGAGAAACCAGAGAGCAACGGACCCGAAGCCATTGTTGATAGAAGCCAAGATGCACTGGATGAGAGCTGGCCAGATGGGAGAGGCCTGAGCGCGACGGACCCGAGGGCAGTACTGATCTGACTGCATTGTGGCCAAAAGGAAGAGATGAAAAGAAGCGAAAGGAGTGACGACCTGAGTAGGGAGAGGAAGCCGGCACCAGGGGCATGGGGGTTGGTGTTGTCTGGTCACCGAAGGATGAAGTTGAAATAAATGAATGGTGTAAGCCTAGTAGAAAAGGGAGACGATGGGCTTGGGAGGCACAGTGGCTAGAAGGGAGAAGTGAAACCGAGCCAAAAGAGTAGCGACCTGAACATTTTGGCGCGGGAGCTTCATAGGCAGAGATACACAGGCAAAGTGTCATGAAAAGCTGAGGTTAGCTTTGATCTGTACCATGGGTCAGGGGGAGTCCATGATCTGTACCTGGGGTTAGCCGAGCCACTACACAGTGAGGAGCCCATTCTCAATATATAGGCGGGCCACCAAAAAGAAGATAGAATTTCTTCTGAATTTGAGTTTGTGGTATGCTCATTTGCAAAGTATGTTACTGGTCGGGCTGAAACGGACCAGTCTAGGTTTTGATGGTTAAACGGGAATTACTAAATTATTCGTGGTTTACTATTATTGTTGCAAGCTCATTATTGCTAGATTAAGTGTTACTGTAATTCGTTTGTTTTCGTTATTTTGAATAACTAGGGATAAGTTTAACATATAGTTTAGTAATGTTTCAATATCCGATACCTTTGACACAAATATTGGCCTAAAGCATTGAGATGGGCTGGCCTCAGTACCTCATTAGAAAGCTACCTGTAAATACACGAGGTACATTAATTTACAAGCCGAGCCAAGTAATAGCCTTTGCGGACAACATCATATTTTGTTACAGTCATTAACAACTGCTAAAGACCTCTTCCTGGAACTCGACAGCGAAGTAAACCTAGCACGGCTACAAATCAATGAAAATAAAACAATGCTCGTGACGCAGTCGAAGAAAACATACACAAAATATTACACTTGGAGCATACAGTATCGAAAATGTGGGCGAATTTGTGTATTTAGGCAGCGAAGAAACGAGAATCAGAAATGAAAGAGACGAAATACGCCGAAGAATACAGCGATCAAACAAAATACAATATTTTATTCAGTTTTGACGAGCTCCAAGTATAAAAATCTGTGATAAGACCTGTGCTATGGGTGCGAAACATGGACCCTAACCCAAGCATCCGCATCTAAGCCCGATGAGAATAAGTACACACTCGAAACCACCTTCTTCTAACATTTTTGTTCTCTAATAATTTTTCAGAAAAAATTATTAAAAATAAGGAACTCAATAATGAAGCTACAAAAAATTTCATAAGTAATTTCAATTAATAGTTTATCGAATTTATTTTTTATTATTTACTATTTTTATCTCAAAAAGCTGTCGGGCCTTGCATATTTTGGTAAGCAGACGCATTTCGACTCGCTTGAGTCATCTTCAGTGTGCCCAGTTAATAGTGTTTGCTTTCAAATCTAAACTATAGGCCGCACTTATACGCGTGAGGATATGGAAGAATCGGCCAATGTGACTCACACACTTGATGCATATGTACAAACTATTCGAATGAATATATGTATGTGTATTTTTACGGAATTGAACGAGGGCTTACTTATTTCTACGCATGAAGCTCTGTTTAAAACTGATTCTGCCGACAAGTATATATTTTTTTAAAGGTTTATAAAACAAATTATCACTAATTTCAAGGCAGTTGATGAACGGATATGTACTATGCGCATCAAGAGGAAATTCTACAACATTTGGTTGGTCAACTGCTACGGTCCTACTGAAAATAATGAAGAAACAGCCAAGGACAGAACTTTAGCACATACCATGGTTAAACTACCCCCACATGATATCAAAATTGTTGACCAAATCGGCCAGGAGTTGGCTCACAGGTGAAGCACCTAATAGACCACGTCAGACAAAACCTCATCATAAGCTCCACCTGCTTCCCGCAATGGGACATTCACAAATCAACTTGAGCATCCCCCCATGGGTACACACAAAACCAAATAGACCACGTTCGCATAAAAAAACGAGCTGCCATCGGTTTTCCCGACATATGCTTATTCCATGGCGTACACTGTGGATCGGACCATTACTTATACAAAGTTAAACTCCGATGTCACATCACCAAATATCAAAAGCAATCAAAATCACTGATAACAAACTACGAGATACCTGAGTTAAATGATAATTCACTAAAGTCCATGTCTATTTCGTCACTAGAAGACACATTGAAAGCGGTCCCGATCTCAGATATAGCGGATATGGTCTGAGGACACCGACCACAACATGACCAGAATGACCTGTTCGATGAAAAATGTCAAGATGTGGTCAGCAAAAGAAATCAAGCACACAAACTTTACGTCGAAAGACCAACTCGGGCAAAAAGAGAGCAATTCATCACCCTCGGTAAAGAAACAAAAATGCTGTGCCGACAGAGGAAACGACGGGCCATCAAACGGAAGATAGAGCAAATTAACGAACAAATGACGCAAAGTGAAGCCAGATCAGCGTACGCCTCAATTAAACAGCTTCGTGTCTATAAAGACAAACAAGGCGCAAGGTGCAATATTAGGCAGCCCTATCGATATTATAAACAGGTGGAAGCAATATTTCCAAAAATTTCTCACAGCACCCACAATACTTACTGAAACTGTAAGCATTGCAGGGGCTGGAAAATTTAGTAACACTGCCAACAACAGAAGAGCTATAGGCAGCCATTAGTGGTCTCAAAAATTACAAAACTCTTGGAATTGATGGAATACTGACAAAACTGCCCCAAGCTGGAACACACGTACACAATCTCCTTCAACGGTTAATATGTAGGATATGGACAGACAAGCAGCCAACGAATGACTAGCGGAAAAGTATCATATGCCCCTAACATAAAAGTGGAAATAGGCTACGCATTGATATTACAGAGGGATTGCTCTTTTGAGCACATTATATAAAGTGCTGTCTAAAGTCATCGAATGAAGACTGAAACATTGTTATGAAAATATCAATGGAGAGTACCAAGGTAGTTTTCGAATTGAACGGTCTATGATTGATCAGATATCTTCAGTAAAACTGGTGCTAAAACGTTGGGAACATAATATGGATGTACACCAGCTCTTCGTAGACTTCAGGCAAGCATACAACAATGTTGGCAAAAATGTCCCGTACAAAATAATTCTTGACTTTGACGTCTCAACTAAACTCGACCGCATGACTAAGGTAACCATGCTAAACATCGAGTCTCAGGTCAAAATTAACAGAGATTTGACTAAAAGCTTCCCAACTAACTCAGGTCTAAAACACGGGGATGGGATTGCCCAAATACTGTTCGCTCTGGAACACATGCTCAGAAAAATGACAGCAGACACTACGGGCATGCTACTCCACAAGTCCATGAAACTAGTAGCATACACCGACGATGTTGTGCAGATCTATTTCATATGCGAAGGAAGCGTTTCTACGGCTGGAGTCACAAGCGAAAAAAGTAGGTCTTCTGTTCAATGAAACTAAAACTGAACTCATGACCTAAATAAGGAAAGAAATGCCTGTACAACAAAACCTGAACTTAAGAGACTGCAACCTGGAAAGTGTAGATAGTTTTGCATGCTTAGGAGTCCATTTTGATAGAAAAGACACAGAAAAAATAAAATATGGAAAAGGATAAACGCAGTAAACAAAACCTACTTGTCAGTACTTCCTATGTTAGGATCCAGAGATGTTTATAGCGAAACTAAGTTCCGTATACACAAGTCATTAATGAGACCTGTACTGCTGCATGGATGTGAAACCTGGACTTTTACAAATGCATCTGAAAAGGCCCAGGACGCATTCGAACGCAATATGTTCAGGGGATACATGGCCCAGTAAAGCATGGAGTAGCGTAGAGACTCGTTACAATGACTAATTTCAATCCCTCTATGACGACCCACCTACACCTGCATGCGTAGGGCGCAAGAGAAACGTCCACTTGGAAAACCGAGGAAACGATAGGCAGATTCAATCGACGCTGACAGCAGATCCCTGCTAGAGATTTCCAATTGGCGAAGGAGGTTGCAGAAACGCGACGATTAGAGGCGAAGGTCTAAACTTGAGCTATGCTAGAAATAATGGAGGATTTTATTTAAAATTATTTTGTTCAGCGGCAAACCATTGCTTTTTGATTATTCTCAGTGCTATCATTCCTTCAACCAACCACAGTACCCGATTGGTTGAAGAAATGATGATGATTGGAACGAAGTTTGTAGATAAATGCTTGATCCAAAACTTTTATCTGACATTTTTACAATAACCATATTCGCAGAAGTAAGACGTATAGAAGTTTACGACATTTCATTTGAAAAAACCTTGGTGAGCCAATTTTCACAGGTAAATTTTTATTTGGACTCAGCTATGAATCAATCATTGCACACTAAAGAGGAAGGAACAGTCAAAATAAGTGAGCTATATCGGATGAATTGGGAACAAAAAAGACGAAAAATCTACAGTCATGTGCATAGTTTAAATTTTACGAAATACGGTATAATTTACGATGATTATTTTATTTCAGTGACTTCAAAACGCTGAGGGTTAAAATCAATGAATTAAAAATGCAAATGGCTCAGTCCCAAATCTTTGGCTTTAGGTGAAATCCCCTCTGATCATTTTCTACTTCTGAACTTGTAAAAATGAAGGGCCTGCGGCATTTATCAGGTTTTCTTTTTTGAAAAACCATACAAGACCAAATTTAACCCGGCCAAAATAAAGTAAAAAGTTAGAAGAACAACTAGTTAGTGTATCAAAATTACCCAGATTGATATCTGAGTTCTGCCATTTGGTGAAACGTATAGATGGGCTACCGAGAGGTAAGGAACTATTGAGCATTGACTCAAAACAAACTACCTTGAAAACATCTTGGGTCATTATGGGCCAACATGACTGACTATCAACTGGTGTGCTTTGAAGAACAATAATTTCCACGCAACAAATCTTGAGTCGATTTCAAGGGAAAAGATTGATAATCCAGTGCGGATTTGAAGTACTATCAACATAAATAATTATTTATTGGTTGAAATTGTTTTCATTATAGTCCGTCGAAAGAATCGTTTAACACATATCTTGTTGTCAACAACGGGATTGAATCAAAAACCCTTAGTTGACGGGGTGAGCACTCTGAGCGCTACACCATGCGGACTACGGAGTTTTTGAACTATATTAATTTTTCGAACGTTTCACTTGTTGAACCCATCAAAATGGATAGTACAATTGTGACACCTAGTTTGACAAGTTTTTGAAGAGACCTTTATGTTGAGAACCGATAAAACTATATTACAAATATTGGTCATCAAAGCTTAACATATGCTACAAGTTACCGTAACGAATAATTTAAATTTCTAGTAACTATTTGTAATTGAAGTACAATATGATGAAGCTCCTAACTTTTAAAGTAATCAAAGAAAAGGAGTAATTCTGAAAAGAGTAGGTATATTAAATTTAGGAGCAATTCATTTTTTATTGCTTTGCGTTTTGTACTTTTAAAGCTATATATTCTTTTAATTAATGTAATTGTTTATATGAAAAGCTTTTGTGAAATTTTGAAGTTGTTAAACCACTTTTTAGAATTTAATTTTTTATTGGGTATCTCAGCTTTTATTGGGTATCTCAGCTTTTATTGGGTATTTCAGCATTTCTTCCACGCACATCAGGTTTATTAAATTGAAATTTTCTGAAATACTCTTATATCCTCTAGAGGGAAGTTCTGCCAATAGTTCAGCTAAGAAAAACAAAATATTGAAAACAGTACACAAACAAAGTTTTGAATCAAAGCACTGTTTCTTAGAAAACATTATTTTTAAAACCCCTCATTTTCTCCTGATGTATCACTGACTTCCAACACATTTCAAATCAAATATTAAAATAATTTGCATATTTTCTTCTACTTACCGGAACGTTGGTATCTTGTTAAGCAATGTGTCCAGCACTGTAACATCACCCTTTAAGGGAGCATGATTTGATTCGAGTTCCTGTCGAATTGCATTCATACTGAGATTGAAAAGTCTTTGAATTTCAGTATTGCCGCGCACTCCATTTCGTTCTGCAAACAGAAGCAAGCAAGGTTTGAATAATTTAGTAAATTTAAAATACAATGACAAAAATAACTATGAATATATTATAACAAGCATAAAATGAATAATATGACGACAAACAATGAATGAAATTTATGAGCCGTGACAATAATAATCGCACGAGTAAAGTAGTCTTTCCAATTTTGAAAAAAGAATTTGCATTTGCATCATTGTCTGTTCAAATTTAAAAGGAAAAGAGTAGAAAAGAAGAAAAATTATGATTATTATTTGCAGATATGAGAAAGAAAATCATTGCTCACGTTTACTGATTGAAATATTTCTTTTATCAAATATTCCAAGTTGTTTGTACCCTTATGAATTGTTTTTAATCTAATCATGTCTTATTAGTGGACATTGTCACATTCTGTAATTTTTTATTACATTTATGAATATGTAGTACAGCGTTATGTTAGAAACAAATTAATTTTGAATAGTCTAAAGAACTTAAACTTACCAGGCCACAATAGTACTAAACTTTGATAGAGCGCTATCTCAGTTTCAGTCAATTTCAGTTCGGCAATCGATTTGGCGGTCTCGAATATACAACTGACCAACTTCATTTCATATGAGTCGGACGTATAAAAGGCTTCTTGTGGGAGCATCACATCACCGTATAATACGGCATTTGAAGAGAGATCCATCAGTCGTGACATACGTACAATAGCCAATTCAAATGAACCAGTCTTTAATAGAAGAATCTGTAAAACCAAAACAGGATAAGAAAAGAAAGGATTTCAATTCTTATTAGTTTATGTTGATCTATCATTAGATATATACTTACCTGATCGTCTTGACTTAAACGCATAAAGCCCGGTATCAGTTTTGCAAACTCTATAATATTTTGTATCATTTGCGTGAGTTTATCAGCACAATCCAACCAAAGCTCTTCTCGTCCCATATTTTTGTAGTATAGTAATCGTGATATATCCTGAAATAATAATGAAAGTATTGAATATAAATTGATTTTCAAACTTGCATAAAAAAATTTAAATGTTGAAGCTAACGTTGGTATAGTTGGTTGAAAGAATAATTAAATGTTTCATTCTAGTATTGAAACCGTACTTCCAAATCATTAGGGAATAGCATAACTTGCGATAAGATTGTATTGGGCATTTTTCAGAGCCGAAGGACTTAAAAATGACAACACTGTTTCCGGTGACAGCCGATGTCAAGGTTGTCGGTTGTTTTTAGGTTGGCTATTCATCGTGAACAGACTCTGGCTGCAGTAATGTTTACAAATCGTGCAAATTTATTTATTGTCATTCATCCACAATTTCATTTGAAAATTTTGTTCAGTGATGAAGCACACTTTTGGTTAAATGGCTACGTCAACAAGCAGAGCTGCCACAAGCAGTTTTTGAAACCCATTAGATCCAGAAAAGGTCAATAGTTGGTGCACTTTATCGGCCGTTGGGATAATTGGTCCATATGTCTTCCAAAATAAAGATTGGCACAATGTTACAATCATGACCGGTACAGAGACACCTTCTTTATGTTTATTGCCTCAAATAAGTCTAGCTTTCAAAATTTATTTTTCCTTTTAACTAATTGCGCATTACTTTGCCAATCCAATGATTTTTTTAAATTACGAGTATGTGCTCCACAACCGATGACCTAATTTCTTTTTTGGCTACTTTCGAAAAGTTTCCGCTTCCCTTAAATGTTCCCTCATCCTAACCTGAATGAGCTGCTACTTTGGTCGATGTATACTTTTTTGTATTTAGAACATGAGACTTTTTAAATTTCCACTGGACTCAACAGTTCAACATGTCTTTCAGGTTCCCAATATTGCTCCGTTTGATGCCTACTTTGGTCAAACTTTTCTTCAATTTTATCAATTTGTTTGCATCCAGTAACTTTTCGACAATTGAATCAATATTGGGAAACCCGAAAGACCTGTTGACGGAAGATGAGTCCAGCGGAATTCACAAAATCACATGTCCTGAATGCGATAAGTGCATATCGGCCAAAGAAGTGGCTCATTCAGGTTATGTTTTCAAAGTTACCTTCTTGCGAAGAAAAATGATCTTTGTAGGGTAGTAAATGATCTCTTCATCAATCCAATATATTCCAGGAGCTCTATACTGCTCGAAAAATATAAAGTTTCACTTCAGGAGATATTTGAGTCAAAAATTCAGGCATATTTCAATAATTTCTACATGTAATTTATGATGAAATGAACCCTAAGAAAACCTCACAGAAACTTTTTTGAACGAAATATTTTACAAACTAGCAAGTTTTCGATTTTATCTCAATATAGAAGGAACCTTGATGTTGACGACTGCTTTGAGTCTAGAAAGTGATGCTTCTGTCATTCAAAAGAGCCTTAAAATGTTGTATAGGTTAGCTTTTATACTTGCCTTTGCTATGGGTGTTCCATTTGCGGTTTTCTTTAAGACAAACTATTTTATGGCGCTTTCCAAATATAAAGTGCTACATGAGGTATTCCGGGAGGAAATACAGCTGGTTTTTGTCTAGTATCGTTTATGTTTTAAACGTTTTTTCAGCGCAAACTACAGTCAATGCTATTTATGTTTTTGTAATGGATGATGCTCACAGCTTTCATCTGCTTCTGAGCTTTAATTTTCTACATTCGTTTCTTTATATAAAATATTCCCTACGACAGCAAATAGCTTATAGAATTATGTCTAAAGTTTTGAAAAACTTTTTAAATATTTATTTCTCAATACCCCACAATTCTAAAAATTAGTTGACTAAGCTGGAAAAAATGGAACTTTTGAAAAAGATAGTAATTTTTTTCTGTACATTACTGCTTGGCATCTACTCCAGAGTTTCCTGCAGAAATAGGGCAAACAAATCATTGCTAATAAGGACCTCCTGTTAAGTAGCAGTAAAAATCTCACGCAAGGCGATATTCTCCGTTGAAATTTATCCTGGCAAAGCCAAAATCGGGAAATCTAGAATAATGCCAATCGCGAGCACTGGAAGACCTAACATAATCTTTAAAATTATAGTATAATTTGAACCAAAATTATTCGTTCATTTTTTTCATTTAAACACTCCTCTCTACTGAAAACGTATGTAGTTTGTCTGGGGAAAACCCTCATCAAAACTTTGGAATCGATGCTTGATTCAACAATTTTTAAAAAACTACGGGGAAGTTGTTTACATCTAAAACATTCATTTTTCTACGACATCTACTCTACTTAGGTCTACTCCAACATAAAGATTTCGGGTTAGCTGGCGTTATATTCTTAAAGGTGACATCAGTCATGAGTTCCCTTCAATAGAGTGACGAGTGCCATTCACCGTCTACAAAAAGGTGGTGAAGTGCTAGATTTGATCCGTATGGTTTTTTAGGACGAAATCGGCTGCTATTTAGCTGACGCTGGCTCCAGTGTCTACTAAGCATACCACCCGGTTCTGCAAGTCTGTACTGACGCAAAAGAGTGGACGTCCTTTCAATAATTCGTCTATCTTGAGCGCATGCAATATCTTTTTTTCGACTGCCTCACCTTTCTCCAGATGTTCCGCATCCGACGGCTTGCTCGCTTCACCGGGTGGTGTCTCAGACAAACATGGTACGGTTTCCTGTACCACGAGACAGGCGAATTATGGACTACCACAGGCGTATTCTTTGCGATAGCATTATACATCGGTGGTGGAGCTTCGGGAGACTTGTAGTTGTCAGATATATTGGTCGGAGATGATTCGCTAGTCTAGCTTTGTTCGGCGTCCTTTTGGCTAGGTTTCTTGGGAACTGTGATTGAGGTGTCACCAACTTAAATAGCTTTGAGCACCTCCTACTGGTTTGAACACTCGTTGGGAAGTTTTTTCATTGCTTACAGTCTAAAAAATCTGGAGCGTACGTAACCGCCTCGCCACAGCGATAGATAGCAGAAATTTGACGGCTCTTTTGTTCATGCAGAAATTCGCTCTCCAGGTTGTCTATAATTCCAGCAGACCGAAGCTTTAGTGACTGCCTCATAGCTGCTGTGATAGACGACACAACAAAACGATGGACCAACTGATTGCATCTTAATTTAAGTTTTGAATCTTAGTTCAAAACTTTAAAATGTAAAAATATTCCAAAAAAATTTATTCAAAAAAGTTAACCTAAACATACATACACACTAAAATACTTGGAAAGTCATATATTATGGCGCTAAAACCACATATAATTGCTTTATTGAAAATTCTAGAGAATATGAATATTTAGTTCACCAAATAATGCCAGCATGGTTTTTGCAGAATCTATAAATTTTATATTTCACTGATATGTATGAGTCATTTAGTAGATGCTTTTGGGCGCATAACTAGTGAGCGACACAAAATGACATGGAATTCTTTTATTAAGCCATTCTGTTTGAACCGTGATTATTCGTTGGACTGACAATCGGACAATGACAAAGGACTTAAGTAACAGTTTATCGTGAAGTTTTCATCTCTTGTCATTGATAGTAAAAAAATTGTATCTCCCTGGTTGCCCTTTTTTGTTGTTTCTCTTTTCATCGAATTTGTAAATCATGGTTCTCTTTATAGAATGTTTGGGATGGGTTTTGACATATGCCACGAGAAGCCTATGAGACGGTGGTTGATGCTGGACGTGCTTATTTTAATTAGCCTCTAAATACTCAAAAAGACAACTAAAAAACTGGAAGGTGTACGAGTTGAACAGCGTGAAGGGTATTGTGTACGGTGAATTAGTTATTTTCCATATTTGTTTTTTGAATTTGACCCCAATTTGTTTCGAGTAACTAAAAAATTCCACGCAGTGTAGTGATTAGAGTACCCGCTGCGTAAGCCAAAGGTCCCTGGTTCGAATCCCGTTAGTGACACGGAGATTTGTTTCAAGTAATTCTTCGGATGGACTATAAGCCCGGGCGCTCTCGTCTTTGGGAAACTATTGATTAATTGCATGTTCCATTCATTCGAATAGTTTTACTATCAGTCCTTTTCCACGAATCGGTACTCTAACATCTATGTATAGATTATGAAAACAGCACCAACGAGATTTAAAAAAAAAATTTACATATGAGAAATTATAAATGGCCCGTTTGAATGCAAGCTTGTGCACAAAATATTGATATATTTATCAGGCTATTTAAAGGTTTCCTGTAATCCATAGATTAAAAAATATTACCTGCATTTCTTTTGATGTTTTAAGGCTCAGTTCTAACATAAGTTTAAAATAATTTATAATTTCATTTGATATGTCACACGGTTCATTTGACATAATTTTTTTCTTCTCCCTTCTCTTCAAAACTGAACACCCCTTTCAAAATTCATTTATTTACGTTACCCGACTGTATTTGAGTTACTTAGATTCATATGTGTACCAAATTTCAACATAATTCATCCAGTAGACGTGGAGGAAAATGCTTGTGACAGACAGACACACGAATGATCCTATGCAGTTATTTGTACGGAAGCTCAAATAGATATTTTTCACAGTAAATATGATACTGATAGAAAATTCTGGTCAAATGTTTGCAAATGTCTTCAGGACTTTCACTGTTTAGATGGTGAAGTAATATTTTTCATAAACAAATATTCTGATAAAACAGCGACTACCCATTTGTAATTATTCATTCAGATCAAAATACTTTGCTGTCGTGTCGATAAAGATCGTTCTTTGAATTTTCCAGTAATTTTTATGAAATTCACAAGAAGAATAGCAACAGATACAATTCAAAGCTTAGAATATTTTATGGTTTTAAGCCATCGTGTTGTACTTTACACGCTAAAAATAAAATATACTTAGGATTCCGAAAAAAGTTTTATTAGTTTTATTTTTGAAAGAGAGAAACATTTGGTGTAGGCTTTTACTACCATAGGTAGTTGCACCATACCAAAGCGTATGAACTATAAAGCGAGTTCACATAAAATAAATTCCCAACCTAACGGTATACAGCCTTCAAAGAGCAGTTTGCGTATGTTATGTATGTACTCGTATACACTTTCATGGTGAAATGTAAGAAATAGTTTGAATCGATAAATATTCTGCTGCATAAGCGCTTGAATGGAATGCAAGACGATGAGCTTTCATTTTGATCAGATGGACAAAAGCTTACCCTTTCATTAGGTGTACGTACTACAAATACAATAGCAAAACGATTTTGTTCTTAAAAGCTTAGTTCAAAGTGGATAACGCTTTCACGTTTTACCTCAAACGAAAATAAATTA
The DNA here is from genome assembly GCA_963969285.1 of Odontomyia ornata. Taxonomy (NCBI): domain Eukaryota; kingdom Metazoa; phylum Arthropoda; class Insecta; order Diptera; family Stratiomyidae; genus Odontomyia; species Odontomyia ornata. The sequence continues at coordinate 405,124,266 of OZ017738.1, forward strand.
TGATATCTTGTGCAAGTTTGTCGCTTTTTGCATTCGAATATTTTTCTTCTCTTTTAATTTGGCTAATCAGCTGGTGAACTTGCTTGTTAGTATATACACATGCTCTGCCTCCATAAATGCCATCGGCGTCTTCCTTGGCAGGCAAAATTTTGGCATAAGAACGGAGTGGGTTCAATCAATAGTATAATTCCACCGTTTGATGGGCAAGAGGTGATGGTACAACAAACATGTTGAAATTTAATTTAATATATTAAATTTCAAAATAGCAACTACTGGAAGTCCGAAATTCCAAAGGATTCCAAAAGACACGAATTTGCATGAAACTTAATGTTACGCTAGGTATTGGTCATATTCTAAGTGTCTGCTGTTTCGGTTATCATCAATGGGCCAAATTTAAAATGGCAGCGGTTTAAATATGCGATGCGTTTAGATTTTCGTGGCTCTATGCCAGCCACGTTTTGCAACCAATTTAGATAATTGATTAATGTAAATAAAAGAGTCAAAAATTTAAAACTTAATATTTTTAACTGCCATTTTCAATAAGAATAGAATATTTTTCTCCTGTCCAGAGTAAAACTCCAATTTGAACGAAGATTTCGCACAGCAGTTGGTGGGACTTTTGGACAAATATCCTTGAAAATAATCTGAAATCAAACGATTAAATTCAAAATCGTGGCCCTTGAAGCTCGAAAAACTCGTTATTTTAGTAACAACTGAAGTGTTGAAGTAATTTTCTTGGAAACGTTTGAAATGGCTTACATTGGAAAAACTTATACCACAGAAAGGTTTTCTTAAACAGTGTTTGATTTTTAAAATGATGGCAAATCAAATTACGAGTGTTATCTGCTGTTCAAAATCAGGGCATCTACGCGAAATTTGCTTTCCGACTGGTGGTGCCACGGGAATTTTTTGAATTAAAACCAGCTTTTACCTTATTTCATATCTTTTAATTATTACCTTATATTCATTATGTATGGGTAGTTATAAGTCTAAAAGATTTTTCCTGGAATAGTTAATGAATTGCCAGAGACGAGCCCATATTTTCTCCAAAGTTTCTCTTATTTGAGGAACAAATGGAGCCGATAGAAATGTAAGTTACGCGATGTTACAGTAATCATCTCTCCTTACTGGTTCGGGTTCCCGTTGCCGTCGTTTGGTATTAGTATTTTTGGGGTATTGTAAAATAATTTTACAATACTCTACTAAAATCACGACATATCTGTCCGTCCGTGCCTTACAGCAAGTTTTCTCGCAAGCCGCATAAGCTAGAGTGACGAAATTTTGCAGGTAGATCAGAAGTGGTGCTCTTTCGAAATCGCAGTGCAAAAAACAATATTTTAAGGTGTGAAAGGAGGGCCTCCTTATGTTGGAGAGCGACCATTTAACATTTTTTTAAAACTAAAGCTAAAGGATATGAGTATCAAACGATAAGTCTTGATGAGAACTTTTCAAAACATTTCTTAAACGAGAATAATTTGCAGGGAGGGTACAGGGTGATGTAATGTGACGCCTGCGCCCAGGAATCGAAGTGATTCCGATCCCGAACCCTTGTAACCTGCCAGATGGATATGTCCTCGAAGTGCCAGCGGACTTCATCTGTTGTGCGGATATCGTTGTGCAGAAAATATTTTTTTTTCTGTCCAAATATTTAGATCCGTGGATATAAATATTCGGAATATAGAATTAATCCAACCCCGGCACATTTCGAGACATAGCCATCTGGAAATGCCCCTCCACCGTGGCCATCGAGAAAACTATGCCACTGGCGACATCTGAAGAAGCACATTTCCGCCATATGAAGTGCCATTCCACGCACATATGTCTTGTCCGAGGTGACAACCGGAAATTTTGACAGCACATGGAGGCGCGAAACGTCATCGTAAAGTTCCTCGTGAGAATATCGAAGGTATTACAAAACCAGCTATACGTCGTTTGGCGCGACGTGGTGGAGTGAAACGTATTCCCGGTTTAATCTATGAAGAAACGCGTGGTGTGCGTAAAGAGTTTTTGGAAAACGTTATTCGTGAGGCATTGACATTCACCGGAGCAGAAACATTAGGAAAGAGGTTAGTTTAGTTAATAACTAATTAGAAAAGTTTAGCAATATTTTGTCTGGTCTGCAGCGGAAGGCAGGGCGTTTATCTCATCCAATCAATCCCATCAATCCAAGTTATCGACCGATAAATGAGGGTGTTGCTGAACTGGACGCCTCGCAACATCCCAACAGATGCCTGGTCGAGGAAGGTGACATATTTATGGATAAACATACAGACGGATATTTGGAGGTTAGCAAGTGAGTTTTATGTTGAAATATCGGCAGTGCCCACGTCATTCATTTGACGGAATAAGTTCCGGGCAACCGGAATCGCTGCCATAGTGGAGTTTAGGCGCAGAGTTTCGGATATAACGAAACCTTGTTAATTAAGTATCTGATGCAACATTGCTCACTACGAAAATTTCTCACCTAAATGCATCTCATCAACTCTGAAGGCGAGTAAAGTAGGCAAATTAGTTAGATCGCCGAAAATATGTTTACCCGCGGTTTGTGTTGTATGCAATGCCGAGGTTGAGAGCAGGTGACAAATATTGGGGGTCATAATATGATCAACTCAATTAGTACATGATTGATTTAGAAACATCTCAATAACGAGGAATTAATTGAGTTTATTTGAGAAGAGAATTATTGATTAGTGTTCCCGATGTTTTTGATATCTAAAATTATTTGCAAGAATTTAATTTCTATCGAAATATTCAATGCCTAGTTCAATTTAATAATATAGGTTAGTTTATTATATATTATTTTTAAATGTTAGGTTTTTTTTGTGTTTTTATATTTCAATAGCAATTAATCCAAACAACATTATTTTGAAGAGCATGTGAAATTATTTGACCTGCGAGGAAATGACATTTAGAATACTTGATTATTTTGAAATATCAAATTATGTTCAGTTCCAAATTTTAAGGACTAATCAATTCACTATCATTACTTTCAAGTAGAAAAATTAAAAGGCCTTTTAAATTTTTCTAAATTAAATCTACACTATTAATTCTGTAATGCGGAAGTCTACAGAAGATTCATCCTCGCTCAATATGAAAATTGTTTTACAGATCTAGCTTCGTGAAGACATTTTGCATATGTCAAAAAAACATACATCTCAGTGAATTTTTGAAAAAAAAATTGAATTTTATATTTGAAACCATATTTTGCATGCTCAGGAGTGTTAAAAAAGAAAATGAAATAGCAACAAAATCCCCCAGAATCAATTTCGTGGTAATTTTAGAGGTGGTAATAATTGGTAATCAAATGTAATTAAAAACAAAGTGAAATTGAAACAAACGAAGGCCGAGTTTTGAAAGAACATAATTATAGAATGTTTTTAAATTGCATTGAAACGAGTAGAAAATTACTACCAAAAAAATGCGATATTTGTGTACAAATGAACTAGTGTGTGGATGCGAGAGTGCACGGTTGAATTTTTAGATAAATACGAGTATAAGTAATGTAAAATCTTTGGGCATAAAATTAATATTTTGTTTGTACAAAGAAAGTTATTATTGAACATAATCGAAGCTTCTATAATTGAATTCGGATGAGATCTCACGAAAAACAAAGTATAAATAACTGTGTGGTTGGTTTAGGAGTGTGAAATGATAATTGAGTTGTTTTCACTATATTCAGAAATGAAGAAAAAAAAAAAATGTTTTTAAAAGACGTAACTATGTTCAGAAGTAATTGCTTAGTAATATGTAGTCTTTAAACTGATGCGAGTGTTGATATTGTGTGTAAATAGTATTTGAAATTTTCGTTCCTTCAATGAAGTTTAATCTAAGATTTTAATACATTCATTCATTCTTTATTGATGAACGTTAGTGGAGAGAAAGTACTTACGAGCATTGTAAAAAGTTATGAATCCTTAGTGATAAGATGTTATTTCTTCATTTATCCAAGAGCGTGATTATCCCTCAAATGTTAGAAAGGAAATCACTTGAAACTAATATGCGAATAGTTTTATTGTATTGGAATTACATAGTAAGTCAAGTAATGCAGGGCATTTAGGGATTTTAATTTTAAAATTGACATTCATCTATAAGACTTTGAGTAATCGGAATAAAATTCATACTATTCAAGAGCAAAACCTCTTGTTCACCTTAAAGTTTAAAGTAGCTTCTAATTTCAGATCAAAAAAAAGCAATGTTTACAAGCAAATATCAATATTTCTCTTTTCCTTATATCGGCTCTTAAATTAAAAGTCTGTTTTTGTTTTGCTTGAACCAAAGTATTCTTCAAACTATTCGTGGTTCATCTAAGAAAATCATTACAAATGGCGCCCAACGTGGGGCCCAAACAACATCCTAATGGGGAAAGAACTTCGCGTCTTCTGACGAGTTGGTCCTTTACGGAGGATGTAAGGTACTTTGGTACTCGAGTCCCACTATCAGGAGCAGTGGAATTGTGTGATACACATTAGAGGTCGCTTCACGTGAGTTGTAGCTTCCGCTCTCCTTTGCTTGATTTTGCTTTCGCGACAGAATCCTTCCGATGTGTTGTCCCAGGTTAACCCCTGTAAGGACCTTCTATTTTCTTGATGGAACTGCCAGTCTGATGGGTTTACCTATCAGCATGGACTCTCAAGAAAATAGAAGGCTACCTTGCCTTTATGTCGCGGAAGGATTCTAACTATTTCTTATGCGTGTTAGACGAGTGGTATCGGTTCAACGTTCGATGGCGTATGCTGGAGTTGCGAAGCCCGGAATGCTTCCACGCGTCGGGAATTTTGACCGCGTACAAAGTCGTTACGGTAGCTCTACCACTTGTCTCGTCGAGTCACTTTAACGTAGTTTAGAGACGGTTTTTTTGTAATGTATGTGGGTTATGGGGTAATTTTCGTAAATCGACCGAAGCACCCTTTCTTCGGCAGAATACCACGCACTCTCTTTTCCCGTTGGAGGAGTCGACCACTGAAAAGGAAAGTGTATCAAATAATTTTTTTTTCTCCTATCATTATATTAATAGCTCGCCACTATCGGCCACTCAATTAACATTAAATTCTTTTTTTTTTTCACTCATATAATAGGAATAAGTATATTTTATATATATTTTTTTTTTTTCTTCTTCTCTCGTTTCATACTAGCAACCACCCATAATAAACCCACACAAAATGGCAACGAAGCGGACGCCCGATAAGCGGTGGACCCGGTCCAAAACGGTCCAACCCGCGAACTGTGGAATCTGTTTCGAGGACGTAGTGGAGGGTGTACACAGCGTGCGATTGGATTGTGGACATTTATTCCATCGTGCCTGTGTACAACAGCTCCTCCTCACGTCAGAACTGTGTCCCTTATGCCGGCGACCCATAGATCGGTCTGCCCTAGACGTCCCCATCGGAACGCCCCTACCAACGCGCGGAGCAGTGGCGAAAGGAGCTCCAGAAGCCGAACCGTCACAACCACTCTTAGACCTGCAAGGAGCAGTAGGCGGTGAAGTTCCGGCTGCGAGTGTCGTGTCCGAGGTGACAACCATGCCTTCCGCCCACTCCATTGACACCCTCGTGGCGTTGATGAGGGATATGTCGGAGAGGATTGGCAACCTGGAGGGAAAGATCCAGAATCTCCCGTTGAGCCAACCACCCAGCCGCGTGAGAACTCCGCTTGGCTGGGAGCCAAATCCCAGTGTGGCGATGCCCCACTCCCGACAATCCGAGCAATGGGTCCCACCTCCAAGGAACTCGGGAATGGATCCCAGAGCTCCCGAATACAGACCGCGACACAGTACCGGACCTCCGTTGTTACCTCCAGCCCCCGAGGCAGTTCAGTACAACAGGTCAGTAGAGGATGTGATTCCCCCCGGGAACGCATTGGCACCTTTTCGAGACCCGACGCCTCGTATCATGGAGAGTTGGCGCCTGAACTTTACAGGGTTCAACGATATGATATCGGCGGACCGGTTCCTTTTCCGGATTCAGGCGTTGGTGTCCAGCACCCTGGGAGGTGATTCCTCGGCCTTCCTCCGGCATGCACATCTTTTGTTCAGCGGCGACGCTGCCGACTGGTACTGGAGCTTTAAAGAGTCAACGCCACGTCCCACTTGGCACTCTTTCAGTGCAGCCTTCCGCAATCGATTTGAGGATGGCTTCACTGAGAGAGAGCTAAGAGAGCAAATAAAGAAACGGAAACAAGGCGCTCACGAACCGTTCGACCAGTACTACACCAGTATAGTGAGATTGAGCACTCGCCTGCGAAATACCATGCCCGAGGACGAATTGGTAGAAATTATCAGAGAGAACATGCGCTGGGACCTCCAGAACAGCCTGCTACATTTCCCCATCAACACCATACAGGGATTGCGCCTCCATGCGCGTAGACAAGAACACTTGGATGAGCGACGAGGTACCTTCCGTCCACAACCTCGCATAACGGGACCAAATCCCCGAAATCATCACACCGCGGAGTTGATGGCAGCAGACCACCTGCTTGCTGATCCAGTACCAGTACCGAGGAGCGGAGCACCACCGGAGCTTGAGGACCCAGCATTGATTAATCGACCCTCCCTTGAAGCAATTACTAGCCCGACGGTCTGTTGGAACTGCCGACAACCGGGACATCGGTTCTATGCATGTCCAGCGGAGGCAACGCTTTTCTGCTACCGATGCGGAAAGGCCGACACATACGCACCTGACTGTGCAAATTGCAAAGGGCGAAAAAACTTGCCACCGAGTGCCGCGACCACCCGTCGGCACTCCTAGACCCCGGACGAACAAATCCAGACCCCATCACCAGCTATGACCCAGCTCCCAACATGACTCCAACTCTGCTGACTCGCACCGCTAAACACAGTTCTCCCGAAGTTCCACAACCGACGCCGTCCTTCGCCGAGGCCAATGCGCAGGGAAATGATAGCGAGACGAAGGTTCCTTGGCATGTAAAACCTTTTCATGTCAGGTTGCGGAATTATTTGGCTACTCGACAGCGCATCTTCCATGAGGAATTGGCCACAAATGTCCCACCGCGAAGCAAGCGAGCCACGCGTCGGATGCGGAGCTTCTGGAGAAAAGTCAGGCAGTCGAGGAAAGTGTTGAAGGGCATATACTTAGACGAATTATTGAGGGATGATGTTCGGCCATATGCGTCAGTACACCTCCTGCAACAACGAGTATCAGGCTTAGTCGATACGGGAGCCAGTGTGAATTGCATCTCTGCCGAGTTTGCAGGGGAGGTACTGGCAAAGCACGCGGACCAAATCCGTCATTTCACCTCCTGGTTAAGCACGGCGGACGGAACTCGTCACTCTGTAGTGGGAAAAATTATGACGGATGTCACCTTTAAAGGGGTAACTAAACCTATGGAATTTTTCATCATACCTCAGTTAACCCAGAATCTTTATTTAGGAGTGGATTTCGTTCGAAAATTTAACTTGGCCCCGGCACTATTTTCCGGTTCGACCCTGGAGTCCGTCACCACCGTTCCTGACCAATCTCAACCCACTAACTTATTACGGCATACACTGGATGTAACTCAGCAACTGCGTCTCGACTCGGCTATATCGGCTTTTCCCTCGCACGAGAAGGAAGGTCTCGGGCGGACTGCCCTGGTGTTCCACACTATAGATGTGGGGGACGCTAAACCCATAAAACAGAGACATTTCGCCATATCTCCGGCGAAGGAAAAATCGTTATATGCCGAAGTGGATCGAATGCTAGCATTAGGCGTAATCGAAGAATCACAGAGCGCGTGGGCTTCCCCAGTCACCTTAGTTGTCAAGCCGAACAAGGTCCGGTTATGCTTAGATGCCAGACGCTTGAACGCCGTCACAGTCAAGGACGCATATCCTCTACCGTTGATCGAAGGCATTTTGAGTCGATTGCCTAAAGCCCATTTCATCACGAGCTTAGACCTCAAGGACGCCTTCTGGCAAATTCCTTTAGACCCCGGTTCAAAGGAGAAAACAGCCTTCACAGTCCCAGGCCGGCCCTTATATCAATTCGTGACCATGCCATTCGGATTGTGTAATGCCCCCCAAACAATGACGCGCCTTATGGATAAGGTGATACCACCTCATTTGCGGCACCAAGTTTTCGTTTACTTGGACGATCTGCTGCTTATAACCGAGACCTTTGACGAACACATCGACCTGCTTCAGGAGGTGGCTCTACACATCCGGAGGGCAAGATTAACCACCAACATAAGGAAGAGCCAGTTCGTGATGACGGAGGTGAAGTATTTAGGTCACATCATTGGGCATGGGCATATCAAGACCGATCCGGAAAAGACTCAAGCGATTGACGTTTTTCCATTACCCAAGACCACCAAACAGTTACGCCGATTCTTAGGCTTATGCGGATGGTACCAGCGTTTTGTACGTGACTATGCCACCATTACCACTCCTTTGACCGACATGCTGCGTAAGGGACGTAAATTCGTCTGGGAAGAGCCCAGCTTGCGAGCCTTTGAAGAGCTAAAGAAGAGTCTGACTACAGCCCCCGTACTGCACAGCCCGGACTTTGACAAACCGTTCTCAATCCATTGTGACGCGAGTCAACATGGGGTGGGAGCAGTCTTAGTCCAGGTTGCACAAGACGGCGAGGAGAGACCTATAGCCTTCATGTCTCACAAGCTGAACCCAGCCCAGCGAAATTACACGGTCTCCGAGCAAGAATGTTTAGCCGCGGTGTTGGCAGTGAAACGCTTCCGAGCCTATGTGGAGGGACACACCTTTGAAATCGTTACGGATCACGCTTCTCTGAAATGGCTAATGAGCCAGACTGATCTCAACGGCAGATTGGCCAGGTGGGCACTGAAACTACAGGCCTTTGACTTCACAATTCGCCACCGAAAAGGAAGCCAGCATGTAGTCCCCGACACCCTATCCAGAATGTTCGCCCCTGAAGGAGCCGAGTTGGTCCAAGAGGACGACAGCCCCCAATTGATCGATTTGGACCATCCTGCCTTCAAGTCAGCCAGCTACACCCAACTGATTCACACTATCCAGAATCAACTGTCCCAGCTTCCTGAACTGCGGTTGACGGATGGATTCATTTACAAACGGATGGGACACGCATCCGGAGACCCCATACAAGAAGAAGAACAGTGGAAGTTGTGGGTGCCCGAAGAATTAACCACTGATCTTATCAGACGGGCTCATGACCACCCATCAAGTGCGCACGGCGGATACGGTCGTACACTTAGGCGGTTGAAAACCTGTTTCTTTTGGCCTAAGATGGCACAACAGATAAAAGCGTACGTAGCCTCCTGTGAGCTATGCAAATGCACTAAGGCGCCCAACACCATTCTTCGGCCACCCATGGGTAAGGTTGAGGTCCCTGAACGCGTGTTCCAGCGCTTGTACATTGATCTTATCGGTCCTTACCCTCGATCTGCTTCTGGTCACACGGGAGCTGTCGTGGTCCTGGACCAGCTCTCCAAATTCCCTATCATAGAACCACTACGTAACATGCACACTGGACCTATAATCAGCTTTTTGGAGAACCGAGTCTTTCACATGTTTGGAGTTCCGGAGAAACTTGTCTCCGACAATGGGGTCCAGTTCACCTCCAGCAAGTTCCGAGACCTAATGTCCAAATACGGCATCATCCACCAACGAACTGCCGTCTATTCACCACAAGCCAACGCATCCGAACGACTGAATCGTACGCTCATAGCGGCCATTCGCGCCTATGTCCACCCGAATCAGAGGGACTGGGATCGCAAATTGTCCGCCATCACTAGTGCACTGCGCTCGTCGTACCACGCCACGACCGGCATTTCGCCGTATTTTGCAGTGTTCGGCCAGTATATGATCTGTCATGGGAGCGCTTACCGGCTATTGCGGCAGCTGAAATCGCTAGAGGACCCAATCGTGGTTCTAGAACCGCACGAAAAGCTCCAACTTCTGCGAGATCAACTGCGGGAGAAGATTGAAGAAAGTAGACGGATGGGAGAGGAGCGGTACAACTTGCGATCTCATCCTTCTGGCTTTAAGGCCGGCGACGAAATATATCGTCGAAACTTCCGACAGAGCGATGCCACCCGCCATTACAATGCCAAACTAGACAAGAAATTCGTGAAGTGTCGAGTCATACAAGTCATAAGCCCCACCCGATACCTCATCGCGGACATGACTGGTAAGACCCTGGGAATTTACCACGCAAAAGACCTTAGACGATGAAGTGCAACTAATTCCCACGAGAACCCTTGGCTTATCCCAAATCTCTGCCTAGACGAAGGCCTCCGAATAACACCTGACTTCCTACTATATAGTCACTGCCGAGTCTTCACGAACAGGGTTGTAGCCTATCCTTCGAAACGGATCTTCGACCCGCCACGTCCCTAACCAAGACCTGTTACCAAGGAGACGGGATCGTAATTACTTCGATTTTGGGGGGGGGAATGTGTAATGTGACGCCTGCGCCCAGGAATCGAAGTGATTCCGATCCCGAACCCTTGTAACCTGCCAGATGGATATGTCCTCGAAGTGCCAGCGGACTTCATCTGTTGTGCGGATATCGTTGTGCAGAAAATATTTTTTTTTCTGTCCAAATATTTAGATCCGTGGATATAAATATTCGGAATATAGAATTAATCCAACCCCGGCACATTTCGAGACATAGCCATCTGGAAATGCCCCTCCACCGTGGCCATCGAGAAAACTATGCCACTGGCGACATCTGAAGAAGCACATTTCCGCCATATGAAGTGCCATTCCACGCACATATGTCTTGTCCGAGGTGACAACCGGAAATTTTGACAGCACATGGAGGCGCGAAACGTCATCGTAAAGTTCCTCGTGAGAATATCGAAGGTATTACAAAACCAGCTATACGTCGTTTGGCGCGACGTGGTGGAGTGAAACGTATTCCCGGTTTAATCTATGAAGAAACGCGTGGTGTGCGTAAAGAGTTTTTGGAAAACGTTATTCGTGAGGCATTGACATTCACCGGAGCAGAAACATTAGGAAAGAGGTTAGTTTAGTTAATAACTAATTAGAAAAGTTTAGCAATATTTTGTCTGGTCTGCAGCGGAAGGCAGGGCGTTTATCTCATCCAATCAATCCCATCAATCCAAGTTATCGACCGATAAATGAGGGTGTTGCTGAACTGGACGCCTCGCAACATCCCAACAGATGCCTGGTCGAGGAAGGTGACATATTTATGGATAAACATACAGACGGATATTTGGAGGTTAGCAAGTGAGTTTTATGTTGAAATATCGGCAGTGCCCACGTCATTCATTTGACGGAATAAGTTCCGGGCAACCGGAATCGCTGCCATAGTGGAGTTTAGGCGCAGAGTTTCGGATATAACGAAACCTTGTTAATTAAGTATCTGATGCAACATTGCTCACTACGAAAATTTCTCACCTAAATGCATCTCATCAACTCTGAAGGCGAGTAAAGTAGGCAAATTAGTTAGATCGCCGAAAATATGTTTACCCGCGGTTTGTGTTGTATGCAATGCCGAGGTTGAGAGCAGGTGACAAATATTGGGGGTCATAATATGATCAACTCAATTAGTACATGATTGATTTAGAAACATCTCAATAACGAGGAATTAATTGAGTTTATTTGAGAAGAGAATTATTGATTAGTGTTCCCGATGTTTTTGATATCTAAAATTATTTGCAAGAATTTAATTTCTATCGAAATATTCAATGCCTAGTTCAATTTAATAATATAGGTTAGTTTATTATATATTATTTTTAAATGTTAGGTTTTTTTTGTGTTTTTATATTTCAATAGCAATTAATCCAAACAACATTATTTTGAAGAGCATGTGAAATTATTTGACCTGCGAGGAAATGACATTTAGAATACTTGATTATTTTGAAATATCAAATTATGTTCAGTTCCAAATTTTAAGGACTAATCAATTCACTATCATTACTTTCAAGTAGAAAAATTAAAAGGCCTTTTAAATTTTTCTAAATTAAATCTACACTATTAATTCTGTAATGCGGAAGTCTACAGAAGATTCATCCTCGCTCAATATGAAAATTGTTTTACAGATCTAGCTTCGTGAAGACATTTTGCATATGTCAAAAAAACATACATCTCAGTGAATTTTTGAAAAAAAAATTGAATTTTATATTTGAAACCATATTTTGCATGCTCAGGAGTGTTAAAAAAGAAAATGAAATAGCAACAAAATCCCCCAGAATCAATTTCGTGGTAATTTTAGAGGTGGTAATAATTGGTAATCAAATGTAATTAAAAACAAAGTGAAATTGAAACAAACGAAGGCCGAGTTTTGAAAGAACATAATTATAGAATGTTTTTAAATTGCATTGAAACGAGTAGAAAATTACTACCAAAAAAATGCGATATTTGTGTACAAATGAACTAGTGTGTGGATGCGAGAGTGCACGGTTGAATTTTTAGATAAATACGAGTATAAGTAATGTAAAATCTTTGGGCATAAAATTAATATTTTGTTTGTACAAAGAAAGTTATTATTGAACATAATCGAAGCTTCTATAATTGAATTCGGATGAGATCTCACGAAAAACAAAGTATAAATAACTGTGTGGTTGGTTTAGGAGTGTGAAATGATAATTGAGTTGTTTTCACTATATTCAGAAATGAAGAAAAAAAAAAAATGTTTTTAAAAGACGTAACTATGTTCAGAAGTAATTGCTTAGTAATATGTAGTCTTTAAACTGATGCGAGTGTTGATATTGTGTGTAAATAGTATTTGAAATTTTCGTTCCTTCAATGAAGTTTAATCTAAGATTTTAATACATTCATTCATTCTTTATTGATGAACGTTAGTGGAGAGAAAGTACTTACGAGCATTGTAAAAAGTTATGAATCCTTAGTGATAAGATGTTATTTCTTCATTTATCCAAGAGCGTGATTATCCCTCAAATGTTAGAAAGGAAATCACTTGAAACTAATATGCGAATAGTTTTATTGTATTGGAATTACATAGTAAGTCAAGTAATGCAGGGCATTTAGGGATTTTAATTTTAAAATTGACATTCATCTATAAGACTTTGAGTAATCGGAATAAAATTCATACTATTCAAGAGCAAAACCTCTTGTTCACCTTAAAGTTTAAAGTAGCTTCTAATTTCAGATCAAAAAAAAGCAATGTTTACAAGCAAATATCAATATTTCTCTTTTCCTTATATCGGCTCTTAAATTAAAAGTCTGTTTTTGTTTTGCTTGAACCAAAGTATTCTTCAAACTATTCGTGGTTCATCTAAGAAAATCATTACAGTGAGGAGAAATGTACGAAAAATCGATGGACAGAAAAATTAGAGACAAATCATGAAAGTAGATCCTTATGAGTATATGGCCAACAAAATACCTTAAAAGTCAAAACTTCACCAAATTTGGTAATGATATAACCTTTTTCGAATTTGACGTTTTCATATATAAAAACAAAAGATGATCTTTGAATTTGCCTAAAATTTGTATCTAAATTATCTGATTAAAACGCATGTTTTCTGCAAGTTTCATAAAAATCGAGACAAAAAGCTACATTATTGATGATTGACAGCAATTACACGTGGTACGGAGGACACAAACACTACAGATGTGTAAGGGTTTCGATGAAAATTTTAGACATATTTTGTAACATTTATATATTATCAGCAGACTGAAATTATATGGCGGTGAACTAAAATACCTAATATCCATATATTAGATTTCCGAACTCAATTCATGGAATATACGGATATCGTATATCGATGAGTCAAGTTTTGATAGTCAGAAGACGTTTGACTTACTAATTATTTTACAATACCTCTCTGGCAGAAGCGCTCTCCCGCTACTTTTACGTTTTCTTAATATAGTAGTCCGTATGGAGCTGTGGGTTAGGGCACAGTTCGCTTGCGCAGCAGCTCCTAAGTTCAAACCTGGTTGGCAGTATCGAGTTTGAGCTTCTGATGCTGCTGTCGGACTGTCAGTCCACCCAGCTGTGATGAGCACTAATTGAAAAAATAGGTAATAATCACATGATTGAGCGTGATATTGACCGTATCTCATCTAATGAAATTTGGACTATTGTGCGATGTATTATTATTGTTAATATACAGTTTAAGATCCATTTGTGATTACGTAGTTTCTTTTGGCACCGTGGCAGACTGAATTATTGTTGGTTTGAAATTGATCGTTTATGAAAAATGAAGAGAAACGTAAATTAATTGAGAGGAGAATATTAGAGAGCAAGCGTTTTGAGAATTTTGGCATTTTGGAAGCTACTGAGTGACATTTCTACTTTTGGTTGAACGATTTTAATGCTGAGTGCTACTAGTTTGCGACAGGCACAAACCGAGTAGAATGACGAGTGGACGGATTGTTGACATTATTGGTATGGTTCGTTTACAAGTCGTATGCGAAGTCGACTTGGCTTTCCTTACGAAATGAGACGGATGAGTGTATTTCGTTGCAAATCGTTTGATCAACCATTGGATCTTGTTTTAAGTTCGCTTCACCTGTTATACAAAAACTAAAATTGCCATATTAGATGCATCAAAACCTCACAAACATGCCAGAATACATCACTGCATTCTATTGAAAGAATTATAGATTATGAATTGAGTCTGAAGGTGATGTACGATCATATTTAAAATATTTGAGAATGACAAGGTACGTTCAGTTTCTGAGTTTCTCCAGCTCTAGAGACTAATGGAAATATAATGTAGTTTCTAAAAGTTAGTGTCAGGCAATAGGACTCGCTTTTTGTTCTATTACATTCTGGGAGGAACAATGCCAACCGAAAAAAATGTCTGATTTTTACTAGAGTGCACAAAAAGTCAAAACTTTCTGCCTTGATAGTTATCAAGAAATAAATACAAATATTAGCATATACATATGTGCATGAAAGTTATTCAAAATTACATCAAACGGATTTAAGCTGTGTATTCTGCTAGGGTTTCGCTTTTTCCGGGATGTTACGGGTAATCCCGGAAATATAGAAGTCATTCTCAGGAATTTTGAAAAATGTGAAGAGTATTTAAAATTCGTAAGTTTCAGTCATTACGATCCAGTAAGTAAGTTTCAGTCAGTACGATCCAGGAATGCATAAATAAAATGTAAAAACAACTCAAAGCCTGTCCTGTCCCGTCTACTTTTGTATAATTTATTGGAATTAAAATACAATATCAATGGGTAAATCTGAAATCTAAGGTATTTTATTTTTATTGAATAAATAAAGCTAGCTGAATTTAGAAGATCATACAGTTTTAGAGTAAGGATTGAGAAAACATAAGTAATCTAGGCTGCAATCACTTTGTTTCATCTTCATACGAGCAGCCTTTCCACAGAAAAGGCATTTTCAGATTCCAACGATAGCAAAATAATGCTTTACACAGTCAATGAACATTTAATGATTTATTTTCAGCAGAACGAGTCCAAAAAAGTATTAAAAGAATGTTTCACTGCAACTACAATCCTGCTGTGGAACTTTGGTATTTTATTTTTGACTTGATTCTGTTTTCCAATTTTCAGCGTACGTTCATCGTCGGTTTCTAAGCTCTGCTCTTCCAAATACAATACAAAGAATTGAACAGACTCATCTTTCTCACAGAAGCCTTGCCAGAATTATTTAAATTGTATTTTGCAACCAAATTTTGAGTATTTGATGTCCAATCACAATCGAAGGTTCAAATTTTTCATTACAGAACTTCAGCGATTGCTAGTTTCATATTCAAAAAGTGTGATCATTTCCAATAATCTATGAGTGCTTGTTTTATATTAATGGCAGCAATATTTCTCTTCAAAATTTAATATTTTTTTTCACGGGAAATCCCGGGAACCAAGAATATTTCCCGGGAATACAAAAAGTGCAAAAACCAATCCTATTCCCGGGATCCCGGTTTCCTGAAAAACCTTAGATATCTTAACGATAGCTTAAAAGATGAACTTTTTACTGGATTGCAAGGCCTAAATAATAAACTGATAAAACAAATTTGATCAAAGTCTATAACATTTTTAAACTATGTAGGAGCCTTAGTGCCATAAAATATGCTCAGATGTTGTGCAAGCTAGTTTTTTTCTCTAATTTCCTATGGAGCAAGCATCCTTATAAAAATATGTTTCGATAATGCAGCAAGTCATGAATTCTCTAGTTTTAAAAGGCTTCACCAGTTCTCCGTTCAAGCAAGCCCTCTATTAATTCATTTTCGGTGGTTTACATATTCAGACCGAAAAATAGGAAAGCAATGAAATCCAAGAGGACAATAGTGACAGCTGACAGCAAGATTTGGCTGTGCATGATAGATTACGACATTTGAAAGACCTTTTAATTTTACAGTGTACCTAACAACTTTCACGATCATTTGAACTTAATATGATAGTGTACGAACCTTAAGATATTGAAGTGTATTTTGGGCATTAAGCGCCTTAGTAACTTCTTCATAATTGGCAAGGCTATGGTTGGCTGAGAACGTTAACACCTTCACCTTTGATAGATAAGAAAAGTGGAATGAAAGAAATTTTAAATTACATAGTTTCAAATTCTGATGTCCTAGGACTGATACGTTTTCAGTGATTTAATCAATTTTTGAATGCTCACGTCTTGAGCAGTGGCTTTCTAGTCCGAATCTCGTGGATGACGGAGAAAATGTTTCGAAATTTTTCTATTGGACAATGAATTTGTCCGCCTCTGAGGACAACTGGTTGATAAACGGCAATTAGTTGCTTAATAATGATCATATCACCTTCTAGTGTACCATTACAATTATAAAATGAAAATTCTTAACAAATCACAATATTTTTATAAAATAGATTGTTGCGCAGTCGATAAATTTTGTAAAGATTTTTTTGTAGAATGGCATCAAGGTTTTATTAAAGAAATTAAAATTTCTGAAAGTTAGTGCACTAAAGGCATGAATTTTCTGAGTTTGGTCACAAAATCCTGTTCTGGGAAATCGTCGGATTAAGAGATGCGAAAGAAATTTTAGTATATAATATCAGAATAATATAAACGACGTTACTTTGCATTGAATTTTTTCAAGTGGCATATTAGAGCATGTTTCATAGATCTTCAAAATTGTTAAGCAAAGCAATCACGGTGTGGAGGCATTGAAAGAAAAGATTATTTTGAGAAAATTTTTGGTCTACATTATAATCCAAATATGAGATATTTTTGAAAATATTGAGCTATTTCCGAAGGATTACGGGAAGGACTACGTGTTATCAATAAAAATAGGTAGACAAAGAAGCTCTGTAAAAAGGAGCTTTAACTTATATGGTACATCAATTATTCTAAAATTAATAAAAACTTAGAATAAAGCACCTTAATATAAAGGAAGTAGGAGTACATCCCTTTTTGGGGGGAGACTTTTCGCTCAAGCTTTTCTGAATTCTAAGGCATAGAGGTTACAAGAGCAATGAGAAATCTGATGCATTAGTAAACAATTTTTTTTACGATCTGGAAAATATTTTTTTGATTGAAAAAATGCGAAAAACTGGATAACTAATGTTCAAAAGTATACCAAATTTTTTTTATCGCTTCAGCGCTCTAAATTAAGACCCGTGCAGTCCTTTATACCCAAAACTAATGAAATATTTTTGGTAATTTTCTCTCAGATGCTTATTTTGTCCAGGAGTTTACGAGACGCAATTTGCTTCTTTTTCGGTGGTGGTGTAGCGATCCATTGGAGTGGTCGCCATTTTGTTTTCTAATAATTTTTTCCAATGAAAATGTCAATTTTTGACCTCAATAAAGATGTATATAAAATTTCAAATCGATATCTTGAATAATGATTTTTTGTAGCTGTTTTAAAAGAAAAATCATTTTGATCAGTTCAACAATGGGTTAACCCCTTAAGTTTTGAATTTTTTAACTCTAGCACTGCATCCCCTTTGGGGCCTTCCCTTCGTGATAGTTAGAGTATCTCATTATCTTGATCGAATATATCGGCACTCGAGAAGGTGGTATGGTCAGTACCACGCTTTGGCCGTGTGTACATCCATCCAGCTGCGATACATTCTGATAAGTTTTTATTTATGTCGATACAATTGTAATTCAATCGACAGAGCGTTCAATACCAAGTACAGTCCGCAACAATACAATAGGATAGAGCACACATGTTAATGATTTTAGGGAAAATTGAGCAGGTAAAAGAAAACTGGCTATATGAAATAACCAGTTCATAAGAGCTGAGGTAAACTGTAAACTATGGTTGCCTTTGGAAATCACTTTTTAATGTCCCTGGAATACTTATTGATGGGGCGTCCTAGAGACCCGTCAAAACTATAAAACACTAACCTAATGTTGTTAGTTGATTTAAAACTTTTGCAATAAAACGTCAGAAAAGAAGATCATCGAGCAAATGAGCCCGTGTTAAATTTTTAGAAGTTTAGCTTCCTTTACGGAGGTTCTAATGAAAAGCGAGCGAGAGGAGTGAGCCTAGAAAAAGCGTACAATATAGTGAACGTTACGAAAAAACAATTCTTCCACCAAATACGCTTTCCACACCACTTTTTGCCGATGCTGTAGCAGCTCCTTCTACACTGTTTTTGCTCGCCAACACTGTTTAAGCTCCTGGAACGCTATCTTAGCTCATCTTCCCTAAACGCCTGAAGAATGAACCACCGCGTTAACTTGTCCCAATGTCATAACGTCTTCACACCAGAAGAAAATTACGCCATAACAGCAGTGAGGCACTCTGGGAGTGTCCGGTGGGAAGTTTAGCTTCGTTTTGCGATTGATTATGTAAACGCTAAAACCAGCAGTCAGGCACTCTGGGAGTGTCCAGTTGGAAGTTTAGCATCGTTTTGTAAATGATTATGCAATGGTTCAAAAGTTGAATATGGAAGATTGCAGGAATTAATGCGACAAATTAAAAAACATAGGATGCATATTATTTCACGAAATTCTCTGTATAATAATTCTTTGTCATATTTACGATATCTGTTTATTTTTGGCTCTTTCCTTACAACATATCGTTCGATTTGTTACTTTCAAAAAGAAGCGAACTCCTTCAGGACATAATCTTTGAGCCTCTTTTTTAGTGAAAAATTTGTTTCTTACGAGCTGCAATTTATCTGGTTCTAATACTTTTTCATAAACCATTTTAGTTAAAGTATTCGAATTGCAATTCCATTTGGCTCTGGAGTACGTCAAAAGGAAGCTACATTACTATACAAGCCGCGCCAAGTAGAAGCCTATGCAGCCGACACCGACACTTTGTCACAATCATTAACAACTGTCAAAGAACTCATTCTGAAACTCGACAGCAAAGCAAAACATGTAGGGCTACAAACCAATGAAAATAAAACAAAGCTCATGACGCAGTCGATTAAAACTACCTCAAGCACAAAAAATATCACACTTGGCGAATACAGTATAGAAAATGTGAGCGAATTTGTATATCTAGGCGCCAAAATAACGAGAACCAGTTTTGACGATCTTGAAGATCAGCTGCATATACAGGAAAAGAAGACACCAAGTATACAAATCTGTGATAAGGCCAGTGTTATGCTATGGGTGTGAAACATAGACCCTAACCAAAGCATCCGCAAACACATTGAATGCCTTTGAGCAACGGGCCCTGAAGTGAATAATTGGAGCGGGACAACGGATACCCAAAAATGTACTCGTTGGGAGAACTGAAGGCCGGAGACCAGTGGGAAAACCGAGGAAACGCTTGTCCGACTCCGTCCCCGAAGACAGTTGATCGCTGCTCGGATTTTGAAATTGGAGGACGTGGTCAATGGACCGAGACAGTTGGAGGCACTATTTCCAGGGAACAAAAGCCCGAGAGGTGCTGTAGTGCTACGAAGAAGCAGATTAGAATATAGGACTTCATTTTGCCGGATTACCTGGGTGAGTTCATATAATTTTAAAGAACGTCAAAGAGTTGTACCAGTTAATTTAGATCTTATTTATTTGATCTCCCTGGTGGTAACTGCTAACTGCTAATCCCCGATAAGAATAATATCAAGTCCAGCATATTGTCCACGATGAAATGAAATTTTTTACAAAGTTTTCTTGCATTTATCTCTACACAACTTTTTAACCTTTGCATAATCATTTGCAAGAAGCTAAACTTCCCACCGGACACTCCCAGAGTGCCTCACTGCTGATTTGTTTTTTTTTTTTTTGAAAATTTGAAAAATAGTAAAATGTCCCGCGAGAGAAGAAATTAAATGAAACCGAAAGTAAGCCAGTGGCCAGCTTAAAAAGGGTGGAAAAACTATTTTGGAAATTGTGCAAATACTCAAGAGGAGTCTAACAGCAATCCCAAATTATTTAGATCCCGTTAAATACAACGAGAAGTACGCAGGAGGTCAACCACCAGCAATTACTGAACGGGAAAAGCGGGCCATTCTACAAGTTGCTTCAAATTCGGCTAGATTACAATTGGCATGAGACCACGTTCAGTGGACGAAAGAATGGTGGAGAGTCCTTTTTTATGACGAAAAATGGTTCAATTTAGACGGCCCTGGTGGCTCCGGTCTTATTTCCACGATTGGCGAAAGCAGCGTCTAATTTCAAGCAAACGTTAAATAGGCGGCGGTGGAGTCATGCTATGGGCAGGAATTGGATTTAATGGCAAAACGGATGTCGTGTTTATCGACGATAAATTGGTCGATCGTAATTATATTACACTAACCCACGAGCAGTTAACGAGTGACGCTGCAAAAATTTCTGATAGAAATTACATTTTTCAACAAGATAATGCTGCAGTTCCCAACGCCCGTGTCGTGCTCCGATATTTTAGGGAGCAAAATCTGATCTTTCTTCCGTGACCAGCACGTTCTTCGGACTTCAACATAATCGAAAATGTGTGGGGTAAGTTGGAAGCTTTAGTTCACGCTCATGGACGGTAGTATACAACACTAGACGAGCTGAAAAGTGCCATAACGGAAGCATGGGCGCAAAGCGACAAAAATTATATAAGAAATTTGTATTCTTCTTTGCCAAAAAGGATATGCGAGATGCTGAGTAACAAAGGCGGGTCTACTAAATACTAAGACACAAGAATCTGTTGTTTATGAAAAAATATCCTATGAAACGCATGGGGTGCCTTATAGTTATCTCGCGTCAACTAGTATCTAAATTTATCCTTTTTTCAAATTTTTCGAGTTTATATAATATTTCAAATTCTTTTTATCATTCTATATTATAAGCCTTTTGATGTGAGAAATATCTAATAAAGAAAATAAATCTTTATTATCAATGCAGACTTTTCTCGACTCCTATAGTTTTGTCGCGGACTTTAGTGCAGATTCTTTTTCATTGTGCTGATAGCTTGAATATTAAGGGGAGAAATACCTTTAGAAATTTCAAAAAATCGATTTCTATTTTTTTAAATATTTCGAAGTATGATATCTTAAAAATATACTGAACAAAGGATAGCTCGAAATATTGAATATTTTCGGAACTATCGCATATAGTTAAGAGCGCGGCGACAGCATGCGGTCAGGTAGCGAGTCGGGCAAGTCTGGTAAAGTGATCGATTTGGCTGTAAAAAGCAGTCACTGCCACGGCTGTATACTTTGATGATGGGGATTCAAACACGTTCCAGGCCATAGTAAAACTAAATTGAGTTGACAGTTATGAAAAGCGAATGCATTAGTCACGTAGAGAAGGGAATGGGCGCCTGACTCCGAAACGTGAGAAAAGAAAAAAGCTTTCCGGAAAGACAAATGGCAGAAAGCGATCGCCTTAAATTAAAATCCAAGATTGGAAAATATTTCACCATTACTTGAAGCAAATATCAAAGAGCATATCTTGCCAATTCATCAAGATTTATCCAGAGATGATTTGCTAGAGAGATGCCCAAAATGCTAATGAAAGCTTCAACTCGACGATCTGGCGTTTTGCTCCGAAACACTTATATTCAGGACTTAAAATTGTTGAAGTGTCAGCCCGCATTGCTGCTGGGGTATTCAATGATGGATTTTTTCCGACTTCAAGAGTTATGAATACATTGGACAAAATCGTTGGCACCAACTGCGGAGTTTTCGCCGAAACGTCTGATGAGAAGCGGATTGCTTGACAGAACCGAATGAGTCTTTCTGACAAAAAAGAAGCTCCTACAGCCAGGAAATAACAGCTAGCGGAAGAAAATCGGTTTTTTGAGGAAGTTGAAGGACTACTGTATACGCCTGGAGTCGCTGATTAGTCGGTAAATCACTAGAACCAATAGTTTCAACATGTTGAAACTTTAAACGCGATTATCTCGAAACGACTTTTTCAAAAACAGCTCGTGTTGTAGCTTAAAAAGTTATCGACCGATTTGTATGAAATTTGGAGAGGTTTCTTTCAGTAGTATCACCGGAAGGAAATACCTGAAATTTTGAAGGTAGCGTCTAAATATATAAATTTTTTTGGGGGTCAAATATGTCGAAAAAGTGGTCGAAAATTCGACTTTCCAAGTAATATACTCGTAGCTCCTAGATTTTCGATTTTATACATTTTCATCATTTTTTAGGTATTTCCCTCCTCTTTATATGTCAGTAAACGAATGAAATGAATCTTTGCAAAGGTTTTGATTACATCTTTTCGGAATTATTGAGGAATCTTAAATTTTAAGATTTAGAGTCAAGTCAGCATAAAGTCCAATTATTTCTTTATCCTTAATCTTTAAAAAAAATCGAAATTCACAATAAAAGTTTACAATTAACAATGCTTACCTGAGGCTTTCTAAACATCTCATGCACGATTTCTAATTTGGTGTTTGTATTTGCATGGGCTTCAGCCAATGTTTTTGTCAGTACATCATTGATATCACCGTCAGCTGCAAAATAAGCAATAGATTGATTAATCACCCATTAAGAACGGCTAATCAATTAGCTAATAGCTACAGCTTAAATAAAAAAAGTACTTAAATTAATTTAAAATTAATAATTGCTTACAGACATAAGAAAATTTGGTGAAGATTTAGTTTCTCATTCCAAGAATAGTCCTGATTGGTATTGATAATAAGAAAAAGCGCAACTAAAGGTGTTTGCCAATTAACTTTCCTACCGAAACCTTTTTGCTTAAATCCATGCAACTAGGCTACAGAAATAAAAGTTGTGTTGATTTTATGTTTTTGTTTTTAACTAGAGACGAAAATGAACCCAAATCAAATGAAACAAGAATAAATCGGTAAAGTATAAGAGCATAATCAGGAATCAGAATTTGCAATACTTCTTTCTCTGATTCCCAATCGTTAAAGAAAAATGGAAAATAAACGAAATTGGAATGAATGGAGGAGTTTATATAAAATAGGCTATTTGCTACAGCATCATTCATTTCTTTAGTTCTCTTATTCCTTTCGTCCTCCTCGACGGACATCCCACTTTAATTTTTTCAATTTTTTTACATACAGTTTTCATTTCAGTTACTTTTATTTTTTAGATGCCGTCTCTAGGGAGTCCTTCTTAGAGAATCCTTTCAAAACTTTTTTCTAATTTTTCTGAATGTTTGCTGCTATTTGTTGTAGATTCGTCTCAATTCTCTTACCCCATCTCGAATCACAGGAACTGTCATCGTCGACGAAACTGACTTGTGTCATTTGATTTGATGCTGATTGTGGCTGTTGCGGATTGTGATGATGATCTTGTTGATGAGGTTGTGGATGAATTTGAGTGGTGCCTGATACACTAACAGCATTACCACCTCCTCCATCCCCACTACTACCACCCCCACCGCCGCCACCACCACCACCTCCTCCTCCAACACTACCGTTACCGTTACTTCCGCCACCACTACCACCACCGCCTCCTGTACTTGGATTCGAGTCCGTATGACAACAGTCGGATGGTGTTCCACGTCTCAATGAATTACCTATAGAGAATCCTTTTGTTAGGTAATCATGGTATGTAGTTATAGAGTGGATGGTTGTAAAAAAATTGATTTAGATTTTTTTTTTCATTTTGAGCATTTGGATTGGAAAGAATCCAGACTTTACTTTCCTGGAATAAGGAGCAGGCGAGCAAAGCTTGGATAATTGATTTTTCTAATATTTGTGGAAAAAATTTTGTCCAAATATTTGTTTTTGCCGAATTATTTTCATATTTTCATTCGATTTGGTTTCATTTTAGATTTAAAATATGTTCAAGGATATTGATTCAGAATAGATGTTTGATTTCGTTCACAAATTAAAATAGTATATTAGTCTGCATATTTTAAAGATTCTATATGGAATGGTTGTTGGAAAATATGGTGGATTACTATTTTGATACAAGTTCTCTATCAAATCATTGATTGAACTGATTTCAAAACCAGTAGATACTTATAGACAGTAAATAACATATTAAGCAGGGACTAAGCGTGCGTTAGGTTTTAAAAAATACAACCACATCGATAGTTCGTTTTGTTGCTCCGAAATGTACTCGATCATTCTTGCGTAAGTTAGCTATTTAGTTCTCGCGGCGGCACGGTATAGCGCAGAGTGAATGGTGTGTTGTGACTTGATAAACATGGACTCTATTTTTATTGACGGGAACGGTCGAAACAAGTAATTTTTTTAAGTTAAAACTAAGATTGGATCAGCTGATTAGGGCTATATCACAAGCTTAAATAGTTTGCTGCTTATGTAGGGCATAATTTCCCAGGAATTTAGAGAATTTGACCTCTTAGCGACCTTACCAAATTTCGTTTTCAGAGGTCGTAATAATGGTGATACGTCATACAACTAAGAATCCGTGTTATACATTTGTGATGAAGAGGTGGAACCAGCTGTTAACGGTCCTCGGCTGCTGGATGAGGAAATACCTGGACCAGAGCTACCAGGCGACAGTGACGATGACAGTGATCCTTGCATCAATGTCTCATTGGCAGAGATACGTCGTGAGACTCAGGAAAATAACCCTGCTAACAGTAGAAGTATTCCCAAGAACAGTGGCAGATGTCTGCAGAAGAAAAGACTAAGATTATGGAAAGCCACGACATTCACCGATGAGAGCCATGCATTTCCTTCTCGTCCACAATATGTCGGAGTTAAAACCTCTATGCAGTATCTGGATAAATATTGTAGTGAGGAATACTCTTGGGGCCTTGCGACTGCACAAATTTGTATTATCTACGTAAAACAGGTAACATTTTCAAATCAAATAGCTAAGAAATGCGCAGGTTGTTTGGCATGTTTCTGATAATGGGCTGCATTCCCTATCCTCAAATCCACATGTTTTGGCGTGCTGGAATGAGACTCGAACTTATCGCTTATCAGATGCCACGAGATCGCTTTTTTTTTAAAGAAATAGTATGCATGTCGTCAAATCCGACGAGCCTTCCACCGGAAATACGAACCCATTTTGGAAAGCACAACTGACGCTTAATGCTGTGAAAAAAGCATGTAAAGCTATTGAAAGAATCCCTGGCAACTAATCAATAGATGAACAAATGATCCCCTTTACTGGGGGATGCAAATTGCGTGTCGTCATTAAAAATAAACCAAGGCTATCAGGTTAAAAAAAAACTATGTTATTACAACTAGTGACGGTTTCGTGCTAGATTTTGAAATTTACTTTTCAAAAAAACCAGCTTTTACTGAAAAATATCTCAGTGAAGGTCCGGTTGTTATTCTTTGTCTAGCGCAGAGTATTCCTCTAAATAGTTGCTTGTATTTTGATCGTTACTTTACTACATTCGGCCTACTGGACCGTCTTAAAGAAATGCATTTGCATGGTGTGGGAACAATTATGCTCAATCGAATTCTACATCATAAGAAATTGAATTTGAAGGAAGATAAAGCAATGAAACGTGGCGATACAACTCAATTTACTTCTGATGGCGTTGCTGTGGTTAAATGGAAGGATAGCAAAGGCGTATTGATGGCTTCTAATTGGACTGGAGGTGACAAAACCTCATTGGTCAATCGATGGAACAAAAACCAATAAACATACATCCATGTGACGGCCCCAAGCGTGGTACTGAACTACAACAAAAACATGGGAGGTGTGGACGTGCTTGATCAGCTCCTTGAGTATTACCGAACATGGCAGAAAACCAAGTGGCCAGTAAAAGTGATGGTTCATTTTTTAGATTTTGCGATAACAAACGCTTGGTGGCAATACAAAATCGATTGTGAATCTTGTAAGGCAAAAGCTAATGATTTACTGTGGTTCAGAATTTATTTAGCCGACACTCTCATGAATAGTGTTAATGCCACATTTGGTGACACAGCAGTGGTAAAGGAGCAGCCTCCGTTACTCTCAGAGAGGTCGCTCAAAAGGCACAAATCAGTAGCGACACCAAGCTTCGAAAAACGATTGGACCAATTTGGGAACTTCATTGTATTTGAAAATTTTTCAAGAGGCCGGAAATTCAGGTTTGAAAATTGTTCCCCTTCAACAAAAACACGCTGTCAAAATTGTGACGTTTATTTGTGCATTCTGAGAAACCAGAATTGATTCCAAACCTACCACCGCAAGTGGAATTTGAGCATTGTTGTGCTGATTGATGTTTTTTTCCTTACATTTTACTTCAATTTCTATTTTTAATTATTACTTTTGTTTAGTTTTGGTTTAAGATTTACAAGATCTTATAATATGGAGGTTTAGACTGATTTATCTAAGAATTTCTAATGAAACTGAGTAATTTTCTTATCATTATAGATCTCATAGCGCTATATTTGATTAAATAAATGCCGAGATTAATAAATTTTCTCCCCAAATAGGGAGATGACCCTTCAAAACAAATGTTTACCCTTGGTATTTGAGTAGCATATCATTAGAAAGGCCGAAAATTTCACGGAGACCCTCGACAGCCAGCTGACTCCCATCTTATCAGACGCATCGTTAAGAACGAGCAACGAGCTATGGATGGAAGTGAAAGCGGCTATCAGGACCGTGGTAGAACAGACGATCGGACATCAAGCCCGGCGCAAGAGGAATGATTGGTTCGATGATGAGTGCCAGAATGCGTTAGATAAAAAGAATCAGGCGTACAAAGAATACGTAGGTAGGAAAACCAGGACGAAGAGAGAACACTATGAAAATCTCAGAAAAGTAGCGAATAAGATAATTAGGATTAAGAAAAAAACTACTATGACGACCAATTTAGAAGTATAGATGTAAGTTTAGTGAGCAATAACACAAGACAAGCATACAAAGTTGTGAAAAGCCTGAAACGTGGTTATCAGCCCAAAACCACGCTCTGTCGTGATGATAGCGGCAATATAATCACTAATGAAATCAAGATTAAGGAAAGATGGGCATCATATTTGAAGAACCTCGTTAATCCTCCGCACAGCTCTAGAGCATCGGAGCATATAGATGTCTGCGGAGAGCTTACATTAGCCCCACCAACTCTGGATGAAGTTTGTTCTATCATCAAAGCCCAAAAGAATAATAAAGCGCAGGGCATTGATGAGATTCCAGTGGAGCTCATCAAATATGGTAGCAGTAGTGTTCATCAAGCTATTTACAAAGTCATCCAGTACATTTGGCAACAAGAACATATGCCCAAAGAGTGGAGCCTATCCCTATCCACAAAAGAGGTGACAGGCTACAGTGCGAAAATTATAGAGGCATATCACTACTTTGTACGGCGTACAAAATATTTTCTAAAATTTTAGAAAATAAAATCGGGTCGTGCGCCTACAGCATTATTGGGGAGTATCAAGTTGGTTTTAGGGCAGGTAGATCAACAACAGACCATTTGTTCACAGTCAAGCAGGTACTTGAAAAATGCTGGGAGTTCAACATAGACGTACACCAAATTTTCGTTGACTTCAAGCAAGCATACGACAGTCTTGATCGTAACGCACTGTACCAAATAATGCGTGGTTTTGGCATCGCAGCCAAATTAGTCCGTCTTACCAAAATGACAATGACGTCGACAACCTCCTAAGTCCGCATCAATAACGAACTCACCGATGCCTTTGACACAAATATCGGACTAAAGCAGGGAGAGGGGCTGGCCCCATTGCTATTCAAGTTGGCTCTGGAATACGTCACACGGAAGCCCGTCGATACGCGAGGTACATTACTATACAAGTCGAGCCAGGTAGTGGCCTATGCGGACGACATCAACATTCTGTCACGGTCATTAACAACTGCCAAAGAGCTTTTCCTGAAACTCGACAGCGAAGCAAAACTAGTAGGGCTACAAATCAATTAAAATAAAACAAAGCTCATGACGCAGTCGAGGAAAAATATCTCAAATATACAAAAAGCACACTTGGCGAATACAGTATCGAGAATGTTAACGAATTTGTGTATTTAGACGCCAAAATAACGAAAACGGGCAATGAAAGAGACGAAATACTCCGAAGAATACAGCTCGCAAATAAAATATTTTATTCAGTTTTGACGATCTTGACGACCAGCTGCATACACAGGAAAACAAAGCTCCAAGTATACGAATCTGTGATAAGACCTGTGTTATGCTATGGGTGTGAAACATGGACCCTGACCCAAGCATCCGCAAATATATTGAGCGCCTTTGAGCGACGGGTCCCAAGGCGAATAATCGGAGCGAAGCTAGACGGGGACCAATGGCGAATTCGATACAACCATGATCTGTATGAAATTTTTGACGAACCAGAGGTCTCAAGGATTGTAAGACTGCGGAAGCTGCAATGGGCTGGACACATGAATTGTATGGGTGAACAACGGATACTCAAGAAGGTATTCGTTGGGAGAACTGAAGGCCGGCGGCCAGTGGAGAAACCGAGGAAACGCTGGTCTGACTCGGTCGACGAAGACACTTCATCGCTGCTCGGATTTCGGAATTGGAGGCCAGGGTCAACGGACCGAGGCAGTTGGAGGCGCTGTTTGCAGGAAGCGAAGGCCCGAAAGGGGTTGTAGTGCTAAGAAGAAGAAGAAATGATATCTTTTCAAAACAAGTCTTAAAATTGCCTTATCTATACCGTGGGGGATACGGGAAAAGGAAATGCACGAACTTTTGGCATACAATCGAGTTATTGTACGGAAGGCTGTTTGTGTCATCAGACATGAATAATCAACTGAAAATGCGGAATGGTGAAGGGTATTTTTGAAAAGATTTTCCATGTCATTAGTTGGATTAACCACCACCTCGTCATAAGCATTCGTGAAAATTTGATCTGACCAATTGACAGAGGAATTGGGTTTCGGAGCTACTTGCTGTAAATCATTGCCGTACAATGTGGAAACTAGGTTGAAAACAATATCGTCTCGAAGATTCGATGGAATGAGACGATTGTCAAATTTGTCAATTACAAACTTTAAATTGGGCCTGTTAAAATCACCAAAGATAATAATTTTATCTTGTTCTTTCGAGAGCTCAGCAAGTGAAGAGACAACTCCACAAGCCTCGGTATAGATTATCTCACGGGACTCTGGGGGAATACAGAATACACCAACGCACAAATAAAATTTATTTATTTTGGTTTTCACTATTACATGTTGGGAAGTTTAGAATGATTCGGTATTGACGATATCAGTCGAGGAAGCGTTGTGTATGGCAATTACGACACCACCTCCTGGGGTTCGGCCAGTGCTTAGATAGTCTCGATCGTCTTTATAAAAAAACAAACAACTGTCGAGAATCTCTTCGTTACGATGGGAGTCATTCAACTAGGTTTCTGTGAATGCAAGGATACTGAAAAGGTATGATTTAGCGTCAAGAAAATGTTTGTTTTGGTTTTCACTATCACATGTTGGAAAGTTTCGAATGTTGCGGTATTGACGATATCAGTCGAGTAAGCGTTGTGTATGGCAATTAGGACACCACCTCCTAGGATTAGGCCAGTGCCTAGATAGTCTTGATTGTCTCTTTAAAAAGACCAACAACTATTGAGAATCTCTTCGTTACGATGAGAGTCATTCAACCAGGTTTCTGTGAATGCAAGGATACTGAAAGGGCATCATGCCACTAAAGGTTATGGTAGAACATTTTGAGGCGTTTTGTGGTAGAGCTCTTATTGTGGACGAAAAAATTTGTGATATTGCTCACGTGACCTTTGAAGCGAGGATACATAATTTGAGCTCACATGAGAAGCGTAAGTTTCAACATCTTTTTTGGCTTGTTCTGATTTAACACCAAGTTGCTCATGGTTTCTAAGATATAGTTTTTGTAGAGCATCAACATCTATCGGATGACCTTCTCTCTGGATCATTACTTTTATATTGGTCTTCGTTTTATCGTCGATACATGTTGTGTCTGGTGCTTTATGCATGTAAGCTAGGTAGAGTCGAACCAACTCATATAATCTGTGCTCAGCAAGTCTTGATAGTAGATACCTGCTCTGAAGATCTTTGCTAGAGTTTATTGTCGCTTTTACAATCGGAGGTACAAGTGGGTCTAAAAAGGATTAATTTTCGTTCAAAGGGCTATTGAGTGCACTAGGTAATTCAATTACACAATAAGGGGACGAAGTCTGAAACCCACTTCTTACGTAGTCGGGATATTTGGAAGGAGCTTTTATAGGGTTAAATTCAGAAATTGAGCTTTTATTCGTTTCTGAAGAACTGATACTTTCTTTATGTTGGTTACTATAATAGCACTGTCTCCCATCAGCCTGTTCTCTAAAGGATCTGGAAGGTTAACAATGTTGTTAGTAATAAATTGTTAGGTGTTGTGAGTAGTGTTAATATTCAGGTTTTTGTTGTTAGTGGAAATTACTGTTGCATTTTTATTGTTGTTGTATTTGCTTGGTTGATTATTTTTAACAGGAGGTTTCCTTGATTTCCATTTCCTAAAGACCAGTCCACTCCAATAGACGCTGCCGTTACATGATGGTTGGGTGCTGGAGATTTGCTCTTTCACGGAGATTAGTCGATTGTCAAACATATCAAGGGCTTTGAATATTTTCCTATTGTACAGGGAGACGGGAGAGCTCACCCCGGATAATATAGTTGCGGTGATGCTCAAATCGGTTGACAAATGGAACCAGGTGGCACATTATGCTCGGGCAGTCCTTAAAGATAAAAGGGACTCGCAGCAGCCGGAAGTGCTGGGGCTGGGGGATCGCTCTTTTGGCATTTCCTCTTCCCCTCTCCCCTCCCGCTAGGAAAGGGACTCCCCAGCTTGAAGGCGCCCCACGGCGTAACAAAACGAGACCTGGCCCGAAGTAATGTGTCAAACAGTTCCAGGCTAGGTTCTCAGATTGACAGGGGAGGTGTTTAGTGGGTAGTCCAAGGGTATCCTCCATGGGAGTCCCACACTGCCAGACTCGGCGGGCATAAATGCCTTCACCTCCCTACCAAAAAAAAAAAATAATATGTTTTCCTATCGCATTTTGATAGGTTTATAGCTAGCTCATCGAAACTGCTAGCCACAAAACTATCCTCGTTTGCTTGAGATTTAGATCGCAGTCGGGCGATTGTCTGATTCATCTATTCAATGAGGTTTTCTATGTAGCCGGTAATGTTATCATACATCGCTTCCAATTCCAGCTCAGCACCTTGACAATCTGAGCATATAAAATGTTCATCCAGGTAAGGATGAAACAAATCACGTGGTGCATCCATGCACGCACCATGTAACTTGCGGTTACAAAAACCTTTGCAGATAACGTATTTAAAGGTGTTGTCAAACGCGATGCAATTTGCGAGGCTGCGTTTTACACTCATTTTTGTCAGGGTAAGGTCAGTTATATGCGAGGAGGGTAGTATTATCTATTAATAGAAAATCGTTGTGGGAAGGAAAACTTTAAAAAAGTGTAATCATAAGCAAATCTCTGCTTTCACTTGATATAGTCACTTAGTCACTCACAGTGAAATTGATAAGTGGGTCAAGAATTCAAAATGCCGCGCATGAAAATTACACAGTCATCAGCGAATTGGTACTTTCAGTATAGATTCGATTATTGCTGATTAATTATTGATATCATTGTCACTTAATAATTTACAGTGAAATCACTCAGTCGGTCAAGAACTAAAAAAATTCAGAATTTCATGCACGAACAACAAATTTTTCAATTACCACGGCAACAGATCCTTGGTGGGAGTGATTAACTGGCAAACGATATTGAAGATTCCTATTTATCGCGAAATGGTAGAAAAAATCGTTGACTGAACTTAAACAAACTTTTTGTGTAAAGTGTATTTGAGAATGAAAAGAATGAGTTAGCATGTTCTGTACCATCAACAAATTCATCTTTGGAAAATTTCATATTTAATCCAATTTGCATTTGATTTGAGCCATAATTCATTCAGTACAAGTTTTTCCCGGAAGTCTATCAACGACTTAACTCATTTCTCATATTTTAAGATTAAGTACAAATTCTCGTATATCATTCTATTAACCAAGAAAAGGTTCATTCGTCTTCTTTGTCATTCTTCTTAATACAATTTGCCTTTACAAACTTCCCTATACTACCCGCTCCTTCAACAAAAGCCCAATCATAAAGTCATACCAAAATAAGTTTAAGAAGTAGACCAAGAAAAAGTCAGAAAAAATTTATATCCTTATCGTAATCTTTTTATTGCTTAAATGGTATTATGTTAGATTTTTATTACGAATTCTAAGTATTTTATTGCTCTATTTAGTATTGAGAATTTTATTGCAGCACGACATACCAACCAACAGTCACCAAACAAATTGGAGGATAAAGCATGAAATGTCCCTTTTAAAGTAGGAGTAGTAAGTCAAGTCGATTGAAATAAACTGAGTCTTGAAACTTAACGAAAATTGAAGTGCACACACGTATGTAACTATTTTCGAAGCAAATGGAAGCTATTCACATATATCAGATTGTTTTTGGCAAGTTTTCTTATTAAATTCTGACATAAAAGATTTCTATCAAAAAGTATATTTTCGAATTCAAGAAAATTGAGTTATTTCCTGATTCTAAATGAGTATAGTTAAACCTCCACATCCTTTTCATAATAAACTCAAAATTTCAAGCAAAGCAATAACCAACGGCGAAAGGAATAACTTGCAACTTTATTTCGGAAGTATAAGGTCATTGTAACTGAACGTAAGAATAGAGTCAACGTACGAATTATTATTAGAAAAGTAGATATTGCTGTAAGGCTTCAAAAGAAATTTGCCAAATTTCAAAAGAAAGTAATAATAAAGTATGAAAGTAAGTTTCCCTCCGAACATCCAATATAAACTTTAATAGAGTAAGAGAAGGCTAAGGAGGGAATAAAGAAATTTATGAAAAGGTCATGACTTGGTTTGGTTTGCAGAACAGGAGGGCAAATAATGCTAGGAATCATAAATTACAGGGTATGATTTGCAAGACTTCTGATTCTAAGTGTATGGTTTTGGAACTTTGGAAATGAGAGGTTATTTGTTTCTTGGAGTAACTCTATGTATACTCTTTTGATGACATCAGTGAGAAGTTCATTTAATTGAATGATTAAACAGACTATTAGAAAAATACAACTTTATCAAGACTTGCACTGGCGGATAACTCTATGTCTAAACAATTTTAATGAGGAAGACGAAGCAAATAAGGCCACATCTTTGAAGAAATTGCATTTAGCGGGCGAAAATATACATATGAAATTCAGCGTGCTATATAAACAAGATTGTGTGCTCCTATCAGGAGAGTCGTATATTTTCATTACCTTTTATCTCTTTCTCCCGCTCTTACACAGAGTTTACAGTTTTGTGATACGACTTGACATTTCTCACAAAGACTCTGCATTTGACAACCTACATAGCTATCGTCGATCAAAAATAAAGGGTTTTCCAATAAGAGGTGTTATTTTGGAAAGCCCGCTATTTCGGTAGATGTAATTTTTGAAGGTGTCATTTTTTGACATTTGACAAGTAAAAACTACGTCATTAATAAAAATGGAACGATATACGCTTTGACAATGCAGTGAAATTATTAAAATTCACTATAAAAATGGTTCGTAAAACTCGAACATTTTTGGGTCGTCTTGAAGCACCTTGTCGGACCGCAATACAGAAATTGGTGGTAAAATTCGTGCTTTTGGGACAACTTAGTGATGTGAAGAATAAAACCTGTGCACGTCACTCAAGAACAGCCGAGAATATTGCTGCTGTAGCCGAAAGTGTTGAAGAAAACCCAGGTTTGTCCATTCCTCGCCGTTCTTTGGAATTAGGCATTCCACAAACGTCATTACACCGTATTTTGCATAAAGATTTCGGTCTTAAGGATTATAAAGTTCAGTTAACACAAAAACTTAAGCCAGTCAATCATCAGCAACTTCGTGTCTTTGCTGATTGGGTCCATGAAATGCATGAAAATGATCCGGAATTCCATCGAAAAATCATCTTGAGTGATGAGGCCCATTTCCACCTCGGTGACTTCATCAACAAGCAAAACTGTCGCATCTGGGGCTCGGAAAACCCAAGAATTATTCTTGAAAAGCCTCTCTATACTGAATTGTGGATATTCCGTTATTGCTAAACCACTGAGCAAGTTGCTTCGAGCAGACGTGAAATTCCAGTTTGGAAAGATGTAGCAACAGGCGTTCAACATGCTTAAAAATGATATTGTCGGAGCAGCATGGTTATGGAACTGTGTTATTGCAGAAGTCACTAGAAGACAATCGATTCCATCCGACATACTACACGAGCAAAAAGACTACACCATAAGAAGAAAAACTGTCGTCATACAAATTAGAGGTTTTAGCCGTTGTTCATGCATTCCGCAAATTCAGAGTGCATTTGTTAAGGATACTTTTGAATATAGTAACTGATTGCTTGGCGTTTGAACAAACTATGAAGAAAAATGATATCATCCCAAAAATAGCACGCTGGGCTATGTTCTTAGAGGAATTTCATCGCACTCTTGAGCATCGACCTGGAGCAAGACTTTCACATGTAGACGCACTAAGCCGATATCCGGTAATGATAATTGAAGTAGAAATTGAGACTCAATTGAAGAAAGCCCATGGCCAAGATTCAGGCGTAAGAGTGATGAAGGAAATTTTGAAGAATGGACCATTCGAGGACTTCGTACTGCGGAGCGGAGTGCTTTCGAAGCTTATAGAAGAACGAGAAGTTGTTGTTGTACCGAAAGCCATACAGACGCATATTATGCGACGAATTCATGGGAAAGGTCACTGTTCTTTTTCCAGGACCGACGAAGTTGTGAAACAACATTACTACATTTAAAAGTTAGCAGAACGAGTAAAACGAGTTATAGAGATCTGTGGTCATTGCATACTTGTGAACAGAAAAACGGGCAAATCGGAAGGATTTCTACATCCATTGGATAAGGGAAATGTACCGCTAGATCTATCATGCAGACCATTTGTGTCCACTGGAATCGACGCACAATAACTATAAATATATTTTGGTGAAGGTGAACGGTTTCACAAAATACACGTGGTTCTACCCAACAAAGTCAATTACAACATTGGAAGTAACAGCAAGACTAGACCTACAGAAAAGTATATTCGGAAATTCTTTACAGATAATTACGGACCGAGGATCGGCCTTTACGCCCCATGAATTTGAGAAGTACTAAAAGCGAACCCAATTTGGGCCTGGTCTAAAAATAAAAGTATTTGAGACCATATAAAATCAGCAAAATCAAAGGCAACGACACTTACGATGTGGTGAAGCAGGGCATTCATAACAGGCCCGAGACGACGTCAACATCTGCCGAATATTTAAAACTATCTGGAAATTATGAATCCTCTTCATCCGAGTCGGATGAATTTCAAGAGGACCGAATCGTGGAATCGGAGAGAGTACTGCGGCCAAGAGAGTAGTTTTCCTTGTATCGATTGGCGACTGACGATTGAGTGATCAAGCGACCGCATAGCAACCAAGACGTTACGAATAAAGAATATATCAATTGAATACATTTTGCGTTTAATTTGTCGAACAGTTATAATATATTTATTCCGTGCATTCATAGACTTTTTAAGGCTTTTTAGATTTTGGCATCCTTTGTGCTTACTTACTTCTTCAAATTGGTATTTATAAGATGAACTGCTTTTTATTTAAGATTTCATACGTTTTTTTGGGTGCACCTTTTTGTCTGAGGTTTAAGGAAAAGTTTAATATTCAGAATTTTATTAGAGATTGATATGTTGTATGAACATTCTACATGTTTGAGAGCTTCTTTGGTTGAGGTAGAAGATTTCATTCTATTTGTAACTACAGGTATAGTTGGAATATAATCATAAATCATGCATCAAGGTTGGTTGTCTGGCCAGTGAATTTTTTGTTTGCATAGAGATTTTGTGATCTACCGGCCTGGCCTAGTGTTTCCTGCGAAATCATCCGAATTTTCTTGTTCTGTGAAAGAATTGGCTAAGAAATTGGCATCGCTAAAGACATCTGGAATCCAGGGCCAAATTCCTGTGACTCTGAAAATATCCACAGTACATTGAATATTCGCAGCTCAGTTGTAGGCAGATGCAAATATAGATGTTATTTGGAATACAGTCATGATGGATTTTCAACTATTTTGCACACTCTACAACGTAGTACCTTTTCAGTGTGATAAAAAAACTTCCATCAAGGGGCTGAATTTTTTGGCTGTTGTGTGGTGGCGGAGTCAATGCAACAATATTATTTTCCCGGGAAAAATCCACAGATTTAATCGAACAGTGTGCTGAGTGATTGTCTAGCACGAGAAGAATGGAGTCATTTTCAATCAATAAAGAGATCCATATTAATAAAGCTAGAATCAGAGATCATTCCTATTGATCTAGTTGGTGCTTCACCTAATAATTAGCTTTCCTACGTATTCTACCGAATTCGAAAGCTAGTGAAACAACGTGGCCACCTACTTAGCAGACCGTAGCATTTACCAGAGTGAAATTTATGCCTCTCTCCACGCTTGCTTTTCTATTGACTACTCGTTTTACTTTATTTGGTAGGACTTTGTATGTTCTTTTTGGTACCGTGAATAGGCCCGTTCCGCGCATGTTGTAAAAACAATGAGCAAGGAAGCTGTATTTGTCCAAACCAGCTCTCAAATTAATGTAAAAGTGTTCGGATTGTGGTCTATTAAAACCAACAGCATGTACAATTTTTGCTGATGGTGGTTGTCTGACTGACAAATCTAAGTGTACGTGTTGAGTCAAATCATATTAGGGATATTCATCTAATTTTACAAAATTATTGCATTATATGTTAACACGTCGAAAAAGTTTTTGCAAGCTCAAAAGTTTAATTATAGCGAAACATGTTATTAAGAAAGAAAAGCACTTAAAAAGATTCATTTTTAACATATTTAAATGTTTTAATTTACGACATTTTAACGTTTTGAAATTTTAATCGTTTCATTTTAAAACACATAAGCGCTTTTCTTGAAAAGTTATAAAGGCTTTTAACGCATTGGTAATCATATGTTACGCCCAAGTGGAAGCTATATTCGTAAGAGGTAATGATACAACCATGAGCTGTATGAAATTTTTTTACGAGCCATAGGTCTCAACGACTGTAAGACTGTGGAAGCTGCAATGGGCTGGTCACGTGAATCGTTTGGATGAACAACGGATACCCAAAAAGGCATTTGTTGGGAGAACTCAAGGGCGGAGACCAGTAGGGAAACCGAGTAGACGCTGGTCTGACTCGGTACACGAAGACAGTTCATCGCTGCTCGGATTTCGAAATCGGAGGACGCGGTCAACGGACCGAGACAGTTGAAGGCGCTATTTGCAGGAAGCGAAAGCCAGAGAGAGCTGTAGTGCTACGAAGAAGAAGAATATTTCATCATTTTGCAAAACACGCGTTCTGAGTAGACAAAATAGCAAAAACTTCACAAATAACTTTGAACAAACGATTTCAAATAGTTATTCTGCACAAAGCAAGTCAATCATAGGGATATATTACCAAATCAGTGAATGTTTCGCAATTCAAAGTTTCCACCACACTTAAAAAAATACAAAAGAACCGGCTCTTAAAGTGACAAAAATGCTCAAACGGACAAAAAAGGAAACTCTAGTCACTGATCGGGTGATCTTGAGGACAAGGAAGCAAGACCGATTCAAAACAGAGCCTAATATCAGTTCAAAAATCAACCAATTATTGCGCAACCCAATTCCAGATTAAACTGTCAATCGCCGATTGCACGATGCTGGTTTTTTTCTGGCGTGTTGCAATAATAAAACCGCCGCTTTGAAAACAAAACAAAGTAAAATGGGCCAAAAAATACGTGAATTGGCAAAAGAACGGTGGAAACAGGTCCTTTCTGATGAGTCACTGTTTCAAATTTTCAGAAGCAAGCGAAATGCTTATTGTCGAGGAAATGCTAGTGAAAAATACAGACAGTGTAGTTTGGGCTTGCTTCATCTACGATCGTGTTGCTTATTTAACCAAAATCGATGGAAAATTAAACAAAGAAGGTTACCATCAAACACTTCAACACCACGCACTTCCATCTGGTACCAAATTGATTGGCAACTGGTTTGTGTTCCAGCATGACAATCGCCCAAAAACACACTTTGAAAATTTGCCACAACTATTTAAGAGTCGTAAAAGAGAGCAGGATTGCTCAAAATGATGGAATTGCCTGCACAATCGTCGGATGTAAGCCCGATCGAAACATTGTGAGATGAGCTGGATCGACAGATAAAAAAAAAACTACGTCCAACCAACCAAACCAATATTTGGGTGAAACTTTAACAGGTCTTGGCTGGTCTTCAGTCAGAAACATTACAAAACTGGTCAACGGAATGCCGGAAATATGCCATGTAATTATTAAAGCAGGTGGATTGCATTTTGATAAAAATCAACTACATTGACATTTTCATTAATTCACGGATTTTTCTGCATATAAAAGTGGTGAATTACTGAATAAAAAAAAAAGTCAATAAAAGTATCTATGGTAACAAAAAATGAGAACCAATCAGTTTTTTCATGGTGGTCTCAAAATTTTGGAGGGAAGTTCACTTACAAAGAAAATAGTCTGGAGGCACTAAGTCAAGTGATCTCCGAGGCCAATTGTCTGGACCATTTCGTGAAATAATGTTGTCTATAATTCCGTTTTCAAAAATTCGATTGTTTTGGTGGCTGTGTGACATGTCACGCCATCTTGTTGAAACCAAAGGTCTTCTATGCTCATCTCATTGACTTTTGGAAACTGAAATTTATGGAGCGCGATCTGATAACATTTACCATTTACCATAACGGCAGTTTCTTCCCCATTTTGAAACAAAAATGGACCGATGATGCCATTAGCATGTACACTACACTACACAGTTAATTTTAATGGATACAATGGAGCTTCAGGGTATTTCGCTAGTGACATGTCTAGTTAACCTCAAATGAGTTTCATCACAGAACGAAATTTTTCGGGAAAAATCTGACTCGATTTTCAATTGATTATGAATCCAATCTGCGAACGTACACCGTAAACAATGGTCATTAGGCTTTAATTTTTGAACCAATTGAATCTTTTAAGGATGTGAACCAAGATCTTTACGTAAAATTTCGCATGTGGTGGATGGAGTAAGCTCAGTTATTGTGAACGTGGACGAATTGAAGTTTATGGCATCTTAGTAACACTTTCATTAACAGAAGCAATATTTTCATCGGTATAATCATTTCTTTGTCTTTTTGGTGGCTTCACATCATTTAGTGAATAATTGGTAGGGATGTTATCAGTAACAGCTCGAAAAGCTTACTTAGATGGACGATCATGTCGACCATAAAATGGTCGAGGGGCTCCATAAGTTTCGCAAATTGATCTTTGACTTTAAAAATAAATTTCCGTAATTTGGAAGCGTTTTTTGAGTGCTAAACGATTTATGATTAAATGACAAATCTTATTGAATATATGTATAGGTCATAGAATTGTCAGTTTTGACATATGTCATACACAATTTACCTCTATTGAAAGGTCTCATGCAGCTTAAAAAACACATTGTATATGGATCATTGAAATAAAAAATATTTGTGTTATAAAGTTATTTGCAGTAACATCACAAGAAAAAGCAGAAGGAACAATGTTTTTCAATATTGACAACAAAAGCCTAAATGAGTATTAACTTCATAGAGATTCTTTAATCTATTTGTAAGAATTTTCAAACGGATTTTTCAATCTTAAAATTCGTCAAAACTTTCTACTCTTATAAGGGAATATACACGCAGTATTTCTCTTTTTATATATTTGCTTATGGCTAATTTGCCTTTATATGCGCAACATTTTTTGTAAGCTTTCAACAGTTTAGACAGCTTTATATCAAAAATTTCAAGGATTTTCTTTTGAAAGAGCATAACTATTCATTACTAAATTCATTAATTTTATGCTAATTAACTTACAATCTATAAATTCAAAAAAATTAAAAATAATCTACTTACTGTGACCACCGATAAAATCGGAATCAATAATAGCTCCTCTTGGCTCATACGTTGTAGTACTATCGACATAATCCGCTGAAATATCGTACATTGTTTGTTGAGGTGTTACCGATGCTGAATATCCATAAGGACTTCCGTAGCTCACTTCATTATTTGAATATGGATAACTAGATATTAGATAGTGAAGAGAAGAGAAGACGATGGTAGATATAGGACGAAAACCAAACGGAATCAACAAATAAATCGGGAGAAAAAGAAAAAAAACGAAAAAAAAAATATTTTTTACATAGTAGTATATGTTACATATTTCATACAGCTTACCCATTATAGCCGTGATGCAATTGATCGCTACTCGATGGTGTTTGTGTGTCAAACACTGAACTATCGGGCGCTGCATCATTTTGCGCACGCATCTGAGCTCGATGAAATCGAACTTCATCCTCCACCTTTTCACGCTGCTTTTTCGACATCCTACCGAATTTTACAGCTGAAAATTAAAGAAAAATACGCAATTATACATTTTTGTCGTACTGTTATAATTTGTATTAAATATATTACTTTAAATTGCAATAATTTACTAAAATATGCTTTTTTAATGCCAAATTATGTTTGAAATGTATCTAAAACGTTTTTAAGTTAATATTCCACCTATTAACCATAATTTTTCAATGCATATGTTCATCTGCAACATATGGTTGAGCATGGTTCGAAACTGAAAACCGCAACATTGATTCATTGCTGCTTATGGTCATGAAGACAAGCGTTTCCTTAACAGATTTTTCTTTGACTTCGGTAAAAGAAAACACAGACTCATGAATTACGCAACACAATGTTCGTCAGCACACCTTACTTCGATTGTATGAAGCATATGTGGTAAGTAGAAATTCTGACTTGGTTTGTACGACTGTTATATCTCGCAGGAGTAAACGGTAGCTTTGGTGTATAGTATTTTAGCCATAATAAGAACTTACAATGTTGTATGATAATTCATATGGGTTCATAAAAGAAGAAGAATGAATTGCGATATATGTATGATTGGAAACATTAAAATTGTTTCTGAAAACATTCAACAATCCATTTACGGAGATTTTCTATTCTGCTTGTAAATGAGGTGTTTTATTTCAATCATAGGGTCTTCATATGCATTTTTGAGAAAATGGCTCGATAATGAATCAATTAAAATTAAATATTTGGTAATTTTTTTGTCTATCATGTGAGCTGATTTGCTAATTTCATATCATATCTGATTCTGAAATTGGGCGAACCAGCATGAAAGTTGAAACATCTGTGAGATCAACGTAATAAAAACCCGCGATCCGAGAAGCTTTCTTGGTTATTTTAACGTGACAATTGAATTTCAAGTGAGGATCAAAAGTCACACCTAAATCCTTGAAACTCTCGACCAAAACAAGCACTGAGCTTTCGATAGATTACGAAAATTGAATGGGGTAAGTTTTATTGATGAAGGTCATTTAAAGACACTAAGAGTTGTTAAGTTGAAGTCATTTTCTATGACACCAAAAGGACAAAAGATTTAAGTCATCATATAGAGCTCGGCAATCCTGTATTGAATTAATAACTCAAAATATCGTCAGCATATAGAAGTGGGTTCGATGTGAAGATAGCTGGAAGGTCATTAATAAGGAGGTTGAAAAGAAGTGGACTGAAGATTGATCCCTGAGGAACACCAAAAGTTGGGACAAAAGGGTGGGACGTAGATCCATTACAGATGACGGTGCAAAAACGATGAAAGAGAAAGGAGTAAATCCAGGCGAGTAAAGATCCTTGAATGCCGAAACGGCGGAGCTTGTCGATCACAATGTTGTGAACCACACTATCAAATGCTTTTGCAAAATTGGTGTAAGTCACATCAACTTGGCCTCCTCAGTCAAGGGTGATTGCAACCGCGTTGATAAATTCACCTAGCTTAGTTACGGTTGAACGTCCTTTAACAAATCCGTGATGATTTTCGGATACGTTAGGATGCAAAACATTGTAAAGTTTACAATGAACAATGCATTCCAGGATTTTTGCAAAGCATGATAGGAGTGAAATGGGTCTGTAATTAGAGGCCTGGAAGCGGTCACCCGCTTTATGGATGAGTAGGATATTTGCACATTTTCAAACGTCTGGAAAAGTACCCCTTTTGAGACTTGAACAACAAAGTGACCGAAAATTGCAAATAAAACGCAAAATATTTAATTATTCATCAAAATGACACCTAGCCAAATCTGGTAAATACGGTGGTTGATCGATAGTATATATTGCGTTTTTGGCTTTAAATTCGGTCACGATCAAGAAAATCAAAAAATCACGAAAATCGCGACATACTACTGAGGTGTACCGACTTAAGGAGCTACTGTAAACCAACTGGTCGACCGATCGCGCTCATATTTGGCATAGTAATTAAAGACAATCCTACCAACTTAACAAAATACATTTTTTTGAAATATAATTTGCTCGGC
Source organism: Odontomyia ornata (assembly GCA_963969285.1). Lineage (NCBI taxonomy): Eukaryota > Metazoa > Arthropoda > Insecta > Diptera > Stratiomyidae > Odontomyia > Odontomyia ornata. The sequence continues at coordinate 405,166,786 of OZ017738.1, forward strand.
GAATTTAAATTACGAGTAGTTCGTTGTCACAATGAAGGCGAGGGAAATACATAAGAATTAAGAGAGGGATTTAATAAAAATGTTAGGAATTTCATCAGAGCTGACTGCGCTGCTAGAATTTAGTGACTGAATTACCTCTGCAACTTCTAGGGGGTTAGTGTATAAAGCAACTAATAATTCTGGACCAGGTTGAGGTTTTCCATCAGAATTAGGGGTCGGGGAGCTATAGACGGCGGAAAAGTTGTTAGCAAACATATCGCATATGGACAGGTCGTTGTAGACGAAGTGGTTCTGATATAACAATGCATTGATATGATGACGCGAGTCTTTTATAGAGTTGACGTAAGACCAGAAGGACTCCGGGTTATTGGAAAATGATGCTTTAATTGCTCTCAAGTAAGATAGCTTTGTGGATTTAATGACTTTTTTTTTCTTATTAGTACGTAGGTAACAAAATTCGGAGAGGCCCAGTTCTGATCTCAAATGTAAGTAGCATTTCCGAGCCGAACTTCTCTTGTGAACCACAAAGGACAATGTCTGTATGGTCGTGGTATGTTATGGGATAATGCTGTCTGAATTGATTGTAGCATGCCAATTAATAATGTCAAAGTCAGCAGCGAATCCTTTGTAGTTAGCCTTTAAAAAGTTAAATCGACTTAGTTCACTATAGGCTTGCTACAAATCGGATCCGATGATAATCGGATCTCTAAAGAAGGATGGTGAGGTTCCGGTTTAGTATAAGGAGAAGCAGCAGGGAAAACAGGATTTGCAGTAGGGTTGGTTGAGCAAATTAGGTCGGGAATGTAATTGGAAGCATTCATTACATAGTTTAATGGAGTTAGGCTGCAGAAATATAAAAACGAGGATAAGGCTATCGAAAGATCATCAGAAGAAGCTGTGGATTTAGAGAGGCATATTGAAGTCCCCAAAGAATAAAAACTGCGAGGAAGAGTTGGCATTAATTATAAAGTTCAATAGTTCACTAAAAAGAATTTCATACGATCTTCCGAGAGTTCTACTGGGAATGTAGATACAGAAGACAAATAGTGAGCAGTTGTGAAAAGAAATTTAAACTGCTACGCTTTTGATTGGAGTTGACGGGGCAAAACTACTGCCGAGTACACAATGCAAATAGTTGTTTACAGCTATTAGCACACCTCCACCATTCCGTTTACCGGAACTAGATCGATCCCGATCATGTCTAAAATTCACGTGCTGAGGAAAGATTTCTTTATTCACGATCTCGTTACTAAGCCAGGTTTCGGTTAAGCATATAATATCATCCTTAGCCAGAAGGGATGCAAGGTTGATTGTGTCCAGCTTGGTTCTTATAGCTCTGACCTTTTGGTAATAAAAGTTTACGAACCTACTAAAAGTGCTTGATGTCTACTGGACGACCGAAAATTTTTCCGCGAGTGGTGTTCAAAACATTTTACGAGAATTCCCGGTGCCTAAAAGTCAAAGTTAAGCAATATCTGCATATCCGATGAAACCGTTATTTTAAATGAGGCCACGATACGATTTACTTGGTTACCTCGCGTGAACTTTTTGTAATGCAAATACTGCGGAGAACAACCTAGCTGAGTCACAATATACTCTGTAATTTCAGATTTAGGTGTATCAAAAGCAAGACGCGCTTCAAGTATTTGAAGCGTTGATACCACTCTTGACGAGAGACCAGAACATAAGATTGGTGTAGAATTCGATGAACAAGGAAGCGTTTGTTCTGCATTTGCTAACGGAATATTGGGAGCTTGCAGAAGGTTCTGCTTTGAATGGTATTTGGTACTAAGTATATGGTGTTGAATAAATGTTTGGTTTTTGCACTTTGAATAAGACGATTCGTATCTGACATGGATTGATTATTTCCATTATTGACTGGCTGGTTCGATTTGCTTCTCGTAGTATATATTGTCGAGGAAGATTGGACACATGCGGCAATCGGAGAGTTACCAAAGTCGCTAGGCTCCGTGAGATCCACATTATCATACGATCTTGATAATGGTAACGGGTTCGAAAGGCTGCGATTTAGAGGCAAAAGTGGCTGTTGTTCCACATCATCAACCGCTAGAAGTTGCGCTATTTCCTCTTCTGCATTTGTTAGCACCTATTTCATTTATGTAACAGCGAATGAAAGCGGGTTTAGAGTTGCTTTCGCTTTTTGAAGTCGGGTCACGTAGCCAGGTTGTACTCATAAGAACCGATCACCATGATTTTATCGCCTTTAAAATACATGTTTTTATCAGGAGGCAAGAGTCTGTACTTTCATTGTTGAAGTTAGGGAAAAACGCACAAATTTCGTCAATATTCCTTTCGAAATGACCGCCATCCCCTCGCTTCCCGAAGCTATAGCTTCCATGATCCCTCATCCTAAACCCCACGAACAAATGGTAGTAAATGGCCTCGGGATCCCACATTCAGTTTACTGGTTCCCCAATGATGGGACTTTAAATGCCGAGAAATGCCAATAATTGTAAAGATACCTGCGACTCTGGTACTAAATCCTACCTACAACTCCTTTGTGGGACCTAGGAGAGTGCTTAGTAACGGAATCAAAAGTAATAACTATGCCGCAGGAATGGTAGTTGTGCCACGGGCTAGTTCCTTATTCCTAGAAAACCCTACATTGTTAAGAAAACTGCAGAAGGGTCTCGAAATGGATTGGACTATGGTCCTGGAATATCAGCTTAATAAACACCAGTGGTATTGTTAAAAACCTTTTACGACAGGCCAGTGAATGTAAATCTAGCACATTGGCAATCCAGGAAATGAACTGAACTGGAAGTGATATTCAAGATATGAACTTCAAAAGTGGAAAGCCTACAGGATAGCGAGAGTTCGGAATGGCTATTATTGTAATAGGGGGCTCAAATCGATTTTAAGGTAGTCAATTAACGAATCTGTGTGATCCTTATAAAAGCAAAATTCTTCAAAATTTGGATAATGAACGTACATGCCCCAATCGAAGAAGCGAAGGAAAAGTTCTACAACAGCCTGGAAAGACTAGTCAATCTATTGCCTACAAACGACACAAAAACTATTCTGCGTGATCTCAACGCCTAGGTTAGCAATGGGCTATCTCATCGAGGAACGACTGGAGGATAAAGCTTCGACGATGAAACAAATGACAACGGCCAGCGCCTGATGCCTGCATGTGACAGAAATCTAGTCATATGTTCGACTTGCTTTCTAAATCGACACATACATCAAATGATCTGGAAACCACCAGATGGCAACACACAAAACCAGATGGACTATACTCTGATCCAACAATGTTGGGCCTCGAGCATAATGACGTCCGCACATAACGAGGCGCCGATTGCATTTAGGATGATTAGCCTACCGATGTTGCATATCAAAGGCGTATTCGGCCAGGTCAGCTATCATCAAGGCTCCAAATGTCGTCTGTGATAAAAAATTTCACGGTGACCTTGGACAACCAGCTGGCTCCCATCCTATCGGACATATCGCTAAAAGCAACGATTAAGACCGTGTGAAAGCAGCGATTAAGACCGAGGCAGAAGACTCGAACGAGCATCATGCCTAGCGCAAAAGAAATAATTGGTTCGATGATGAGTGCCAGAATGCGTTAGACAAAAAGGATCAGTCGTACAAGTAAATCAGGACGAGAGAGTACATAATAAAAATCTCAGAAGAATGGCGATTCAAATAATAAGAACTAAAAAAAGAAAATATTATGACGACCAATTGAGAAGTATTGATGTTTGTCTAGTAAGTGACAACACAAGACAAGCATACAAAAAAGTGAAAAGTATGAAATGAGGTTATCAGCCCAAGACCCCGCTCTGCTGTGATTACATCGACAACATCATCGCTGATGCCTATTGATATTCCCACAGAGCTTCCATTGGCACCACCAACTCTGGACAAACTATGTTCTACCATCACCGCCGAGATCCCATTGGAGCTCATTAACTATGGTGGCAGTGATGTTCAGAAAGCTATCTATAAAGTCATCTAGCACATTTGGCAACAAGAGCATATGCCAAATGAGTGGAGCATATAAATTATATCCCCTATCCATAACAATGGTAACAAGCTACAGTGCGAAAATTAGGCATATCACTGCTTTGTACGGCGTACAAAATATTTTCAAAGATCTTTGCAAATAAAGTCATATCATACACCAACAGTATCTTCGGGGAGTATCAAGGTAATTTTAGAGCAGGTAGATCGACAATAGACCAACTGTTAACAGTCAAGCAGGTGCTTGAGAAATGCTAGGAGTTGAACATAGACGTCCACCAAATTTTCATTGACTTTAAGCATGCATACGGCAATTTCAAACTGTACTAAATAATGCGTAACAATCTGTACCAAATATTGCCCCGCTTGAGTATCCCAGCCAAATAAGCCCACATCAATAACCAACTGACCGATGCCTTTGACACAGTTTTAATCAAGACCTTTTATTTGATACCCAACTCGACTACCTTTGATTTTAAAAAATTTTTAAGGGTTACTTCTTTATTAGGGGGACCCCACTTAAAACATTTTAAAATTTTTGGGAAGACCTAAACTTTTGAGAAACCATCATTTTTCATTCTAGCTGTTATAGTTTCTGAGGAAACTTGCTGTGGGGCACGGAAAGACGGACCGAGGCACGGACAGACGGCCACGAAACTAGTAGGTCTTTGTTAAAAAATGGTTTACAAAATAATGATCGGTGAATTGGAAGCTTGAACGTAAGACTGTGTTTCCCTCATCATTATTGTCCATATACATACGTGTAAACTATTTAAGCCAGCAACAAACTGGCTTTGTAGTGCAGTGGCTAAAGGGGCCGACTCTTATTTGCTGAGATATGGGTTCGATCCCCACACTATGCAACGATAGCTTTTTCAATGCTAACTGCAAACTTGTGATCGTTTTATCGCTTTTAATAACATTTCATAATTTTTTTCCGAAAACTCGATAAATTAATTTAATTTAAGCGCAAAACTCATCATCCTATTCCACACTGAAGAGTCATACGTTCTAGACAAACTCATATGGCAATTGAAAGAAAACATCATGCATTTGGATTCCAATTTTTATTGAAGCGGAATGGACAAGTATGGAGCTATAGCCATTACCTTTTCGGGCGTGTTTCTATGAGCAATACTCCCAATGACTTTTTATCTTCGCGTGACCAAGTGCATAGATGCATATCAAATTATTCTCCTTAAATATACTTTTGTATTGAACTTAAACAGTCTTTAAAGAAACTACACTTTCAAATCTAATTTCAGGGATCCAGTAAGCCATAAGAATGTGAATATCATTGTGAATTATTTTATTATTATTATTTTTTTTATGCAAATTACATAATATGTAGAGTACAAAAAGAAACCTTTGCACGTACGGGAATTGAATCAAAATCATTGCGATTAAGAGTCAAAATCACTGCTTACTGAGGCATTTGGACATAAAGATGTGGAAGACTATAACAGTTTATACTAGTGTGACCAAAAAATAAGGTGACATTTGAATTTAAATTGCGCGCGTCGAAGGATTTGGAGAATATTTTTTTTTTATGTTGATAGTACTGTCAGTGACATCTATGTCAAAGTTACATGTCAAAATATTCATTAGTGTCTGAGATACGCGTCGTTTTGTGAGCTGCTAAAAGTGAGCTTTTCGTTTTTTTCGATGTCGAAATTTGTTGAATTTGCATTGAATTTTGTGTGCGGAATCAATTTTCTGCTGCGGATACGTTGAGGATGGTGCAGAAAACCTTTGGTGATGAGGCTATGTCTAAAAAAATCTTTACAAGTAGTATAGTGAGTCCCAAGCCGGCCGTGAACGTGTCGAAGTCGAAGAGCGTCCTGGGCGACCATCAACCTCTTCTCTTCTTCAATTATCGTGGTGTTGTGCATAATGATTTCCTTCCGCCAAACAGTCAACAAGGAATATTATTTGAACGTTATGCGTCGTTTGCGTAACGCTATCCGCCTAAAAAGGTCGGAATTGTGGAAAGACAATTCTTGGTTTGATCTGGCGCCGTGCGACTTCTGGCTGTTCAGCAAGCTCAAAAGACCGCTCCGGAGACACCGTTTTGATACGATAGAGGAGATTCAAGCCGCAGCGAAGACGGAACTGAAGGCCATCCTGGAAACGAAGCGTATCTCAAACACTAATGAGTATTTTGACATGTAAATTTGACATAGATGTCACTGACAGTACTATCAACCTCAAAAAAGATAATTCTCCAAATCTTTCGACGCACGCAGTTTAAATTCAAATGTCACCTTATTTTTTGGTCACAGTATTATAAAATAATATCGTATACGATGCTCCTTTTATTCTCATTGAGTTTCGGGTTTCACATATTTTATTTTTTTTTTTATTCACAACGTTCCTATAAAAGTTTCACTTCAAAAATTTATAAAAATTGATAACTTTTTTGTTTTGTCGCAACAATATTTAAATATCCAAATTTAAAACATATGTCTAAACTAACTTTTTTCAGTCAATAAACTTGGGACGATATGAAAAGAAATTATTCCAGTGGATGGGAAAGGAAGAAAAGGCAAAAAGCTAGAGTGGAAGAAATACATCGCTTGTCCTGTTCACTGCTGAAATTCACTCACAAGACGTCATCCCAACCAATCAATGATGCAGAGCCACAGGATGGTTCAGAATCTATTGGCAGCTCTAAAAGAAGATGTCATTAACGGGTTACAGATGCAAGCAATCAAGAACAAGATGAAGCAATCCAGAACAAGATGAAACAAGATATAAAAGGGAAATTACAAGCAGAAAAAGGAACAGAAGAAACAAAAGCGATAGGAAGAGATGGGGAAAAATCGGAAGAAGACAACTCTGAAGGAGAGTTGGATCCATCAGATGAATCGGATGGCTGCTCATTAAATTTCGATATTGGAAACTGGCCGATTCCAGTCCCAGATGGTTTTAGGACCGAAATTATCATAAACGTCAGTGAAATTTACCAAAATTCGGATGGACCATTTGGGTCAGTTCAAAAACCTGGAGAAACCCTAAAAGTTCTAACTCGGCAATTGATTAAAAATTGGTTTTACTATATAGGCAACTTCCTAGCACAGAAAAAATTTTAAGGAAATGGAAAGTTTATTCTCATGAAAAGAAATCGCTATTTGCTTTTGTTGCAAGCTCTTTGATGTCAATGATAAGCATGCAATGACATCCAGTTTCATCACAGGCTTCGACATTTGGTGGAAACTGAATTCTAAAGTGGGTGATCACGAAAGCTCAGATATCCATACTAATAGCTTAGAGAAATGGAAAACGCTCAAAGCAAGGCTTATTTAAAACAAGCCCATCATTGCTGCCCATCAAGCCACCATGGAAATGGAGAAAAAGAAATGGAGGGGCATTTTACATTGCCTCTTTTTTTACTGGTTGGGAGATGAATGCCATTTATGCACAGAGTATGCACAGACTCCCATGCGCGACTGGACTGCCCACTAAACGCCTCCCCTGTCAACCTGAGAACCCAGCCTGGAACCGTTTGACACATTACTTCGGGCCAGGTCTCGTTTTGTTACGCCGTGAGGCGCCGTCAAGCTGCGGAATCCCTTTCCTAGCGGGAGGGGAGAGGGGAAGGGGAAATGCCAAACAAGTGATCCCCCAGCCCCAGCACCTCTGGCTGCTGTGAGTCCCTTTTATATTTTAGGACTGCCCGAGCATAATGTGCCACCTGGTTCCATTTGTCAACCGATTCGAGCATCACCACGACTATATTATCCATAGCGAGCTCTCCCGTCTCCCTGTAGAGTTCCTTTTGCCGCCTGACCCATTTTGTACACGCAAAAAATGTATGGCAGGCATTGTCCTCCTATCCTGGGCAGAACCGACAATCGGGGGACCGTGACTTGCCAATCTTGTGCAGGTAAGACTTAAAAACACCCATGCCCGCTCAAAAGCTGGGTCAGATAGAAGTCAGTCTCACCATGCCTTCGATTTAGCCACGGTCTCACATCCGGGAATACATTGCCTCTTGTAATTGACACTTTTTTGGCTAAGCAGAAGTTGCCTTTTAGAGGTCACAGAGAAGACATTGACTTTTGAAATCGTAGTGATTTCTTAGAACTAGTGAATCTTCTGTCACGTTATGACCCTGTTTTAAAAGATCACAGCATCCGGTTACGTACTTGTCACCAGCAGTGCAAAATAAATTTATTTCTCTCTTGGGTAACTCGGTAAAGAAAGAAATAATTTCTGAAATCAAGAAAGCAAAGTACTATGGAATATTGTTCGACAGCACACCTAACATATCTCACATCGAGCAAATGAGTCAAGTCGTGAGATATGTTAAAATTGACAACCGGAAAGTACAGGTGAAGGAATAAATTCTTGGTTTCATTCCTCTTAGAGGGAAAAAAGCAAACGATATTACGGAAGAAATACTTCAATCACTAGAGAAGGATGAATTGGATTTAAGACTTTTTCGAAGTTAAGGTTATGACAATGCTACAACCATGGAAGGCATTCACACCGCAGTGCTACCGATGATTATAGAATCGAATCCAAAAGCAAGTGTTAGTAACATGTACCTTAAATGTTGTAAATCAGGAAAGATAGCACTATTTTATGCAATATTCTCATTTAAAACGGCCGCAATTTTTTTTATGGTTACGGATGTCACCCATTGAACAAACTTTCATGCAAATCCTAGCAAAGCCGTTTTATCTAAGTTTATTGGAAGTGCATTTTGTCCCACAGCCATGTACTCGTATAGTTGCTGTTATAATACAGGAAAATTCAAACCACCATAAATTTTGTTAAATACTATTCGATCTTTCTGAAATTTTCATTAATGAGCGAACTTGTAAACTGACAGTTGCTTATTGGATTTCATTGGATTTAAGGGTGCCCTTACGATTTCATTCTAGAAAGTGTAAAATCGATAAATCATACTATTACTAACAGAGTTGAGTGAATTTCGACTTCTGACGTACCTCTTGTTGTTGTGCTGATAAAGGTCTACACTCATGATCAGATTTTTCAGAAAACTTGTTTCCGATTCCGAGGGGGGTACGCGAAAATTTCGTGCGTTTCCCCTTGTTCTGTCACCCTCGACATCGTTAAAGTAATTTTAAGAACTGTTTCGAAAAGATCTCATTGAGACCTTTCATATGACATCCCATTTGACTACCTTTGATGAATAATTTTGCTCTATATGGAGAGACTCCCTTAAAACCCTTTGAATTTCTTTTCACCCCAAAACTTTCTACGAGTAGAAGTCACAACTTTCGACCTTTCCACCAAGCTTCATGGCTGTGTCTTCTATACTTTCGGAGAAACACTGCCGTGACATACATACGCACGGACGGACAGGCAGACGGACACAGGTACCGATTTCATTAGGTTTTTTTTTATTTTAGTACAAAACCCTTAAAAATTGTCGATTGTTTTTAGTTCATTTGTCGAAAGTTTATTAGAGTCAGCGCAGAAAAACTGAACGCAGGGGTTGTCGATGGGCCCCAAGTTCAAAACCCCATTAAAGACTCTACAAAATTTGAGTCATGCATAATTGAAGTCAAAAGTGTGCGTGAAAATCTTTGGTAGTGTTGTTCGAAATTTCTTTTGAGACAAGAAGGCAGATGACTTTATATATGGAAGTGAAAAACGGAGCTTGACAGGCGAATCTGAAAAGGTAGTGGACATATTTGAACGCAAAGTACTCCGAAAAATTTACCAGTGAAACAAGAAACTGAGGGGAGACTATGTTACAACATTTAGTTTTGAAGAACCACCTTTATCTGCCTGCGCAAAGCTATGCAAATGCTGGGAGTAAGCAACTGGGGAACGAGGTCGTAGAAGCGCGATGATTGGAGAAGATCAATCCTGGGGGCCAACTCCTGGCTTGCGTCATAGAAGATGATGAGATGACTATGTAGAATTGCTTAGTGTCATGCTTGATCAGCTTAAAGATTTAGGCTATAACATTAGTATAAAATGCACTATCTTCACCGTCATAACGATCATTTTCCACAAAACTTTGGAGACTTCAGCGAAGAACAAGATACACGGTTTCTTCAAGACCCAAAGAACTATGGTAAAAAGGTACCAAGGGAGCTGGGACGTTTATATTTTGACTGACTACTGCTGGCGACTTATGCGTGATAGCCCACAACAAAATCAAGAAAAATCATTTAAAATCTCTAGCTCCAAATTGTGTTCTTCTTCTTCTTCTTAGCACTACAGCCCCTTTCGGGCCTTCGCTTGTGTTATGGGTAGTGTAATGGAAGCAAACGCTAGCGAACTCGTAGAACATATGCCCAGATAGTAATTTGGCTGGACGTTTAGTTCGTCGTCAAATTAGAAGGTCGATGTTATTATGTCTCTAATCCTATTATTCAATTTTTATAGAAATAATTACCATTAGCGAAATAAAAAACAAAAACAAACTATTAAACTAAAAAATATCATTAATATATCATTTAGTACACAACGATTCCTAATCACGTTTTTATGCTTCTTGCGCAATAAACTATTCAAAGAGCTCAACCTGCGAATCGGTTGAAAACGTCTAAGACCAAAGACGCTAAATTGAAACCTACCTGCAATCATTAGAAGGTAATGGGAAAGAAAAACATCATTGTCTATTCTTCAAAGAAAAAAATCTTCATTCTCTGAGTTGCAGCATTTTTTCCACAAGAACTCCAAGAACAATGCTATGCTAAGCAACTCGACTTAGGTACTTTACCATTAAACGAAAACTGTTACATCCATCTAACGATTTTCTTGCATTCAGTTTTTCCTCAGTTGTTTTTTTATTTTTTCTTGCTATTAGATCGTTTGCTAGGAATTTTTTTTTTCTATTTCTATTTTTAGTAGCTTCTCAGAGTGGTTTTGTTCTTTTGCTAAAGGTGGAAAAATATCATGAAAAAGGCCTTCGAAGCGTACAATGATTTCGCGTACTATACTGGGATTATGCTGTACGTCTTAGCTAAGAAGAAGTTGACGTCAACGGCACACCGGAGACGAAGAAGGAAAAATCCATTTTGCAATCGAAAATTACAGAAAATTAGAAGCGAAACATTAGAAATGTGAATAGAATGAATAGCATTTATATTAAAAAGTCGCACAGTATCTTTAATGGAAGAAATCTCAGTACCATGGTAGAGTACGTGCGGAGAGCCGAGTCAATTGCTTTTGACTAGAATGCCAATGCAGTGCAAAAGAACATAAGGTAGGCCGGTGAGGAGAAGGTAGATTGCAGAAAATGCACAAAAGGTAGGAATTGTGCAATGCAGAAACGATAAGCCATTACAGGTAGCAAGCACACTAAGTTGTAGTAACATATGTAGGGTGACGGCCGTTAGTGATGGAGTAACGTAGTTGCGGTGTGACGAAACGAACGCGAGGAGGACCACTGTGTCGGCAGAGAGTCAGTAAAGTGCTCCTCTATTTGGGGCGCCAGGTGCAATAAAATCCAAGAAAAAGTACCGACAATGTATTTTTTATGTCAACCAAAAGATATATTGGCAGCACAACTATCGACAGATGTGAAGAATATATTGAGAATTTGTGCGGCAGGTGGATAAAAAAGCTTCTATTTGCCGTCAGTCTGGTAGGGACTTGTACTCGTATATTATCCGAGGTTTTCCTCCTGCCGTTATTGATGTCATTGATCGATTGTCTTGCATTAAGAAGTCTTTCGTGTATGGAAAAGGTACATATAAGGGACGTGTGAACTATTGCTCAATGTTTGATTTCTGCTAGTGTCTGGGGAATATATTGACGATTTATTTAAAGCCAACTAAGTGAATCCCAACACCTTAAATCGTTGCAAATTTCACTTTAAATTCAGTTGTCGTGAAGGAATAAAACCTCAATGCATCTAATGCATAGAAAGTATCTAAAACTTCACAATTCACTTTCCGACATCTTTCACATAAAGGAAGTATCTTTCAAATCAAAAAATACGTCACACGAAACTAAAAGGAGTCGTTTATCTTCGATTTATGAAACAAGGAAAACATGAGAGCACGATAAACGGATGTCATAATGGTATAGTCAGCAAAAAGCATATCTTTATATGTTATATACTCGTATATTCGTAAGCTTTCTAAACAAGGATATCTTTTGTTCTAATGAATGGGTGTGCTGAACGATGCATAGATTTTCTTTACATATGACTATACCTATAAATATATTTTATTTCCGTACAGTTATATAGGAAACCATAAGTGAGAATATTTTCAACAAACAAACGAAGGTTCATGACCTAACCTATAGAGCTGTTATGATATCGAATGTGTGTATATGTACAACATTTCTTACACAACGAAATGAATGCCTTCTTCTGTGAACACAAGTCTATTCCTTTATACACAAATGCTTTTTTCGGTATTCTCATACCACAAGGAATAACTTTACGTTTGGACTAACCAACAGAAAAGTAAATTGTCTCTTGATAGAAACATAAACAAAAGGAAAATGCTTGGAAAATGTTCTAGCAAGGTACTTATTCTGTGACGTAATATGGAGAGGAGGAAGAGAATGATGAATGAAGGAACGATTGCGTCAGAGTGTTTACTACGCAAGGATATAATACTCGTATACTTCTATATTCCGGAGCAAAGAAATTGTCTTGAGATGATAATTTGGGGAAGGAAAATCTGACCGAATCTTTCATAGATATTACTCGTATTTATTAAGTTACTAAACGTTGTTGAAACTGATTTAGTTGACTTTTGCCTGTTTTGGGCCACTGTTTTGCAAAATTTCAGGACACTTCTTAGATTATGTATCAAGTCTACTATTCAAAGCTGTTCTGCTCAACTTTTAACACTATATTAATGTGGTGGAGGTCGCAGTTTTGCTTCGATTCTCACAATATTTTCAGGAAAGGGTGATTTAATATAAGGTTTGATTTTCAATACGCTTTTTTGACAGATCACGCGTGATTTCTGTCAAACTATAATGTCGTTTTCATTCAGTATTGTTTGACAAATCATCATGGAAAGACCTACACCGCGACAACGTATCCAAATTATTGACCTGTATTACGGAAATCTGCGTTCGGTGAGAAATGCTTTTCGTGTTCTTGGAGCAAGTTATGGTGTGCTTCGTCAACGATTTTGGTGAGGACCTGATTTCACGTTTTGGATCAGTAAATTGGCCGTCTAGATCGTGTGATATCGCTCCTTTAGATTATTGTCTTTGGGGTTGTATTAAGTCTCTGATCTTCATGGGTACGCTAGCTTTAATCGACGCTTTGGAAGCCAACATTGGAATGGAGCAAAAATTAGCTGACAAATTCAAATAAAAGATGTCAGCGCATGGCCATTGTGGATACTTCAGAAAAATAGGCGGAACAGATGATAGAAAAGTGAAAAATCAAAACTGGTTGAGTTATTTGTAGAATAAGGCGAAGAGCAATCGCTCTCCGGTGTTTCAGGTGCCTCGGATAGGGGCATACTGCATAGGGCTGTAAAGAGATCGATCGATAGGAGCTCCCTTTGCATAAATATGGAGTGCACAGAACATACTGCTTCCTCTACCAAGAACATACTGCTTCCTCTACCAAGATGCTGACCCAAGGCCAGATGATTTGAAACACGAGCGAGGTGCGGACACAAATGCCGGGAATTTCAGGAAGCGCTAACCAAAGCCAAGTACTTCTGCATTGAACTATATTCTGCAGACTAATCTAAATTGGAGCGCACTTCCGCAAAATTTGCTCCAGTAGATTGCAAGAGACAGTCAAGCTGATTTTCAACTGCCTAGTGAGCAACACTACAACCGAAGCTCCTCAATATGGCATCATCTTTACGAATCTGTTATTGCTGCCATTTGGGTTCGAAACAGCGCGTACTTCCAAGTACAGGATTAAGGTCGAGAAAATGGCTTCGTTTTAATTCAGTGCTCGGAAACCACACTTTTTAATGAATACCTAACGTCGAACGAATTTCTACCATTTTTAGGGTTTTGTTAAAATAATTTTACAAAACTCTACTAGTTTTGCGACCTGTCTGTCCGTCTGTCCGTCCGTTCGTCCGTCCGTGTGTCACAGCACTTTTTCTCGCAAACTACTTAAGCTAGAAACATCAAATTTTGTATACAGGTGAAAAGTGGTGCTCTCTTCAAAGTTCAACTACAAAAATTTTTATAAGGTATTTAAGGGGGGTCTCTCCATATAGGGGAGTGGCCCCTGAAAAAAAAATTTCTTCAAAGGTAGCCGATTTGGATATCAAATGTAAGGTCTTGATGAGAACTTTTCAAAACAGGTCTTAATTTGATACTTTTGCTTCGAGGGACGCGCAGGGAGGGGAAATACACGAAAAATTTGTATCCCCCCCTCGCGATTGGACACCTGTGATGCGAAAAATCTGAAAAAAATTACGGTGGTAGGTGTTTATGAGTAAAACAACAACAAATACCTTAGAAGTCGAAATTCGCTCAACTTTGTTAATAATAGGATGATATTCGGATTTCACGTTTTCCCCAATAAAATCGCGTTGGTACCCTTAAATTGAACGCAATTGGATATTTACGTAGTCCTGCTAAGGGTTCTTAAGCTTTGTAATTTGATGAAAATCGAATGATATACACGGAAGTTAAAGCCGTTTGAAATTTCTCCGATTACAACAACAATAACACGTGATTTTGGTATTTTATGGACTTTCCATCCAATCAGTCACTGCAGTTTTCACTTGATCTTCTTGAAATTTTCCAATAAGATCAATAAAATTAATATTTTTAGAATTCATGATTTGAGTGATTTTTGTTGGTTTGCAACAAAATGGCGACCATTGAAAATAGAAAAACCTTGAATTTTCTTAGAAATGTGCACATCTCTTTGACATATTTCTCGAGGGTTTTCATTGCTGGTGACTGCATTTCTGAGAAGTTGGGTACAAAACCCTTCTGACACGAGTGTAGGTCTGTTTACCCATGTCCCTACTTTTCGTCGATCAGGCTGCATTGAAACCATTCCAGACATGATATTCGCTTCAGAGTCCCTAATAACAAAGGTTAAAAACTATAGTTCTAGAGGACTACTCCACTAGTGATCACCAGTACAAAGCACGTGAGATTTATGACGGCACTCGTTGACGCCAGAAGAACATTGAGAATATGGTCATCGAAAGGTTTGCATAAGTGCTAACGGCACGATTGTCACTACAGGAAGTTTCATGGGGGAGCGGGCGACTAGCAGCTAAAGATGTAGTGCACAAAACTATGAGAGTCATTATATCTGCCTGTAAGTCTGCCATGCCTCGCCGAAAACCCCGGCACGATAAGCCTCCAGTGGCCAAAAAGGGAAAGGAGTGTCACAAGCTCCAACGAGAAGCCCAGCGACAGTTTAAAAGTCGGCTAGAAAATGCTTCCGTGAACTCATCAATAGCAGTGAGGCCAACCGCTGGCAAGAACTAGTAGACGACGTGAAAAGAGACCCATGGGGCTTAGGCTACAAGCTAGTTACAAGGAAGCTTGGAGTCCAAATATTGCCCCACTCATACAATGTGGAAAAGGTGGACGATATTGTGCGAGTTCTCTTCCCTATTCATGCAGTCTACATTGAGGCTGTCCACGACGAAACACCAGTAGAATGACTACTTTTTACAAGGACGGAAGTGGAAAGAACAGTGTTGTCTTTGAAGATAAGAAAGCCTCCAGGACCAGATGGAGTTACAACTGAGGTGCTTGAGATGGTTTACCAATTCTGCCCTGCCTTGCTGCTCATTATGTTCAATACTTGTTTGCATGAAGGGATATTCCCAGAGTGCTGGAAGGTGGCGAGGTTCGTGCTGCTCAGCAAAGGTAAGAGGAATCTCGACTCACACTCTGCATACCAACCGCAATATTTGCTCGACACAACCGGAAAAGTTCTCGAAAAACATATTAAGGGAAGGCTCGCTGAGGTGATCTGCACCACTGGGAATCTATCCATAAGGCAGTATGGCTTCAGAGCAGGTCACTCTACTATTGACGCAATCGGGTAGTCGTAAGCGTGGTTCAGCACACTGAGGTACACAGCAATTCTATTCAAAGGGTCGTTCTTCTAGTGTTGCGATCAGCAAGTGTCGCATGTTGGAAATTTATTCTCATGCGTCTGAATTTTTCATCACTAGCAATCAAGGATTAAAAATTCAAACACCCCAAAAGTTGCTGATGAATAAATTTTCAGCCGGGAGTAATTTCTTTCAATATGCGGCAATAATAATAACGAACATTTGTTCGCGTCATTCAATAGTAGTTTTTGCATTACTATTCAATAGTAATTTTTGCATTACTATTCAATAGTAGCTTTTGCATTGCATTTGGTTGTTGTTGGCACCATCAGCTGGAAGCTGTCGTGGCGACGGAACGGAATGTCGTTAAGCGAACAGCTGAGAGGAACCAGGCAAAAAAGTGGTATGGCGTATCAGTTGTGCGCTTTCTGAACGGGATGCGTTGACAACGGCAGTTGCCGACTGTTGAACTTTCAGCGGGCTGAGTTTTGGAGGAACTGCGGTATTGGAATTGGATAGTCTTGACTTGAGTGCGAATAGTCAATCTGACTTTAGTTTTCAGAGAAGAGGGAGTTATTTCACGGTGTCGTTTTGATTGTGATTGGGAAGGAAAGTTGAGTCGGGATTGGTATTAAGAATTTGGTGGGAGTGTTTCTAAGTGATTTGGGAGTGTTAATTCAGAGAAAAGATTTGGATTGAGAATTGGTAGAGCGAAAAAGAAGTTTTAAGTGGGTGAAGATGTCGACGAGTAGAAATTTTGGGATTATCAGTGGTTATTGTGATTAAATCTTGTTGTGCCCCTTTCATTGAGCGACAATAGTGTACCTCCATATACATTAAAATACTTGAAAAAGTTATTAATAATCAAAACCAACTTGTGCGTAGTGTGTGAAGAATTTTGACGAGTAGAATTTTTGGATTATCTGTAATTTATTGGGAATAAATCTCCTTGTGCCCCTTCATTGAGTGCCAATAGTGCACATCTACTCTCAAGTACCAGAAAAAATATTAAATTTTTTAACAACTTATGGTTAAAGTGTATAAAAGATAAAAAAATAAAAAAAATAAAAGAAGATCAATTTACTTTTTCCGCTTGATACGTAATAATATGGGTTTGGTTTGTTTAGCATAATATTTGAAATTTTTTGGTTTTTGTAAAAAAGGAGCTTCTAATGTTAATTTAATTTTTGCATTTTAAATATCTTTCTTAAATAGTCATTTGTAAATTAAATCTAATAAAGTATCAGGTCATGAATTCCTAACTAATGGAATTTTTCATTTCTCATTTTGACTCTCTCCTCTCCCGTCCGTTTTCTTTTGTGTTAGATTTTATGTGTAGGGTGGCTCAGCACGATCAGAGGGTGTCCCGAAAAACTCGCGACACGATTGAGCGCAAGCTCGCCTCAAAATGCCACCCCTGGTTACGCATCCCTCTGCCACAACTTAATGTCTGCAACTGCGATGACTTCCGTGGTTGCTACACTAGTAACTCTTAGCGTCAGAAACGCCTTTAATTCCGCCTGATGGGTGAATATCTTGGAAGCGCTGAAAAATCGTTCCCAAGTGCCACAATACCTTGTGCAAATCTTGAGGAACCGCAATCTGCTCTACGACATGCAAGAAGTGAGCCGAAGTAAGGCTGTTACATTGGGTGCAGCTCAGAGCTCCATCGTCGGTTCCGATTTGTGTAACATCTTGTGCAAAGGGTTACGGAGCCTTGAAATAATGAATTAATCACACTTGGCCGATTACGCAGGCATTGTAGCGAAATTAATCGCGGAACACACTATCAACCATGCGCAAGTGAGGGATGGTTCCTCACGGCTTCAGTCTAGCAATGAACAAGACCGAAGTAGTCATATTAACTAAGAAAAGAGTCCCCCGAATAATGACTATCAGTATCGCAGAAAGACTGATCGAGTCGAAACTAGCAGTGAAATACCTGGGAGTACTAATAGACTCAAAGATGAGTTTCTGCGCGCCAATTGAAGTAACACCCAAAATGGCGGCAATACGTGCAGCGGCACTTATTCAACAAATGGCCAACAAATGGGGACCTGTTTCATCAAGGAGACAACTTCTAATGAGTGCTGTACAATATATCTTGCTCTACGGGTCAGAACTACGGAGCGGAAATCGTTGTATTTCTAAACAAGTTTTTTTTTATTTTACTTGGGGTTATTTTTGTTGCATTTAATTATACAGGAACATAAAACGCTGATTTCTGTTTTTTCACCCTTTTGAGATGACTGTTTCTTGCCATGGTACTTTACCAACACCCAAAAAGACCCTACCAACTTGCATGAGTACCAATTTTGGCAAGTGGTTCGAAAGCATTGTTTTGCGGAATGACTTCCCACCACTGCTTAAGTACTACTTCATTGCGCAGTGATTATGAAGTTCTATGCATGTTAAAACGATTATGTCTGCTTTTCTGGAGCTACTTGCAGGCTTCTATACAAAAGCATTTTCTACAACCCGTTTGGCACGGCTTAGTCTATATTTATAAATAGCATGATTTCTTTGTAGTTTAGAGCTGTTTTTTGCGAAGGGTTTTTGTAAATAATTTTTCAGGGTAAATGCTTCATCACTCACTACATTAAAAAGGAAGCAAGGCCCGACAGCTTTTAAAGAAAAAAGAGAATTGGCTTGCGGGTAACAAATAAACAAAATAATTGATTTAAAGGAAGAAGTTCGCCATTTTGATCCAAAGATCTTGGCTTTGAAATGTTCAGCTTTTTTGCTTCAAACTACGCTCCCATTGAAGACCTTCCAAACAAGCCACCATCACTAGCCGACATATAATATTATAAATCTGTAGTTGGCATCCACTAATGCCATAAAGACTATAGATCGAGGCTTCCACTGTTGTTTAGTGCTTGAATAATGGCATGGTTCCCGTCAAGCGCCTGGATACAATTAGGGAAATGCCACGTGTTCTCGTAATTCTGAGCTAATTTCAATCAATCTTCTATTTTAGGCTGCTTCATTACTACTGGAGCCAAGACTTGCCACATGTTTTTGCAAGTTGACACTATTATGCTGCTTACAGCTGTTGGAGATATTCTATAGCTGAAGCTTAAAGATACTTGCAGCTAAGTACCTAGACAACATCAATTTCGTAACTTTCATGAATTAATAACTAGTTTATAGTCACCTCAAAGTCAAGGAAATCCTTTCCTCGTTCGAAATACATTTCCTTATTTAGTTTTCTTCTTGACAGGAAGAAGGTCGACCAAATACTGAAACTTAGGCAAGCTCACTCGAAAGTACCTCGTAAAATAAATCGGGGTATCTTTCAATCTACGAAAAAGAGTATAAGTCCAGGCTACATATGCATCGATTTCCTTAAAATTTTGACAGTAGCTAGAGAATACATCAAAAAGCAAAATCTACTCTTTGCTGACCTGTGCTGTTTCCCTGGGGGTGAGTGCAACCCCAATTCGAGGGTGAGAATTTTTATATCAAAAATAATGCCACAAATAGATAGAAAGACACATTTTAAGAAAAAAACGTTTTGTGGAGTTTTTTTTTAAATCAATATTTTTTGAGTTATTCGCGATTTTGTAAAAAAACACATTTTAAATAGGTTTTTTACGAAGAAGTCAGATACCTTTTATTTTATCAAAAAAACTGTGGCGGGTGAAAATGAAGTTTATAAAAAAACAAAAGGGCTGGTTTGTTTGATTTCGTCTTAGGCCCAATACAAACGGAGAAATGTCCTATTAAAGATTGAAATCGTTATTCGAAGGAAACATTTTAAAAATTCAATATGGAATATTAGGAAAATGATTCGTTTTTACGGGGAAAACGTTCACTTTTTTAAAGTACATTGAAAAAACTTCAAAACTTCATCACCGCCTCTACAAAAAAAAAATACTGCACGTGAAGGTGTCTCGAGCTCTAGCCTGTTGCAAGGTGCAAAAAAGCAGCCTGCACCGCAATCTATGCGGCAACAAAAACAGCAACCAATGCAGCAACCTCAGCAGCCGCAGAATGACCGAAATACGGTTTTGAGCACTGACTGCCAACCATTTTTCGGGTGCGACTTGTTCACACTCATTCGAAAAGTGGACTCTTTTATCCCCCACTATAAAAAAAACTCACTAACCCTAGTGAGAAAATAGCTGCATACTTAGAATTCGCCTTCAAAGTATGTTGTCGTGATGAGTTCCATTAAACTCTCCATCCTCAACATATGTTCACTAGCTCAACGCTATAAAAGGAATTTCGTTTAAGAATACTTGAACGCCCATAAACCCGACTTCTTGTTTATATCGGAAACAAGACTCAAAGAGAGACACAGAGTGCACCTGGTGAAATACAAGATTATCAGGCGTGATTATCTAGAGGGAAGTTTTGGAGTTGCTTTTGCTCACAAAGATAACCTGTAAGCTCAAAGGCACTGCCTTCCAAGTCTGAAATGTATTGAAGCAGAAATAATAAGCTCCATGCTGGGAGGGGATCTATGTTCGACATGGATACTCGGTGAGGGAACACATCGACGACTTGGAAACAGTGCTTACTCTGTGCACAAAATTCGATATCTATGCCATGGGGGTGAGTTTAATGCAAAACATCTCTCGTGGGGAAATATCGCATCTAATGGCTATGGAACAGCTATCTTTAACTAGGTTCAATCAAATATGGAACTCGTACTGATTGCCCCGAAAAGTCCCACCTTTTACCGAAGTCTATTATTGACTTCTTCATTGTGTCTGCCAATCTGGTAAGTCTCTCCCACAGTTGAAGGAATTTCGAGTATGGAGTTTTTGACGCCGAGTCTGAGTCTTTTGGTTGAGCTGACCTTAAGAGTGAAAAAGGGTGTGAAACTTGAGATTGCAGATCCTCAACTTTTCATTCTATATAAGCGAATCGATGGGGCAGCAGAAAGTGCTGACCATGACGGAAAATTGAAGGGAATTTCGATCAAAAGATCGAAAAATCTTTCTATTCCTGAAATCGATGAGAGAGTTGCTTGTATAAATTCAAACCTAGATACGGTCATCTCAAAGATCTCCACTAAGAAATCCTTGACGAATTACTTGTATCGAGATTTACCAGAAGACATCCTGGAGCTTCATCGTAGACGTAGTTGGCTTAGAAAGCTACTCGCAAGAATTCACCACCGCAATTTAAATATGGTCAATTGGGAGTATGATCATATTCACCTAGTAATCTCGAGGAGAACACGGCTTTTGCTAACGGGCGATTTGAGCAGGCTCTGGAAAGTATCAAACCAGATCCCTGTATGTTTCCTCATATCAATGGGATAACGGGCAGAAAAAGACTGCCAGAGGCCCTCACTTATGACGGAACCATGCTCATTGATGACAAAGTCATCGCTGACTCTATCGCGAAACATTTTGCGAAAGTTCTAAAAAAGGGAGAAAGCAATTGAGGACCCTTCCGTTACTTCGTTAGTAAGCAGCACCATAACGAATTTTCCTGTATGTTTCCTCATATCAATAGGATAACGGGCAGAAAAAGACTGCCCGAGGCCCTCACTTATGACGGAACCATGCTCATTGATGACAAAGTCATCGCTGACTCTATCGCCAAACATTTTGCAAAACTTCTAAAAAAGGAGATAGCAAGTGAGGACTCTTCCGTTACTTCGTTAGTAAGTAGCACCATAACGAATTTCGACAGGGACAATGAGCAATTGTGCTTGACTCGGTTTTCTGTTTCAAATCTCTCTGAAGCACCTGCTAGCCATGGTCTGTTTGTCAGTCCTGAGAGACTCACTTTGCTGGCACTGGAGCAAAATTCCAAAAAATCAGCAAGGGCTGATGGAATCTCCAATTATATGCTTGAAAGGCTTCCCATGTTTCCTTCGTTCTCCTCGCGATCATTCTAAAAAAACTGCATTAACATTTGTTACTTCCCTCAGCAATGGAAATGTGAAAAAAATATTCGCAATACCCAAGAAGTCGGGTAGTACTTGTCCAATTTCGTTGCTTTCAAACATTGGTAAGCTTCTTGAAAGGGTAATACTTGGAGGCATCCTACGATTCTCTGCCAGGGCAAGAATTGTGCCGGAAAGACAATTTGGCCTCAAAAAAGCTCACTGTACGGTGGATGCTATGTCCGTGGTTCCAAGCCCATATAACAAGAAGCTGGCACAACAATAAGCTTGTTGTAGCTTGCCTGATCAATGTGGAGAAAGCCTTTGACTCTGTATGGATCAATGGGCTTCTCTTCAAAATGATAAATCTTGGCTTTCCGGCCCATATTGTGGAAATTATGGACAGCTTCATGAAAAGACGAACTGCCTTTGCGGTGGCTGGTGGATGAATAGAAGCCCGGAATCCAGGTGAGCCTCTTTGTTGACGACTTGTTAGTGTGGTCATCTGAGCACAATTTGCGCTTTGCTAGGATGCGGCTCCAAAGATATTTGGAATCTCTTACTGCATATTTCCAGAGATAGGGAATCAAGGTAAATGCAAAAAAAGTGAATTAATTGTTTTCAAGGACCCCCCAAAAACTTCGTTCGCCGTGCAAGAGGCATCTGTGACTCCAGGATTAAGTTGAATGTGCAGATGGTGCACTGCTTAGGCAAACGAAGCACTTGGGGGTAGTTTTCGACAGGAAAGCTATGTTTAGTGTTCACTTTGATAATATTTTGAAAAAAGTGACCTTTTCTTACCATCTTCTTTTACCTCTTTTCAGGAAACATTGGACAGCGAGCCAGCGAGTCAAGGTTTTGGCCTATAAAACCTTGATTCCTCCGATCATCACATATGCGATGATGACATGGCTTGGAGCTCCGAAAACAAAATGGGGCAAGATAGGATTAGTGGAGCGAAAAATCCTTCGGGCTTGTACAGGTCTATACAGACGGGAGGACGGACAGTCTTACCCCAACGAGGTGCTGTACCAGGAGACAGGAATGGAGCCGATAAAATCGTATGCAGAAAAGCTTGCGGAAGAGGGAATCAAGAGAGCCAAGAAGCGGGAGTTGTCAGTAGAGCGACGGACAACCACTCTATGGACGCAGCGAATGAGTAGTTTTTAAGGTAGTCTTAAGGCATGTTTATTGTTAGGTTA
This sequence comes from Odontomyia ornata, assembly GCA_963969285.1. Taxonomy (NCBI): domain Eukaryota; kingdom Metazoa; phylum Arthropoda; class Insecta; order Diptera; family Stratiomyidae; genus Odontomyia; species Odontomyia ornata. The sequence continues at coordinate 405,189,786 of OZ017738.1, forward strand.
AGCTATTGATGAATTGTATATATGTAAAATATTAAAAATCACCAAATAAAGATCTTGAATCTTGAATCAAATGGTCAGAAGTAACATCGCACAGCTTGTTTCATCTGCTTTGGTGAAAGTGGAACTTGTGCACATACGTTTACATATATATGAATGTGTGTATGAATTGTATATATGTTTAATTGTGCGATTGGAGAAGTGGCCAAAAGAAAACGTTTAATATTAAGTGCTTGGTTCAAATATTCAGTAGTATTAAACGCGATAAAAAGATATCGATTTAACATAAATAAAGTATCAAATTGTATAAGAAAGCCGGTAAATTATTTATTTTTTTGGTATTAAGGGATGATTGATAAGTGTTGAATATTAAAGATTAGATATATTTGAGTCAAGTACTATAAAAGATGCCAATTCATTATAATTAATGTAATAAAAAGTCGTAAAATTGTTTTTTTTTTAATTGTATATTAACAGAGAGTGCTTTATACGGGATGAAATACAGTAGACTCTCGGTTATATGAACTAATTAATGCAAGGACAATTCATATAAATGCGAAATTCATATAACTGGATAGAGCATTTGTCAAAGAGTTTAGCAATAGTTGATATGCAAAAATGTGTTGTTAGAATGATCTGGCAGTTGAATCATCTTATGAAATAAAAAAAAACACAAATTTAGGGTTAAAATTCATTATTCTGGTTTGCAGTTTAACATATGTTATTCGTTTAATTTATTATTGCCAAAAGTAATGTGTAATTTTAGTCTGTTTTGTTTGGCCCAATGTGTTCAGTACAGCTTTCTCTCTCAGTTTACGAAGACACGAAATGTCTTGCATATCAACGCTATTTTCATCGGCCCAATATAGAATTTTATTCAAACATTCAACTGCTTCACAGTGATGTATCTTTTGTTGATGAACGTTTAAACAGTGCTCGCTTGAACCATCTTCAGAATGTGTTTCATCGCCATCGAGCGCATCACAGTGAACTTCATTGTTCAATGAAACGAGATCACCAAATGATGACTGCTCCTAAAAATGAAACTTAGCTTTGTTTATAAAAAAACGTTTTTAATTTACACTAGGATTCAATCCATTTTGCAAGATTTTAAGTTGGAGAATCACGTTCATCTCTTGGTCATGCGCTTGCTCCATGAAGGTTGACAGTGGTAAGTCATCAAATTCATCTTTGCTGTCGTGGGCAAGTAAAATTTTACGCCAACATTGCACAACCGTACGAGGCGTAATCTTATCCCAAGCTGCTGCCAAATATATTGCAGCATCCTTTAAAGTAACAGCTTTAAGATGCTCATGTACGCTTAATTTTGGATTGGCGACTATCATAGACAGTAGGCTTGCTCTGTAATACAACTTCGTCAACCTGATTACATTCTGATCCATCAGTTGGATAAGAGCTGTAACGTTGGGAGGCAAGTACATTGCAATGATGTTACCATCATCATTACGTAGCTCTTCAACTGGAGGATGGCTAGGAGCGTTATCCAATAGTAACAAGGCATTTGGCGGAAAATTAGCGTTTCGTAAATGTTGCCTTACCTGAAAGTGTATGTAATGTATAAAAAACCGGAATAAAATTCTTGAAGATTTTCATGTTACGTGCGGAACAAAGGAGTTTTGAAACCAATTCAAAAATATGGTTGTGTTCATCCACGCAGACTTGGAATGTTTGTATTCCACAGGAATATCAAAATTTTTGAACGAACGTGAATTTTTAGCTTTGCCAATCATTAGACGCTTCAATTTGTGAGAACCTGTTGCATTAGTGCATGCCAAAAAAGTTACTCGTTCTTTACAAAGCTTTCTTCCGGGAGCATTCCTTTCGTTATGAGACACATAAGTTTTATCGGGGAGCAACTTCCAGTAGAATCTCGTCTCATCAGCATTATATATCTGCTCATTATGCAAATCTCGCTGCTGTATTATATGCTTCAACTTCTGCCGAAAAGGTTCCACTAAGTCAGGCTGCGAAGATAATTTTTCTCCACAAATTTTCAAAAGCCTTATTCCATAACGTATTTTAAATTTTTGCATCCATCCTGGACTAGCATTGAATGAACACATGTTTGGGTATGTTTTATCGAAAAAATATTTGGCTTTCGCTTTTAATATTTATCCATTCACGGGGATATTTTTCTCTCGCTGTTTAATGAACCACCTGTAGAGAAGTTCTTCCATCTTAGGAAATTCACCCTCTTGAATTCGCTTTTTCTTTCCTGGCCCACGGAAAGTGTTCACAATTTATTTTGTTTTTATTTTTGTTAATACCACTGATTGTAGATTTCCCTACATTATATTTTTTTGCTAAAACTGTTGCTGACATGCCCTTTTCTAAGGCTTCTAAGATTGTAATTTTATTTTGCAATGTCAAAAACACTTTTTTTCCTTTGCACTTTCATTTTTTTGTTCACTTTAATTTTAATTTGACTTCCGATCTGAAACAAACGAATCCCACGACTGAACGGATAATGTACAGAAAGCCCTTTTACAGCGAAAAAAGTCACAAAGCCAAATGACGATCATTTTGAACAAGATTGAATGCGCACGAAAACGAAAGTTCATATAAAAGAGTACTTTTTGAATTGAAAGTTCATTTAAGTGAATTTCCATATGAAAAGTTATGGGTTCGTATAACTGGAACATTCATACAAATGAGTGTACATATAAGTGAGAGCCTACTATAATTCGAAAAGGATTAAAAAATTATAAATAGTATATCAAAGCATCAAAAAATCTTAATTCTAGTCCTATAAGTGTTTTTTAACTTCTTGCATACTTCATTTTCCACTGTTATTGATTTTTCGTTAAAAGGGATCGTTTCCACCCTTAAAACTAAGAAGCACATATAGGCATAGTGTACATTTTTATGTGGAGGATAAGTAAAGCTTATTTCCAAAATTGCATGAAAATCGATGCGTCGTCAAAAAAATCTGAGGTTATAGTTCATTTTGACCTTGGTATCCTGTACTATATAGAGCTCTCCTTCCTCATCCCGAAACACTTGATGTATTTACATCTTTTGTCGTTTCATTTTAGGGTCACGTAAAGTGGCATAAGTAGTGGTCACGATCACTACATCCATCTCGTCCGTGCCCATCTCAACAATTGTCTGATGTGATTTATGCGCTAACAAATAAGTTCGTCAGAGCACCAGCACATCGGCAGTGGCATGGCTAGGGACTGGGACACGTAAACGACCAGCTACCGCTTGTCAAAATCGCACGGCAGGGATATTATAGACATGACAGGCTATGTGAAAATCTTTAAAGGCCATATGTATTGGAAAAAGTGATGAAAAATTGGGTTGATTGAAGAGCTTTGCAGCCGCTGGTCATGGAGGCTATTTACAAGAAATCATTTTTAAATGCTAAGTGACATTAAATTTATTTTTATTAGTAAAAATAAATAAATAATCAAAATAATTTTGAATTTTTTATTTCAATTTAAATTTGTCAAGCTCTTATAAATGCACCCTATATGTGGTTATACCTCAAAAATTTACGCTGATTTCTATTTGAACTCAGCATAATTTCACATCGATGAAGCCCTTAATATGAAGATTAATCCAGCATTGCATAAGCACAAAAAAAAACAATTAAATCTAGTCGTTAATCCCTAATTAATATTTGTTTTATGATCCAACCCATATTATCACGATCACACCATTCTAATTGATTGCATACATTGTATCCCTATCAGACCCCCTATAAAAATCGCATTTTCCATAATACTAAATAATTAGCAACGATAACCAGAATAATAAATAATGAAAATAGGCCTGCACTATATCTTCTCCGAATTACATTAGCTTCCCATTACATGTTGAACGGATAAAACCTATGCTCCAGTACCGTATATGCACACACCAGACCATAATATTATGCTGTCTAAGCTGCAGTAATGCATTAATTAATATCAAATTAACTAGCCACACATGCACGAAGCAACCATTATCCGTTAATGTATTGCTGAGAGTAACGGGTTATGCACCATATGCATCTGTGCATCTCAGCAATAAAATGAATGATATTATGTAGTTCATTCCTATACTTAATTCTGATAGACTTGATCGTTTTCCCTAGCTAGTACATCGCGTACGTGTACTTGTATGCCGCGCTGTCATCATCCTGGTTACAGTCATTTCCATATATTTTTCTCTCTTCTCTATTTTTGTCTAGGAAATTCACATCCATCCGCTGGAAATGCATGCAAGGGATAGTGAAGTCTGGATGGAAGCTGGTATACATATCGCGCTTAGGATTACAGCTGCAGAGGGCGGAGGGTGATAGATTACTAGAATCTAGAATGTAGAGCTCTTTGGATGCACAATTTGCAATAGTCGCGATGTGTTGTTGTTGTTGTTCTACGAAGCTGGTTACATTCCATGAGGGCATTCATCGTCTAATGCATTATCGCCGGGAAGTAGTGGCAGAATTACATCATTTTCTAAAACGCGAAATTTTATTAATGAGATGTCTATACAACAGATTTATGGTTGTTTTAATTGCATCCTTCTTGAATGGCGTTGGCTGTTCGAAAGCGCGAACCACGACCGCTGGTATAAAAGGATCGAGTTCTACTTAAACACAAGCTTGAATTCAACTGAACCAATTCAGAAAGTGCAGAGAATGATTTTGAGAGAAAACGCATAAATGTCCTCGATGGCATTAACAGCGATTACGCTGTGCAGTGCCAGAGAAAACTCAAATTACTCGCGATGATAATTAAAGGGAACGATACATATAACACATTTCCGGGTTTTCTTTCCTTCATTGCATTTTGAATTTGTGATTTTTCTTCCTCTGACCGCTTTTTTTGCTTGTTTTTCCCTTTATGTTTGCATTGCATATCCTTTTTTATTTCTTTTTGATGCTTTGTGTACACATTCGACTTACCGTCAAATTATAATTATTTTGTTTGAAACCTCTTCAGTTTCTTCTTTTTCGTCTTCTCCATTCTGCACAAGTTTTTTTTTGTGTGGATTATATATTTTTCCAACTTTTCTAGTGACGTGAAATGAGTTCCTTTTCATTTGATCACCCTCAGGGTGCAGTTGAGTGTGGGCGGTTCCTGTTTCCTTTCATTCTAGACTAGAACTGTAAATGGATAGAAAACTTTAATTCTTCACTATACTTCCATTCACCCAACTGAGAAACTACAGAGTCCTTCTGGTTGGGAAACTTGAAAAGAAGGTGATATTAGCGGGTGGGAAAGGAGACGACAGAACGCAAGGATAGCAGTTGTGGGAGTGGGCCTCACTAGAGTAACTATATCGTGTATATGTCGTTTCTACTGATTGCAAAAGAATCTCTCGATGATGTTGATGACGGCGGTATATCCATTATGTTTTCCACTTTTCAAGAATAGGCTTGAATTCCACTGGTGAATACGAAGAAGCAAAAAAGGATTTCGCATGGAATGACGACATCTGGTGGAATATTTAAATATATATGTGCATGAATAGTGTGCAATGAGCACGATAGGATAGATGGATAGTGTTTTATCGATCGCGTGATTCTTTCCCATTTTGTTCGGTTTGATTTGTCGAAGGGATAATATTTTGGAATGGGTTGGATTGAAATTGTGGGTTGGGTAATAGGGACATCAGGAAGAGGAAACTACTGAAGAATGAGAGAAAAGAGAACGATGGTAGGCTCAATAATCGATATGGTGCTAGTGGGATAGGGAAAAGATTTATAATTTTGTAAGTTATTTAGGATTCATATAAATTAATTACATTTTCACACAAAAATCTATGTATCTGTCAAATTCTCATCACTTCTATACGATTCCAGTTGTTCAATAGGCATTTGAATTGTTGCCTCAAGTTTTTAGAAGATTTTGTTTAAATACTATAATCCATTCATTATAAGGCAACTGACATTTTAAGTCTGTTCAAAATTCAGCAAAAACCACAGATATATTTTTGGCTCTCTGCCTCAATCCTGAAAATAACAATCTCAAAACGTATGAAGAGGAAATTTCGAAAATCCCACAAGAAAAACATTACAGAAACGATAAGACCCATGCACTGATATACCCGAAAATTTGACACTCATTTAATCTTAGGTCTCGAGCGATATTTTGCTTTGCTGCAAAATATTTGACTCCTAGTAATGTACCAGATTAACTCCACCGTAGACGGTCTAAGGCCCGTTCGAGAAAGGAGGAGGGATCTCCTTGTTTCCTCAACCCACAGTTTCCATGATTCCACATTCTAAGTCCCATTACCAAATGGTAGTAAATTGTCCAGGGGTCGCACATTGGGTTTACTGGTTCCCCAATTATGGGACTTTAAATGCTCAGAAATGCCAATAACTGCAAATAAACCTACATCTCTGCTACTCAACCCTGATAACGGAATTGAAAGTAATGGAGGTTGGGCGATGGGCTAACTCTCCATCCCTGGAAAACCCTACATTCTTTTGAAATCCGTAACATGGCCTTGGAATGTATTGTACCTATGGCAACGGCCTCGAAACCGAAAAACGGACTATAGCAGGTTTTTGATGTGAGTTGACCCAGCACGGGCAGAGGATTTCTCAGAAAGTCTCACAACACGATTGCGTGTGAACTGGCCTCAGAATGCCACCTCGGGTTAACGAATTCTCTGCCATAAAATGTAATGTCTGCAACTGTGGTAACCTCCGTGATTGCAAGAAACTTCACATATAATATTCAAGTTTATGTTTCGAAAGGAAATTTTCTTGAAAGAATGTTTAGAATATTTTAAGAATCTGTTGATTGAGTCTCAGACATTTCTTTAAAGTCTATGTTACCGGGAATTTGAATATCCTCTAGTCGCATTAACATATCAAAGAAGGAATCATATCTTTAATTTGACAAATGTATTGGCTACGTTTGGCAAACCAATTTTTTTAAAGAGGCACTTCCACATACGGAGAGATCTCTTGAAGAACCGGACATTGCTTTGCAGACCTACTTAAGAAATTTAATATTCTAGCTGTTATACTTGCAATGTTTCTATTGTGACGTAAGGATGGGCGGACTGACAGGTACTGATTTTAGTAGGGCTTTGTAAAATTATTTTGCAAAAATCAAATAAAATGTTAAACAATTTAGTATATGAATCATAGAAAACAAATGTTAAGAATAGATCAAATGCTCTTAGAAACGGAATGAGGAAACACTCAATTGGAGCCATCAATACGTATTTAGAAGTCGAAAAACTTGGCGAACTATAACCTAATCTAACCTTATTTCCCTATGAAATGAGAATTTTAGTTTTCTCTAGTTTAACTGATGAAGCAAATAGACTAGTATGTTGTCGTTTGGAGAGTAATTTTTAAAGAACATTTTTCAGAATTTTTCTAAACAAAGATTGCTTATGTCTTGTCCTTTTAAGAAGCAGTGTGATAATTTTCCAATACTGACCAATCCAAACTGAACTATACATGGGATGGACAAATTAATGAAAACAATAATGAATGGACCAGAATTTAATTTGACCACAAGATTTAGAAAAAGGCACACAATGATGAAACCCAAGAAGGTACGAACACGATCCCAAATTTAATTGACAAAATTAAAACCCTCTGTCGGTTAGAAATTAAAAACTGCTGAACTTTTAAAAAATTTTATACCTGGAGATGCGTTAGCACTTAATTTTTAAACCATGAGAGAGGGGTTTTTTTCTATGTTTATAAGTGTTTTATTAAGCAATTTTACTTAAATAGCGAATGCGATTTAACCAAAATGCTCAAGCGATTATTCAAAAACACTAACTCGTTTCAGTACAAACGCGTATTTACTTAAAATCCTTCGAAGGCTTTAAATTTAATTTATATATACAAAGATCATTTTTTAGATATTTTGAATCAAAATCGACCAATTTCCTAGTAACAGCGGGCACATTTTTCTATTATTTTGCCGGTTAAGTAAATTATAACAAAAAGTTTCTTTGTCAAGATCATTGCAGGGGAACAGAATAATGAAAAAAACTGTAAATATTTTGAGTAGTTCAGTAGCCTCAGAAATCTCGCCCATTATAAGAGCTTCTATAACTTTCGAGAAAAAAAATTGGTCGATATACTTCATACACAGACCCAGATTCTTCGATTGATTGAAGATGATAGAAATAGACGTTCTAATACAAAACTTCAAAAGATGACAGAAATATATGTTGAATCATCAAATCACTCCGTTTTATTTGAATTTATTTAAAAGCATAAATTTTATTTAAGCTATTCTCACTATTTACACTAGGTTATAAGTTTTCTGCATTGATGAATTGATCAAAGACCACACCAATTCTGGATCGAGCCAACCCGTTTGAGAACTTCTCGTTTAATTCTAAAGTAGTTAAGAGCCTAAAGCCTGCACCCAGAAAAAAAGATAGTAGTAGAACTATGTAAGTCCGCTTGGGTAAACTTGTTACCTGAGATTGATCATGCCCACCATAGCTCCTTGTAAAATCATACTTAACTTTTCGTCTCTTGACAGAAATCGAAATCTAATAAAATGCTTGAGTAGTCTTAAGCCGGAAGCGCACCGTTCCTGCATAACGTAAATAGTTAAATCTATTATGCACTTCTAATCTGTGGAAGTACCAACAAAATATAACACCAAAAAGTAAAAACCACTTATCACTTAGCAGTAGGGATAGCAATCGGGGCATTTCGGACAACAACTATACGATTCATTTTAGCAGAATCTGGCTTACCATCAGTTGAAAATAGACAAGAATAATGTAATAAACATAAGCAGTCGAGCAGCCCCGTGGTGATCAGGAGTGGCTGCGCCTGAAGAGATAAGGTGGTCATCCCGTCGAAACTGCTTAGTTTGTTGTTTTACTAGTGTACAGTAAACTACATCCGTCAAGTTTCCATCCTTTACGCAGAGATGAGTGGTTCACTTCAGCCACTTCAACATCTTTACGTTTGACATTCCCCTTGTAATGGAACGACCTTCTTTGGAGAAAGTAACGGTTGCTTTTTGTGTAATGTTTGCGTTTGTGTCAAGCCTCCGTGTCCGCTAACTTTAACGAGGCAAAAAAAATATTGAATTACTGTAGAGTAGCTTAATTAACACTTAATAGAACATTTCTAAAGATAATAAAAATTGATCAGTACGTCTTGTAGAGTAGAGTACGCGTGATAAGTATTTTTTAGTGTAGCTTCGTGGCTCGACAAGAACTCGCCTCATATGATCCCGCAAATGCTAGTCGTCACGCACGCGTACGCGGTCGTTAAGCGAAGCTAGTTAGCTGAGCTCGGTGTTGTTTTAGCTCGCTGACACTTGTGCCAGACCATCGGCACCCGTGTCCTACACGGACATTTGGAAATTCATTACAATAACTTACAGGAAGACCTTTCACAAAACTCATGGAAGCAAAAAACTCCATACTTCATAAAGACGTCAATTCAGCACTTTCAAGGAAAATCAAGACGTCATTCATCAATCTTCCGTTCCCCAGACATGTTGAAACAGTTAGGAATTCCAACTGTTTGGCCTGCTAAAACAAAAGCCAGCTTTCCGCCCAGGACATTTCTAACATATTACATCATAAACAATTTAAACATTTTCAGTAAAGGATCCACGAAGCAACTAATTTACCAACACGCTTTTTGTGATATTGTACAATCGCTCAAAATCAAAAGTTGGAAACTAATCGTCCGAGACGGTTCAAAAACTGAATTAAGTACTTTCCTCGCAGTTACTACTGAAGATGGGAAACTTATTAAAGTAGCCTGGCTGGGAAATTACAACTTCATCTTCACCGCTAAGTTAAAGGTCCTATGCACTGCGACACAATTCGCTGTGAAATTGCCTGGTAGTATATTAACCGGAATTTGACGCTCGATGTCCGTACTGACAAATATCGTGAAAGCTCGAACTTTATATATATGTCATTTTGAAGGTACATTTGACAGCTTTCAAAATCAGTCAACAAAACAATTTTATCTTGTGTGCATCATTATTATTTTTCACGATGAATAACTTCGAAAATTGGAGAAAAAGAGAGCATTTGCGGGAGGTTCTGTTGAGTCATTTTTTTGCAAAGAAAACTGCTGCGGAAAGCCATCGTTTGCTCGTAAAAGTTTATGGCGACGATGATTTAGCGAAAACACAGTATTTTGAATGGTTTCAACGCTTCAAAAGTGACAATTTTGACATCAAAGACAAAGAACGCCCAGGTCAGCCAAAAAAGTTTGAAGACGAAGAATTAGAGACGCTACTCGATGAGGACTCGTGTCAAATGCAAGACGAACTTCCAAATTGTTGGGAGTGACTCAGCAAGCCATTTTGAAACGTTTGAAAGCCGCCGGATACATTCAGAAGCAAGGTAATTGGGTCCCCTATGAGTTGAAGCCGAGAGATGTTGAACGGCGCTTCTGTATGTCTGAAATGCTGCTTGATCGCCATAAAAAAAATTCATTTTTGCATCGGATCGTGACTGAGGATGAAAAATGGATCCATTATGACAATCCCAAGCGCAAAAAGTCATACGTGAAGCCCGGCCAACTAGCGAAATCAACGGCGAAGCCAAATATCCATGGCGCAAAGGTTATGCTGTGTATTTGGTGGGATCAGAAGGGGCCGTTATATTATGAGTTGTTGAAATCGGGCCAGACAATTAGAGGTGACCTGTACCAAACACAATTAATACGTTTGAAGCGTGCCGTCATCGAAAAACTCCCGGAATATGCGACCAGACACGAGGCTATAATTTTTCATCATGACAACGCTCGGCCGCATGTTGCAAGACCTGTGAAAAACTATTTGGAAAATAGCGGATGGGAAGTCGTGTCCCACCTGCCTTATAGTCCAGACCTTGCTCCGTCTGACTTTCATTTATTTCGCTCGATGCAAAACACCCTCACGGGAATACGCTCCTCTTCAGAGCAAGGCATCCGAAATTGGATAGATTCGTTTTTTTGGGATGTAATTCATAAATTGCCTGAAAGATGGGGAAATGTTGTAGCTTCCGATGGACAATACTTTGAATAAAATTTATTGTAAGATTTTTCCACAATAAAGCAAGAAATTTCGCTAAAAAAAATCCGGTTATTAACTTGTACACCATGCATGAAATTTGCGATCTTTTGTGAAAGAATTCACTACTTTGAGCGATATGGGTTCCACGCTATGTTTTAGAGTGTAGATAAGTGACGAGGAATTAGCTTCTGAAAGTCTTGAAACCAGCATAAAGCGAGAAGGGAATAGGGCGAAATTAGTGCCATGAGCTTCTTTATCCAGATTCTCAATAGAACACACCACAAAAGTCGTCATTGAAACAGAATAAATTTTGAGGCAAAGAACATTTCCTGGGTCACGAACGAGGGTGATTGTGAGATAAGAATATTTAAAAACTGAAATTTTTTTAAATTTTATTTTACCCAGGCTATCACATAAACACTATTTTATCATACACTTGATATCTTCTTAGGAACCAGTATTCAAAATAACTAACCTTAAATTCTTATTGTTTTATCAGCTACGAAAAATATCAGAAAAAATCTATTCAACACCACCTAAACTATCAGCTTTCAAAATTATCCACCAACTGCATAAATCATCTTAGAATCAAAATCAATTCGTAATTGTTTCCCGTTTTCCCTTGCATACGAGTACTTAAGTCTCAACTACCAACAGAGTAAACAACGAATCTATCTTTTGCCCAGAAAAGATCAAACAGCTATTTCCCAGATACATGAACTGACCATCTATCTAATAATATTATGATAGCAAACATGCTATGAAATAGCGGGCATTTCTTCCAGAAACGCCAAAAAGAAAACACCAATGGACCAGCACGAGCGTGAAAAACGAATACCAACTTGCAAGGATTTGATGGATTAAACATTCTCACATGGAAAATTCCCGTTTTTAAAGTGAAAAATGTCCGGGAATGGATGCATGTTAGATTTGGTACACGTTCTGGCTAGTGTACATTTTATAATATCATTTGACTGGAGCAAACATTAAATGCAGGCCATCATCAGCATCATCATCATCATCACCAACATGAGCATTAACATTAGCAACAGCAGCATCATCTCATCTAGCCAACTTACGAGTACTTGCTAGCCTGGCCAGGCTGGTCCAATGCAAACATATTAAACATCATCCACACACACACAATGCTGTTTAGTAGCAATTCCAGCATACCATATTCCCGGAATAAAGTGCAAGAATGTGAAGAGCGTGGAGTGCAGGAAGTTTGTATGCACATGAATAGTTTATTCTTGCTATTCATGCTTTGACCATAAATCTGAGGAAGATTGGAAACATGATCGGTTCTAAGAAGTGTTGTACACCTGCTTTCCATTAGTTCGTCTTAAGAGATTTGACATCGTCCGGGATTCTTTGTTTTAAATGCCGAAACCATTAAGTCAGTGTGGGAAACTTTAAGAGCTTTTTAGCATCCACAGAACATCACATTTGATAGGGTTCCTACACGAGGTGCAGTCTAACAAACATTCTGCTGTTGACTATACGTGACCAACTTAAAGACACGTTTAATCCTATCGTCCCATGAGAGATGCTACCATAATCCCCGATGCACAGGTCCTATCGCTTCGTGTCCCCCATTATCACTTCGCTTGCATCTTGCACTTTCTAGATGCACTGCATGGATAAGTGCAACATATGCAGAGTGTATCTGTATCTCAAGCATGCATTGTAGGTGGGTCGGGATTACAGCCTGTAAGTTGAAGGAAGCTTCTTGTACCCATTCCATGGCAACCGGACCCAACTGGACCTAGATGAAGAGAATACGATAAAGTACCAAATGTGCAAGTTGCACCACTAAATGTTAAGGAGATACAAAGGCGGCAGAAAATGGAAAGCATGTATCGCGCTAAGTGGAAATACTGAGCTTGGCACGTGCTGAGATATTCAGATTATGTTTAGGTGAATGACTGGACACGTGGAGACCTACTGCGACAAAACAAAGACCAATGTTGTACTTCCGTGGCGGTTCAGGGGGGCTATCAGCACAATTTTGTTCATCCTCACTAATGTGCATGTATGGACTTGCCAGACTGACTGTATGTACATAAAATGTATGGAATGTAAAGGTACGTAAGTATATAAAGAGTGGGTGGATAGTTTGATATGCACTTTCATATGTGTGCATACACACCCTCCCCTTTATAAATATTTGAACACATGGTCCAGATCTGCGCATGCCGGCAGATTGTGAACATACATACATACTCGTAAGTGAAGAAGAATGTTCGGTAGTCCTATGAAGGGAGGTATAATTAAAGCTTCCTTAGAATAAGCTTTTCCGGAGAGAGCTATTTATACAGCGAAATGCATATTCATATCTTTTCGCTCGCATGCATGGTTTTCCTTTTATCAACACAACCTACGCACATTTATCTATTTTTACAAACGCAAATACGAGTATGTTAGAATGCAAAATAATTTCTAATAAATATGCAAATCATGCGCTTCTATTCCTTATAACAAATAAACATCTGAATGTATTCAAATAATGCTGAGAAAAATACGAATAAGAAAGAGTAGTTAGAATTGAAAATATGGCAAAGAAAGTGAAGACAAGGTTCTTTTCTTTTGCCTGAATAAATTCCTAGAACCTCTACATGGTATTGCAGTTTATGGTCGTAGCTTACAAGAATGGTTGGTCAAACGGATGGACTATAATGTCCGATGGGCAAAAATATAAGTGTCCACAAGAAGAAATGGAAAATAAAATAGTAATTTGAACATTCCAATGCTAAACACGCATTTGGTAGTTGTATGACCGCAATGCATTTCAGTTGCATTCGAGTATGCTCTATTCTAAATAGTTTATCTAGCCCACAAGATACGAGTACTCGTATGCATGCATGCCGCCGGTGATAGGCGGACGGACGGACGGCATTGATAGTTATGGGGCTGGTGGTATACCACAAGGTTCTATATTTGAGTCACATATGTATTTACTTTCACTGTGCATTTTATTTTAAATATGAATAGGGCATAAAAATAAAATTTATTGTCATCAGATTACGTGGATGTGAGGGTACTTACTAGTTGTTGGTTAATGGAAAATTTGCAATAAATCATTTTCGTTGAGCAGAAAGTGATGCGTGGTTGCCGGTTTTTCTTGGAGAATATTAGGAAAAGAATTTTCATTCATTGAGATTCGACATATTGGTGAAAGTAACTTTGATTAGGTTGATTTTAGGAATTTTGAAAAACTGGATGTTAATGAAAATTATGTTTAAATTTTTATTTAAAATTATCAGAGATAAAAGCAGCGACTTTTTTGAAAATTACCTGACTTTGTGCACAAAGTTGCATAAAAAATAATATTGTCCAGTAGTAGACTATAGAGACGAGAGATATTGAAGCATCATTTAATTTTCAGGTCGAGATCAAGTCAGAAAATAGAAATTTTTCCGGTTCAAAAAGTGTATAACAACTGAAATAAATTATCTATTGTTTTGGGATAAAACATTTGATAGATTTAAGGTTAGTTTTTGCCTAGCTGCAAGGATTCAAAAGACTTCTCAATTTAAACCTAAACAATTCAAATGATACAGTATTTATTCTCGGATAATAGTGACCTAAATAAATGAAGTAGTCTGCGTGGTGTAGTGGCTAGGGCGCTCACCCTATAAGCCTAATGTCCCTGGTTTGAACCCCGTTGGTAATTGTTGTAGCACTACAGCACCTTTCGAGCCTTCGCTTATAGTTAGAGTATCTCATTATCATGATCAAATTTCATTGTCGTAGCTAGGGGCTAGCCAGGTGGGTGGCCGCCAGGGATGCAAATTTTTGGGGCGCATTTCCACAACCGAAGACTGCGCAGAAGGGCAGCTAAAATAAACATGCAGATTATAACCGCACCCTTAACTTACACAAACTATTTTTGTCGATTCCTAAAAAAATGATTTTACGTACAAACTAATACAGAGTTATCCATTTCGTGGTAGGAAAAAATAACCCTGCCATTTGACATCTGTCAGAATTAAATGTCATCCAAAGCGTTTTTTTTAGTTGAAGGTTTGCCATTTAGAAATATGGATCGTTTAACAGTCGAAGAACGCGTTAACATCATTAAATTTTATTATAAAAATGGTGATTCTATTGTATCAACATTTAGGGCTTTACGAGCCGATTACGGTCGACATAACCGACCTAAACAGCAAACAATTTCAAACACAGTGAGAACATTTGAAGAGACCGGATCGGTTGTTGATATTGCAAGGCCTGTGCATCATCGCAACATTCGTTCTGCTGAAAATATCGCTGTTGTTGCTCAAAGTATGGAGGAACACTTGAATTTGTCGATTCCTCGACGTGCTCAGCATTTGGGCTTGTCTTACGGCTCATTGTGGCGGATTTTGCATTTGGATTTGCATCTCCATCCGTACAAAATCCAACTCACTCAAGAACTTAAGCCTCAAGACCATACACAACGCAGAACGTATGCAAATTGGGTGATTGAATAACAAGCCATTGATAACAATTTTTCAAACAAAATTTTCTTTAGTGATGAGGCTCATTTTACGCTCAGTGGTTACGTAAATAAACAGAACTGCTGCATATGGGGCTCTTAAAATCCTCAGGTGATCGCAGAAAGGCCTTTGAATCCGGAAAAAGTGACCGTTTGGTGTGCATTATGGTCTGGTGGTGTTATTGGTCCATACATTTTTGAAAACGATCAAGGAAGAGCCATTACAGTCAATTCTGACCGCTATGGACGGATGTTAACCGATTATTTTTGGAGAGAAATTGAAGTTTATGATCTGGAGAACATGTGGTTCCAACAGGACGGAGCCACAAGCTACACAACACAGGCTAATCGAGCACTTTTGTAAGAGAAATTTCCAGGACGCGTAATTTCGAGATTGAGTGATGTCAATGGGCCTGCAAGATCCTGCGACCTAACACCTTTGGATTTCTTTTTATGGGGCTATGCGAAATATCATGTTTACGCGAACAATCCTCAAAATCTTGAGCAATTGAAAACCAATATTCGTGAAGTTATGGCCGAGATATTGCCGGAAATGTGCCGAAAAGTCATTGAAAATTACCTCAAAAGGATTGAGGCCTGTAAGAGGTCCCGTGGAGGACATTTGAATGATCTTGTATTTCACGTATAATGGCAAGGTTTAGTCTTTATATTGAATAAAAAAATTTTTTCCATCTGAATATATTATGTGTTTTCTTTAGCTTTACTTTCCCAAGCGTAAAATGGATAACCCTATATGTACTTCATATAAGAACGCACGTATAGACCAGTTGACTATACCCTATGTGCACAATTTATTGATTTTCGTTCTATGTGCAAAAAATTGTCGATTTTTTAAGGAAAACAAAAAAAATATTGCATTGTTTAACATTAGAAATGATCATTAAGTGTAATGTCATTGGAAAGTCATGAGGACAACTAATAATAAACTGAAATAATGACTTACAGAATACACAAAATTTTGAAATAGCTTTTCTTTATCATTTCTGCTAAATTGTTCTAGTCATAATCATAAAACTATATTTCGTTCGCATCCGGAGCGCATCGGAACACATGATGTGCTCTTGAAACCGGTTTCGAAAATTAAAAGTAACTGTTTGGCTCTCGGAAACCTGAAAGTCGTTTACATATTCGTGCTCGTATCTTTCTGTCTGTGCTCGGCCAGTGCCTAAACGGGGCAGAACATTGTTGTTAACAGTAAGTCGGTTTTTCCGTGAAAAAGTTCGAGCCATCATTCATCAATCAGTAGAGAAGACAGTAAATACATATTGTTATACAGTGCAATAAAGATAGGCTATATTTCAGTTGAATACTTTATTTTTAAGTTATTTGTGAAGTGAACACAAAACGTCATTCGAAAGATCAGAAGTACACGCAAAGTAGAACACGAAAAATTAGCCCACATATTCATCAAGTGGATATAGCCGAATCCAGAACAATGCGACATGACAATTACATCGCTGTCCGAAAGTAACACAACTTCTACAGAAAATATTGACGAGGTACTTGATAAAGACGAAAAAAAGGACAACACTGACAGCCTCAGATAAAAACGACAAACGACGGTATGCGTTGATATATTTTATTGTTGCTGATATTTAGTTTTAGTTTAAATATGTGCTTCAAAGAAGGTCTCATTTTATCCTGTCGTGTTGTGTCAAATCACATTCACAGTATTCATAGTTAATTCAAACAAGAAGTGTGTGGGATTCGATTATAACGGAAACCACACAGTGCGAGCGGGAAAAGGGAACCTAGTTGTTTTAATGGTCTCATTTATGACAACCAATAGGCGCAGGTTTGACGCACTCTTTACTCTGCCTACAGATTTTTTACTTGTTTTAATCAAATGTAGTTTATTTTTTTTTATCAATTTATTTTTTGTTTCGCATAAGTGTTATTGAATAGTTTGCTCACCGGCCGCTGCGAAGCTTCATTGTCACCAAAATTTTTGAATTGATAAATTATGCATATAGAGTTTACCCTCGACTCCCTACAAGTGGCAAATAGCTCGTCGGGCTTTATCAGTAGTTCTTTGTTTATTTAATAAGATCTAGCCTATTCATAAGGTTGACTGGCAAACATTCAGCGTAGATTGTGCTTTGCAATCAATCTCGTTGAGTGAAATGTCTTAACGAGGATCCGTAGTTTATTATGACGATCTTACAATTGCTTTTTTTCAGGTAATGTAACAACATTAAATACTTTGGATTCGAAAGATGCTGACTTTGAAAATCCTGTGTGCATGAATTATAATGAGCCCAGGTCATAACCCAAAATAGATGGCAAGGTTACATGTTGGTTGTCCCTTTGAACGTGGACCATGGCAGGGAAAAGACTGCGATATAAGGCTTTCAATGACTGATGATGGCAGAACTTTTTCAGCTGATTGATTTCAGAAGACCTTTTTTAATAAGGAAAAATAGAGAGGAAGTGGCTCATTTACAGTGATTATGCTAAATCTACTTTTTGTTTGCCATGTTTATTATTCAGTACGAAAGAAACAATTTTTGGAAAAGGTTTTCGTGATTAGAAAACACAAAAACACTGTAGAACATCGTAAATGTTATGTAACATGGACAGAAATGGAAATGCGATTAATGAAAGGTAAAGCTTTAGACAGAGAATTACAATACGGAATATCTGCAAAAAAAGAAAAGAGGAGATACATTCTAAAGCTAGTCATAGACGTAGTAATGTGGTGCCAAAAACAATCTGGCGATGAGAGGAGGGGTCGAACAAATTGGACATCGTAAATCTGGTATATTTTTGAGTATTTTAAAACTCCTGGCCAAAGACAATCCACATATGAAGGAAAATGTCTCCTCTATTACCAAAGGAAGCCTTTCGTACTTCTCACCAACTATACAAAATGAACTAGTTTCAGCACTAGGATCAGAAACCAATAATAAAATTGTGGCTAACATTCTGCAAGCAAAATATTACAGTATCTCATTCCCGGATATCAGCCATCAAGAACAAATGTCAGAAATTGTGTGCTATGTAGACCCAAATAATGGAAAGAATACGGTTGAAGAAAGTTTTTTAAGCTTTTATGAAAAGTGATGAAAAACCGGCGGTGGACTTACTGATAAAATCGTAAACAAACTAAGCCAAGATGGTCTGATATTATCAGATTGCAGGGGACAGTCATATGACCATGGAACAAATCTGATTCTGATAAGAATTTGATCTTGAGCTCGAGCCTAACTCGGCTTAATCACCACCATCGGGGCAAGGTGGACTCACATGCGGTCTCCAAGTTCCGCTGCAGCCATTAAAAAGTGAAGAAAATTTAAATAAAGAATAAACGCCACGATACGAATGTGCATAAGTAAAATCACTAATGGCCAAGTGCACCTTGTGCGCCCCATTGATTGTACCACTCGCCAAAATCTTGGCCACCCTGTCGTGAACGTTTTGATGTCTGCTCGAGTGGAAACAGTTGGTGATTTTGAACTATCTGCCACATTATCGTCACGTGGGAGACAACAGTAATCAACGGAATCGCGGAATATGAGCAACATGGAGAAGGTATCAGGAGCTGCAGCTGAACAATTTGAAAGAAAGCTTTTGTTCAAAAGATTACTAGACTAGAGAGCCTATTAAATCGACCCAATAGTGGAGTGCGACGGAGGCCAGTGGAAAATCGAGGAAACACTGGTCTGACACAGTCGAAGGCAAATCATAGCTGATCAGATTTCCAAATTGGAGGACGCGATCAATAAAGTGAGACCGTTGGAAACGCTTGTTACAGAAATTGAAGGTTCGAGAGGAGCTGTAGTGCTACAAAGAAGAAAAAGATTGAAGTGCGGTTGCTATTCGTATCACGATTTGAATTTTGTACAATGTGTTCCTTTTAGCTAGCGCACTGAAGATTCATTATGGAGAATGACGCACCCCACTGCTTTACTCTGCACGATGTTTGTTGCCAATGGCGTTCTTGTCACATATGCAAGAAAATGGCATTAGCTGCAAAATCGCTAAACAATAATCCTGTTGAGAACGACTTGATTGCCTCCGATCCTAAGGTGAATCCTACTAATTTTTTAGTGGAAAAGCATTCTAATTATAGAGATTAGAGGCACTATGAGCAATTAATAATAACCACCCAGAGAGTCCGAATCCGATTGAGGACAATATTAACGTTTCACTGAGGTCAAAAGGACATCATCAGAATTCGCAGCAGGTTGAATCTCCTGCAGAAATAGTCGAAAATTCTGTTTCCTATGCGTTAGGGTGACCGCAGTTTCAAGACACTCTCAGACTCTTTCGTCCCAGTGATCGAAAATAATCCGTTTATAGGGCCGATACCAAATGTATTTTAAGTGCCGATGAACGCTATATAGCAAAGGAATGTTTGAATTGAATCTCAAGAGATATAACTGTCTCTTTAATAGACTTTTTCTCGAACGAGCCCGTCAATTTTTTGGCAAGTAGATCAAATTATTTTGCCTAGCGTTTAGATTGCGAGTGCAAATCGAAAGGAATCGCAGTGGTCAAGGTATCTCAACATTCCTATCATACTAAAACGCTAACCACCTGATTTATATTACTTCTTGACGATAACGAGGATTCGAAGATAAGTGGAATATTATTTATTAGTCTGGAAAAACTGCTCGCAAATCTAAATTTATAATTTATTTTTTGGTCTCTTAATAGATACGAGACTCACTCGATGGCTGGTTATCCTTCCATCTACTCAGTCATCGGGCTGCATTTACTTTTGAAGCTGCAGGGGCTTTTGCTGGGACGGGGAGTCATCGCTCGTTTAACTCAGGCTATCGGGACCCTAAGTTCAGTTGGATGGGGTGCAGGGGGATACCGATCCCATCCGGATGCTCCACCTCTGGTCATGGGCCACAACTTCATACTCCTAATCGCACACGGTGAAAATAGAAGAGGTAGGTGAACCGCTTTCAGTTCTGGCTTCGGCCTTTTCTTTTGGTCCGATCTTCGTGAGATAAACCGATTGTGGGCGTGAAAAATTTTGTAGTGAGGCCTTGTATAGGAGAAAAGAACCTGCTTTAAGACACCGCAGAAGCTAGTGGCCAGCATGCATACGTATCGCTAGGCAAGGTCATTCCAGCTGAACCCAGACCTTAAGCTCTCTGAGGCAGTATTTCATCGTTGATGTCTTTAACGAATGTCAAACATGCAAAATAAACACTGGAATAAACGGGCGGGCAGATAGACGAACATATGTCATTATTTCAATAGGATTGTATTTTAGCACAAAACCCTAAAATACAAGTAAACATATAGAGTTATTGGTAATCCTTAAAACTACCAGTGACAAGAAATGCACTTAAACGAAATAAAGTTGTCCAAAACTGATCAACAATAACGATTTTAGTAATATTTTGGTATGTGAATTTGATATTTTTCTAATTTCATCCTAATTGTCGTTGGATCAGATGATGTTTAGGAGCATTTCAAGATTGAAGAATTCAATTCATATTTTTGAAGAATTAATTTAATTTGAGTTTCTGGTAAATTTAACTAAAAAAGTAGAACAAGATTCTAAGCTGAACAAAATTGACATAGCCATACGTTTCTTTCAACGCGCTATAGACTTTGGTTTTAACCCTTCAAAGCAATAAAAGTTTAAGGTTTCAAAATACATAGGTGATACTACTGCCTGCTTGCCTTAAGTTATAAGAATGTCGTGGGAAAAATACAATATTTGAAAGGTTGTAACATATCAATTTTCAATGCTAGAAATCTCTAAGAAAAATATTTTTATCTGGACCCTGAAAACTGCCAAACATACAATTCGTTCCTGTGACTTTAGACTTGTTAAAGGTTTTTCAAGCTCCTTACTTCATAAATTTAATTCACCAATTGAATATTAAAAAATGGCACTTTATCTTCTCACTGAATTTGAAATCTGATACAGCAACCAAATTCCTGTAATTTTTCAAACCGACAGAAATAGAGCAAAACAACTTAAATTTTAAAACGGAAATTTACAGTGTTTTCAAATTCAATCCACTTGAAAAGCAATTGGCTAGTTTTCTAACTTATGAGAAGACCAAAACTGATTACTCAAGAATAGTTTTACTATAATTTTGTCAAAACACTTCTAAATAAAAAGTTGAGTCTGATGCGGAAACACTCCGCACATGAAGATGTTCAAGCCAGTATAGTATTACTAGCTTTAGAATTTGGCTATGTGGTGACCCAAAGACAAACACGACAGCTACATTTAACTAAATCTGGCATGAAAGCTAGTTAGAATGTTGGCAACAGAGTTAGAGCATTGTTTCCTTTGTAATTGACTACCCACTTAATTTCCATAATAAGCAATTTTAATTGAAAAACTAGATATATCAGTTTCTGAGTGATGGAAACAGAAACAGAAGACCCATTACTATTTCAGTAGCCATATTATCACCTTTTCGAGTGCCGATACATTCTATCAAGATAATGAGACACTCCAACTATCTCTAAGTGCAGGTCCAAAAGGGAATGTAATACTACAGCAAAAAAAGAATTAAAAAAATTAAGAAAAAAGCCATACTAGGTAACGATTTTCCACCATTACACTGAAGAATGGAAAAATGTAACTAAAGCAAAATAATTTGGCTTGAATATGTATTCAATACTAAACTAATAGACTTTCCAATAAGAGGTGTTATTTTGAATAGCTTGCTATTTGGTAGATGTCACTTTTGAAGCTGTCATTTTTTGACATTTGACAAGTAGAAACTACGCCATTGACAAAAATGGAACGAAACACGCTTCAACGACGCATTGATATTATTAAAATTCACTATAAAAATGGTGAAAATTTGGCAGAGACGGTTCGTAAGACTCGCTCATTTTAGGGTCGTCGTGTACCACCTTGTCGGACCGCAATACAGAAATTGGTAGAGAAATTCGAGCTGTTGGGCCAACCTTGTGATGTGAAGAATAAAACCCGTGCACGTCACTCAAGAACAGCCGAGAATATTGCTGCTGTAGTCGAAAGTGTTGAAGAAAACCCAGGTTTGTCCATTCCTCGTCGTTCTTTGGAATTAAGCACTCCACAAACGTCATTACACCGTATTTTGCATAAAGATTTGGATCTTAAGGCTTATATAGTTCAGTTAACACAAGAACTCAAGCCGGTCGATCATCAACAAGGTCGTGTCTTTGTTGATTGGGTCCTTGAAATGCATGAAAATGATCCGGAATTCCATCAAAAAATCATCTTGAGTGATGAGGCCCATTTCCACTTCGATGGCTTCGTCAACAAGCAAAACTGTCGCATCTGGGGCTCGAAAAACCCAAGAGTTATTGTTGAAAAGCCTCCTTATTCTCAACGTGTGACTGTTTTGTGCGGTTTATGGTCCGGTGGAGTCATTGAACCTTCCTTTTTCGAAAATGAGGCTGGAGCAACAGTTATGGTGAATGGGTTGCACTATCGAGCGATGATTAATGATTTTTTATGGCCGGGATCGGATGGTATTGATCTGGATAACGTTCACTTTCAACAAGACGGCGCTATGTGCCACACAAGCAACGAAACCATTGATCTTTTCCGGGAAAAGTTTCCGGACCGTGTTATCTCTCGAAGAAGTGATCACAATTGGCCACCGAGATCTTGTGATTTGACACCTTGCAACTTCTTCCTTTGAGGCCACGTAAAAAAGAAGGTCTTCGCCAAAAGCCCAGCATCGATTCAAGACCTAAAAGATGGAATTCGTGAGGCCATGGAGGGCAACCATTTTGGGATTTGGTTATGGAAAATTTCATGAAAAGGATATGGTCTTGTAAGCGTGGTCATGGTGGTCATTTGCCTGATGTTATTTTTCACTATTTGCGGCATACCTTTTTCTTTATAATGAAATAAACATCCGATCATTTATATTAAAAACTGGTATTTTTCTTTTAATACCAAAATAACACCTCTTATTGGAGAACCCTGTTCAATGGATGTTGAGACTTGCTTTTACTATCAGTGGATAATGCGGTTGATTGTAATATAGAATATTCATTAATGGTTGCGTCTATCCTACATCTATTAGTAGTTAGAACAAGTTTAAACCATCAATATAAATTTTAATTGGATATATGTTCAAGGACCATTACTTCCATCTCATTACTTTTTTAGTTCTTTGATGTAATCTGAGTTAATCAACTATCCACTACAACAAATTTCAATTACCACAAATCAGGTATCAAAATTTTCTATTTTTTAATTAGAATTACATATGATTGGATTTCAGAAGTAATTGTAATGGAATTTTCCTAACTCTGGTTGACAACCCCAAACAGCAGAATCAATTGTGTCTGTAAATAATGTTCAAATAGAAAATTACTGGCGATTTTGTTTTGAAATACTTATTAATCACATTTTAATAAAGATTTTGTATTTTGCAGAAGAATTCTAGAAAATAAGTCGTTTTTTTAATACCCTTTTCTGAGTACTGATTTGAGCCTGATGAGAAGGTGATAATAAAAAATTCCTTTAAGAAATTAAGTTCCATAAATAATGTAACTCATTTATATAGAAATAAAAGCAGTAGGGATTACTGTCATAATTCAGCCGTCATGGTTTTATAGGGCAGTAGTCCACATAGCGTAGTATTTAGGATGCTTACTCCGTAAGCTGAAGGTTCTTAGTTCAATCCCAGTGGTGACAATGATAGTAATATTCTTGCGATACCCCAGCAAAATCCAGACAATGAACTTCAAATCTGGGGAATCGGAAGTTCATAAACCCCAAAAGAACGAATAGCAGTGGGCCGTTTCAGAGACAATCTAAAGGAGCCTCGAAAGGGAAATTGGTGAGATTTTTGGTTTGGAGTTGAACATCAAAGATGTCTTGAAGGAGGAGAGCTATAATTTGAATTAAGGTGACATTTCGAGGTGTTAAAAATTGGAGGTTGCGGATTTCCAGCAGAAGTTGGATGCAAGTTCCTGTGGTATTGAACGAAAACAAACAACTCCGGAACAGCAGCAAGGATTTTCCAGTATTAGGGCTCCCAAGTAAGCGTAATTCTTCTTCTTCGTAGCACTACAGCCCCTATCAAGCCTTCGCTTCCTGCAAAAAGCGCATTTAATTGTCTCGGTCCGTTGACCGAGTACTCCAATTTTGAAATTCGAGCAGCGATAAACTATCTTTGTCAACCAAGTCAGATCGGCTCCTCACTGGTCTCCACCCTAAGTAAAGTAGTTAACTAAATCCCATTGAAAGCATATTAGCATAGAATAATTTGTGATAAAGTGGAGCAGAAATTTTTGAAGAAGGAAACCAAGTGGCACCTTATAGAGAAAAATATGAATTGTGTTATTGCACTTGTAAAAGAGAATTGTGGAAATCTCTACACTTGACTCGGGTGAAGTTCCGCGTTTTCTTAACAAAACTGAAGAATTAATTCAGTGAAGTGCAAGATGGAGGCATAAATTCACTTCAGAGTGCATTTGATTATTTTCGGACAGTAGATTGCGCCTTTTGGAGCTTTGAGCAATGCTAGAAAGAAGGGCTGTGTTTCCACATTCAGTTACCGCTATTCAGAGTTTATCCTCAGGCTGTTATTTCTTCTTTCTTCTTTGTAGCACTACAGCCTCTCTCGGGCCTTCACTTAGAGATAGTTAGAGTATCTCATTTTCATGACCGAATTGATTTTTTCGGAAGTTAGTTTGGTCAGTACCATGCTCTCGTGTGCTTGCTCAGCTATGATATGTTCTGATTAAATCAGTACATACCACTGAGTGAACACTCGTAGTCTGTCCGAAAAATCCCCTGAACTAAATCACGTTGCTCCCAACGAGATCTGAACCTGGGACCTTCGGCTTGTGCGTTCATGCTCTAACTACTAGGCCACACAGGCTGTTATTTAGCAATTTATATTTCAGGAGTTATAAATATCTATTTCAGGGACCGATTTTTTTTCGGGGTAGTGATTTATACTTCAGAAACCTTTAACTTCAAACGTAGTCTCGTTTGTGGGAACGCTATCTCGTTTGTGGGTCCATGGAGCTGCAATATCGCGACCGGAAAAACGGGTGGCACCATGGCCCTTCTTTATTGGGCTAGCCGGGACCCAAATGCCCCACCTGCAAGACCCTCGATTTTACGGCCAGTATCGTTGTACATTAAATGCTTAAAAAAGGGGCAAGATATACCTTTTTTGGCGTAAAAGCACGATTTTTTTTGTATTCTTTCCCCTCCTCTGCACACCGTGACATTGTTAATGCAGTTTTAACACTAAATACTAAGAAATGTCATCAAGTCCTTACATTTGACGCCTACTTGACTATCTTTGGTGAACAAATTGTTTAAATTTCATGTCCTAAAATGGAGAAACGCCTTAAGATCCTTTCATTATTTCCCCACTAAAAAACTTCTATTAAACCACTACTACTGAGCTTTTCATAAGGTTCGATGATCCTATTTTATGCAGTTTCTGGGAAAACTTTCTGTGACGTACAAGTGGATAGCTGTCCATCCATGATTCTAGTGAGGAATTGTTAAAAAATCTTTTCCAAAACCATTCAAAAAAAAAAAAAAACGCAGCTTTTATTCACAATCATTATAGATCTAATTTTTTGATTTGATTAATATATTGGGTACTTTTTCATCACTTTAGTGTATTCCAAAGACCAAAATACCAATTGAACAACAAAAGTGATGAAATATCTTTTGTATTCAAAAGTATCTTTTTTTCGTTCCTACAATGTAGCACGGTGTATTTTTGAATAGCATTGATCGAATAGGTGATACCACTGCTACAAGATCATACAGTTAAACAGTTAACAAACGGTATTTTCCTATTTCTTTTATTCGATTTAAAGTGGACACCATTACAACATGTATCCAATGTTGCATCTCGTAGTAACTATTTGTACTGGTGGCCCAAAACAAATTCGAACCAAGAGAATGCTTTTGAACTTCAAGTAACTCAGCAATATTTCAATGAATGGTCGATAAGTACTTTTAAAGTAAGATATTTTGTAATAACTTCTTTAATATTTAGTATTCATGCATTTTAATTTTTTCCTTTTTCACCGTCACTGTTTCAAACATGATTATTGTCCACTCCCCCTCCCATGTAGCTTTCGCTGCATCATTACAACCTATACTACTATGTTATACACTATGATGTCTTCTGGCTAGGATTCTGTTATGTTTTTAATGCTAAACAAAAACCGCTCGCAGTGAAGCCATTCAAAGGAAAATATTTGTGTTAATGTTGCTATTGTCTTTTGTTTGCACGTACTATGATGAATATTAAGCGCAAAGTATTATCTGCGATGATTTTTTTTTCGCTGCGTATTTTTTTTTTATAGATTTTCTGATTCTCTACAGGCTTTTGTATTCGCATGATATTCAGACCAATCCTCCCTCAATCCAACAATTTTTATTATCCAAAAGAATGATAATTATAATATCTACTGTACAGCGGTACCTAGTGACCACAATGAAGATTTTTTTCTATTTAATTTACCCATTTTCCGTTGCTCAACACGACGCAGAACTTGAGGAAGAAGTGATTTTGCAATGAAGATTAATATCTTACGCACTAGGCTTAAAGGAATTGTTTGAAGATGTTGTGAACATGAGAAATTGTGCAGATACAACCTACTTTGATGCGATGGTTTGTTGATGGTATAAACAAATTTTAAATGAAATTTTCTGCAAACAAGGAAGTACTCAGCAAATGAATAAATTGCTAAAGTTTGCCATGGATTTATTTTGAGAAGAGATATGGTACGTAAATATTTGGTATATTGAATTTTCAACCGATGAGTTAAAGTCAATTTATATCAATCAAGCTGTGATTTATTTGGAGGAATGTTAAAGCATTTATTTTTATAAGAAACAACCCGAAGAATCTGATCTTATTTGTTTTTTCTTTTAATATAAATTTAAACTAATGACTTGCATGGTTTAGCATTTAATTTAATAAAATCTTAAACAAAAAAAAAATTCCACTTACCATCACGACTCATTCCTAACTTTAGGCACTTTTGCAGTCTGCAATATTGACATCGATTACGATTAACACGATCGACGACACATTGTTTATTACGTGGACATTGATAATTCACAACTGAGCTTTGAGATCGACGAAAGAAACCTTTACAGCCTTCGCATGTGATAACACCGTAATGTACACCGGATGATTTATCACCGCAAACTTTACACGGAATTATCTCGATTTGGGCTGAAAATATAAATTGAAAAAATTGTGGTCAAATTAGAAAGCCATATGTTGCATTTCGAAAATAATATTTGAATTTTATTAGCGAAAAATTTATTAAACGATAAATTTGAATCTATTGAAGTATTGGTGTTCATTAAATTGAAAAAAAATTTTAAAATATTATTCTAATCATATTGTAGGAATTTACTTCAAACTATATATAGCATATATATAACTGTACTTTCCATTGAAGTGGTTAGCAAGTTAATATTTATATGACTAAGGCGTTTTCACTTAAATTTGCATTAAATTGAATTAAATTTAGTTAAAAGCTAGAATATTAGATTAGAATAATGAATATTCAAATATTTTACCGGTCTAAGACCCATTTTAAACCTAGTTCAAACTGACGGAACAATTATTGAAATCGTTTTAAGCATGGCAATTGTTCAGTTGAAATTGAATTTTAAATCCAAAGAAATGCGGTTAGATTAGGAATGGTGAGTTTGATTGAAAAATATTAAGTTTTATCATAAACTCTATTTTAAGATTAATTTTAAAATTCCACTCAAAATACACAGCTTTAAAACCCATGAGAAGAAAGATTTGAATAGGCGAAAACTTTAGATAGGTTTACTAAAAAATGCTGTAATGGAACAGAAATTAAGGGAATTTTGATCATTTGCAATGCGCATTACATTTCCTTTTTGTGAAATGTTGGTTCAATAATGTGATGATCTTATAAACCTTAGATAATTCTATTGTACCAACTTCATCATTTATTCGGAAATAAAGTTCACGAACCAGCAACGTTTAAAAATTATTAAAAATTACTACCGAAACTCTGAGTCGGTGGTCGCAACTTTAAGAGCGCTTACTCCAATTTCCGGCCGTAATAATTGTCCCACCCGACAGGCTGTGCGTGCTATAGTGGAAAAGTTCAAGTTCAAATTTCGACTATTGGACGTTCCGATGCCAAAAAGACGTCGAAGCGAAGGAAATATCACAGCCATAAGTGCATAGATACAAAATTAGCAAAATCAGTCGATTCCACGTCGTTCACGAAAATTGGGCTTCACTCAAATGACACTATAACGTATGTTGCGAAAAGATTTTGGTCTACATGATTACAAGATCAAATTGACTCAAAAACTAAAGCCACTTGATCATTCGAACTCCGAAACTACTTCAATTGGACTCTGGTAAAGCTTGTAGAAAATGAAGAATTTCATTGAAAAATCATCTTCAGCGATGAAGCTCATTTCTGGCTCAATAGCTTTGTTAATAAGCAAAATATGCGGAATTGGTACAATAAATCCACATGTGCTTCTTGAGACACCACTGCATCCGCAAAAATTACTGTTTGGTGCGATTGTTATGGCGGATGTGTGATTGAGCTGTATTTTTTGTGGATGAAAACGACCGTCATGTTACCGTCAATGAAGAGCGCTATCGTGTTATGTTGGATGATTATTAGTGCCCAGAATCCGATGAGCTTGACATCAGCGATATGTGTTTCAACAAGACGGTGCCACTAGCCACACAGCACGCCTCATAATCGATTTATTGGAATTTATTTATCCATTTTTATGTCCTTAATGGAAAACCCTCTATAACAATTAAAGTACTTCAAAACATAGTAATTCTATGTAGAATCTAGAAGAGACTCTTTTAAAGAAACCTAGCATTATTGCCTAAAAAATAAAGTTATGTGTTTCATTTTCCCTACTTTTCATTTAGCTATAGCTTCTACATAGTATCAATCAAAACAAGTTGGGTAGACAGACCTATGCTCTGTCAGAAGGGTTTTGTACTCAACTTACAAAATGCAGTAACCAGCAACGAATAAAATCAAGAAACATGTCATGTCTGAGGATCCTACTATTATTAGCAAAGTCTAAATAATTTTGACTTCTGAGGTATTTGTTATAGTTATAGCCATAAATATCTCCCTTGATAATTTTTTCAGATTTTTTAGATCACGGGTGTCCATTCGCGAGGGAGGAAACACGTTTTCATGTATTCCCCCCCCCCCCCCTGTGCCTCCACTGAAGCAAAAACTGTCAGTTTAAGAACTGTTTTGAAAAGCTCTCATAGAGAACTTTCATTTGATACTCATATCGGCTACCTTTCATGAATTTTTTTTAGGGGCCACTCCTCTGTACTGTAATCATCGATTCATGGCCTGTTTTTTCGAATCTTAGAATAGTTACAACGCCCTTTTGCTAGGAGCTCTCTCCTGCCTCTTCGACTTTCATCAATTGTATGTACTCATCTTCATGATACCTATCATTCCTGCAATTTTCATGCAAATCCTAGCAAAGCTGTAGTGTCTAAGTCGGTAAAAAGCGCATATGGCTCGGTAGCCATATGTTTCCATAGTAACACAGGGCATATTGTTCCATAGTAATACAGGAAAATTCAAATCACTATAACTTCGTTAAATACCATTCGATCTTTATGAAACTTCCAGAAAAGATCAATCTTTCAAATACTCATCTGTTTGAATTTAAGGGCACCTGTATTGAATTTAAGGGCATCGTTTAGATTTTATTCAAGAAAACATAAAATCTATAAATCATACTATTACTAACAAAGTTGAGTGAGTTTCGACTTCTCATGTATTTGTTGTTGTTGTACTCATCAAGGCCTACATCCATGATTTTTTTCAGATTTTTCGGATGGAAGATGTCCAATCGCGAGGTGGGGTACGCGAAAAGTTCGTACATTTCCCCTTCCCCTGCCCCCCTCGGTACTCATAAGGCATTTTAAGACTTGTTTTGAAAAGATCTCATTGAGACCTTTCCAATAACACCCTACTCGATCACCAATGGTGAAAAAAAATTTTTTGAGGGGTCACCTCCCTATATGGGGAGACCCCCCTTAAACCCCTTTGAAAAATTTTTCCACCCTTGAACTTTCAAGAAGTCACCACTTCTGACCTTTCCACAAAGTTTCATGGCTGTAGCTTCTACAGTTTCGGAGAAAAAGTGCTGTGACATACAGACGGACGGACAGACGGACACAGGTCGTGATTGCAATAGGGTTTTGGATTTTAGTACGAAACCCTAAAAATATATAAAGCCTGCCTTTATTATTAAAAATAAAAAAGTTGAGTATGCAGGAAAGCGCTCTCTCAAATGGGATTTTTTAATCATCTTAGGGTTCAAAACAACTTTTCTGAGGACATGAATCAATAACTTGAGCTATAAATCCGTTGAATATGGAAAAGGGAGGTATTCATGTAATTAAGCGGGTATTCTCTCTTCGTTTCCTGCATTATCTATCATATTTGCTAGCTAAAAGAGCTTTCAATGGATGGGATGTATAAAACATGGCAGCATGTTCAACGAGAAAAAGTTTCCGTACACGACAAAACAGGGGATTCCCCATGTTACGTGGTGGCCCATGAAGAAACGTATGCATGTACTTGAACCATATAATAGTTTTTTGTTAATTTGTGGTAAGTTTTGAAGTGCATAAATCCATTAAGAGTATTTTGTCAAGGAGAATATTGCGATGGCACATAAAGCGCAAGGAATTAGCGTTAATGAAAGAAAAATTATCTTTAAACTCAAATAAGAATAATAGGAAGAACCCACTCTTCGATCCAGTATGTCGTGCAATCATTTGATAGAACTGGCCTTACAATGTTCTAGCCACATTTCGGCCGGCTAAACAAATTAAGTGAATGCGAGAAACTTATGTTACAGTATTACAAGCAGTGAAAACAGCCCAAGAGTAACTGCTTCTCAAATAAGGGAAAACTTAAAAAAAATCATTTGGCAAGGATCTCCACGAAGACACTATGCGAAAAATATTAAAAGGAGATGGGTATTGCACCTGAGTTGCACATAAGAAACCGTACATATCGGAAATGAATAAAAAAAACGTGTCGACTTTACGAATGAATATTTAAACAAGCCTCCAGAGTATTGGGAACATATACTATCCTCGGATGAAAGCAAGTTTTGCATATTTTGCATCGAGGGAAAAAAGCTAGTGTGGCGCAAGTGTGGTACTGTCCTCGAGAAAGGGAACCTTTCACCAACCGTAAAACATGGTGAAGGTGGTGCGATGGTCTGGGGGTGTATGGCGGCAGAAGGAGTTGGTGAGCTGGTTTTCATAGATTCAACGACGGATCAAGATGCTTATATAAATATTTTGAAGACCGGTATGAAGCAAACTGGTAGCCAGTTGGGACTTGGTTACGAATTTTGGTTCCAGCTCAATAACGATCCCAAGCACATGGCATATAACGTTAAATTTTGGTTGCTGTACAATGCGAATTATCAATTGCTTACGCTACCCCAATCCCCGGATCTCAATCCCATCGAGCATTTGTGGAATTCGCTAGAGCGCAGGATTCGTCAGCACAACAGAACTTTCAAGGAAATGCTAAAATGGGTTATTTTGAATGAATGGGGAAAAATAACTAGGCAGGATACATCCAAATTGGTCCACTCTATGCTAAATCGATTAACAGGGGCCTCAAGCGAAAAGTCTACCCGACAAGTTACTAAACACCTAAATTTAACCAAAAAGAATCATAATTTGAAATTTTTTTGTCATGTACGGATAATTTTTCTGTTTCATTTAAGTGAAGGTTTTTGTTATATAAAATAAAGTATTTTAAGACATACTACAGAAATGACGTCTAGCAAATATTTATGAAGTATTGAGTACAAATTTTTGATAAAAAATTTTAACTAAAAAGTTTCCTTACAAAGGTTTTTTTTTAGAAATGTTGTTTTCTTTTCATTGTGCACGGGTACTTTTTCTGACAAGCCTATATCAAAGATCGAAGGATTCGTTCATAAGCACAAAACAGCCGCCATTTCTTTACACCTAAAATAAATTTTCTGAACAATCCGCCATCCAAAGATATTCAAATAAAACCCTATTGTTGAAATTTTCATGAAAATCCGAAAAAAATTTGTGTGTCTAGGTTGTTTTGAAATATAAAACACTCACCACTTTATATTCTTCTTATTGTTGTTGTTGTATTCCCATATAATTTAAGCCTATACCTCACTTGATTATGATTTGAGTTTAATGAAATTTTGTGGAAAAAAGGGTTTTATGTTATACATAATCCCTCTGCTCACTCGTTTAACTGAACAGTAACCCTAACAGTGAATTTCTGGACCCCCTAATTAACAAATAATCCTGCCGCTTTTCCCTTCGTCAATCTATCTTCCTCTCTCTAAGTCACTCCTGATCATCATCATCCTCCTTTAGTAGCTCCATTAATATGTCCTTCTAAGTGGCGTAAATTCTTGCCTACTCTTTCAAGATATAACTTCCGCAGAGCTAATTACGACAACATTGACGCTGAGCTCAGTTGCATCGATTGGAATTCACTTCTCCTGCACGTAAACTGGAACAAGGCTGTCAAAATCGTTTGCGCAACACTGAATAATGTCATATACAATTATACTTCTCTATGCAGGGCTTCTCGTAAGAGTAATCTGGGTAAGTTTTCCGTCGAACTATCAGATACTTTACATCTGAAAGACCTTGGTCATCGAAACTACTTAGTATCTAGATCACAACTTGACCTGGTCGTTTTTAAGAACGTCTGAGGAGCACCAAAGTTGCCAATAAACGTGCTATACTCGTATGCTCGCATTTTAATTGAATCAAAGCATCTCTACTCTCCAACAATCTAAAATCCTTTGTTACAACTATCTCAATGTCATTTACCTACATGATAGACAAGCATCTGAGAGTCAGGCTATTTGTAACCTCCTTGCTGACTTTTTCTCTTCCTCTTACTCAACTTCATCTTCTTCCGACACGCCCCTTTCTTCGTCTTCTGATCCCCTAGCTTACTATCTTAGCACAACTTCATCTAAAATAAAAACTATTATCCTCATTCTCGACATCAATGGAAAATACTGGCCCTGATGGAGTCCCAAACAGTTTAATAAAATCTCTATCCACTACCTTAAGCGCGCCTTTGTCTTTACTTTTCAACTCTAGCCTATCAGCTGGAGTTTTCCCCGAGGCCTAGAAAATATATACTATCCTCTCTACTCATAAATCTGGGGATCGGAATCTTATCCCCAATTCCGGCCTATCACCCTGCCCTCTGGATTCGATAAACTGCTCGAGCAAATTGTGTACAACAGAATGTGTGATTCTTTGCATCATGTACCCGGCAAGGAGCAACACGGTTTTGTGAAAAGTCGCTTTACAGTCACCAACGTTCTGGAATCCACTAACACCGTTGCTGTTGCACTTGACAAGGGTGATTGAGTTGACGCCCTTTAACTATACCCTCCGTGCAAATAAACTTCAGAAGCTTCGTATCTCGGATCCTCTCCCTTGGATCAAATCATCAAATCGTTTGGGCTCCATCATCTGGTTTAGTTTTTTATCTTATCTTTATATTCATTCATCTGAGGCCACTCGGAGCTCGGTTTTAAATCTCTTTTTGTTCAACCTTTATATTAAGCCCTTCCCCAACTTCTTTCTTCCAACTGCCCCTTGCATGCCTATGACCTAAAAATCTTTCTTACTATAACCTCCATTTGTAATTGTATTGATATTCGAGCAGATATCAATATTCTCTCAAAGTTCTGCCTTGACAACGTCCTTCGTTTCAATATTTCAAAATGCATTTATAAGTGTTTTAAACTCGAGCATAACCTTTCTGTCTCCTGCTATCATATTGATGACTCACTGCTCTCTCCGGTGAGCTAATTCAAGGACTTGGGTTTTTTTTTTGATCGTACGATGAAATTTGACATCCATGTCCCGGACATGTCTAAAAGGGCCTCTCACATTACGGGTTTTGTTTTGTGCTTATTTTATAAGACCTTCAATATGAATACCAGCATTCATCTTTTTTTCTCCTGTTACACTCAATTCTTGAATACGCTTGCCAAGCATGGTCTCCCCGCTATGCTTATCCATCTGATGCTATCGAATATGTCCAACGCAGATTTTTAGATTCTATTTTCATCAAATTTCATTTACCCTGCAGACCTTGCGGTGATCGATAGTTGCTCCTCAACATTTCCTCCCTCGAGCAAAGTCGAATTTTGTCAGACCTTTGTTGTTTATTCAAAATGCACCAGAGAATTTTCTGGTTCGCGTTCTTCGCATCAATTCATTATTTCATTCATCAGAACTGACGTTTACTTTCACTCGCCGATTGTTCTTGCCTTACGTTGTTATAATAACCTACAGCTTGGTCCTCTCCCACTCTCTCTGCTTTTAATTCAGCTGTACGTAATGCTCTAAATATTAGCAAATCTCCGCTTTATTTTCTTTTAAATCTTGTGTATGTTTTATATTTTATGTACTGTTTTTTTCTATTTTATAAAATCTTTTAACCATTATTTTCCTTTTTTTTTATAATTGTGATTCACTTTCTTTTCACGCAGTTCGTGCATTAGCTATGTTGGCTTAGTAGGCCCAGCTAATAAGCTATCGCGCTAATAAGCGCTGGATGACTCTCACAAGTAATCGTAATATTTATATTCGATATAACTCGCAAAAGCAAAAATTGAATGTAATTGACTTAAATAAAAATTAAAAAGCTATGAACATTACTTAATATCTAAATTGAGGTCATCCTAATCCATCGACAGGGTTAGCGTCTGATGAGTACTTCGATGACGATATCTCAAAAATAATTTTTTATGCATTTCTTCCAGTAAATACTAGTGAAATTTGAAGTAGTTTAAGGGTGCCGTTCTGAATCATACTATTGCTAACAAAGTCAGGTGAGTTTCAATTTTCGAGACATTTGTTG
Source organism: Odontomyia ornata (assembly GCA_963969285.1). Classification (NCBI taxonomy): domain Eukaryota; kingdom Metazoa; phylum Arthropoda; class Insecta; order Diptera; family Stratiomyidae; genus Odontomyia; species Odontomyia ornata. The sequence goes on from OZ017738.1 coordinate 405,225,159, forward strand.
CCTTTGTACTCGTTAAAAAGCTACATGGTATTTTTTTCAGATTTTTCAGCACAGAAGAGTTCAATCGGCAGGGGGAAACGGCAACTATCTAAGCATTTTGCCTCCTCCTGGGCCGCTTGATACACAAAACAACGTTTTTCTTTCAGATTCTAAAAATTCTAATCGAAACCTCTTATTTGATCAACTGCATTTGATAAGAAAAACTTTTGAAATTTTAGATAAGCCCTAAACTTTTGAGAGATCACCACTTCTGACCTCTCCACAAAGTTTGAGCTTTGTAGCTACAATAGTTTCTTAGGATACTTGCTGTGACTCACGGACACATGGACGGACATACAGATTTATGTACGGACAGACATAGTCGCATTTGGTAAGCGTGAGTACCTGCCTTTTAAGGCCTAACCTCACGGTCACTATTAGACTCTGACTGGTTCAAGCTCCAATCATCGCCCCCCCAAGATCGGTTCCAGTTTACATTGAGGGAACTCTCAACTTTCATACTAGTAGATACGAGACCCAGGTGTATCTGACGCTATTAGGTCAACGCCAACTTTTGTTTTTAACCAACAGCCACCACGATACTTTCCGAAGGGCCGCAACCAATTAGATGACCATCCGAAATAGGGGCTCATCAGCTACCCGTGGTACCTGAGCATACCTCCAGGGTTGAGGTTCGCAGCAGTTAGTTGAACTTTTTATCGAACAATCACAAAGCCACTATGTTTCGGATCAAATTCCCGTCCTATATTAGTATTTTTACTAAGCGATTCGCGTACCTCGAGAACGCTAGCCCCCGTCGGTTTAATTGCAATCGGAGACGACAACCCAACAGTAGCAGTTGTACCTCTTTGAACTACCAGATCTGACCCGTCCTGGGAGATACTCGGATAGATAGAACGCTAAGCTTATAGGGCTTTGTAAAATTCATTTTACAGACTACTACTACCTAAAGACTACCTTGGCTGACACCTTCAAATTAAGCAAAGCTCTATTATTATTTGTAGAATATTCCAATACGAAATTGGAAGCCAACTTTAGCACATACGAATGTTTGAAGGCAGGAGTGAATCAGTCGCTTACACAAAAGATGTGCATCGAAAATTTTAAAGTGAGGACTTGAATTCAGACAGTAAATGGGTGCAACTGTCTACCGCCCTGCAAACTCGTCTTATCTTCGACTGATGGTATTTTTAATGTTTCACTTGTTTTTCTGAAAGCTAATAATTTAAGATTTCATTTTAGGGGGTTCTCTGGTTTGATGGGTTCAGAATTGCAGCAAAAGCAGAAAAATCTGCTCTTAAAGACTTTCAAGAGGAGGAGAAATGTGTACTCGATGGACAATTTAGGCACGGCAAGTCAGGTTTTTATACAGGGTTTGTCCAATATGAGGTGTTATTTTGATACAAAAAGAAAAATACTATTTTTTAATATAAGTGATCGGATGTTTATTTCATTACAAAGAAAAAGGTATGCCATTAGTAGTGAAATATAATATCAGGCAAATTACTGCCACAACCACGCTTACAGGACCATACCCTTTTCATGTAATTTTCCATAACCAAATCGCAAAGTGGCTGCCCTATGTCCTCGATAGCCTCACGAATTCCATCTTTGAGGTCTTGAATCGACGCTGGGCTGTTGGCGTAGACATTTTCTTTCACGTGGCCCCAAAGGAAGAAGTCGCAAGGTGTAAAATCGCACGATCTCGGTGGCCAATTGTGGTCACCTGTTCGAGAGATAACTCGGTCGGGAAGTTTTCACGTAAAAGATCAATGGTTTCGTTGCTTGTGTGGCACGTAGTGCCGTCTTGTTAAAAGTAAACGTTGTCGAGATCAATACCATCCAATTCCGGCCATTAAAAATCATAAATCATCTCTTGATAGCGCAATCCATTTACCGTAACTGTTGCTCCAGCCTCATGTTCGAAAAAGTAAGGTCCAATGGCTCCGCCGGACCATAAATCGCACCAAACAGTCACATGTTGTGGATAGAGAGGCTTTTCAACAATAATTCTTGGGTTTTTCGAGCCCCTGATGCAACAATTTTGCTTGTAGACAAAGCCACCGAGGTGGAAATGAGCCTCATCACTCAAGATGATTTTTCGATGGAATTCCGGATCATTTTCATGCATTTCAAGGACCCAATCAACAAAGACACGACGTTGTTGATGATCGACCGGCTTGAGTTCTTGTGTTAACTGAACTTATAAGCCTTAAGACCCAAATCTTTATGCAATATACGGTGTAATGACGTTTGTGGAATGCCTAATTCAAAATAACGACGAGGAATGGACAAACCTGGGTTTTTTTCAACACTTTCGGCTACAGCAGCAATATTCTCGGCTGTTCTTGAGTGAAGTGCGCGGGTTTTATTCTTTACACCACTAAATTGTCCCAACAGCTCAAATTTTTAAACAAATTTCTGTATCGCGGTCCGACAAGGTTCTTGACGACCCAAAAATGTTCGAGTTTTACGAATTTTGATAATTTCAATGCATTGTTGAAGCGTTTATCGTTGTCCTAGTTTCTACTTGTCAAATGTCAAGAAATGACAGCTTCAAAAGTGACATCAACCGAAATAGCGGGCTATTCAAAATAACACCTCTTATTGGAAAACCCAAATTATGATTTTTAATTAATTTATGCATAAAGGGTAATTTTGGGGGTTGAGAAGTTAAAATGAATAAATAAAATATTTCATAAGCAGTGAAGAAGGTTTTGATCAATTGAAGTTGGCAAATCTGCTAAAAATATATATATTTTTTATTAATTTCATGTGGAAGGGTAGTTTTTAAGGATTGAAATCGCACAAAAAATTAATAATTTTTTTTTTCAATTTGGTGAAAACGATTTTAATATTTACAAATGCACAACTAAAATGATCCTGTCCTGTCCTGTTTTTGGCAAATGATGCGTCTTTCTTCCAGTTAGGTCCCGTTTAAAGGATAAGAAATTCAAGAAACGGTAAAGGACTTTTACTATTAAAACTAAAAAAATTCCGACTTTCAACCCGATTTTTCAGCATAACCGATCGACGCGTGTAAGGATTTTGTTTGTAGAGGTTTCAAATGAAAGACAACATATTGATCTAAAATGAATCGGAACAGAATTAAAATCCCTTCAAGGACTCTGTAGATATTAACAGTTAAATATGATACATTGATGTCAAGAAATTAAATTGAAATGATATTTCGTACGAAAAGTGCCAATTAGCAAGGATTTGTTGGAGATACCGAGTTCTTTGGCGACGGATGATAAAAATTTCCAGTATCTTTAATTTTTAGCATAAACGGTACATTTTAGTCCATCATTTCTAACGGAAATAACCAATAAATTAATTCTAAATGTGGCAGAAATACAATTCAACAATAGTAAAAGGGAACATTTCAGGATGCTTTTCTCTTCCGTATTCATTCTTTGCTTACCAATGAGGTTGGTATAGGATCCTTCTTACATCCTTAGACGTAAACGTTACATATAGGATGACAAAATTCCCCGAAGAAATAATATGGACTGAGTGATTGCAAATTATAGAGTTGAATTGTTACTTTCCAGTTAATATTATATCTACATTACAACATATGCCCAGAGATCTAAAATTAGTGATTTCCATACTAAAAACCGGCGCTAATCGCAACCTAAAAAGGGATACATTTCCTGCTATAATTGATCATAACTGTACAGATGAAGATGAAAATGCATAGCCGAGTTTTCATTGAGCTATATGGTATGATTTTCTTGAAACTTTCATGAAAATTAGGTGCCATAGTTAACTGAAAACGAAAGAAATGAGTATCGAATAAACGTGAACGAATGATGCGGTCAAGAAGGATATTTTTAAGTAAATTTCATGAGATTGATTGCGGGGTAAACTTTATGTTTATATATATAAATACATATGTCTACACACACTCACACACACTCACACACACACTCACACACACACACACACACACACACATATATATATATATATATATATATATATATATATATATATATATATATATATATATATATATATATATATATATATATATATATGTATATATATATATATATATATATATATATATATATATATATATATATATATATATATATATATATATGTATTATATCTGTATATATGGTTATGTGTGTGTATGTGTGTGCTTTTGCTTCGATTTTCTCCAAATTTTCAGCAATATTTCTGTTCTGGAAAAGTATAGCTCCAGTTTGTACCAAAACTAGTACAAAGATTTATTCAATTGTGTGATAAATTTCACAATAAAAAATCCAAACTTGAACAATTTGAAACGAAATGGCAGTCGCTCAAAGGTCGAGAACAGTTGAACGATAAAAAAGCACTTCAGGGTCAGGTCAAAATATAAAAATGGCGGGCTATGCAAAGTTCAAAATTCGAAAATTTCTCAAAGCTTCAATTCATATTGGATTATTATGAAATCCAAATTCTAGGTAGACTTTGATGAGATCATGGATTAAATCTACCAGAGTTAAATTCGATTCCTATGAACGCTGCAGATTTTAGACGTAGTGGTTTTTGCATTGCAGTAAAATTTATATTTTAATATACGCGAACATGATAATAAATTCAAGGAACAGAGTTTTGAATGGTTTGAAATGAAAAAAAATTGCCACTAAAAATGGTGAAATAAAAAACTTTTAGAAAAAAAAAGAAAACCGACTTCGGAATGCCCTAAAAAGGATGAAATAATTTTTTTGAAAGCGGTGCCAAATCAATTTCCCCATTTCAACATAGAAACTTCCAACATCTGCACCATCACAAAAAAATGGGGGAAAATATGATGTGGCACCGCTTTCAAAAAAATTATTTCATCCTTTTTAGGACATTCCGAAGTCGGTTTTCTTTTTTTTCTAAAAGTTTTTTTTAATGTGCGTTTTAATATTTCAGGGAGACAAAACATGAAATTTTTCACGATTTTTGGCTTAAGGGGTGGTTTTTAAGGGTTGAAAAATTGATGAAAATCATTGATTGTGCTTGAAAATGTTAAAGAATATTTATTCTACATAAACAAATAATATTTTCACTGATAGAATGCTTAAATTAGCATTTTCTCAATTTTTTCTAGAAGAGGTGGATGTAACCCCTTAAAGGCAAAGAAAAAATGCAAGGCAGCACTGTATCACTTTTGATATTTGAGGCATCATCTAACTACCCACCAATTTTCATGAAAATTGAAGGAGGTTCAATGAATTCGTAGGTTATACCCTATTTTTGCCTTCATTGACTGGATTAATAGCCAAAATCGTATTCCTTTGCAAAAAGTTGAATCCACTAGAAAATATTTAAAAGCTTTCCAAAACTCATCATATACATATGTAGCTATCCCGCCAATAGTCAACAACCAGGCGTCAAGAAAAATTAACAACACACTCATCTCCATAGCTTCATATGATTACATTTCTTGCCAATTTACACAACATCTTAAAATTTCGCGAGCGAATCAACAATTTTGGGGTGATATTGATCGTCACCCACAATCCAGAGATACCCCTCCCTTTCGCCTACTCACGAAAAAAATGATGACGTCAAAAAGAATGTATACTGTATTCAATAATGATAACCAAAACCGAAAGAGAGAGGTAAAACGAGAAAAAAGGAGGCAATGAATAACAAATTTTCGCGGGTTCAATGAACCCACCAAGCCATAGACAACGACATTGCGTATTCAGAAGTTAAAAAGAACAGAAAAGCAGAAATAACAACAACACATGAAAAAAAGCTATAAATGAGTTAAGATAACGCGCTATCGTTTATTAACCGAAAATTGTGTATGTTATCAGTCTTGTGAAGTTTAAGTACTCATTCTTGTCTCGCGCTTCGTCAGTACCCAGTTACGTGCCAATCATATGGTGAAATGTATGAATATAGGCATGACAGTATGCTAACTTTCTTTGAAATGCGGAAGAAAAAGCTTTTGTATTACTGAACACTACCATACGAAATTTTGTTTATTTTTACAGATCAATATTAGATATAAAATTGTGGAAAACTTTCTGAAAAAAAGTTCATGTGTGTTTATTTTTAATTAAGGTTTGATATATTTTGCGGTAAACTTACGATTCGATGAAGCAATAAAAATAGAAACGAAAATATTGCTACCATTTCACCGTCGGCTGTATGTTACAGAACAATAACCACACATGCTTTAATACACCTTGCTCCAAGTACGGTATATCAACGGACGTGTCACATTAAAATAAATCACTATTCGTCAGACATGACTCAATTAATTAGTAATAACAATACCTGCGTCCGCGCCCTGTGGTCGCGCTGATCTCAACTGAATTTTCGGAAATCGTAGCACGTCAACTCCAAAAAGATTTTCCATGTTGTGAAAAAGAAAACTTCCGTCAACTGAAAGTATACTGACCCCATCCATGGCGCGAATTTTTGGGGATCTGTTGGCGCGAACCGGTCAGGAGATTCGTATGCGAAAAAATTGAATGAATGAATGAGCCACCAATTTACTTTTGAATTTGCTTTGAGTTTACCGCAAGCGTTAATTGAAATCAGCACTCGCGCGCACTCATACATTATTATATGTAATTTAAGTATATTAAGAAAAATAAAGAAAATGCTTTTTTTCGCGGTGTTCTGTCTCCCTGAAAATAGCCTTGCTAGCATGAGGTACTACTTTGCTGATTCAGGCCCAGCAACATCTGGCAAAGCTTGTGTCTCGTCGTCTCCGCGATTTTTGTCAGCGATGATGGGGAGCGGGTGTAAAGCACACACAAAAATACGACTTTTATTTTTTCATAACTAAACAATTTATTCGGGAAGGCCATTAACCTCACTGAGCGTGTCGCCCCCTTCGGACCCTCTGACGACGACCCCTTGGGTGTTTGAGACGGAATGGCTGGCGGTGGCGACTTTATTCATACACAAAGTAGATTTATGCGTGAAAGGTATAGCATGTAAATGAAAAGCCTAGGGACCGGCTAGGAAAAAGTTTTGCTTAGTAATGCAACGTTATGTGGAGTATTTTGTAATGGAATAGCTTTTGGTGTAATATTGCAGGGGATGGTCATGAAGTGCTTATGTGGCTTGTTCTGATCGCATAATCGATGTAAAAGTTAGAAAATTCATTTTGATGAATTTCACGTAGTTAGAAATAAATTCATACGAATATGTGGATATATACATACATCGGTTATAAGACAGAAAAACTCTTTTTAAAATATTCATAAGAAGTTAAGTAGGCAGGAATATACACCTATCAGAAGGAATTTGCACCCAAACTTCGAAATGTAAGCTTTTTTCTTAAGCCATTACGAATAAACTCGAGCATCAGCAAAATTGAGAAAAAAGGACACTTATTGACTCATGCTGATGTCACTCATTGAATGAGTCCTTAAATATATTCTTGATGTGCATCTTAGAAATTTTTGGCGAGATCCCAGCAAATTCTTGCTGTTTGGATGGTTGGAGAGGGCACGTCCTTTCAGTAATACGTACTGTTCTTTTAATACTAGAAAATTCAAGTGGTTGAATACTATGCGATTCACCTGAAACTTACAGGATAAAACAACCTTATGTTTATTTATCGGAATGCAGAATTTCGTCAAATCTTAGAGTATCAGGACCAATTCGTCCGGTAAAATCTAGTTATTTGTTGCTGTAGTAAACACAAAGACCTACATCCGTGAGTTTTGTTCAGGATTTTCAGGTCACGGCTGTCCAATCTTAACATTTCTAGATTTGAAGTTAAAAGGTTTCGTCGAGAACTTCATTTGATACCCTTTCCGACTATGTTCGGTGAAAATTTTTTAGAGGAGTCATATCTTAATATGGAGAATACCCCCCTAAAAGACTTCGGCTTCAAAGTTGATATTAGAGTACAACTTTTAACTTCTTACAAAGTTTGATGATTTTAGTTTCTATATAGTAAATGAAAAACTTGCTCTGATTCATGAACGGGCAAACAGATGGACGTACAAACGTATGAAAACAAGTTGGGTAGACAGACCTACGCTCATGTCAGAAGGGCTTTGTACCCAACTTACGAAATGCAGTCACCAGCAACGAATAAAGTCAAGAAACATGTCAAACAGATGTGCACACCGTTTTGTTGTAAGCTAACAAAAGCCACTAAAATCATGAATTCTCAAAAATATTTATGTTATTGATCTTATTTGAAAATTTCAAGAAGATCAAATCAAAACTGCAGTATCTGATTCGATGGAAAGTCCATAAAATATCAAAATCGTGTGTTATTGCTGTTCAAATGGCTATAACTTCCGTGAATATGATATGATATCCATCAAACTTGCAGAGTATTAGGACCTTTTGTAAGACTACACAATAATCAGATTCTATTGAGTTTAAGGTTATCCATACGATTTTATTGGGGAAAATGTGAAATTTTAAGATTATAATATTATAAACAAACTTGAGCGAATTTCGACTTCTAAGGTATTTGCTGTTGTTGTACTCATAAGCACCTGCCTTCATATCTTTTTCAGAGGGGGGCACACAAATCGTTCGTGTATTTCCCTTCCTATGCGCCCCCTGAAGCAAGAATTTCCAGTTTAAGACCTGTTTTGGAAAGTTCTCATACCCATATCGGCTATCTTTGTTGAAACTTTTTTTTTGGGCCACTCCCCTATATGGGGAGACCTCCTTGAATTCCTTATAACTTTTTTTTGGGTTGAACTTTGAAGAGGGCACCATTCAACACCTACATACAAAGTTTGATGTTTCCACCTTATTTCGTTTGCGAGAAAAAGTGGTGTGACACACGGACGGACAGACGGACAGACGGACAGACAGGACACGGGTTCAGTAGGAGTTATTTTACTAACCCTAAGAAAAGGTTCAAATTTTGATCATGTTTTGCACACTAAAAATTTAAAAAATAGTGAATTTTGCATTTCCAAACTTCAAAATGCTTCCACTTTTGTAACTAAATTCCAAGCATGAGTCATGAGCTTTTGCTATCAGGCTTTAAATATTGAGTATTGTCATACTCTACATAAGGGAGGCATAACTGCTAAGTATGTAATGTTAGAAACTCAATAAAAATTTACTAAATCATAAATTGAAAAGAGGCAGCAAGTTGATCAGCCCTGACTGCATCACAGTAAAGGGTTTTCCAATAAAAAATGTTATTTTGCATAGCCCGCTATTTCGGTTGATGTCACTTTTGAAAGCGTCATTTTTTGACATTTGACAAGTAGAAACTACGCCATTAGTACACACGCTTCAACAACGCAGTGAAATTATTAAAATTCACTTTAAAAATGGTGAAAATTGGCAGACATGGTTCGTAAAACCCCTAACATTTTTGGCTCGTCGTGACGCTCCTTGTCGGACTGCAATACAGAAATTGGTGGGAAAATTCAAGTTGTTGGGACAACTTAGTGATGTGAAGAGTAAAACCCGTGCACGTCACTCAAGAACAGCCGAGAACATTGTTGCTGTAGCCGAAAGTGTTGAAGAAAACCTAGGTTTCTCCATTCCTCGTCGTTCTTTGAAATTAGGCATTCCACAAACGTCATTACACCGTATTTTGCATAAAGATTTGGGTCTTAAGGCTTATAAAGTTCAGTTAACACAAGAACTCAGGCCGGTTGTTCATCAACAACGTAGCGTCTTTGCTGATTGGGTCTTTGAAATGCATGAAAATAATTCTTGAAATGCATGAAAATAATTCCATTGAAAAATCATCTCGAGTTCTGAGGCCCATTTCCACCTCGGTGGCTTCGTCAATAAGCAAAATTGTCGCATCTGGCGTCTGGAAAACCCAAGAGTTATTGTTGGAAAGCCTCGTGATCCTCAACGTGTGACTGTTTGGTCCGGTTTATGGTCCGACGGAGTCATTGGACCTTACTTTTTCGAAAATGTGGCTGGAGGAATAGTTACGGTGAATGGATTGCGCTATCGAGAGATGGTTAATGGTCAGATTATCGCATGGCTCTATTAAACAACTAAGTGCCAAAGTGCACAAAGATCAAGATGACACATTCGAAGTAAAAAACAGATGGCAACAATATTTCCAGGTGCTATTCACAGCAAATCAAAAAAATGCTGAATCTGTAAACATTCCACAAGCAGAACCCGTGGTCCCGATTTCACAACCAACCAGGGACGAAGTAGAGGCATCAGTACGTAACCCCAGAAAAAAATAAGTCTCCTGCGATAGATCGAATACCACTTATATGCAGAATATGGCCAGAGGAGCAGTTACCAGAGGACTGATGAAAAGCATTATATGTCCTATACACAAAGAGGGAGGCAAATTTAGGTGGGAAAATTATAGAGGGATTGCTTTACTGTGTACATCAGATAAAAAGCTCTCCGAAATCATAGAAAGATAATTAAAGCCGTACTATGAACGTATTATAGGAAAGAATAGGGGAGGCTTTCGAAGGGGACGGTCTACGATAGACCAAAAAATAGCGTGTGCTCAAAAAGTGCTTCGAATATAAAATCGACGTGCATCAACTCTTCGTATTTTTTAAGCAAGTATACGACAGTATCGATAGAAATGCGCTGTGCAAAATAATGCTTTCGTTTGGTATCACAACAAAACTAGTCCGCATAGTCAAAGTCACGAGGCTAAACACAGTGTTCCGTGTCAAGGTAAAGATAGAACTGCACTTAAATACGTCAATTGAAAGATATGAGCTGAAATCGCTGGTACGCTTATATTCAAGTCTACACAATTGGTAGCGTATATTGGTGATATCAAAATTAGGGCACAGCCAATCCAAGATGCGAAAGAAGCATTTCTGAGCGTAGAATCTGAAGCATACTGTAGCGATCTACCATTTAATGAAACTAAAACTGAATTCATGACTCAAACCAGGGAGCACACCGCCAAAATTTGACCGTAGGAGACTATAACCTTGAAAGCGTGGATAATTTTGCATATCTTGGAGAAAAGAAGGGGTACTGAAAATGACGAGATTGAACGCCACATAAATGCTGCAAACAAAGCATATCACTCCGTAGTTCCCATTCTAAAGTCCAGAGTTGTACACAAGCAAAATAAGTTTCAATTTAGAAATCACTACTCAAACCTCTGCTATTATATGGAAGCGAAACATGGAACCCGACGGGCGAATCCGAAAAGACAGTGGATAGATCTGAACGCAAAGTGCTTTGAAAATCTACAGCCCAGTAAAAAAAGGAGCATAGTAGAGACTAAATTACAACAATGACTTGTACAAACTATTTGATACCTGTACCGAATTGCGTAAAGTTACATAAATTGCAATTGATGAGTCATGTAGAAAGAATGAAAGAAAACCGGTTACCCCAAAGAGCATTGAAGGGTAGAGCACAAGGTAGACGACCTGCGGGAATACTAAAGACTCGATGGAAAGGCACGATAGAAGCTTACAGCAGATCCTTGGTGGGAGTGATGAACTGGCGCACGACGCCGCAGAGCTGTGATGATTGGAGAAGATTAATCCTGGAGATCAAGGCCCTGCTAAGGGTATTGCTCTATAGATGATGATGAAGCTAGAGCCACGATTAGTTTGTAGTTAAGTAAATGAAGTATTTAAAGTCATGTTTGGATTAAGACACAATTGTAATACCTATTATTTTCGGCCTAAGCAAGACTCAACTAATACTCTCAATTTGTTCATCGAGTGTTATTTCTAATTATGTAGATGCAGGCAAGTTCGTGTGGAGCAGTGGGTTTGGGCACATTCCGCTTGCGCAGCAGCTCCCAAGTTCAAACCTCGGTGGCGGCACCGACTTTGAGCTTCTGATGCTACTGTCGGACTATCAGTCCACCCAGCTGTGATGGGTACTAATTGAAAAATAAGGTAATAATCACATGGTTGAGCGTTATATTGACCAAATCACCTCAAATTCCGTAACAGGCATGGAATGAGATACCCTAACAATAAACCTCAACGCCAAGGTTCGGATTTGGACTAATGTGGGATGGATTATAATTATCATTACTGTTCCTATAGTGAACGTCTAACTTCTTTACACGTGCCTTCCTTAAAGTCTCGTAGGACCTTCCTGGAAGAATGTCTTCTCTATAATCTTAGCAACAATCTTTTAGCACCGGTTTTGTGCAATCATATATCTTGCTTTACCTCTGAGTGAGCTAGTAGATCTTCGTCTAGGTTTAGTGTTCCTTTTGCTCGTACTGATCTTTCTAAATACCCCCTATGTACGGCCACCGCGCAACCATGTTAGTCGTGGTCTTGATTCTATGTCTTCATCTTTGTTTTTAGTTCCAGAGCTTGCTTACGGCGAGAATCTTTTCAAATTTTTTTATCGACTAAATATGTTCTAATATTCATGTTTATCTAGTTATGTTATCTTGTGTTTTTTGTTTAACTTCAATAGTCATCACTACTAATTTGAACTTTTTCATGTTACTTCTAATTTTCTACTTTATTATGTAATATTTAATTACGAACTTTGCCTTGATAGTTTAATTTTTTTTCTTTGTTTCTTTTCATGGCATTGTCTAAACTTTTATTGGATTATATCTATATATGTGGACATAGATTTCCAAAAAACTTTTTTTTTCGTGAAAAGCCGTCGGGCTTTTTTATAACAATAGTAGAATTTAAGAATACAGATACTTCTTCTTCTTTGTAGCACTACAGCCCCTCTCGGGCCTTCGCTTAGAGATAGTTAGAGTATCTCATTTTCATGACCGTATTGATTTTTTTCGGAAGTTGGTTTGGTCATTACCATGCTCCCGTGTGCTCGCTCAGCTATGATATGATCTGATTAAATCAGTACATATCACCACTGAGTGAACACTCATAGTCTGTCCGAAAAATCCCCTGAACTAAATCACGTTGCTCCCAACGAGATACAAATACTATGTACCCTTAAATTCAATGAAATTTTGCATCGAAGCAGCTAATACAAAATTATTCAATCCTTTAATTTTTGTCAGAATTTAACCGTATTCGGTGAAGTTATAGCCATTTGAATTTTAATAAATCACAACAATAACACACGTTTTTCTAACCCTATGGGGTTTTGATCAAACAAGATGCTACATTATTGATCGGATTTTCTTAAAAACTTGACGAATGATGAACAAATTAAATACCTTTGAAATTCTGAGCACTAAATGATATTTGGTATACTGCAACAAAAATGACGGCCAGCTAATGTGATTTCCTTTAAGCCTATGATTTAACATAGATATCATATAAGCGTTTTTTGATTTTGTATATTGGTTAGATAACACAAACGTCTGCATTTCATAGATTCAGTATAAAGCACTTCTGACAGGAGCGTACTCCTGCCTACTTGGCTTGTTATGCTTTGTTTAGAAAAAGTGTATACATTCTAAAGATTGGTTATAATATCCACAAGTCAGACCAGCTTTTCTGCGGCCTTTAGTTCTCCCAACGAATACCTTTTTGGGTATCCGTTGTTCGTCCATACGATTCATGTGTCCAGCCCATTGCAGCTTCCGCAGTTTTACACTCGCTCGGTTCGTCAAAAATTTCATATAGTCCATGGTTGTATTGAATTCGCCATCGGTCCCCGTCTAGCTTCGCTCCTATTATTCGCCTCGGGACTCGTCACTCAAAGGCGTTCAATATATTTGCGGATACTTATGTTAGGGTCCATGTTTCACACCCATAGCATAACACGGGTCTTATCACAGATTTGTCTACTTGGAGCTTTGTTTTCCTGTGTATGCAGCTGGCCTTCAAGATCGTCAAAACTGAGTAAAATATTTTATTTAGGAGCTGTATTCTCTGGCGTCTTTCGTCTCTTTCATTACCCGTTTTCGTTATTTTGGCGCCTGGTTACACAAACTTTATTAGTACCCTGATATAGCAAGCAGAATGCGTAATAAGATCACGGAAGTACTGGTGGCCAACTCGTTATAAGCTCTTTTTTGCTTATTCAACATACCCCCAAACGCTATGATCAAGCCACGAGAGGTAGCAAAGATCCCCAAGAAAGTGAAAAATGACAAAGTGCCGGGCATCGATGGTCTCCCAAACATAGCCCTGAAGCACCTACCAATGAAAGGCATTGTGCTCATCAGTCAACTATCCAATGCATGCTTTAGGCATTCATATTTACCTTCTATTTGGAAGCATACAGCTGTGATCCTAATACTAAAACCTGGAAAACATCGAAGCATGCCCGATAGCTATAGAACAATCAGTCTTTTACCAGCCATGGGAAAACATTTCGAAAGACTAATTCTAAAAAGATTTAATGGCTTTGCAAAAAACCAATACCATTCTTCCCAATTTTTACTTTGGATTTAGAAATGGGTATTCTTTTGAGCAACAGCAAAACACATCAAAACAGCACTAAATGAAAAGCTGTCTATAGGAATGGTATCCCCGGATATAGAAAAGGCTTTTGATACCGTTTGGCACGAAGAACTGCTCTACAAAATGAAGCATCACAATTCTCCAACACCGGGTATAATCAAGTCCTTTTTGAAGGACAGGAAGTATCAAGTGGAATTTCGTAGCAGCACTTCCACTGTGAAAGCTATTAATGCTGGTGTCCCTCAAGATTCTTGCCCGAGTCCCACTTTGTTCAACATATATACAGCAGACTTAACCACCAACGGGAATTGTCAATTAGCAGTCTTTATAGACAATACACGGAACATCCATTCCAGCCTTGATCCCACTACCGTTATTCGTAACTTAGAAATAACGCTAGAAATGAATCCACCAGTTTTAACCATAGGTGGAAAATTGAAATCAACATCAGCAAAACTAAATGCATATATTTCAGCAGAAAGTGAAAACCTATCTATTGCTGAACAGAGCGCTAAACTTCGTCGGACAATCTATACCATGGTCTGAGGAAATAACTAGCCTAAGCCTTAAGCTAGATAAATGATATTTAAAAATCATATTGAACTCACTTGTGGGAAGGTCCACAACAGAATCCTAGGCCACAGTTGAATATCAAGAATAAAATCTTTGTCACAAAATGGTTATTCAATATATCATCTTATATGGAGCCTCTAGCTGGAGCCAAGTTGCCGACCATTTGAAAAATAAGCTCCAAATCACACAAAATATCTCCAAATAGCACTCGTTAAGCCCTTCTATTTCTCATTAGGCCTTACTACATAAGATTGCTGGAGTGAGTTTAATCAATAAATTCACGAAATCATGTAGGGGTAAATTGCTCGAAAAGGCACGTAATGCATCAAATCCTTACGTACGCATGATCTGCAACTAACAACATATCATCTGAAGGATATCGCTTGGCTTAACTATGTCATCGTTGATAGACCAATTAGATGTAAGTTAGCTTATAGGTGATTTTACGATAACTAGTATAAGGTCTTTGGCGAAGAATAGCCCTTGACAAAAATTTGACATCGAACGGCTCAAAACGGCGTCTGTGGCCTAAAATTTTACGGAGACCCTCGACAATCAACTGGCTCCCATCTTATCAGACGCTGCGCTGAAAACAAGCAACGAGCTCTGGATGGAAGTGAAAGCGACTATTAAGACCATGGTAGCACTAGAGAAATAATTGGTTCGATGATGAGTCCCAGAATGCGTTAAACAAAAAGAATTCGGCGTACAAACAATACTCAGGTAGGAAAACCAGGACGACGAGAGAACATTATGAAAATCGTAAAACTCGAATATTTTGGGGTCGTCGTAATGCACCTTGTCGGACCGCAATACAGGAATCGGTGAAAAAATTCGAGATATTGGGACAACTTGGTGATGTGAAGAATAAAACCCATGCACGTCACTCAAGAACTGCCGAGAATATTGCTGCTGTAGCCGAAAGTGTTGAAAAACCCAGGTTTGTCCTATCCTCGTCGTTCTTTGGAATTAGGCATTCCACAAACGTCATAACACCGTATTTTGCATAAAGATTTGGGTCTTAATGCTTATAAAGTTCAGTTAACACAAGAACTCAAGTCGGTCGATCATCAACAACGTCGCATCCTTGCTAATTGGGTCCTTGAAATGCATGAAAATGATCCGAAATTCCATCAAAAAATCATCTTGAGTGATGAGGCCCATTTTCACCTCGGTGGCTTCGTCAGCAAGCAAAATTGTCACATCTGAGGCATGGAAAACCCAAAACTTATTGTTGAAAAGCCTCTCTATCCTCAACGTGTGACTGTTTGGTTCGGTTAATGGTTCGGCGGAGTCATTGGACCTTAGTTTTTCGAAAATGAGGCTGGAGCAACAGTTACGGTGAATGGATTGCGCTATCGAGGGATGATTAATGATTTTTTATGACCGGGATTGGTTGGTATTGATCTGGACAACGTTTACTTTCAACAAGACAGTGCTACGTGCCACACAAGCAACGAAACCATTGATCTTTTACGGGAAAAGTTTCCGGCCCGTGTTATCTCTCGTAGAAGTGATCACAATTGGCCACCGAGATCTTGTGATTTAATACCTTGCGACTCCTTCCTTTGGGGCCACGTGAAAGAGAAGGTCTACGCGAACAGCCCAGCGTCGATTCAATAGCTCAAATATGGAATTCGTGAGGCTATAGCGGGCAGCCACTTTGAGATTTGGTTATGGAAAATTTCATGAAAAGGATATGGTCTTGTAAGCGTGGTCGTGGTGGTCATTTGCCTGATATTATTTTTCACTATTAACGACATACCTTCTTCTTTATAATGAAATAAACATCCGATCATTTATATTGAAAAATGGCATTTTTCTTTTAATATCAAAATAGCACCTCATATTGGAAAACCCTGTAGTTTGTTTTACGAAAATAACAATGACGTCGACGATCTCCCAAGCCCGCATCAATAACCAACTCACCGATGTATTTGACACAAATATCGGACTAAAGCAGGAAGATGGGTTGGCCCCATGGCTATTCAATTTGGCTCTGGAGTATGCCATCAGAAAGCTACCTGTCGACACATGAGGTGCATCACTTTACAAGTCGAGCAAAGAGGTTGCCTATGAGGATGACATCAATATTTTGTCACGGTCGTTAACATCCAAATAACTTTTCCTGAAACTCGACAGCGAAGCAAAACTAGTAGGGCTACAAATCAATCAAAATAAAACAAAGCTCAGAGCCCAGTCGAGAAAATATATCTCAAATGCCATAATATCACACTTGCCGAATACAATATCAAAAATGTGAGCGAATTTGTATATTTAGGCGCCAAAATAACGAGACCCGCCAATGAAAGAGGCAAAATACGTCAAAGAATACAGCTCGTAAATAAAATATGTTATTCAATTTTGACGATCTTGAAGACCTGCTGCATACATAGGAAAACAAAGCTCCAAGTTTACAAATCTGTGATAAGACATATGTTATGCTATGGATTTGAAACATGGACCCTAGCCCAAGCATCTGCAAATGAATTGAAGGCCTTCGAAAGGCGGATTCTGAGGTGAATAATCGGAATGAAGCTATGCAACAAAGAATACCCAAAAATGTATGCGTTGGGATAACTGAAGGGCGGAGACCAGTGGGGAAACCCGGGAAACGCCGGTCTGACTCGGTCGACGTAGACAGTTCATCACAGACAGATTTCGAAATTGGAGGACATGGTCAATGGACTGAGACAGTTGCAGGCGCTATATGCAGGAAGCAAAGGCCAGAGAGGGGATGTAGCGCTACGAAGAAGTTGAAATGAATAAAAATTCAGAATTTAATCATAAGCAGGCGTTTTTTAAACAAAGAAAGATTATGAGTAAAGACTCTAATAATAATAATATAGGGGTTTCCAATAAGAGGTATTATTTTGATTTTAAAAGAAAAATGTCATTTTTTAATATAAATGATCGGATGTTTATTTCATTATAAAGAGGAAGGTATGTTGTTAATAGTGAAAAATAACATCAATAAATGACCACCACGACCCCACTTACAGGACCATATCCTTTTCATGAAATTTTCCATAACCAAATCCAATAAGAGGTGTTATTTTTATATTAAAAGAAAAATGCCATTTTTCAATATGAATGATCAGATGTTTATTTCATTATAAAGATGAAGGTATACCTTCAATAGTGGAAAATAACATCAGGCAAATGACCACCACGACCACGCTTACAGGAGCATATCCTTTTCATGAAATTTCCCATAACGAAATTGCAAAGTGGCCGCCCTACGTCCTCCATAGTCTCACGAATTCCATCTTTGAGCTCTTGAATCGACACTGGGCTGTTGGCGTAGACCTTCTCTTTCACGTGGCCCCAAAGGAAGAAGTTGTAAGCTGTTAAATCACAAGATCAATTCAGAATAGCACCTCTTATTGGAAAACCCTATATGATAAACAAAAATTTTAAACGATTTATCTGATTTTAATTCAGTTGTATACTTATTCAACGTCAAATATATAACATCCTCAAATTCTTACAAAATTTATGGTTTCCTTTTTCATACATACACAGAACAACAAATCATCTAACCAGTTAAGTTAATCCTACAATTATTCCATAATTACATTACAAACAGTTTGCAATAATCGTCTAACAATTAAATTTAACTCGAAACTGATAAGCTGGCAAATATGTAGGTCACTAGTGGCGTTATTGATAAGGGATGTGAAAGTGAAAGTTTGTTCAAATGCGCCCACGTTGGGTGCTTGTTCATTCGTTTCCTTATCTATTAAATTACGACTTGTAGTTACATTGACCTTTTCCAATCGCAACTCGAGCCCATGAATAAAACAAACGCCAAACGAACATCAACTAATAAAAATTTATTCATCAAATTCAATTGTTATACTTTTTCATTCTTATGGTTTCGGTGGTATGTTCTATATTTTTCCTAAAAGCCCTCCGAAGAGGAAGCTTGAGCAGAATTTTATTTCGGGGCGAAATTGAATAAAAAGAATATTTACAACCGAGCGTTATTATTTTACTAGAATAATAAATTGCACGTTGAGGTTAACGTACTGATAAGTACATGCATGGCCCGAAACCAATACTCTACCCCCAAAGCGCACTTGCTCGCGACTGAGTGGTGTAGAATGTAATTAGATGTTTAGAAAAATGCCTAACATTGCGACTAATTTAAACGAAGTGATACCAATTTGTCTTAGCCCGAGTGACAAAAACTCTCAATTGATGTAATTTAGTGACTACGACAACATTTCGTGTTTTCAGGGGGCAATGGCATCCGAGTGAGTACGCAGAGTAAATAAATACAAACGGCCCAAGTAATCAGGCGCTACGAATAGATATCAATCAAGAATCCACCACCCTTATCTCTTGCGCCCACAACAATCCATCTTGTCGGTTGCCTATTGCCTTCCGCAACCACCCAGAACACACGACCTCCCTCACCTCGGCGGGGCCTACCGAAAATGTCGACCCGGTGTCAATGACACGGGTGAGGAAACTTGCAAAGTATCAACAACGAGACTCGGCTGAGCTGCCACCACCCCACACATCACCTGCCCCTAGAGTCGTGCCATCGTGCGTAACATTCTCGACTGGAATATTTCTAGTCACCCACCCACCCACCTAACCAACTCGAGAACTACCCAAATACGAGTACACGTCCCAGCCTAATGGTGTGGCAAGCTTTTGCCTTAACAAGGCCGTTCATCGCCTTCGTTGTCGCTTTCGCAGTAGTTAGGTCGCTGGCGACGGTGGTTGAGGCGTCTGCAATCACATTATGGATTCAAGATGACGAGAATAGCTGAGCATCGTTATGGCGGCTCTATGATAAGAGATCTGAAAGCTTTCATGGTGCTTGTGATGCTGCCGCCGCCGAAAATGATGATGCTTGGGATGGATGTCACTAACCCGCCCAATCGAAAGTAGCTAAAACCGTTCAGTACTTTTGCCTGGTTCTGTCGGTTATGGTTGCCACGTTCCTGAGGAGGTATCCAGGATAATCATTTGAGGCATAGATAAGGGTTGGCGCCGAAGGGTGGTTATCTCAATTTGGTGAGTTAGATAAGTTATAAGATTCCGATTTAATGGACCTTTGATCATTTCAGCGCGCTTTATTGGTATTTTATTTTAGGAATAAAATTTATTACCAAAAAAAAGTTAATTAACTTCCAACTCGAGAAATTTAGGCGTCCATCCTATCCATACTTCTCCATTTACTTGGAACAGTGAAAAAAAAACAACTTGATAATAACCTTTGCAAATTAGTTTCAAAATTAAGTTATAAAGCAATAATTCAACTCAGACCATTCAACTGAAGTTGATCAAACATCCTTGCGACCTCGGTTAATGTTTTACAATCCCTGATGATTTGAATATTCACTAGTCGCAACAGCTCCAAAAGAGGTTGATGTCCTTGTTGGTATTTGTTGAACGCAGTAATTTTCTGGTTAGTCACCCTCCTCCTTGAGACTCGATGTTTCCACTTGTTCATCAGAATGCCTCCCTCTTGCTCGTGTCTTGTTCAAAAATTTATCGTTTGGGATCAGGGGTTGGGGCTTGGTTGGTAGACTTTTACGCATAAAATAAGGAAGCATGAAATGCTCTTTGATAAAAAGGTTATTGAGTTTTGCAAGGATTCGGTTATTGTGTATATACACACAATATTTCTTTTGCGTAACTTCATTTACTAGATGGGGAGGAAGGAACCTTTGAACTGAACAATAACAACTGGAAGTACAAAGTCTATGACCTTTACTTTTCATAAAGTTGTGAATTTTTTTTTTTCGACACTCTCTCTTGATGTTGATTATTGCGTAGGTGATGATGTTGATGAACAGTTTTGTGATGTGTTTGTTGGTTTTTTTTCTTTCTGCTTTTATTGTTTGAAATGTTGTTTGGTATTTATTCATGTTTAGTGTTGCGTGGCGACGTTAATATTTTGGAAATAGAGATAGCGGGATTTCGATCGTATTGTAGTATTAATGGATCAGCGAATGCTATTTTTGGATTAAATTTAAGCTTGTTATGTTTTAATGCAAAGGTCGAATGTTTCGAAAATTTTAACTTCGTCACATGAATGGCTAATCCTAAGACTGATACACGTGTGTTAAAATTTGTGATCAATTCGGACTAAAAATGCAGCGCAATTAACTTAAATTTAAAAAGGTTTCTGGGATTTCAAAAGAATAGTTTAAACTTGGAGCAAACGTTAATCCTTAACTGGTTTCGATACTTTAGCGTACGTACTTGGCATTCGGGTAAAAAAAAACCAATAGAAAAAATGCGAACAAATTGTGTTTTGTCAATAGGTGCAGCTAGAGTGATATAATTAGTAATTGTTTTTCCTTTTTGAGTATAAAAATCAAATCAAATAAATCTTTAAATAATCTTGTAACATATAAAATTGATTCTTCTAGAGCCGCATTTATAAAATTGCAACAATAAATAAAGTCTGATCCATTATGAGGTTTGATTTTCAATACCCTTTTTTTGATAGATCTCACGTGACTGCTGTCAAACGGTAGTATAGTTGTTATTCAGTATTATTTGACAAATCATAATGGAAAGACTTACACCGCAACAACATATCCAAATTGTTTAGCTGCTTTACGAAAATAAAGCTACTTATGCTAGGCATCGTTGAACTATTTTGATAGGAGCCTGATTTCACGTTTTTGACCAGGAAATTGGCCACCTAGATCGTGTTATATCATACCTTTAGATTATTTTCTTTGAGATTACATGAACTTTCAGTTCCTCAGGGATAAGCCAGCTTCAATTGATGCTTTGAAAGCCAACATTACTCGTGTCATTTGCGAGGTATCGGTCGCTATGCTGGAAGGCGTCGTCCAAAATTGGACCCTCACTAGGGACCATTTACGGCATAGTTGTGGTCAACATTTAAACAAGATAATTTTTAAAAAGTAAATGTCATAGATTGTTCTTTTGACTCACGATAAAATTTTTACTATAGAATTCAAGTTTATGCCTTTTATTTGAGATTAAAAACCAAAGTTCACAATGAATCACCCTATACTTTTTTTGAGGTCTTTTTGACCCCCAAATTCAGTACATAGTTGATTATATAAATTGAATATACTTTCTATGTTAAATTTAAAATTAAATTTTCCTTATTTTACAGTTTTTTCTTTAGATTAGCATCTCTGTTAGTTTGTAAGAAAAGACGAGACTCAATGTTGATATTTTAGGGGAAGAAATTTTACTCAGTTTTATCAAATGAATATAAGAATGTGAAATATATATATGGGTCTATAAATTAATTCGTGCGGTTTGCTAAGAGATGGCGTAACTTGTATAATATTACATCGTTCCAATATTCCGAACCTGCATTGGAAAGCTACTGTCATTGTACGTCTTTTCAGTGTATGCCATTCATTTGAAGCATTAACAAAAATAATTTTTTTTCACTCAAATATGTCGAACTTTGTTCCTGAAAAAGTATTTGTGCGGGGAGTTCTTCTTCATAACTTTAGTATGAAGTAAACTGCTGCCGAAAGTCATCGTATTTTGGTGGAAGTTTATGGTGAGCATGCTCTAGCTGAGCAAATCTGCCAAAAGTGGTTTGCACGATTTAATGGTGGTGATTTTAGCTTGGAAGACGATGAACGTCCTGGGCAGCCAAAAAAGTTTGAAGATGAAGAACTGGAAGCATCACTCGATGAAGATTGTTGCCAAAACACAAGAAGAGCTTGCAGAATCTTTGGGTGTCACTCAAGCAGCCATTTCAAAACGTTTAAAAGCAGCTGGATATATTCAAAAGCAAGGAATTTGGGTTCCACATGAACTCAAGCCGAGAGGCGCCGAAAGGCGGTTTTGCATGTCCGAAATGCTGCTGGAACGCAACAAATGGAAGTCATTTTTTCATCGGATTGTTACTGGTGATGAAAATTGGATCCATTACGACAACCCCAAACGCAAAAAATTATATGTGAAATCCGGCTAACCAGCCAAATCAACGGCAAGGCCGAATATCCATGGCGCGAAGGTAATGCTATGTATTAGGCGGGATCAGAAGGGTGTTCTGTATTATGAGCTGCTAAAACCAGGTGAAACCATCAATGGAGCACGCTACCGAACACAATTAATCCGTTTGAAGAGAGCAGTAGCTGAAAAACGCCCGGAATATGAGACCAGACGCGAGGCAATAATTTTCCATTATGACAACGCTCGGCCCCACATTGCTTTTCCGGTTAAGAACTAATTGGAAAACAGTGGATGGGAAGTTTTACCCCACCCGCCTTATAGCCAAGACCTTGCCCCTTCTGACAACCATTTGTTCCGATCGATGTAGAACGCCCTCACTGGAATGCGGTTCACATCAGAGCAGGATATCAAAAATTGGCTTGATTCATTCTTGGCTGCCAAGCCGGCTCAGTTTTTTGGGATGAGATCCACAAATTGCCAGAAAGATGGGAAAAGATCATACCTTCAGATGGGCAATACTTTGAATAATACTATTGTACAATTTTTTTCTTAAATAAACGTTCAAATTTTGAAAAAAACCGCATGAATTAAGTTATAACCCAATGTTTTTGTATAACCGCAGTTGTTCTTTGGTTTGTTTGAATACAAAATACAAGAAACGATTATTTTATTTTCAAACAATTAAATTTGACTTATGAAAATTCTTTGTGTGTAGCAACATGATTGAGTTGCTTATTTTTTCTGAAAAATTGTTAGAGAGGGTGTACTAATTCTCTTCGGGCAATCGCTCTTATAAGTTACACATTGGAATTAAATTTTGTTTTTTTTTTTCTTGAAAAGCCGTCGGGCATTGCTTTGTTATGTCAACTTTTCAAGAAAAAAGAGTATTGGCCTGCAAATGTCAAATAAACAAAATAATTGAATTAAATTTTGATTTAACATGATTCACTATGGTCTAGGAAGAACCTCTTCATTTCGAATTTCTGTTAAGGATCCGCATAACTACCCACAAATGATTAGATAAAGTAATCTTTGGTATACTTTTGCAATATAGGTGTAATAAATATTTGAATAGCTTAAACATGTGGACAAGGCTGAAACACGCCGATTATCCAGGTGATCGTTACAGTAATAATACACAAGGCCAAAATAGGGCCTAATCACCCTATTTCGGGCCTGAATATGGCTCAAAAACTTAGTATGAAATAAAATGCAGCTCAACTGGTTCAAGAAAGCTAAAAAATAAGATTTTGTGTATGAAAACGGCCTAAATATGAATCGAAGAATTCAAAAATTGTAATTTATGTCCTGTAGAGCCTTGTTTATAATCTATTTGAACCTTGTTAAGGTCCTATTCGAAATACTTCCAGACCCATTTATTGCAAATTCCCGAGCATAAATTCAATTTAAGCAGTGGTTAGGCATACCTTAACGGGGATTAGAGCCGTATAAGGCGTTTATGTCAAACGTAATGTATTACCACATCACTGCCTAAATTAGGAACTCATGGAGTTTGCCTAAACAGTTCCTAATTTCGGCAGTGATAAGACATACCTAAACTGTTCCTAATTTAGGCAGTGATGGGGCTTGCGTACACAGTTTCTAATTTTGGCACTGATATGGATTGAATAAACAGTTCTTAAACATAAAAAAATATTCTTCAATAAATCGAAACAAAAGCTATAGATTTAGTGATAACACGTAGCGTTAACTTCACTTCGCAAAAAACTTAGCACTTTTAATATTTTCCGGGAAGATCTACATTCTCAACAAACCTTTATACATAAACCGAACAACATGGTTCTGGTGAATATTAACATATATGCTGTGAAAAGCTTTGATTTTACTTTATTTAATGCTTGAAATGCCACATTTGGGCTCTATTAACTTACAGACTAGTAGTCCAATTACAAGTCAATTAATATAATGTATTAATACAAACATATGAATTCAAAATATGGCAAAAATTAAAGAAAAAACGATAAGATTTATAGGAATATTTATAAATTTGATTTTTCATTGAAGTTTTGAATACGCCAAGAGATTGTGGTAGAGGACCAAGACTTTGCTGGTTGTGCATACGAGGTAAGCGTAGCAAAGGAGAGTGGTAGAAGGTGTTAGAACGTGCATACGGAACCTGAAATTGAAGCGAGGATTTATTAGGGCGAGCCGCGCCGACCGTATTTTTTGCCTGGATAAATTTTGAGGTAAAAGGCAATAATGAACCTTGAACAAAAAACATTCCTCAAGGACAGATCGTCTGGACTCAAGGGTAGGAACGTTCAAAGTATGAAGTCGATCATCATAAGGGGAGTAAGGAAGGTTGAATTTGAAGAATAGAGACCGTGTGAATCTGCGTTGAACTGACTCAACAGCATCGAAGAGCTTCCTGTGGTACGGACTCTAAATTTGTTTATAGGGAAACCCCACCCGTGTCTAAATTATGAGCTGTTTAGGCAAGCTCTATCACTGTCTAAACGAGAAAGTGTTTAGGCAAGCTTCATCAACACAAAATTTAGGAACTGTTTAGGTAAGCCCCATCACTGCCTAAATTGAAACTTTGCTTAAATTGCAGCATATGGTCAACATTTCACCTAACAAAAATTGTCTGTTTAGGAATCGTTGAGGCAAGCTCCACCTATGCCTAACTTAGGAACTGATTCAGCAAGCCCCATCACCTCCTAAATAAGAAACTGTTTAGGCAAGCCCCATCAGTTCCCATATTGGAACTTTTATGCAAACCGAAGAAAATGGTAACTCTATATACTGTTTCTGTTAGCGAATCTGTTTCTCTTGGCGAATCAAAACTGTAGTCAATTATTTTGTGTATTTGATATCTGCAGGCCAATTCTCTTTTTTCAAAAATAGTGGAATCAAAAATGATTCTTATTTCAGGAGAGTTTTAAATCTCTAAACGGACTAAAATGGTATTTCAAAACAGTTCGCTTTTGCGATACATTTATGATTCATTTTTCCAGTACACAAACGATTCATTCTTCAGTAGTTTAGTTGTTTAAAGATCCAGTACCACACTGTTTTGTAAAATTTTGTAAATCTATCATCAAACTATCAGAAAGTAACGCAGCACTCTCATAAAAACAACGCAAAACTATCGAAAAATTATCAAACCTTATCCTTTATCATGAATGCTCATAAAACGCAAAGGTCACGCCAAGAAATTTTAATGCTGTTTCAATTTTCCACGACAAAAAAAAAATTATTATATTATTTGGCATCTCAAGAAAAACATGTTGGAGAGACAGGCCTCCCCAATAATGGCACATTAAATACCGAGAAATGCTAACAACTATAAATACGTCCACAGCTCTTCTACTAAATCCTACTTACAACTTCTTTGTGGGGACGTAAGAGGGTGAAGGCGAAGCTTCCACACCTAATAACGGAATTGAAGTAATAACAACACCGCCGGAATGGAGGTTGGGCGACCCTAAAATGTTTTGAAGCCTACTGACTAGTCTCGGAATGGATTGGGCTCACGGCAGCGACCACGCAAACGAAAAAAAGACGATGGCATTGGATCCTGGAATGTCAGATCACTCAATTACCCTGGCGCTGTTAAGGACCTTTGACAATAGGCCAGTCAATATCAATTCAAAAAAATTGTAATCCAGGAAACGAACTGGACTAGAAATGATATTCATGAAAATGACCTAGGTATCACCAGGCGACAACACACAAAACCAGGTCGACCATGTTCTGATCCAACAACGTTGGGCCTCGAGCATACTTGACGTCCGTACATACCGAGGAGCTAATTGTGACTCAGATCATTACTTGATCAAATTAACCTATCGGTTACGTTTGTCAAAGGCATATTCAGCGAAGACCAGCCCGCTACAAAAATTTTACATCGAAAGGCACCAAATGGCGTTCGTGGCAAAAAATTTCGCGGATACCCTCGACAACCAGCTGGCTCCCATCTTAGTACACGCATCGTTAAAGACAGGCAACGAGCTCTGGATGAAAGTGAAAGCGGCTTTTAAGACCGTGGTAGAACAGAAGTTCAGACATCAAGCCCGTCACAAGAGAAATGAATGGTTCGATGATGAATGCCAGAATCCGTTAGACAAAAAGAATCAGGCGTACAAAGAATACGTAGGTGGGAAAACGAGGACGAAGAGAGAACACTATGAAAATCTCAGACAAATAGTGAATAAGATTATTAGAACTAAGAAAGGAAAATCCTTTGACGACCAATTGAGAAGTATAGATGTAAGTTTAGCGAGCAACAAAACAAGACAAGCATACAAAGTAGTGAAAATCTTGAAACGTGCTTATCAGCACAAAACCACGCCCTGCCGTGATGACATCGGCAGTATCATCGCTGATGAAGCCAAGATTAAGGGAAGATGCGCATCATATTTCAAGAATCTCTTTAATCCTCCGCACAGCTCTAGCACATCGGTGCCCAAAGAGATTCCTGGAGAGCTTCAATTGGCTCCACCAACTCTGGGTGAAGTTTGTTCCATCATCAAAGCCCAAAAGTATAATAAAGCGCTGGGTATCGATGAGATTCCAGTGGAGCTCACCAAATATGGTGGCATCAGTGCTCATGAAGCAATTCACAAAGTCATCCAGCATATTTGACAACAAGAACATATGCCAAAAGAGTGGAGCCAGTCAATTATATTTCCTATCCACAGAAAAAATGGCGAGCTGCAGGGAGAAAATTATGGAGGCATATTACTACTTTGTACGGCGTACAAAACATTTTCAAAGCTCTTAGAAAATAAAATCGGATCATATGCCAACAGTGTTATTGGGGAGAATCAAGGTGATTTTAGAGCAGGTAGGTCGACAATAGACCAATTGTTCACTGTCAAGTAGGTACTTGAAAGATGCTGAAACTTCAACATAGACGTATACAAACATTTTTGTTGACTTTAAGCCAGCATACGACAGTATTGATCGAATAAAGCAGGGAGATGGGCTGGTCCCATTGCTATTCAATTTAGCTCTGGAGTACGCCATTAGGAAGCTACCTGCCGATACACGAGGTGCATTACTATACAAGTCGAGCCAAGTAGTAGCCTATGCGGGCGACATCAACATTTTGTCACGGTCATTAACAACTGCCAAAGAAATGTTCCTGAAACTCGACAGCGAAGCAAAACTAGCAGGGCTACAAATCAATGAAAATAAAACAAAGCTCATGAGGCAGTCGAAAAAAAATACCCCAAGTACACAAAATATCACACTTGGCGAATACAGTATCGAAAATGTGGGCAAATTTGTGTACTTTAGCGCAAAAATAAACAAAAACCAGTAATAAAAGAGACGGCATACGCCGAAGAATGCAGATCGCAAATAAAATATTTTTTCCAGTTTTGACACCCTTTAAAACCAGCTGCATACTCAGGAAAGCACAGCCCCAAATATACAAATCTGTGATAAGACCTATGTTTTGCTATGGATGTGAAACATGCACCCTAACTCAAGCATCTGCAAATATATTGAACGTTTTTAGGCGACGGGTCCTGAGGCGAATAATCGGAGCAAAGCTAGACGGGGGCCAATGGCAAATTCGATACAACTATGAGCTGTATGACATTTTTGACGAGCCGGAGGTCTCAACGATTGTAAGACTGCGGAAGCTGATGGGCTGGACACATGAACCGTATGGACGAAAAACGGATACCCAAAAAGGTATTCGTTGGGATTGAAGGGCGGAGACCAGTGGGGAAACCGAGGAAACGCTGGTCGTACTCAGTACTTGGAGTAATGATTTTTAAAAAGAAAAAAAAAAATAAATATAGCTCATACTGGTGGATAGGTAGGTGGCTGCAAAAGTATGTGCTACATCAATCAACAACTTAATTTGGAAGGAATATCTTCTACCACTGGCCAGCAACATTCACGTCCTGAACGAGAAGGTTCAACACCGTTTAGGGCCCTAATGAGACGAGTCGCGGAAATGTACTGACCAACTACAATATTGAGTACCATGACTAAGGATTGCCTGCAGCTAAAGGTTAAGGAGGCTAGTCAATGTCTGAAGCTGATCAGAATTCCAGCAGCGATAATGACGACGACGTAGACAACGTAGGTAGAGAGGATAAGAAAGCAGGAAGCGCAGAAAGCTGATTAAAAGATAATTCGCACAATATCGAACAATTCCGTCAAAGGAGAACGCGAAAAGCGAAAAAGCTTTTACGTGCCTACTACAAAAACAGGCTAGAACAGCTTTTTGAACAAGTTCTTGAAAATTGCTAACTTCTCTGATCTGTACCATAATTATTGTAATTGTAAGCGTGTAGCATAATTCCCATCATTCTGAATTTTTCATGTTACTCACACATTGCTGTTGACCACCTGTCACATACATGAGTAAGTAAACTTTAATCGAATGAAAGGAACTAAATCCAATAGGTGACATTTTCCGTCTGCTTGTTCTCCAAAACATACGAGCGTAACATTCAGTATCAATTATTTAACTTTCTCGACTGATTTGATACGTTGCACGCAAATGAACATTGCCCTTGACTAGTTATTTATAAAAATTTTTAAAACGAAAATAATATAATAACTTATTAAAATATTCATATTACCGGATATTCTCCTCTAGATGTACTTGAGGGAATGTCGTATGATCAGTAGCACTAGTTAAATCACGTCGATTAAAATCCGGAAAAGCACTACTTAAACTCACGCAATTTTATCTCGCGACATCACTTGTTATTGATAAACAATTTAATCTGACATTGAAAACTGTCAGAGAAGATATTCAGTTGATTCAGCTTTTATTGTAGCGATCGCCACCAGAGTGGTTTAAGGTGGAGTGTAACTGACGCTAAGTTTGAGTGAAACCAACCCTCAGGAACAGGAAGAATCACTCCCAAGGGGTGGCTGAATCCGAGACAAAGAACTCATTCGGAGAGCGTTAAAGTGGCCGTTAGATGGAGATTATATAAGAGCGCGACGAATGACGCACCTCCTTTTTTTTCTTCTCCTTCGCTTAGAGATAGTTAGAGTATCTCATTTTCATGACCGTATTGATTTGTTCGGAAGTTGGTTTGGTCAGTACCATGCTCTTGTCTGCCTGCTCAGTACATATCGTCAGTGAGAGCTGTAGTGTCTGAGTCGGTAAAAAGCGCGAATTGTTCCATAGCCATATGTTTCCATAATAATCAGCGCATATTGTTCCATAGTAATACAGGAAAATTCAAACCACTATAACTTCGTTAACAACTTACTGATCTTTGTGAAATTTTCAGGACAAGTCAATGTTATAAATAGTCATTTTTACACTGAATTTCATTGAGTTTAAAGATACTGTTAAGATTTTATTCAAGAAAATGTAAAAAAGAAAAATCATACTAAAGGGTTTTCCAATAAGAGGTGTTATTTTGGATAGCCCACTATTTCGGTAGATGTCACTTTTAGGCTGTCATTTTTGACATTTGACAAGTAGAAACTACGACAACGATAAATACATGCTTTAAAAACGCATTATAATTATTAAAATTCACTATAAAAATGGTGAAAATTTGGTAGAGACGGTTCAAACATTTTTGGGTCATCGTAGAGCACCTTGTCGGACCGCAATACAGAAATTTGTGGAAAAATTCGAGCTGTTGGGACAACGTAGTGATGTGAAGGATAAAACCCGTGCACGTCACTCAAGAACAGCCGAGACTATTGCTGCTATAGCCGAAAGTGTTGAAGAAAACCCAGGTTTGTCCATTCCTCGTCGTTCTTTGGAATCAGGCATTCCACAAATATCATTAGACCGTATTTTGCATAAAGATTTGGGTCTTAAGGCTTATAAAGTACAGTTAACACAAGAACTTAAGCTGGTCGATCATCAACAACGTCGTGTCTTTGTTGATTGGGTCCTTGAAATGGATGAAAATGATCCGGAATTCCATCGAAAAATCATCTTGAGTGATGAGGCCCATTTCCACCTCGGTGGCTTCATCAACAAGCAAAATTGTCGCATCTGGGGCTCGGAAAACCCAAGAATTATTGTTGAAAAGCCTCTCCATCCTCAACGTTGACTGTTTGGTGCGGTTTATGGTCCGGCGGAGTCATTGGACCTTACTTTTTCGAAAATGAGGCTGGAGCAACAGTTACGGTGAATAGTTTGCGCTATCGAATGATGATTGATAATTTTGTATGACCGGAATCGGATGGTAATGATCTGGACTACGTTTACTTTCAACAAGACGGCGCTACGTGCCACACAAGCAAAGAAACCATTGATATTTTACGGGAAAAGCTTCCGGACCGTATTATCTTTCGAAGAGGTGATCGAAATTGGCCACCGAGATCTTGTGATTTAACACCTTGCAAATTCTTCCTTTGGGGCCACGTGAACGAAAAGATCTACCCAAATAGCGTGTCGATTCAAGACCTCAAAGATGGAATTCGTGAGGCTATCGAGGGCAAAGGGCAGCCACTTTGTGATTTGGTTATGGGAAATTTCATGAAAAGGATACGGTCCTGTAAGCGTGGTCGTGGTGGTCACTTGCCTGATGTTATTTTTGACTATTAACGGCATACTTTCTTCTTTGTAATAAAATAAACATTCGATAATTTATATTAAAAAATGGCATTTTTCTTATAATATCAAAATAACACCTCTTATTGGAAAACCCTGTATTACTAACAAAGTTGAATGAATTTCAGCTTCTCACGTATTTGTTTCTTACATCCATGATTTTTTTCAGATTTTTCGGATGAAAGGTGTCCAATCGCGAGGGGGGCACGCGAAAGGTTTGAGCATTTCCCCTTTCCCTGCCCCCATGGTACTAATAAGGAAATTTTAAGACTTGTTGCGAAAATATCTCATTGAGACCTTTCCAATGACACCGTGCTCGACTACCAATGGTGAAATAAAAAATTTTAAGGGTCACCTCCCTATATGGGGAGACTCCCCTGAAACCCCATTGAAAAATTTTTCACCCCAAAACTTTCAAGAAGTCACCACTTCTGACCTTTCCACGAAATTGCATGGCTGTAGCTTCTATAGTTTGAGAGAAAAAGTGCTGTGACATACAGACGAACGGACAGACGGACACAGGTCGTGATTGCAATAGAGTTTTGTATTTTAGTGCAAAACCCCAAAAACAAGCATCTCATCTGCCAGAAGATAGGACAAATGTAGATAAAAATCGTTCCAAATGCAAATTACCTGGTTGCAAAGCATTAACTTCTATAAAATGTCACGAGTGTGACGCATATTTGTGTTTTAATTTAAACAGAAATTGTTATTAATCTTTTCATGAACATTAACAGATCAATCTTATCGAATAAAAAATAAATTGATAGTATTCAAACCATATGGTTTTTTCTTGTTTTTCCTGAAGTATCATATACGATATCATCTTCAAATTCTAAAATAGACATCAATGAAGCATTTATCCATAGATTTACTACTGTGTCCAAAAAATAAGGTTATATTTGAATTTAAACTACGCGCGCCAAAGGATTTGGAGACTTATTGTTTTTTATGTTGGTAGTACTGTCAGTGATATCTATGTCAAATTTTCATGGCAAAATATTCATTAGTGTTTGAGATACGCGTCGTTTTGTGAGCTGCTAAAAGTGAGTTTTTCGTTTTTTGCGATGTCGAAATTTGTTGAATTTGCATTAAATTTTGTTTGTGGAATCATTTTTCTGCTGCGGATACGTTGAGGATGGTGCAGAAAGCCTTTGGTGATGGGGTTATTTCTAAAAAAAATATTTACAAGTGGTATAGTGAGTTCAATGCCGGCCGTGAACGTGTCGAAGACGAAGAGCATCCTGGGCGACCATCAACCTCTTCTCTTCTTCGATTATCGTGGTGTTGTGCATTATGAATTCCTTCCGCTGGGCCAAACAGTCAACAAGGAATATTATTTGAACGTTATGCGTCGTTTGCGTAACGCTATCCGCCTAAAAAGGCCGGAATTGTGGAAAGATAATTCTTTGTTTTTACACCACGATAATGCGCCATCCTATACTGCACTCGTAATTCGTGATAATTTCGCCAAAAACTCAGCCCATATCGTTCCGCAACCACCGTATTCACGTGATCTGGCGCCGTGTGACTTTTGGCTATTCAGCAAGCTCAAAAGACCGCTCCAGGGACACCGTTTTGATACGATAGAGGGGATTCAAGCCGCAGCGAAGACGGGACTGAAGGCCATCCCGGAAACGAAGCGTATCTCAAAACTAATGAATATTTCGACATGTAAATTTGACATAGATGTCACTGACAGTACTATCCACCTAAAAAAAATAATTCTCCAAGTCCTTCGACGCGCGTAGTTTAAATTCAAATGTCACCTTATTTTTTGGTCACAGTAGTAATTTAGTCAAACCTTAAATAGCTCAGAAAATAAAAAAAAAACTAAATTCAATAATTTACCCCTTGGATTCCAGGAGGTTAAGCATGTACATCTGATTGAAGTGTTTCTTGAGTCAATTTATTGTTTGTGAGCGCAAATCCTAGGTAAGTATAAAATCCTTCTGATAAGAGCGGACTTTTGTCTACTTAACTTGTTTTTCGATGGTTTTAGCGAATTAATTGATGGATTAGAAAGTTAAGCAGGAGAAAATTAGTTTAATATTTCAACACTCTTTCCTATTTATATATTCAGGAACTTTTGGACCTCTCTTCGTATTTCAGGAGGCTCGGAATAAGGGACGAAAAGGGCAAGGTTAGAAATAAAAATAATATTTTTTCATTAATTTTAATTTCCTCAAATGAATTCTTTCAATAATTTGCTATCTTTCCCGACTCAAAGTGGCGCTTCTTCTTATCTTCACTTTAATTGCAAGTGAAACTAAACACTGCATCTACTCGTACACTTAAAATATCTATAAAATTAGAATATTGCAATAAACGGATATGGCTCTATTCTAAGCCATGAATACTTTATTTCAGCAAAAGCAAGAACGAACCATAGCGCTAGTAGCCAGATACCCAGATAATAGACAAAGTACCAGCTTGTGCTCACTTCCATGCACATCCTATGAATACGAGTGTCAGTACGAGAAGGATAGCGTGGTGGTGGGTGGCGAGTGAATTCACAAGAACAAAAACCAACTCTATAAAATGAATTGCACGCAAGCATGATGCTGACAGGAAGCACATTTTAAGGAAGTTGCGTCATTTTTGCTAATGTTTTGCCAGTCCGTTTGTGCATGTACCAAAAGTCTAGCTTGTTAGTTACGCTAGATTACAAATAGAGACATACTCGAGATAGCATACGGGTATACCTCTAAGTACGAGTACATGCATATATAAAGATTGCTAGTATGTAGAAATGTGTGGTCTTTTAAATAGCCCCCTAGCGAAATCCCATACTTGATGTAACTAAGTTAAGTATTTAGATGTTTGTCCAATGCGTCTGCAATACTTTTGTTTGCAAGTACATTCAGTACAATATCTATGTGAACTTATATGTGTATATGATTACATTGTGATAAGCTCTCGGTTTCGAGTCGATTTCAAGTGAAATTTAAGCTTTGATTAAGTTAATACCACGTTGACACACTTTTCGGGGGAACAATGTCTGGCGCTGGGTGGTAAGCTGCGAAAAAAGCTACTGGTGCAAGATAAAAAGTAGGTGCATTACATCGATTGTCGCCTGGCTCTATGGAGCATATATGCACGTACAAAACTATCCTATACGAGTACGGGTATGTTGAATTAGGGGAACATATGCATTGCATGCAACTTTTAACTAGTAGCAGACTGAGATACAAGAGGCGCATTGAAGCTCAACTCATCAAGTGAATCTAAAATACGTTAAGTATTGAGTTGTAATAATAATGCACAGTAGTGCGGATAATCGTACTTATGCTTCTTCATAAAAATACATACTATATGCACTTACTATATGCTGCTGCGGTTTTTTTTTTTTCCTAACATTTATTCAATGTTGGTTTTTCATAATTTTATTTTCGCAAACAATGGCACACACTCATGTGGCAAATTGTTGTGGATATTGTTGTTGATATTTGAATTGTTGGTTAGTTGGTTAGTTAGGTTGTGTTTTATTGCTTATTGCTTGAGTAAATAGTAAAGAGATTATTATTTATTATTTTTTCTTGGCGCGATTGTAAACTATTGGGTGTTTGGAAATTATGAGAATATTTATGAAAACAACAACACACATTTTTTTCGCAGTGGTCAAGTGGAGTTTAAAGTGGAAGTAAAATCTTGTGCAAATATGAGAGTTGTTTATAGCTCTTACAGTAGTAGACAGTTTGAAAGGTTGAGGTTTTTTGATGTTGTGAAATTTGATGGTATCAAGTGCTAACACACTTATTTACAAATGACTTATTGCTTGGGAAATTTTAAAAGTTTCAGGAAATATTGGCCGGGCGAATTTCGAGAAAAAAAAACTGTCTAGTTTAGAGTTTCAACAAATGTTATATTAGAATTTGAAGTATAGAAAGTATTGAAAACATTTCTGTCCATCTTAATTGAGCTTAAGAAACAGCAAAATTTAACAATTTGTTTATTATTTGTCATCATAAAGATGAAATTTTGTTTACTCATTATGAATTGCTAATTA
This sequence comes from Odontomyia ornata, assembly GCA_963969285.1. NCBI lineage: Eukaryota > Metazoa > Arthropoda > Insecta > Diptera > Stratiomyidae > Odontomyia > Odontomyia ornata. Next base: position 405,260,446 of record OZ017738.1, read on the forward strand.
TTATTTCATTTTATATTTCGCACATGTTTTTATTTCAATCGCTGTCTTAATATTGTATCAAGAGCAGATGAACAAATGAATTAAACCAAGGTCGAAGAAGAAAATTAAATTTTAATATCGACTCCATTCTATAAAAATCATATTTTTTTTCACTATTATATCATATTCAAAGAAGTGACTTAATATTTTTTCGAAAGATATTATTTGCGAAACCAGTAATATTGAAAGAAGCCTTACCGGCTTTGTTCAATTTTCAGAATGATTCTTAGAAGCATAGCAATGAAACTCCCCAAAAATCGAGAAATGATACATGTACATCTTTTGAAAATTTATGCAATTCACGTTCTAACCGTATAACCTATTGGATATTAGAAGTACGTCAGCCTCAAGACCTAGTAGGAGAATGATTAATGATTACCTCGAAATAATTTCTACTTCTCAGAAACAAATGTAAAATAAAACGAACGAATTAATAACTCGTTGACGCAATCATTGTATCAATATGCCAATATGTCCTATAAAATACGGCTTTCTAAAAGATCAGAAATGAAAAATTAACATGTCGTAAATGAAAACACTTAAATTTTTTGGAATATTATGTTCAAAGAATCACTCGAAACAAATCTCGTTGTCACCACTGGGATTGTACTAGGGATCTTTGGCTTACGGGGTAAGCACTCTAACCACTGCACAGCGGACCTATTTGATAGGATCTACGAGTATTATTCAATGTCCACTAACTTCGAATAATCAAAAAATAATTTTCCTTTAACTAAACATACCACACTGAGTTTGTTAGGTCATATTTTCTAGTACGGGTAGTCATAGGATCTGTTGGACATTACTCGTATTTTACTATATACGGATGTTTATGTCTGAAATATTGTGAATGCTAGTGTTCCTATTACCATGAGACTGAAGATTATTCTGATTGCTTATAGGGATATTACGTACGCTTTATGGTTTGTTATTGCAACCTAGTCGAACGCTATACTACCGTGCGGTAGTGTTAGTCATATTTTTAAAGATCATTAAATAATTTTATGGTTGAGCTTTTTGGCTTTAAAAAAAGAAAAGAAGTAGAGCAAAGTAACACAACAATCCGTATTTATTATCATTTTCTTCGATACAGCGAGGTTTATAATGTCATTCCTGAGTTCTTTACTACTTTTATTCAAAAAATATTGCCGTTGTACACAATTGGAGTTATTAGTTTTTCTTTTCTCTGGATAATGTTGAAACTGGTCCCAGTTTTACTTGAGTCAAATTTGAGTCTTAGCATGCGGAAATATGTACTTTAAAATTGCATTCATGAAGAGTCAAAGTTTGCTTGTACATTAATGCAAAAATATATAAAACGGTATCAGAGAATGAATTCTGTATAGAATTGAAAAGATTGGCAATTCTTAGGGAAATTCTGCTTAGATTTCGTACTGACTTAAAACGTTGTTAACTTGACGCCTTGATTTTAATTGCAGTAATATTTTGAAGTAATGCCTTTTGCAAATAGGTCTTGGGTATAAGTTATTATTTTCAAACATAATCTGTTGAATTTTCACTATTATGACCATTCTAGCTAGATGAATCTTACGCTTCTATATCTTAAACATTAAAAATTTCATCTAGTTAATTGAACAGTTGTTTTTTGCTTTAGCACTACAACTCCTTTTGGGCTTTTGGTCAGAGATAATTAGAGTAATTCATTATCTTAATCAAATATATAAATACTCGAGAACAGCTTGGATACATTCAGATTTGAATTCAGTACATATCATAATTAAATGGGCCTATGTTCCGTCCAAAGAATCACTCAAAGCAAATCATATTGTTACCAACGGGATTCGAACCAGGGACTTTCGGTATACGTAGCGAGCACACTTACCACTACACAACGCAGACTATTTGAACAGCTTTTAGGGATGTTTAAAAAAATTGCAAAACCCCAGCTACAACTGTATTCGACAAAATATTGATTGACCTCCGATTTCATAGATATTAGAGGCTTCACAATTTATAGAAGAATAGTCATCACTGCTGAATGATAGATCATGAGATATTGACATTTATTTACCTGATGTATTTTCACAGGGAGCGTGGTGCTGATCATATCAGCTTGTAGAGCTCCAGTACATTCGATACAGATAATGAGATACTCTTACTGTCTCTAAGCGAAGGCCCGAAAGCAAAAAAAGATTTTCACAAGATGTTTCTACATGGCATTAGAAAGCCATCATCTTGTCTAAAGAATTTAATTTAGAACCAAACGGGTAAAATACTTGAGGTTGATGTTATTTTTACGAACAGATTGATTTTGCCAAAAAGGGTAACAAATACCGAAGAAGTCGGAATTCATTCAATTTTGTCGGATTTACCAATTTAACGCTTTTTGTTATGCGTTGTTGGAATGTAGAACGGAATTCGCTTGATTGTGAACATACACTTTTCATGTTGAACGTGATGTTCTAGAAATGAGCGAGCTTTGAGTATGAAAGATTTCCTTGGTAGCTGCGGAAAGTAGCTGGATTTCATTTCAGTTATTTGATAGCCGCATTGCATATGAAAACTCTGAAACTTTTACAAGAAGGAATATGAATATTTATGGAATAAGGGGCTAATCCAAGTATTCCGAAATTTTCAGAAATTGACTAGAGAGCAAGTGTTTTCGCAGGAAATTGAATGAAATATCTACAGCCAAGTATAGGGTCACCCATTTCACGGTTGAGAAAGTAATACTAAAAAAACACATAAAATATTCAGATGGAAACAAAACTTTTTATTCAATATAAAGATTGTACCTTGCCATTATACGTAAAATACAACATCATTCAAATGTTCTCCACGGAACCTCTTACAGGCCTCAATCCTTTTGAGGTAATTTTCAATGACTTTTCGGCACATTTCTGGCAATTTCTCGGCCATAATTTTACGAATATTGGTTTTCAATTGCTCAAGATTTTGAGGATTGTTCGCGTGAACACGATCTTTCGCATAGCTCCATAAAAAGAAATCCAAAGGTGTTAGGTCGCAGGATCTTGTGGGCCAATTGACATCACTCAATCTTGGAATTACGCATCCTGGAAATTTCTCTTGCAAAACTGCTCAATTTGCCTGTGTTGTGTGGCTTGTGGCTTCATCCTGTTGAAACCACATGTTCTCCGGATCATAATCTTCAATTTTTCTCCAAAAATAATCGGTTCACATCCGTTCATAGCGGTCAGAATTGACTGTAATGGCTCTTCCTTGATCGTCTTCAAAGAAATACGGGCCAATAACACTACCTGACCATAATGCATACCAAACGGTCACTTTTTCCGGATGCAAAGGCCTTTCTGCGATCACCTGCGGATTTTGAGAGCCCCATATGCGGCAATTCTGTTTATTTACGAAACCACTGAGTGAAAAATGAGCCTCATCACTAAAGAACATTTTGTTCGAAAAATCGTTATCAATGGCTTGTTGTTCAATCACCCAATTCGCATACATTCTGTGTTGTTTATGGTCTTGAGGCTGAAGTCCTTGAATAAGTTGGATTTTGTACGGATGGAGATGCAAATCCAAATGCAAAATCCGCCACAATGAGCCGTAAGATAAGCCCAAATGTTGAGCACGTCGAGGAATCGACGAATTCGGGTCTTCCTCCACACTTTGAGCAACGACAGCGATATTTTCAGCAGAACGAATGTCGGGATGATGTACAGGCCTTACAATTTCAATAACCGATCCAGTCGCTTCAAAGTTTCTCACAGTGTTCGAAATTGTTTGCTGTGTAGGTCGATTATGTCGACCGAAATCGGCTAGTAAAGCCCTAAATGCTGATACAGCAGAATCACCATTTTTATAATAAAATTTAATAATTTTAACACGTTTTTCGACTGTCAACCAATCCATATTTCTAAATGGCAAACCTTCAAATGAAAAAAACGCTTTGCATAAAATTTGATTTTGACCGATGTCAAATGGCAGGGTTATACTTTCCTACCACGAAATGGATAACCCTGTATATGCGAAGCAGATGGAATTATCCATCGCTTATCATTGCACGTAAGTGACTTACAGATGATTGAAATAATAGCATGGCAAAAAATCGGTTTGTGAATATGAGATAAAGGTGGGCAACTTTTCTGGCCATCGGGTTGATTTCAATTTTTCACAAGACCCCACGGGCCAGAACAAAATAAAGCGATAGCAAATTTATGTTCTGTAAAATTATTTGAACGATCGTAAGTCTGCATTTTTAAAGATGGAAATAGTAGCCATAATTTGTATTGAATGTTTTTTCATTATCATTTAACAAAAAAAAAACTTAAATGTTACTCGAAAATAAATGTGAGGGAACACAGTGAGAATTTTGTCGATTTATAATAAGTTCAAAGTCAGGCTTTAAATACCTAGTTGTTATTCGGAGAGTGGTGTTCAAATTTTTGCCTGCCATTCTGGATCTGATTTTACTTTTTGCATGTTTTAATAGCAAAATGTAGATTCACAACTGTGAGTTGGTCCAATTAAGACAAAATATGAATGAAATAACATCTGTGCAACTATCATAAATATATAATCCTTTTCCCTGTAATGATAGTATCAAGTCATTTAAATATGATAACATGTCAACTGAGTGGAAAAAAATCATTTAACCATTGTTCATCATTCTCGACCTTGTTTTTAATATTTAAAAAATGCACAACCTCATCCAATAAACTATGAAACCGGCTCAACACTCTTGAAATACTGAGCCACATACCCTCAGTAAAGTAGGGAATATCAATTAAAACACTTTCAATTTCTTTTAAGAAATTGATGAATCGGCGGTTATTCAGTGCTCATTCTCGAATGAAATTAACCGCTTTTGTTAGGACCGACATAACGTGTTTAAGTTTTAGAACTTTTTTACACAGTATTTCTTGATGCATGACACAATGTAAGACATTTTTTTTCCTGGAATACTACTTACTATATCACTTGCTCTTTTTAACAGCCCAACATTTTTTCCATCTATCCATCGGTTGTGATATTGACTACTTTTTTCCACTTTATGTTGGAACTCTACAAAGCTTCTTGAAGTACGACAATAAAGTTTTGGCGAGTGGTAGTACATTTCACAGGATATGCAGGAAGTAGTTCTTCAATTATTTCAAATCGATTGTTTATTCCTCAAACAAAAACTGAAAATTGACTCGTGTCCATGATATCACATGACTTATCTAATTTCAATGCTTAATAAGTTCAACTTTCCAGCTTTAGCTTCAATTGGTCAAATAATTGCTTGCTATGCTACCAGTACGCCTAACGAGAGTTTGCCTTGAAAGGTAAATTTTTTTTTCAAATAATGACTTTTTATTCAGAAGTAACACTTCAGCAAGCAGACTTTAACAAACTCTCCGTTCGAAAATGATTTTAATAGTTTTGTTACTTTATGCCCAATAATATAGCTTCCTTTTGTCAAAGCTTTAATTGCATAAAAAAGGATTGTGTTAATGGTGTATTTTGTAGTTAATAGGGGTTCCGGTTAACTCGTGCGGTTTTTTTTTCGAAAATTGAAGCCTTATTGTGAAAAAATGGTTACAAGTTTAATATACAAAGTGTTGTCCATCACTAGCTATAACTTTTCTCCATTTTCCTGGCAAATCACGAATCCCCTCTCTGAAAAATTCGGCCAGTTTCTGCGCTATCCACGAATCGATTCAATTTTTGACTTCTTCATAATTGGAGAAGTGCTGGTCAGCCAGGCCATGTTGCATTGATCGGAATAGACAGTAATCGGATGGTGCAAGGTCTGGACTATACGGCGGGTGGGGTATTACATCCCATTTGAGCGTTTTAAGGTAGATTTTGACGACCTGTCCAACATGTGGCCGAGCATTGTCATGTTGCAAAATTACCTTGCCGTGCCTTTTTTCATATTCCGGCCGTTTTCCCTGCAGTGCTCGGCTCAAACGCATCAATTGTTGTCGGTAGACATCCCCTGTGATTGCTTCATTTAGTTGCAACAGCTCATAATAGATTACACTCAGCTGGTCCCACTAAATCCACAGTATAACCTTCAGGCCATGAATATTCTGAACGGCCGTCGATGATGACACATGGCCGGGGGTATCCATACGTAGCCCGACGTTTTCGATTATCGTAATGGACCCACTTTTCATCGCCAGTGACAATTCGATGCAAAAAACTTTTTCTTTTGTGCTTCAATTCATACGGCTCTTGGCTTCAATTCATACGGCACCCAACGGCATACCTTCCGGATCATTCCTTTTGCTTTTAGACGATCGAAAATATTTTTTTGAGTGACGCCAAGTTATTTTGCAAGCTCTTCTTGCGTTTGGGATAGATCTTGGTCGAGCAATGTCTCCAATTCGTGATCTTCAAACTTTTTTGGCTGTCCGGGCCGTTCATCATCCTCCAAGTCAAAATTGCCACTTTTAAACCATGCAAACCACTTCTGGCACGTACGCTTGGCTCAAGCATGCACACCATACACTTCCTCCAAAATACGATGGCTTTCGGCAGCCTTTTTTTCATATTGAAGTAATGAAGAAGTACTTCCCTTAAAAACACTTTATTCGGCACAAAATTCGACATTTTCAGGGTAAAAAAAAGTATTATTGTTTACGCTTCAGCTAAATGACACATACTGGTTCTGAAACAATATGACAGTAGCTTTCCAACACACATTTGGAAAGGTGAATCACTGGAATAAAAATCAAGTTACGCCATCTGTTAGAAAACCGCACGAATTAACCGGTACCCCTATTAATTTAAGGCAGTTTACAGTTTTTCTGCTCCAGTACGCAAATTTATCTACGTGGGTCTACGTGGGCTATTCAACAAGTACTTAGCCTCGCCGCCCAATCACACTGCTATTACAAAAGAGTTTTATCATCGTGCAGTACATTCTTTTAGTAGCCTACTGTCAAAGTTTCAGTCAACTCCCTTCATTAGTTTTGTTGAATGTACTGCACGATAGTAAAACTCTTTTGTAATAACAGCGCCTACGGGCGGTGAGGCTAAGTACTTGTTAAATGACCCACGTATTTGAATGGTTCGTGGAATTTAAATTATACTCTTTAAAAACTGAAACAGTTTCATTACACACTAGATATACTGCTTTGCCATGCATGCTTATGAACTGATATTGAGAGGAGCAATTTCATTAAAACTGTGGCACTCCGTATTAACTTTCCTTTTTTTTTGGTTCACTCATTTTAGGTTGAAGAACAAAACAGAACAAGCACCTTTTCATCCAGAAAAGCTCTGGGTTCCATTTGAAAACATGACCAGAGTTTTTTGTAGGTCTGTATAGGTAGAAATCATAACCAAATATAAGGTGCAGATTTTGCGTATATTTTTACATTTGAAATAAGAATTCAGTTGAGAAACTTTAAATGAGGAATATTATAGACTCGACGTACACTATACCACAATCCAAATGATATGGCCATTGTTAATCAGGATTACAGATTTTGAAACCTACGTCCGCAGCCAGCCAAAGATTTCCAAATGAACAATTGCTTTGACAGGGAGGAAATTTGATGAATGTCCAAGTCATAAGACCGTTAATCGGTTACCAGTCAAAATCACTTCACCAAAAAATTACAATAATTTGTACAAGCACGAACACTTTTTTACGATTCCAGTTCACGGAAAGATGATACCAGTCAAATGAGAGATCAGAATACGCCAATCAGATAGCCGTTGTTTACATTGACTTTCGGGCCCGATTCCGAAATGAGTGTTCCTTCCAGAGGAGACTTTAATTTCTGGGGTAGGTATATACGAACAAACCTTGCTAAAAAACATGTTATGTCAAATGGCATGTCTAACTAGCCTAAGCTTATACATCTAATAAAGCTTAATTTTTGGAACTTTTTTTCATTATATGTTGAATATTGTGGAATATAATAATGCGCAGATAGACGAAGTGATAAATGGTGATTTTTAGGTCTTTGTAAAAAAAAATTTTACAAAGACCTACTAGTTTCGCGACCTGTCTGTCCGTCTGTCCGTGCGACACAGCTAATTTCCTCAGAAACTGTAGAAGCTAGAATGCTCAAACTTTGTGAAAAGATCAGAAGTGATGGTCTATCAAAAGTTAAGGCCTTAACAAAAATTTAAACAATTTTTGAGGGGGGTCCCCCCTAATAACGAATTGGCCCTTAACATTTTTTTTAACCAAAGGTAGTCGAGTGGGGTATCAAATGAAAGGTCTTGATTAGAACTTTCAGAATCTGAAATAAAAAAATCATTTTATGAATTAGGGGGTCCAGGGGAAGGCAAAATGTACCCAAAATTTGTGTCCCCCCCCCCCCCCCTCGCGTTTGGACACCTTTCAGCCGAAAAATCTGAAAATTATCACGAACGTGACCTTTATGAGTACAGAGGCAACAAATATCTTAGAAATCGAAATTCGCTCAACTTTGTTAATAATAGTATGATTTGTAGATTTTAAATTTTTGCCCATAAAATCAAAACGGTACCTTTAAACTTCTTTAAATTTTGCATTTATATAGACTGACATAAGATATATATGTTCACAACTGGGATCGAATCATAATCAAGTGAGTTATAGCCATTTCAATTATAGGGAATTACAACAAAAATAACATGTGTTTATGGTAGATATAGGGTTTTCCAATAAGAGGTGTTATTTTGATATTAAAAGAAAAATGCCATTTTTAAATATAAATGATCGGATGTTTATTTCATTATGAAGAAGAAGATATGCCGTTAATAGCAAAAACTAACATCAGGCAAATAACTATTACGACACGCTTACAGGAGCATATCCTCTTCATGAAATTTTCCATAACCAAATCGCAAAGTGGCTGCCCTATGTCCTCGATAGCTTCACGAATTTCATCTTTGAGATCTTGAATCGACGCTGGGCTATTAGCGTAGGCCTTCTTTTTCACGCGGCTCCAAAGGAAGAAGTCGCAAGGTGTTAAATCACAAGATCTATTCAAAATAACACCTCTCATTGGAAAACCCTATATATATTTAAAATTGACTTAGGCACTTTTATTTTCTTTCAATTTTCATGAAAATTTAAGGAATAGTGTTTAACTTGAACATGTTCAATCGGCCGAGCATTCAGAAAAATCATTTAAGGTAGATTAAAATGGCGGCAGCACTGTGCTTATGAAAGAAATCTTTTGTATAAATTTGAACCATTTCATATCCAAGTATTGGATAAATAATTCAAGTTATCGATTCACACCATTAGAAAACTTGTTTCTAAACCTACGATGTTTACAAAGACCTTCTGGTAGGAGCACTCTCCTGCTTACTCAACTTGTTTAAGATTAGCATTCCGTAAAAGTAGCACGATCGAATTCCGTATGACGAGAAGAGAATACATATACGTGTATACTCCCAGATGCGATAGATGTACTACCGCCCTAAGAGTAGAGATTTCACACGGAAGCATTGATAAAAATTGTTTGTCAATCAACTAAGTGACGCAGAAATGATAGAGATAGAGATAGAGAAATGACAAGGCAAATTCCATAAGAAACGAGACTTTTGTCATACAAATTTTTGGTGGTGAAATCTGTGCGTTGGAAAGTTACATCCCTCCCTGACTTCCAGTCAAAAGTTTGGTGACATTCAGTTCAGTGGAAGCGAAGTTATTGCGTCTAAAGTGACAGTATGTTTGTGTCATCGGTACAAAAACGAGTTTCGAACAAAGAGCTAATATCAAATTTTGTTTTAAAATCGGTAAAACATTTACCGAAACATTTGAATTGATGAAAATAGTTTATGGCGATGATTCTCTATCTCGTGCCAGAGTTCATGAGTGGTTTACACGTTTCATAGATGGGCGTGAGGACATAAATGACGATGAACATACGGGCCGCCCCAAATCAGTGATCACCAAAAACTCAATCGAAATTGAGCGTGAATTTATCAAAAATGAGCTGAAATCATCGTTGAAATCCATGGAATCGTAGTTAAATACCTCCGAAGCATCGATTTATCGCGTTTTAACCGATCATTTGGGCTTACGAAAAGTCTGTGCACGTACTGTTTCAAAATAAACGAGGCTTTCATCATAAACATTCACTCTTGTGACTGATTTTTTGACTAGAAATCGTATTTTAACCATCAATCACTCACCGTATTCGCCTGATATGGCTCCCTGTGACTTCTACCTATTCGGGAAATTGCATTTGGCCAAGAAAGGAAAACGCTTTGCGTCCGTAGAGGGCATCAAAATGCTTGTACCGACATCCTGAAGAACATTCCGGTCAATGACCTGAAACACTCTTTCGAAAATCTTTTTAATCACACAAAACAGTGTTTCGAGGCCGGAGGCGACTATTTGGAATAAATAAACTCGAATTTATCAGAACAAAGCTCCTGTTGTTTCTATTTTAGCTCAGTCTTGTTTATTTTGGAACGCGCCTTGTACATTTCACTGGTCTTATAATATGCCTATAATAAATTTTATTTATGTTCAGAAAAAAATAGTCGATGCAAAACAGAATTAAAGAAATAAAATGACGAGTTTTTTACCAGCGAAATCTTATAATCAACCTCAAAATTCAAAACGCTCCAACTTTTTACCCTCTGAAGATAAATTAGTAAATGTACGTATATTTTTCACGGAAATTCAGTTATCTACACCTTTATATCCAACGTGCTTTCTGTAAAATCGAAGGCGAAATAGTTACAAGGGCAAGTATGACGAAAAACGAGAGACATTTCAATTTTTTTTAGAAAATTTATCATTTTCGCTGGCTGATATCTCGTAAACATTAAGACGTTGGTATTGAGGAGTGGGTATTATTTGAAAAGGAATTTAGTAAGTATGTTTATACCCCACACATTTTTCGATGCTACTTACGGTTTTCGAGATATGCGACAAAAATTGAAAAATGGGACATTTGCCGCGGCGGATAGGGCGGCAAATGTCCCAATTGAGAGGATTTTATTAAGTGCATCAGGAGCCCTTTTTTTGCGCATTAGAGAAAGATTTTGAACTACATGATTTTTTGTAGCAAAGCCACAATATTTGGTCTATTTTGACTGCACTAATTGGAAGATGTGGCTTAAAGAATTGATTTAAACCCTGAACCACGTGCACAACCATTCTAACTGGAGTGCAATTATTTTTTGGATACAATTTTATGTAGCGTTAGAAGTTCTTCAATTTTAAGATATTTCAATCTACCGCTACCATATTCTCATATGCTCAATGGTAAGCTCATCTGCCTTATGTTCCCTGAAGTGCGGCCCTGGGTGTGCATGAACGAGTTTATTAGCCCAGCATATATTGCAAAATGTTAAATTGTGGTTTCGCAATGTATGCATATTATATTCGAATGCCATGGATCACTATGATCTAAGCGCTCAACGTCTAGCTAGCAGCAATCTTATGAAAAAAGCCCTAATGGACTTCATGCCTGAGAGGGGCCTTGATGGAAGTTTGTCCAAAAGCGACCTAACCGGCCATCTGGCCCAAAATACGCACCACCTGACGAGAATTTTTCCCGCAAGGGGCCTGAGGGTCATCTGCCCCGCTTCCAGACAAAAACACTATGTTTAGAAATTATGAAATATATATTTAAAACGGTTTTAAAATAATCAATTACGGATCATTGCTATTTTAAAGTTTTATCTGAAAATATTTACTTGTACGTTTAATCAGCAAAATAATAATATATGTAAACAATGTTAAAGTTTCGAACCAATATGCACCATACTATTAGTTTCCCATGTGAAAATTAAAATATTAACCAATTTCCGATCATCTGTACATCTAAATTTACCTGCACCGTTATATGCCCCCAGTGGTAGTTCACGTTTAAAATAAATTATAATCACAATCACAAATCTCTAATTCAAAAAAAAAAAAATAATTCCTCCAGCTCAACAATAATCAAGAACCGAACATCAACAATAATTTCTCACAACACCCAAACTCACAGATACTCGTATTACCAACCGATTAATCACCATCACGTAGTCTTCATCATTCACCACGAAAGCAGCAGGAATTTGACCCGCTGCCAAAGGTACAAAACATAACTGACCATCATAAGTGAAGAAAAACGGTTCTATAAAACAACTGGACGAAAACGTGACTCCGTACCAATTTTTGCTGCTAATTTCAGCTTTTTACTAACCAGCCAAACGGCTCACCTCAAACCGTTCGATCAAAATTATTAAGACTCATCAAAAAACTGATCATACGGAATATCCTATACAGCAACCAACCATACTGCACACTGATGTGTGAACGAACACTCCACGTGTGTGAAGGCTATACGAGTATGTAGTCAACCCATAAATATATTGATGATCAATCGATCGAAGCGCTGATGGAACGCGAACAGCAAAGAATCAACGAAATGACCAAATACAATCAAATAAAAATATAAAAGTTTAAAAGATCAAAATAATCGACAACTTTTAAAGGGAAAAGATATAAAACAAATTACAAAGAAGAAAAAAAAAAACGCCAAGAAGATGACTAAAGGAAAAAAGAATTTCGCGAATTACAAATTGATGGACAGGTACGAGTATAGCAAACCAAAAGTTCGACGACATTTGAACGGAGAATATTGCACTTTAGAGCCAAATTTAGCTGACTTAGCGATACAATTTCATATGCATTAGCAATTTTAGATATTTCGCGCGGTGTTGAGCTTTTTTTCGTACGGTGTTTCGCGTGCCAGCGGAAAGTTAATGATTTCGTCAACGAGTTTGTAATTTTCCAAACGTATGAACTCTGAAGGAAATTTGTTAATGGCGATTTTTTTCGATTGAGTAAGATTTTCTTTTTTTGCCGAATTCGCTGGGGGTGTGTGGTAATATTTTAATTTTAATGAAATTTCGCTTTTTGACGTCGATGTTGATATTTTAAGATGGTTTTTTGCGTTTTAAAGATCAGTTTGATGAACTTAAGCTTAAACAAATTTTTGAAATTTCGTACACGCAAGCCTGAAAAAAATTTGAAAAATATTTTCAGTCGTTCCCTCCCCTCTCAAACAATGCACGCCCCTGATCGTTTGCGAGAAGTCACTAACATTTAAGTATTGGGGGTGGTCGTACGCGATCGCGAACTGTAGAGAAGTCATCGACCTACTTATGCCACGATCATCAGCAAAGAATAGTGAGATGAAGCAGATTGAGCTTGAGTGGAACGTCAGCGTTGCGGATGATGATGATGCATGGATTCCTCAGCGCGAGCTGATACCCCATCGAAGCTTTCTGCTACCAGCGAGAGTATAGCGCGATCTTCGCTGATCAGCGATCTTGCAGTATCAGACTCAGCAGAGGGATGACCAGATTCCCATTGATCTGCGCTGAGGAAGACTGCAAAAGAGGAGAAGACCACCAAGATCAGCGAGATGAACGCTTCAACTCGCGGTGTGATCTAGCTTTTTCCGCTGATCACTCTTACTCAACTGCATCAGAATGCTGGTTCTCTGCCTTGTGCTTTTTGATGATGTCACAAGAAATGATCGCAAGCTTGATATCGCTCGAAATAAACTTTTTAGGATCGTTGAACGCCAGTGTTTACATTTAGCACGGAGCTGAAGTCATGCAAGCAGGCGTTCCAGTGTGACTAACGACCCGTTTGATGTTGTCAACACAGAGTACTTTGACTTTTTGATCTACATTCCACAGAATTAAAACCGAGAAACGGGCAAGGCAAAGATGTTGGAACAGTTTGGATTATTTTCACGTGTGAATGATAAGAAATGAGCGATCGAGGGTGAGTGTATGACTTGGCTGTTCGACTATGTGGAGACTTTCTTATGTTGACCAGGTTGGAAGATAAGAAAGCATTGGTTTGATTATTTTTTTTTCTGCGATGCTGAATGAGGCACGAGCAAAACTTAAGCGCAGATTCAACAACACGTATGGGATCAAGATGAAAATGAAAATAATTTGTACAAGATGATAATGATCTGCGCGTTGGCGTAGGGGGATTCGTTCGAATCTAATTTGGTGAAATGGAGTTGAAGTGAGATGTTTTTTGGGTAGAGAAAGATACGCAGAAAGTATGAATTCATCAAACTTACTGTACCGAGAGTATTCTTTAAAATATATTGAGGATATCTGATGGATAACTCAGGAAAATGGTTGAGGACACATGCGATGAAAACTTTTAGTGAAATGGCCACTTCACCTCTGTGGACTAAGAAATACATGAAACTGAATAAGAATAATCCAGCTCGAACAGTGTCTGAGCTGGGGCTTTTGTTGATGTTCAGGGCCTAAATAAACACTGAAGAAAGGAGTAACTTACTCCCGAAATATATATTTGTCGTAAAAAACAAAATAATAGCGTTTAAATGGAAAAGATGAAAACACTGGATACTAAATATGAGCCCAAAAGCTGAAGTTAAAATAACAAAAGCCTAAGCTAAGTCTGACAAACTCCAAAACTGTGAATGAAGCTACGTGGAAAAATTGGCTTTAAAACTAATCAGGGCCAAAGAAGTAATTTAGTTCAAACTATACTAGTATTTAGTCCAGTGAAGAGTATTTTAGTTGCTAAAATACTCACTACTGCTTAAAAATCGAACCAAAGGGATCGACTCAATTAAACTACTCAACTAAATGGTTGGTGTTCAGATATGTTTAGTTATCAAATTCCTTCCTACTCAACTAAAATACTAGCATAGTGCGAACTAGGCCTAAGGCGGTGAAGCTAAAAATAATAAAAATTTACTAGCCCGAAATTATATTTTCAATATAACAGACTAAATTATAAAAACTATCTAGTCAGTACCTTCACATTTAAAATCTTTATCTCTGCATCACATAGGAAAAGAATGTTCAAGTATAATATCTGCCAAGTTAGTTGCAACTTTACTCTATCAAACAAAGAAGTAAAGAGTTTCATCGACGATTAGTATGCGATCGCTTTGTTTTAATGCTTGAACAGGCTTGCAACCTCAACCGCACACACACAGTGAACTAGCATGGCGGTATTCGATGCATAGGGTGTTCCATTAGGGACATAACAGTTTTGTTTCTTTATATGAACGCATTCTTAAACTTTTTTAGTATATTGTCAATGTCAAAGCGTTAGTTAAAGTCATAATTTTCATCACGGTAAAGTTCACAAACCAGTAATGTTTGGAAATTATTAAAAATTACTACCGAAACTCTGAGTCGGTGGTCGCAACTTTAAGAGTGCTTACTTCAATTCTCGGCCGTAATAATCGTCTCATCCGACAAGCTGTGCGTACTATAGCAGATAATTTCCATTCCGAATTTCCGCTAGTGGGCTTTCTGGTGCCAAAAAGATGTCATTAAGCTCGAAGCGAAACAAACAACGCAGACGTAAGGGCATCAATTTAAAATGAGCCAAATTGGTAGTCGATTTCACGTCGTTCTCAAGAATTGGGCATTGATCAACCAACACTGTGGCGTATTTTGCGAAAAGATCTTGGCCTACATGGCTACAAGATCAAATTGGCTCAAGAACTAAAGCCACTTGATCATTTGAAATGCCGAATCTTCTCCTTGAAATGCCGAATCTTCTCCAATTGGGATTACCTATGAAAATTCTTTATTTGTAGCTACATGATTGAGTTGCTTATTTTAATTTTTACTGAAAAATTATTAGAGATTTTACTGAAAAATTATTAGAGAAGAAAAATGTTAGATAAATGTGGTTTCGACGTGTGTACTAATTCTCTTTGGGCCATTACTCTTATTAGATACACACCGATGATGGTGACCACCATGTTTCGAGGTAAGAGAGTTATATCTCCAATTCGGCTCTGGCAAAGCTTGAAGAAAATGAAGAATTTGATCGAAAAATCATCTACAGCGTTGAAGCTCATTTCAGGCCCAATGGCTTTGTTAATACGCGAAATATGCATTATATGTCAGCAACAAACCCACATGTGCTCCTTGAGACACCGTTGCATCCGCAAAAAATTACTGTTTGGTGTGGTTTTCATGCCGGAGGTGTAATTGCGCCGTATTTTTTCATGGGCGAAAACGACCATCATGTTACCGTCAATGGAGAGCGCTATCGGGTTATGATGAAAGATTATTTGTGGCCAGAATTGGATAAACTTCACATCAACGATATGTGGTTTCAACAAGACGGTGCGACTAGTCACACAGTACGCCTCACAATCGATTTATTGAAAGGCAAATTTGGTGAACTTTTTATCTCGAGAAGTTGTCCGGTCGAATGGCCACCTAGTTCATGCGATCAGACCCCATTGGATTTCTTTTTGTGGGGCTGCCAACAAGTCAGTAAATTTAGACGAGCTCAAAGACAACAGCCAACGTAAAATTGCCAACATTCCGGTCGAAATGTGTGCCAGAGCGGCGGAAAATTATGTCCAAAGATTCGACCGCTGTGAACGGGCTCGTGGTGGTCATATGACTGAAATCTAATTTTATTTAAATAATGTAAAGCTTGCACTACACTCATAACAAATTTGAACTTAATATCACAAATATTTCTGTGTTTTATTAATAGATAAAATTGTTATATCCTAAATGGAAAACCAATCATAATTTGAGTTTCTAGTCTACCGCACTGCGGTCAGGTATCTTTTTGCGGGGTAGTGGGATAAATTTTATATCACATTTTCTAAAATTTTTCCTAGGTAATATGAGCGAAGGTATGCTTTAAATACCATTGCATTACATGCAACCAACTCCTCTGTATACGATATAATTTTGTTTTGTTTATTCAAAACTCGACTTGTGTGTTTTTTTGAGCTGCTATGCCGACGTCTCGATCATAAGTTTGTGAGTGCTCATTTGGTTCGCTTGATTTAGTGAGAAATTCATTCTCAAAATGTTTGAAAGTGAGAGCATAATTCTTACAAGCAGTGGCAATTTATTAAATACTGCTGTTTATAGTAAACAGTGCAACACAAGATTGGTATTACTGCTACAAGGAAATTGTATATAATGTATGATACTGCCCATTATAGCGTGTATTTACTGGAAAATTTTTTCAGCAAAAAATTTAAAATAAAGAGTAGAACTGACGTAAGAAGAAATTCGATAACTTTTGCTACAGGATGAGGAGGAATTTGTTGGTATACCCTATGACGAGTAATCATTTTGCCTCGAAAATTATGAAAATGCCTAAGAAGAATGTCGCTTGCCTCTTTCCACTCACTTTGAAGATTAAACGTCTTTGTATGTCAGTGATATTCAAGAAGGAATAATGAAAGTACATAAAATTTTTATAAATCTACTTGTCAACAGGCTTTTAGCGGCGATTTTGATGAAAGTCATGACATTCCTTTGTCCAAAACGCGAATGGAGTAGACTCCTGTACCAGTTCAGATCACTCCAAACTGGTTCAAAAATTTTACTCTCGATTTTTAAAATAACTATATAGGTATCCAAAATGGACAAACTGCTCTCAACTTGGAGATAAAAAACACAAAACATATTTTCAATGAACATATGACCGGTCAAATTATTGACAACATAGTTTTTCAAACGAATTTGCAACCCCAACAATCTGAAAAACCATTCATTTCAACAAATTCTAAAGAATATGAGTATTCTTGGGTATAACTTTTTGATGGGAGTGAAACATCAAGCAAGTTGTCGGGATTAGTGGTCTACTCGTCCAAAAGTACATGATGCGTTTATTGCGGATTTGATGCCAGTAAAGAGATTCAGCTGGTTAGTAAGTAATATTTACTTAAATGATGGGTCCGTTATGCCTCAGAGAGGAGCATCCAATTATAATAAGCTCTACAACGTGCAACCTTTTTTGGAAAGTTTGTTGTAACGATATCAGAATTTTTTTGATCCTGGTGAATTTGTTGCCGTAGACTAATCTATGATAAAATTGAAATGAAGAAGTAGCTTGAAATAATAAATGACAACAAGTTGGGTAAACAGACCTACGCTCATGTCAGAAGGGTTTTGTATTCAATTTACAAAATGCAGTCACCAGATCGAATCAATTCAAGAAGCATGTCAAAGATGATTTTATTGGGGAAAATATGAAATACGAAGATCATACTATTATTAACAAAGCTGAACGAATTTCGACTTCTGAGGTTTTTGGTATTGTTATACTCATAAATATCTCCCTTGATAATTATTTCAGATGTCCATCCGCGACGGAGGAAACACATTTTTCATGTATTTCCCCCCTGTTCCCCCACTGAAGCAAAAACTGACAGTTTAACAACTGTTTTGAAAAGCTCTTATGAAAACTTCCATTTCATACTCATACCGGCTACGTTTGATGAATTTTTTTCAGGGGCCACTCCCCTGTACTGTTTTCATCGATTAATGGTCATTTTTTTCGAATCCTAGAATGGTTACAAAACCCTTTTGCTAGGAGCTCTCTCCCACCTCCTTGACTTGTTTCACTTATGAGTATTAATTGTAGGTACTCATCTTCAGTCATTCATTAAATTGAATCAAGTGTTCAAAGCATGCACCTTAAACGTTGAAGTTGGGATAACTCAAAATTATTCAATATTCGCATTTAAAATAGCCACTATTTTGTTTTACGATTACTGATACCACTAGCTGAACCGATTCTCAAAGATATTCATGACACCTATCATTCCTGAATTTTTCATGCAAATCCTAGCAAAACTGTAGTGTCTGAGTCGGTAAAAAGCGCATGTTGTTCCATAGCCATATGTTGCCATAGTAACACATGCAGCGCATATTGTTCCATAGTAATACAGGAAAATTCAAACCGCTATAACTTCGATAAATATGATTCAATCTTTATGGAACTTGCAGAGTAGATCAATCTTATAAATAGTCATCTGTGTACCTTCATTGAATTTAAGGGTACCGTTAAGATTTAATTCAAGAAAACATAAAATCGATAAATCATACTATTACTAACAAAGTTGAGTAAATTGCGACTTCTCACGTATTTGTTGTTGTTGTAATCATCAAGGCCTAGATTCTTGATTTTTTTCAGATCTTTCGGATCACAGGTGTCCAATTTTTCGTGTATTTCCCCTCCCTGTGCGCCTCTCGAAGCTCAAAGTGTCAAATTAAGACCTGTTTTGAAAAGTTCGCATCAATACCTTTCATTTGATGCACATATCGGCTTACCTTATACAATTTTTTTGTAGTCGAACTTTGAAGAGAGCACCACTTTACACCTAAATACAAAATTTGATGTTTCATGCTTAAGTAGTTTACGAGAAAAACTGCTGTGACACACAGACGGACGGACAGACAGACGGACAGACAGACGGACAGACAGGACGCGATTTTATTACGGTTTTGTAAAATTATTTTACAAAACCTTAAAAAAGAGTTGACTTCGATGTTTCAATCCATCCAATATTTCAGTATTGTTTAATTCAGTTCAGTGTATTGACTTTCCTAGAAAGTATATTAAACTGCAAAGATTGCAAAAAAATGTGAAATTGGCTAAATCTGATGAGAAATGCCTGGGTTTTAAATATTGCGTTACATGTCAGCACAAGGATCGGTTTGTTTATGCATTTTTCCTATGAGATTGCTTGATGGTGGTGTCCGTGGGATTTCGAACATTTGTTTGCTCATGCACTTGGGGCACAGTGGAACAATGAAACTTATTATGAATGTATAGACAACATAGCTATGGCTGTTGAAGCTGTGCACATAAGTGCTCTTCGACAAGTCTGCTAATGAAGAAAAACAGAAAAATAAAGTAGCAGGTAATTTTGAAAACCTCTTCACACTGTCAGGTGACGGATCGTGGGTAAAGCGCGGATTTACATCCGTCCTAGGTTTAGTGTCTCTTACTGGAAAGCAAAGTGGTAAAACCATTGATTTCATAGTAAAGCGTAACTATTGTTAGCTCTGCACTGACTGGGCTTCGGAAAAAGGTACTGCAGAGTGTACTGATTCTTATGAAAAACACCAAGAGAGCTGTCTTGTCAATCATGAAGGTTCTGCAGGAAATGGAGAAGTTGATATGATCATTAAAATGATCCAGAGATCTCAAGATGTCCACGATACGTGATGTAAATTTTATATTGGAGACGGAGACACAAAAGACCTTCAAAACCTTGTTGGAACAGCAGCCTTGCGGCCCTGACTTTCAAATTGAGAAATAAGAATGTGTATTGTATGTCAAAAAAGGCATGCAGAGAAAAGCAAAAGAAGCCGTAAAACATTTTACAATCGCAAAAAAGCAACGAAAATTGTCTAAAAAGAATCGAAATGATGTAAGTACTCGTATATCAGAGAAAGAAAAGCCAAAAAAAACAACGAAATTGATGAAAAAATTTATTTACTTACTATAAATTAGCAATTCAGGGCCGTTTAGACTCACTTTAGGATGTGTGCAATGCAATTTGGGTTGCTTTTTGTCATAAAGTATCAACCGATACGATAACGCAGCATTTCTACTGCCCACCAGAAAAGCTGAATAGGGATGGAGGTTTTCGGTGGAAAAACCAGTTTTCCGGTTTCCCGACATTTCTGGTCTTCGGTTTAACCAGGCAGTTTTTTACAGTCTGAAAATTTGGTTTTTGGATGAACCGGTTTTCGGTAATGTTCTTAACAAATTATTTAGATAAAAAAAAACGAATCCAAAAGTTTGAGTTCAGAAGGCCTTGATTTTTCGGATAGGGTAGTAATTGTAAATCTGACAGATGTCCGTTTAATAAAAATACTGTGGAAGCAGAGATGCACAAAAATTTGTAAACTAATTTGTCACAATATTTATGTTTGACGTAGAATCTCATATATATGAAAAAAAGTCTATTCTTAGTCTGCAAAGTATCAAATTGGTTATTCAAAATGGGTTTGAAATTAAGACTCAATTAAGACTCAACTTCGCTACACTGAGGATTGGGCTTTACGTAACTTTTTGTGCTGCTTAGATATAGAAGACCCTCACCTAAATTTCTGTAGACAACCAAAACCTCACAAAAGCACTGTCACTAAGTAGCGCAATGAAAATGTACGCGATTTATTAGATATATTTACCAAATTCAGTTGTTTTTCAAATATATGTATGTATCTAAGCAACCAAATATAAATTAAACTTCAGAATTAAAAAATACAATAAACTGATAATGATAATAAATTTATTTTCTGTTTTGATCACAGAGTCGATGGAGCTCATGAAATCAGTGTAATCAGGACATTAGGATGCACAAGCAAAGCTGCATATTGACTTATTGGTTTGGAAGGGGAAATCAATGAATGTAGCAACATACTTCTCACCAAAGCTTCTTCTTCGTAGCACTATAGCCCCTCTTCGGGTTTTGCCTCCTGCAACAAGCACCTCCAACTATTTCGGCCCATCTACCGCGTCTTTCAATTTTGAAATCCAAGCAGCGATGAACTGTTTTTGTCGACTGAGTCAAAGCAGCATCTCCCAACGAATACCTTTTTAGGTATCCGTTGTTCATCCAGTTGATTTGCATGGCCAAACCAATGCAGCTATCGCAGTCTTCCAATCGTTGAGACCTCTAGCTCGTCAAAAGTTTCACGCAGCTCATGGTTGTATCGAACTCACCATTGGTATTCTTCTAATTTTGCCCCAGTTATTTGAAGTCCATATTTCACGCCCATACCTTCGCACAGGTCTTATTCTATTTTTGTATAGTCGGAGCTTTGTGTTCCTGTATATGCTGCTTGTCTTCAAGACCGTTAAAATGGAATACATTATTTTGTTTGCGAGCTATATTCTTCGGCGTATTCCATCTCTTACATTACCGGTTCTCATTATATCGGGGCCCACATTTTCAAGACTTTCCTCGTCAAATGTAATACGAGATTTTGGGTATTTGGGGTATTTTTCATCAAGTGTGTCATCAGTTTTTTTTGTATTCTCATTGATTTGTAGCCTTACTAGTATTGCTTCGCTGTCGAGTTTCAGTAAAAGTTCTTTTGCGGTTGTTTACGACCATGATCAAATAATTATGTCCGCATAGGCTACCACTTGGCTCGACTTGTACAGTAATGTACCTCTTGTATCGACTGGTAGCTTTCTTATGATGTATTCCAGAGCCAAACGGAATAGC
Source organism: Odontomyia ornata (assembly GCA_963969285.1). NCBI lineage: Eukaryota > Metazoa > Arthropoda > Insecta > Diptera > Stratiomyidae > Odontomyia > Odontomyia ornata. The sequence goes on from OZ017738.1 coordinate 405,282,399, forward strand.
AATAGGGTCAGCCCCTATCCCTGCTTTAGCTGATATTTGCTTCAAAGGCATCAGTGAGTTGGTTATTGATGCCGATTTGAGAGGTTGTCAACGTTATTGTCAATTTTGGTAAGATGGACTAATTTGGCTGGGATACTAAAGCAAAGCATTATTTGGTGTAGTATGTTACGATCAATATTGTCGTATGCTTAATTAAAGTCAACGAAAATTAAATGTACGTCTAAGTTGAACCTCGAGTATTTCTCAAGTACTGTAAAAAACTAGTGTATTGTCAATCTATCTGTTCTAAAGCTTCCTTGATACTCCCCAAAAACACTGCTGGCGTATGATGAGATTTAATTTTCTTTGATTTTTGAAAATATTTTGTACGATGCACAAAGAAGTGATATACCTTTCTAATTGCTGCTTATAGGTAGCATTAATGAACCGCAGAAAGGAAATTGAAGCAATCCAAACACCCAGTGCAAAACCTCATGAAGTAGCACTGCAAAGTAGCCAAAATTGCACAAGGGATACAGGAGTCGGAATAGCATCGGTCCTCACTTCTCGTGTAAGGTACTGATTTTACCTTAAGTCCACCTATTAACCCTACGGAAGCAACCAAAAACGTTAAATGGTTTGTAAACAGTGCCACAGATTCACATATGCTATTCAATCTTTTCCATGGGAATTATTCTGTCCTCACTTTGTTAGGGTAAAGCAAAAGGGGCTGGTTTATCAGCAGTCATTCTCACTTTTTAGGTAGTTATCTATCCCGTTCAAAAAGATTTTGTATAAAATTCTTTTGACCGTGTCTTATGGCATTTTAATCATGTTCACTCTTACTGGATTGGCTGACTCAGCTGCTACTTAGACCTAATTTATCGATCTTTTCATTTTTAGAGGTTTTCTACATGTCTGTCCGTTCGTTAGTGCGTCAGATCAAGTTTTCTCAGGAACTAGAGAAGCTAGAATCATCAAATCTCGGGAAAAACTCAACAGTTACTGGTTAATGAAAGTTTAAAAGTCAAAAATTTCAAAGGGATGAAGAGTGGGTTTCAAAAGATTTTAAGGGTGGTCTCCCCACATAAGGATGTTCCCCCAAAAAATCATTTATTCACCGCTAGTCGACTAGGGTATCAAATAAAAGATCTTGATGAGATCTTCCAATATCAGTTTTTGAAATTGTAATATCTATAACGAGGTAGGCAGGGGGAGCGGAAGATCACCAAAAATGGTGTATGGGTGTGTGTCCCCCTCCCTCTCAATTGGACACCTGTGGGCTAAAATTTTGAAAAAAAACACCTCGGTAGCTCTTTATGAATGCAACGACAATATAGAGCACAACAACGATATAGAAACAACGACAAAGTCAAAATTTGCTCTACTTTGTTAATACTAGTAGGATTTATAGACATCATATTTTTGCCAATAAAATCAGATGGATACCTTCAAATTATGAATTTTATATTAAGATAGTTCAATGCAAGCTAGTCTTTTTCCGAAATTTTCATTGGAATCTAATCGTATTCAGTGAAATTATAGCTGTTTGAATTTGAATATACCACAACAATAATTCACTGTTTTCTTACTCTATGGGCTTTAGATCAAATCAGATGCTGTATTATTGATCTGGTCTTCTTGAAAACTTTAAGAAGGTTGAATAACTTAAATATTGCATTGCGGGCTGGTGAGATTATAAATCTAGCAAGGCATGAATTAAGCAAATTGTTGTTAATATAAATACCAAGTTATAGCTTAATCCGCTTATTAACGATGGAGTTTTAAGCGAGTGAATAAGTCAATCCAGAAGAAACTAGCCACTATGGACAAAATTGAATATCGCGGCGTGACAAAATTCCTCACCAAATAAGGAAAGATACATCAGACAATTTTGCAAGAGTTGTTAGTTTTTTACGGGGGCCCTACTCCCTGTAAATCTACGGTTTATTATTGGCACCCCCCTTTTCGACCCAGGGAGGGATTGAATTTAAAACGACCCTCACCCTAGACGGCCAGTTGAGGTTGCGACGCCACAGATTAGCAAAAAAGTACAAACGTTCGTATTGCAAGATGGCTGACTAAAGAAGAAAAATTTGCAGCATTAATTGGAGGTAAGATGTACGATTTTGCAACAGTTGAAATTAACGAATTGAAGCTCAAATTGTTCCCCCAGCCACCATCTTCACTCGATATAGCGTACAGTGACTTTTACGTCTTTCAAAAGTACCTAAAAAGGAGTGGTGGTTGAAAATGCTGAGTGAAGAAGTATTTATAGAGGTTGTGCTGGAATACATAAAAATTCGTGGAATAACGACAAAGAGCATGAACCATCTTTTAAGGGCAATCCGACATGCAGGAATGCCCCGACTCCAAAACGCTATTCAACGAATAGGCAAGATCCTGATGGTTAGTTGAAGAAGATATCAATGAATAAAGAGACCCTCAGCACAAAAAGTAAAGTCAACCAAACAGAAATCAAGCAGACTTTGGATAACTCCTACAATGGAAGAAATGGCTGTAAAGACTACATCAGAAATTGAGTGAAACAGTAGATGCAGACCTATAGGATAGCACATAAATGATTATGATGTCGATAATAAAACGATCTTTTCTCATCATATACCTCACTAAGTTGCACCAAATCATTGCGACTGTATCTCCAGATTATCATGGGCGCAGAATAATTCAATATCTCTAAACGTAGAAAATGTTAAAAGAGTAACCATGGATAAAAGAGGTCACTTATTGCTGTAATGGATAGAATACTCAAGCTAGCACTAAAGCATGCTATCAAAAACTCATCGAATACATATGCAAATACCTTCACAGTATAGTTGAGAGAGTGAATTTCTCGGTTGAAAAAGCGAAAATTATTTCTTCTGAAAACCAAAAAAATGTCGAATGAACAGTCGCCTTATTGAACCATTTGCCCTTTTCTCTATCGGGGGAAAATATTAGAAAAAATTTTCTACAACAAACTGAACTTGACAACTGAGGTCTGTCATACCAATAGCTTAGAGTTCCGGAAGTCAGGATGACAACTACTGCGTTGGAAAGAGTTTGCAAAATGTCAAAAAGAAATTTATAATGAGGGTAAGGAAAATGAAAGAGATGAAATAAGCCAAGGAACGCAGCTCGCAAATAAAATATTTTATTCAGTTCTGACGATCTTTAAGACCAGCTGCATACACAGGAAAATAAAACTCCAAGAATAAAAATCTGTGATAAGACCTGTGTTATGCTATGGGTGTGAAACATGGCCCCTAACCCAAGCATCCGCAAATATATTAAATACCTTAGAGCGACGGGTCCTGAGGCGAATAATCGAAGCGAAGCTAGACGGGGCCAATGGCGCATTCAATACAACCATGAGCTGTATGAAATTTTTGACGAACCGGAGGTCTCAAGGATGTAAGACTGCCGTAGCTGCAATGGGCTGGACACATGAATCGTATGGACGATCAACCGATACCCAAAAAGGTATTTGTTGGGAGAACTGAAGGCCCCGGACCAGTGGGAAAACCGACGAAATGCTGGTCTGACTCGATCGACGAAGTCAGTTCATCGCTGCTCGCACTTCGAAATTGGAAGACGCGGGCAATGGACCAAGACAATTGGAGGCACTATTTGCAGGAAGCGAAGGCCCGAGAGGGGCTGTAGTGCTAAAAAGAAGAAGATTTCTAGTAATCAAAACACATTTTATTCTGCAAAGTAGAATCAAATTACCCATGCTTATAGTACATCGGAAGGAACGATGTGTATATTTAAGCATTTTATTTGCACAAGACGCCAACAAAACTGTCAAAATAAGGCATGCATTCGAATTACAGGTGAAACTATTTGCTCATTCTGCAGTGATATGGTCATGGGAGAAAGTTCCCCACGAAAATCTCCGCAAATAACGCCTTTGAAATGTGGGTCATGAAGTGAAAAATGGTAGCAAATCAAGGAGGTTGTTGACCAAAATACAACCAGGAGTTGTATAAAATATTCGACTAGCCAACAGTCTCCACAGCAACAAAGCTGCGGAGCTATATGCCTGAAGTTAGAAAAACTAAAGGACTGAGACCTGTGGGAAAGTCTTGAAAACCCAGTTCCCATTTCCTTAAAGAGTACTGAGCTTCACTGCTCGGCTTCTGAGATCCAAAAACGTTGTTGATGAGTGGTATCAACTGGACTCGCTGTGGGTTGAAAGCCGAATTCCTCGAGGGTATATAGTGGTAGAAAAAAGAACCAACTAGGCAGCTGGTGCGTTTTATTATTACAAAGCGTGAAGGGATGGAAAAGACGCCTGGTCAAGAGTCATTAAAAATAAAGTAGAATTGGAGCTAATCCAAGAAGTAGCACATTTAGCGGTAAGGCTCTATAAGATGCCAGATTCATCAAAAACGGAAGCTCGTCGAAATGAAAAAGAAGTGTGAAATATAACGGGCAATGTGGTGCAAAAGAATTGGAAAGTATAGTTAGGACTGATAAATAGAAGGTGCAAGTTGTTCACTGATCCAGATCCATCATGTTATGCTTAGAAGCTTCTTGTGGTGTTTGGGGATGGCAGACATTTGAGAAGTCAAAATATAGTCAGTACACAATGCAATTTTGGTGTAAGAATTTATCTTGACAGTTGGAAAAAATATGATTTTAGACACTCGCCTTCCTATCATAATTGATTTGAGCCACTCATCGCAACAACGCTCCTGTCTAAAATGGTGACATCATATGAGTTATGGTTAGGCGATCTACGATCGTAACTTCTAGGCCCAACGAGCCCATTTGTTAGTGAAATTGCTCTTCCATGATCGATAAATTAACAAATCTTAATTATTTAGATGATAAATTTTACATCTACGTTCCACCTACCTCTAATAGAATTAGCAGTCTTTTTCTCGTGTTCAATAGCACTAACTATTGAATTTGAACTTTGTATTGATGGTGGCGGTGTTGTACTATCAACAGAATCAGGTGCTGAACAAATGCTGCTTCCATTACCGCCACCACTGCTCAAACAACCATCGCTTCCACCGATACTATTCAACGATGTGGTACAGCACAAAACAGGGCTAAACGGTGATGAAAGATGATTCGGATGAAGATGATGTTGTTGATGATGCTGATTATGTGAATGATGCTGGTGATGATGATGCTGTTGTTGTTGTTGTGATGAGTGTGGATGCAACTGGTGCTGTTGTTGTTGCTGATGCAGCGACGATATTGAACTTCTAGAAATTGTCGTGTCCAGTGGTAAACGTATTGGACTTGAAACCGGTGATGTTGGTGTTGTTGATGATGAGGCACATAGGCGTAAAGTCTTTAAATCTATCGTTGGTTGATTGCGTTGCTGCTGATGACTTTGATGATGGCCCTGTGGTTGTGACGATGATGATGTTATACTATTACTTCCCGTCGATGAACTCTGACTACGCTGGAATTGATGACGCAATGCAGCCGCATCGAATAGGGCACGGGCTGCATTCTGTTGTTCCAACAACGAATGTGCCGCGGCCGTTTGCGCCACTGATCGATGATGCAACGAGTGATGATTCAATGGTTGTTGAGAATTTTGCTGTTGAAAATGCTGATGATAGTGGAAACTTGGCTCAATTTTGATATCAATATTGTTATTGTTGTTGTTATTGTTATTATTATTCGTCGAACTGGTCCAAGTCTGATTAAAGAATTCTGTGAACTCGTTATCCATCGTTGGTGAAAGTCATTGGTGAGAAAATATTTTAGTTGTCCGTAGAATAGAATAGTTCAATATATTTTAAAATGGCTGGTTAATTTTTTATTTCGTAGAGCACACTAGGTAGGATAGAGCGTTTTTCTACAAACTATAACCGGAAACATTTTGTTGTTGGGATTTTCTTTCACTTTTTTATCGTATTCTCTCGTTTTGTAAGAAACTACTATTATATTGCACATCCGTTGTCGTTTTTTTGATGTCACAAAATCACTTAAAATTTTTTTTTATGTATTTTTTGGTTGGTTTATTTTATTATGATCACTTAAATTTTTTTTTTAATTTTATCAACTCCTGGAATGGAGATCGGACCAGAAAGAGAGAGAGAAAAAAATAGGAGAACGACACTAAAACAAGCTCGAAATTTCATTGATATGGATGCAATTGTTGAAACACAATCGAAAATTAAAATTTTAAATATTTAATGAAAATTAAATTAATATAAAAAAATATTAAATTGAGAAAAACTTTCAAAATGAAGTCAATCGGGCATTGTTAATCGCACGAATGATTGTGTTTCAATAAACGATAATGGAATTTGTATGCACTAGGTCTGGGTATGGACTGTCTTTGTCGTGGTGTCAGTTGAATTTTTCCAGACTAAGGAGAATTTTTAAATGAGCTCTGCAGTTTGGATTCAACGACTTTTGTAGTGGTGCTGATCAATCAATAATTTTATTGGAAATTAAATTGAGAAGTTCCAATGTACAATTCGAAACTCTATGAATTATCGTTAATAAGTGGTATGGTCAATTTGTATTTATTTTTTTTTTTCATCAGGTGAGGTTTTTGTTTTTTTTTTTTCTATTGTACCCTTTGATATGAGGCCAAGACTTTTAAAGAATATTTTAGTACATATAAATAAAGATGGAAAATTTAGGTAAAGAGAAATATTTCTTTTTTTTAATTTTTGAGTAGAATTTAAACTCAAATAAAAAATGTTAGAGAAAAATTTTAGGGCTACAGCTTAAAATTAGCTCCATCTAAAATTCTTGTGGCTTCAAATTTGGAGTTTAAATTTTTTAAATAAAATTTAAAAATAATTTCCAAAGATAAATTTGAAAATTTTTTAAGCTAAATATTTAATTAAAATATTTCCACAAATGATTTTGAAAATATTTTCGATCAATATGAAACCATTTATTTTTATTAGACAATTTAAACTAATATTATTTCAGGAAAATAAACACCATTTTAAAAGAATGGATGATTTTTCCAATAAAAATATTGACAATTTTGGAGCCTCGTAAAGATTTAATCGAACTAAGAGTATCTTTTAAAGAAAGATATACTTGTACTTGCACTAGCACAATAAATTTATATATCTATCCTAAGCTATTTTTTTTCTGTACTAAAATAATTCCGATAAAAAATCTTATTATCATCCAACCGAAAGAAAATTAGTCAACGAGCAAATGTCTCATTTTAAAATTACGTTGTTCAGCGTAAAAAGAAGGTCAATGAACGATGGAGATTATGAAATTAACTAAAAGCCCACAACCAATATCCTATGAAATCACTGTGACACCTATGACGTCACGCCTTCTGTGAATCATACATAATCGAAAGCAAATTAACACTTTCATGTCTTATCTGAACATGGTGGGGGCATGCTAACAAATCCAAGCGCATTGACCTTATTAACTATCATTCCCACTAAAACCTGACTACCGAATTTCCATTAAATATAATTGATTTCATCACATGATAATAACCTTTACTCATATACTATACATGATAAATCAGTAAATATAAATGATATCAGCAACAAAAGCTTCTAACACATCTCAGAAGTATTCCCGACAAATACACATATGTATGAAAATTCGAATGTCTCCCTCGGGAACACTTGTTGAAATCAGTGCTTAATTATGCTAAAAATATCACATACGAGTTCCCATACTCAATCAAATCGCCAAAACAAAATTATTTATGATTTCGCCAATCATTCATCCTCTAGCTACAAAACATATGATAAAGATAAGACAAATTGTTCGAAAGCAAAGATTAGCACCAGGTCAGGAGCTGATAATAAAAGCTCAAATTTTATTCTCTTCCCCACAGATACCGCGTAACGACAATTGGACAGCAAATTAACATCGCTAATCACTTCTTTGTAACGCACTGCGATATGAATGACCGAAACCTATCGTCATCTACTTCCTCCAGTGAAATCACCAAAAACGATCAAATAGTCCAAACATGGGAGCATACAAATTCCATTTTTTTTGTTGTTTGACTTTCTAACAAACGCTTAATTTCATATGTTATGGTCTCAGGTGAATTTTGGGGGGATAAACAACGAAACAAATGAATGCAGAATATTTAATGCACATTTTTAGCAGCACAAAAATTTTTAACAAAATTAAATTAAAAAGCGAAAGGAACATTTAGAACATTAAGCATCCAAAAACCATAGTTTTAGTGCATAAATGATTTTTTGCAATTAGTCGGAAACACAAAAATAGTTTAAAATTAATTTGGAATTTAATACAAAACTACGACCACGTTCACGAGTTTTTTTGTTTAAATGTGCATCCAAAATTTCGCCTGAAATATCTAAAATTTAATCCAATTTGCGTGAATTCCACAAGGCACGCGTCTGGGTCCAGTACTGTTTGTTCTAGTGTCGGTCAGTCAGTGGTTCCGACTCTGAATTAGTCCCTTTAAAAGCTTCACACTTCAAAGACCACACACTTTGGGTACGCACTTGAAATACAGGACAATAATTCGTTGAATGGCAAAAAGGAGCCGTATTTGCTGATTCTCACACTTTGCAACAGAAAAAATTTAAAAATTTGTTAGCACTAACAAATCCGCGAAATACCGTGCAACTAAAAACAATCTTCGCGCGATGCAACAGATTTGATAAGAAGTTGCGAAATTCAATGGACTATGAATTCGCGGTTTGTATTTTGTCTGGCTTGAATTCCCGCACTCAAGAGAAGGAGGAAACTTAAATTATTGATCGTTAATTAATTTTTTTAGCTTGTAGCAATATTCCGACTAGCTATGCAAAAAAGAACAGATTTTCGAATTGCGCGCCACACACTGTAACACTTTCTCTGGAGAAGGACGTTGTCGTGCCGTTGTACCGCGCGCGCTAGACCGTTTTGTCCGTTGTTAGAGGTGATGATGATTCTCAGCTCAGACCCGGCAAAAGAATTTTTATACTCGCGCCTGTTCAACCGCGCTTGTATATATATTTTGCCGCCCGCGAGAGATGTCAATGAACTTTTTTTCACACAAGTATTTTCTGATGTGATATCCACACATCGCACACACTAGCCACCACATATAGGGGAGTCGCGTCACACTGTACGTGCACATATGACCGACCACACGCCGCACTGCGCTGTGTCAAGTATAGTATGAATATACACGTCACACACACGTCCCTCCGCGGGGATCCCGCTATCACCCTGTCACACACACATCGACACACACCACTCAAGGGTCAACAAATCATTAAGGATACATCACTTGCATTATCATTTATCCTGTGTGATATCCTTGCTTTGGTGTTTTGTGCGAATTTTTTAGCGTGCGAAAAAAATTTTAACATTTATCGCCCCATCCGCAATTGTGGTGGAATTATTTCGCGAAAATTTTCACCGAAATCCGTTTCGAAAATATTAATCCTGTTTTGGGGGTAGGGGCACGGCACGTGTACAACACAAGGATACAATTCTTATCATGTGCAAAACAGTGTCGCCGCGGAATAGGGAAGGGTGTGCGTCTTGGATAAAAATATTTGGATACGTCTCCACTTTGAATTAACTTTAGATACAAATGTATTGGAATGAGCACTCTTGGTCACTTTAATCCTGATTGGTTGCACTTAATGGAAAGAGGTCCTGTTGCGGAAGAAGATTTTCGACTAAGGACACTTCGGGGGTAATGCACTGAACTCTTCAACTTTCTGCTGCTATTCAAAATTTTTAAATTTTAATTTAACAAAAAATCATAACAGACTGGACACGATTGAACTATTTTGGCTGCCAGGCGAAGATACTTTGTGACTGGTAGGAAGTGCCGATGACGGTAAAGTTTGCCGAGCAACACGACCAACAACCAGAGAACTAGTCTCTGGTTCTCCCTCTCAACTCGGCTAGTTAGGGTGGCACGAGGTGGCGGCAACGTCCTTTCTCGGCACTCCCCGACACCACCCTCGGATTTCCTCCGTGACGTCACACGTACATAAGGAAGTGGAATGCACAATTTTATGACAGAAGCATGCACCGGCGAATTTCCCGAGCACAATAGAACTAGCGGCGAAAACGTTCCCGAACGGCAGCACTGATAGTGCGAAATCAAAAACCGGCGGCACAAAGTGTGAGATAGCAAAAGTAATTTAAGGGTTCGGTGGTGGAGCAACTATAGATAATCAATCTGGCTATGATAGATATCCAATTCGCTGATAAGGGTAGCGTGGTTGAAGTGGAAGGAATAGAAAGGCTTCAATGACTTGGCAGAGAACGAGCTTCAACCACCTCAAGAACGTCGACCGACTCACAAAGTTAGAGATTGTATAGCTCACGATGGAGCCAGGCTAAATGCGTACAGCAGAAACTGAAATTCTTTGGGGCAGCCGCGCGTTCTCCGTTCGAAAAACTGTCCGACGAATCATCCAACGAATGAGCCAACGAACCATCTGTGCCTGAGCCGTGCCTACGCTGCTGCTCCCATATACCCAGCAGCAACGCGATATTCTTCTTCCTATGTGGCTACGGCGAAGCGGCTGCGATGGCTCCACAACAGCTCCACCAGCAAGCTCCGTCGTCGACGAAAATGTTACCGTTCTTACTGCTGTTGCTGGTCGTTGTTGTTGTTGTTGTTGCTGCTGTAAAATAGCCTGCAATCGATGGGAACGTACATACGAGTACATCCATAGTCGCTCGTATAACACATCTAGTGCGGTGGAGCACACAGCATAGGCACTCCACATCCACACTCAGCCACGGCAGTCGGCTGCCCGGTCGTTGAGGCCATTGGCACATATTTTCATTTATGTTCTCGGGTTTATTTTGTATATAAGTGACGTAGAACGTGATGTTTGCACACGAGGGGCATCATCGGCCACTGGCACCGCTTCGCAACAACAACAAAACGAAAATGATTAAAAGAATACCGATAGTGAAGAAGTTGGGGATTGGGGAGCTTTTGTTTTGGGTGAAAGCTTTTCTCTTGCAGAAGAGACTCTGACGCTGGGAAAATTTGCTGGTGGTGCATTCTGTGGGTTGAAGAATTCGTACCATTCTTATATTTGATACGAACGAGTTAAGATATTTTGGTGAAGTGGTAATGTGGAGCTTGAGCGATCATTTCAGCTTACACAAGCGATTTGGATTTGGCTGTGTGGGATTTTTTGCAATAGAACTACGTTTGAAAGGAATGCAAATTATAATTTATTTCGTACGACTAATTGTTTAATTTTTTAGGTAAATTTCTCGAGAGAAATTTTTAGGTAAATTTCTCGAGAGAAATTTACCTATTGCGGAGAGCATCATATATATATATAGATATATATATAGATATATATATATATATATATATATATATATATATATATATATATATATATATATAATATATATATATATATATATATATATATATATATATATATATATATATAGATATATATATATATATATATATATATATATATATATATATATATATATATATATATATATATATACAGTCTTCCACAAAAGTCAAGGTACAGTGATAAATATCATGAAAATTGTTTGATATTTTTATTTAAAAAACCTATAGTGATAAAATTTTTTTTGGTATTACTTCAACTATAATCATTACACTTTAAATTCATGTAAAACAAAACGAAAATTCTGTCGTATTAATATATTATTACATATGATGTGTTGGAAAGTCAATGAATGAAGTCCACAAAAGTCATGGTACACCTAAAGAAAAATGATACAAATTGTAATTATAGTCTTGCATAGTTATTTGAATTATACTTTTCTTAATATTTTGTCGGATATCCTTTCATCTGAATTACTGACTTCAGTCTTTTAGGCATAGAATATACCAATTTTTTAGTAAATTCGCTGCTGATTCTGGCCAACTCCTCCAATATAACATCCTTAAGCTGCGCCTTGCTTGATATCACTCTTTTTCGGATTTTTGTCTCAAGCTCATTCCAAAGATGCTCCATAGGGTTCAAATCAGGGCTTTGAGGCGGTGTAGCAAGCATGCGAGTATTGTACAATAGCCACATTCGAACTTTATGCGCAGTGTGGATTAGGGTCATTGTCCTGTTGAAACAAGAAATCTTCTCGCATACCTAATTTGGCTGCACTTTGTTTCATGTTGTCTCGTAGAATCTCTAAATAAGAGTTCTGATCCATAGTATTTTCGATGAATGTCAGATTTCCAACTCCAGCAGCAGCCATGCAACCCCAAACCATAACACCACCGCCTCCATGTTTTACTGTTTTAATAGTGTTCTTGGGATTAAATGCTTCTCCTACTTTTCGCCAGACCCTCTTATGCCCATTTACACCAAATATACAAAATTTAGACTCATCCGAAAATAAAACATTATTCCAAAACGTTATTGGTTTGTCAATATATGCTTTTGCAAATGTTATTCTTTTTTGTTTGTTTATGGAACTTACAAGAGGTTTTCTTCTAGGCGTACGAGATGAAAATCCAGCTTCTACGACAGCTCTACGCATAGTTTCTGCGCTAACCTCCTTCTTATCATTAATTCCAAGAACATCGCAGATTTTTCTACAGCTTAGAAATGGATCTTGTTTTACCATTCGCGAAATTTTTCTCTTGTCCTTTGCACTTAGTTTAGATGGACGACCTGTTCGGGGCACATTTTCCACTCTATTTTCCTTCTTAAATCGATTTATCACTTTTTGAATGGTTGACCGACTTCGCAACACTAGTTCAGCTATTTCAGAATATGATTTGCTCTGATTTGAATGCAGATTAATAATTATTTCACGCTCCTTAATACTCAACTCCTTTCGACTCATTTTTTAAAAATTTTATTAAATAACGCGATATTAAAGACAGCGGCCTACGGTTGTTAACTCACTCTGATAATATGTACTTGGGGGATTCCCCTTTTTACAAATAACAGGGCATTTTCTGCAACTGTACCAAGACTTTTGTGGAGTAGAAAAGAGACATTGCAAACAAAAAATTATTGTCTTCAATGATCATTATTGCCGAGTCCCTTTGAATTTATGAAAACTTAAATTCAACAGAACTCGTACAGGGTGCGGCAGCATAACTTCCTTTTTTCAAAATTCAACAAAACAAATTTTCAGCGGTACTTGTTTTTTATTTTTTTTTTATACTGTTGTTTGACATGTAAAGTTTTATCTCACACGGTTTTAAATTTCATATCTGAAAGGTGGCGTCCTCCATTGTCTATACACTGAGCAAACCGAATTCTGGCGTTTCTCATCACTTTTTCGAGCATAGCGATGGGTATGTTGGCCGTTTCTTCCTGAATGTTGGCCTTCAGGTCTTCCAGGGTCCTTGGGCGATTGGTGTAAACGCGGAATTTCAAAAAACCCCACAAAAAAAGTCGCATGGGCTCAAATCGGGGGAGCGCGCTGGCCACTGCAAATCACCCCTGAGGGAGATGAGTCGCTCTGGGAAGTGGTCCCTCAAAACGGCCATTGATGCCCTTGAAGTGTGAGCTGTTGCTCCGTCTTGTTGGAACCACATGTCCCCTAAGTCCATTTCATCAAGTCGTGGCAAAAAAAAAATCCTGGAGCATGCTCACATAACGATTGGAATTGACTATTACTGTCAACTGATTTTCTTCGAAAAACCATGGACCAACAATCCCAACTGATGAAATGGCACACCAAACAGTCACTTTTGGCGAATGCAGAGGCCTCTGATGGAGTTCTCGAGGATTGTTGGCAGCCCAATAGCGCATGTTTTGTTTGTTAACGTATCCATTCAAGTGAAAATGAGCTTCATCACTGTAAAACACAATCGCGTCTTCAGGGACGTTTTCGAGAAGCGCTTCACATGCATTTCTTCGAGAATCGAAGTCGCGTTCGGAGAGTTCCTGCGCAGTTGCTAACTTGTAGGGATGGAAATGAAGGTCATTGTGAAGAATTCGCCGTAAAGAACGATCAGATATCCCAAGGGCAGACGCATGCTTCCGCGCAGAACGCCGCAGAGATCGCAACATTGAAGCTCTTACTGCCTCGATGTTCTCACGTGATCTGACGGGCCGTGGGACTTCATTTCTTCTTCGCGTCACATTTCCGGTATTCGAAAGTATTTAACCCAGTAAAGAATTGATTTTCGGTCCGGGACACGGCCTAACGGAGCGACGTTGAAGTGACGTCTAAAGGCACGCTGGGTTGCAATCACCGACTTTCCGTTCGAAAAGTACGCTTCAACGGTAAATGCACGCTCCGCACTGTTCCAACGCATGATAGCGACTAACCAAAGGATGAGCAAAACTTTAAAATCACCTCTCTCGAATGAGACCACTAGCGCCGCGCTATAACAGTTAGCACTTTAAGGGCGGGCATTTCAAAAAAGGAAGTTATGCTGCCGCACCCTGTATTATTACCATTTCATAACTTTTGGTTTTCAAATAAAAATATTGATTCAGTAATACAATTTACAGTTACCGATTCTCTGTACCTTGACTTTTGTGGAAGACTGTATATATTTATATATATATATATATATATATATATATATATATATATATATATATATATATATATATATATATATATATATATATATACAGTGCAATCCGCTTATAAAGTGCACTTTTATAAAGTACTTTCGGTTATAAAGTACTTTTTTCCAATCCCCATGCACAAATCCTGGAAGTTACTGTATTTTTGTACGGATATAACGTTCACTTTTATAACGTACATATTGGTTATAACGTACCTTCCTCCATGCCACTTGAGTTCTTTATAACCTACAAAATATTTATTCTCATATACATACGTACATATGAAGCATAAACCCACAAACAATAATAAGTTGTTTAGACAAGTTGTTGCGATACGTAACAAATTGGCAACAATAACGCGAAGGGTTTTCGGTCCCTATAATTTTCGGGGAATCCCATGATAAATAATCGCCAGTTTTCAAAGTATTGTGCCCGGTAGGGTGTTTTTTTTGTGTTAGGGAGATGTCTGCATAATTTTTAGGGAATCCCATAAGAAAATAATTGGCAGTTTTGAAGTGTTGTGATCGGTGTAACGTCGCGATAAAGTTTGCAAAACAAAGAAATGGAGAAGAAACCTCGCAAAGTGCTAACGATTAATGAGAAGTTACATATTATTCGAGAAATTGAAAGTGGCAAAAAACAATCAGTAATATGTGCTTCGAAGCAATTGAAGAAAACGACAGTTTCGACAATTTGGCGAAATTGAAATAAAATTAAGGCTGCGTGTAGTAATCCTTCATCTTCAGGAAAACAAAAGAAAATTCGAAACCCCATGCAACGGGATGTTGATAGAAACCTAATAAGGTGGTTTACATATCAAAGGAGTCTCCGCAATCCGATTTCGGGGGAAATTTTGCGACAAAAAGCCCAACAATTTGCTCAGCTTAATAATGATAACGAATTCAGGTGCTCTTCCGGTTGGATTCAAAGATTCAAAAACCGCTTTAACATTGGATCTGGACGAATTCATGGCGAAGCAGCAGATGCAAACTCAGTAGCCGCTTTGGATTGGATTCGTGATGAATGGCCGCAGATAAGAGAGGGTAATAGAGATGAGGACATATTCAACGCAGACGAGACGGGACTTTTCTTCAAAGTGTTGCCTAACAAGACTCTCAAATTTCGTGGTGAAAAGTGTATAGGTGGGAAGCAGTCTAAAGAAAGGTTTACTGTCCTCATATGCGCCAATATATCTGGCACCGAAAAAAGAAAATGCTCGTTATTGGAAAATTTAAAAATCCGAGATGCATGAAAAATGTAAAAACATTGCCTGTAAATTATACCTCAAATGGACGGGCTTGGATGACATCAGATATTTTTTCGAATGAGTTACGGTCCTGGGACGAGCAGCTGAGAAGGCAAAGAAGGAAGATTTTGCTAATTGAAGACAACTGCGCCGCTCACCCAAATCTCCAGAATCTGGAAAATATTAACTTGAATTTTTTTCCTCCCATCTGCACCTCTATTCTACAACCGATGGACCAAGGCATGATCAAGTGCCTCAAATCCTATTACCGATGGTAATTCAGTAAAGTGAATTCATGTAACATAAATTTAGATTCCATTTGTGATACATTTCTAGGCTAGTTCTGATGAAATACATCGATGCAGCTGAGGATGCTCAAAATATGAAAATAAATTTGCTGGATGGCATAGAAATGTTAGCAAAAGCCTGGCAACAAGTATCACCAACGACCATTGGAAACTGTTTCCAGCATGCGGGGCTTAAAACCGATTCATCAAACGACGAAGACGACCTTCTTTTGAGCGAATGGATTTAAAGGGTTCAAGCAAGAGAAGAGGATGAGCGTCCATTAAGCTCTTGGTTTTATATAAATTGTAGACCTACTATAGAATTGCAAGATCTTGATTTGTTTGAGAACATTGATTCAGATGTTGTATCAATTGAAACCCCAACAGATACTGACATAGTAGAAGAAGTACAGTCAGTAGAATCAAGCCAACAAAGCAACACTGACGATGAAGCTACTGAGCAGAAAACCATCAATATTGAAGATGCGATAAATTCAATAAAAAATGTGACAAGATTTTTGGAAGCAAACGAGCTTACGGAAGGTGGTATCTTAGAAGCATCTCTTTTGATTGATGGCTATCTGCAATAGCAAAAACTAAAAATAAAAATAAAACAATGCAAGATAACTGACTTTTTAAGACCATTACAATAACAGTTAGTAGACAAACGGGAAAATCCTATAAATTTTTCGAAAATTTATAATGCTTTTTGATTCAGCAGGCTATAATTTTGTATTATGAATGCATGGACTTTTTTTCTTTAATAAACGACAATTTTTGTAAATGAACACAACTTTTTTTCATAAGTGGGCTATAACGTACTATCGGTTATAAAGTTCTACTTGTTGCGGTCCCCTCGAGGTACGTTATAACCGGGTTAAACTGTATATATATATATATATATATATATATATATATATATATATATATATATATATATATATATATATATATATATATATATATATATATATATACATATGGGATATAACAAAATTTGTGACCACGCTAGAGGTTGCAATTTTGCTTCGATTTTCACCAAATTTTCAGGAAAGGTGTTTTGGGTGATTATCTCGGTTGAGTTCGTGAACCAGCTATATCGGCCGGGCAAAAACAAAATGGCGGCCATTTTAGACGAAAAATCCTGTTTTCTGTTCTAACTAAAGTATAGTTCCGATTTAGATGAAATTTGGCACAAAGGTTCATTGATGTATGTGATGAATCTCACAATAAAAAATCCAAAGTCGGTACGGCAGAAACAAAATGGCGGCCGCTCAAAGGTCAAAAAACATGCAAAATTTTATTGTTGTAATAGTGGTCAAAGCTTTCAACAGATTTTCATGAAATTCGGTAGTTTGATAAGAATTATAATTAACTAAAGAATTACGTAAAAAACTGGAGGTCAGATTACAAAAAACAAAATGGCGGCCAGTTGAATGTCAAAATTTCAAAGGCTTTTAAAAGTGGCAATTTTTATCCGACAAATATGCAACTTGGTGTCAAGATAGACATTATTTAGGCCTACAGTCTTTGATATTTTGGTGATTATGCATGTGCAAATTTCAAAATGGCGGCCGTTTAAATATGCATTTTTTTCATGTTTTTGTGGCCCTCTAGCGGTCACATTTTCCAACGGATGCTGAAACTTGAGATTATGGATCTCTGTACTATGTTCTTGTATTTTGCAGGAAATTTTTAAAATTGAATGAAAAATAAAAAAGTCGAAAATTTAAAGCCTAATATTTTTAGCTGCCATTTTCTTTGAAAATTGAATTATTTTGCCCTGTCTGGAGTGAAACTCCTATTTGAACGAGATAGTACATTGATTGATGAGGTCCTAGCATACAAAGATTGAAAACAATCCAAAGTCAAATGCATGCATTCAAAATGGCGGCCCCCAAAGGTCTGAAGGCAAGCGCAATTCGTTATTTTAGTGCCAACTGAAATAATGAATATTTTTCATGCAAACGTTTTAAATGACTTATCTTGAACGTATTTATAAATCAGAATATTTTTGAAATATTGGAAGGTATTTTCAACAATACTCTAAAAAATTATAAAATCGCGACTTGTCCGTCTGTCCGTCCGTCCGTTTGTTCGTGCATCACAAGCTTTCTCGCAAACCACATACTAGAATGAGGAAATTTTCTACGTAGGTCAAAAGTGGTGCCTCTTGAAATTTGCAGTGTAAGAAAATATTTTAAAGCGTTTAAGGGGGTCTCCCCATAGAGGGGGGTGACATAAACATTTTTTTTTACTTCTGTAGCCCTCTAGCAGCCAAGTTTCTCAACAGATTCCGATAAAACTTGAAATTATAAGTTATTAAGGCAAGTTAATTTAATTTAACTATGCAAATCGGATGACAAATAAAAAATTCCAAAATTTACAGCTTAATATTTTTAGCAGCTGTTTTCATTAAAAATCCAAAATAACGGCCCCTGATGGTTCAGAAAAGAATCGAAAATGTATATATTATTGGCAATGCAAGTGCTGATTAAGCTTTTATAGAAATCTTTTGAATTTTTAACTACTTGAGCTATTTAAGCCAAAAAGTTATCACCTTTGTGTGATAACCACTGAAATGTATAAACAGCAAATGTGAAAAGGGCAAAACCAGTATAAATATGTTTATAACAATTTATTACCCGCCGATTTTCAATATGTGATCCAAATTTTTGTGGCCCCCCCAATCGGGCAACTTTCATTCGAAACATGTGGAAAAAAAACCAAAGAAGTAGACCTTAATGAATACAAGGTGAACAAATATATCAGAAGTCAAAATTCGATCCACTTTGTTAATAATAGAACATTTTATGAGTTTTAGGTTATCGTCTATAAAACTTGTATCTGAGTTACTTGATATTAAGCGCATATTTCCTGAATATTTCATAAAAATCGAGCCATAAAAAACCAAACTACAGTCGATTGAACAATTTTCAATTACAAGAACAATAACACGTGATATTGTGAGAATACGCGTTTGCAAAGGACGTAGGCACTACAGATGTATACGGATTTTGATGAACACTTTGGAAATGTTTCGTAACATTGATATTTTATCATGCCTACTCAAACAATAAGGTCAAGTTGACCTGGTCAACACATTGAAAATAAAATGACGGTGAATAGAATTACTTAATACCATTTATATCTCTGGTCGCTGGACGCACCGTTGAACAAGCGCAACTTAGGCTAGGTATGCTAATGCGCCGAGTGAGGGACTGGATGACTGCTCGCGGGCTCAGTTTAGCACTGGAGAAAACTGAAGTGGTCATCTTGACAAAAAAATCCCTAGAGTAAGGATGATCAGTATTGGAGGTATACAAATCGAATCGAAGCCAGCGGTGAAGTACCTGGGGCTACTGATCGACTCGAAGATGAGTTTCTCTGAGCAAATCAGGGCAACGGCTGAGAAGGCTGCTTCGGGAATATCGGCCCTGAGTCGACTTATGGCCAACGTAGGGCGACCCAGCCCATCAAGAAGACGCCTCTTGATGAGTACTGTAGGGTCAGTGCTACTGTACGGAGCAGAGGTATGGAGCGACGCTCTCAGCAAGGAGGTATACCGAAAACGATTGGCACAGGTACAGAGAAGAGGAGCACTGAGAATTGCATCTTCGTATCCAACAGTCTCCGACTCGGTGGTGAGAGTGATTGTAGGCGTGATACCTGTCGCCCTCCTTGCTAGAGAGCGCCGCGCTATCTACCTGCGCCGAAACGAGGATGCGAGGGAGATTGTTGTCCGCGAGGAGAGACAACGCTCGCTCAACGATTGGCAGCAGTCTTGGGGGAATCGCACGAAGGGAAGGTGGACTGTGCGCCTCATCCCGGACGTGAGACCGTGGCTAAATCGAAGGCATGGTGAGACTGACTTCTATCTGACCCAGCTTTTGAGCGGGCACGGGTGTTTTCAGTCTTACCTGCACAAGATCGGTAAGTCACGGTCTCCCGATTGTCGGTTTTGCCCAGGAGAGGAGGACAATGCCTGTCACACATTTTTTGAACTCTACAGGGAGACGGGAGAGCTCACCCCGGATAATATAGTTGCGGTGATGCTCGAGTCGGTTGACAAATGGAACCAGGTGGCACATTATGCTCGGGCAGTCCTGAAATATAAAAGGGACTCACAGCGGCCGGAGGCGCTGGGGCTGGGGGATCGCTCTTCTGGCATTTCCTCTTCCCCTCTCCCCTCCCGCTAGGAAAGGGACTCCCCAGATTGAAGGCGCCCCACGGCGTAACAAAACGAGACCTGGCCCGAAGTAATGTGTCAAACGGTTCCAGGCTAGGTTCTCAGATTGACAGGGGAGGTATTTAGTGGGTAGTCCAAGGGTATCCTCCATGGGAGTCCCACACTGCCAGACTCGGCGGGCGTAAATGCCTTCACCTCCCTACCACAAAAAAAAACTACCATTTATATGTTTCCCGATATAGTTTTTAGAATATCTATATGAGCCAAGTTTTGATATTGAAAAGAAGTTGTTTGAGTTTTTAATAATTTTTCAATACCCTTCTGTGCAGGAACACTCTACTGTTACTTTGACTTCTTCGATGTATGTTCAAGCGTAGCTTTGCGGGTAGATAAAAAGATTCTGTTTTAGAGAAACTGCTTAGCTTTCTTGCCATTAGGTCCTATCTGAAGGATATTTATATCGAGTTAGGATAAACGATGGAATTCGTTAGATAAAGTTCAATTTTCCGACTTTGGAAATGATTTCTCTTTACTGTGAATTGGCCTGTGGGTGGATTCCAGTTATTGTGATTGCATATGAAAGGTAACATTGTTACAAGTGCAGCTGCTTTCTTCTTAGGGTTGGGCTACCAGTCGGTTTTATTTAACTTGGAACAAAATAAAAACATTCATCGCTTTGCGAAATTTGAACAATGTAACATAATTATTATGTCCAATCACTATTGTAAATTTTTCTTCTAAATTTACACTTGAAATTTCATTTGAAAATTAACTTGAGTGTTATGAATTGGAAAATTGAAATGGAAGCAACCGTTGTTGGAGCGGAGAGATGTTGTGAAGAGCACTGGACCCTGACAGCAACGGTTTCAAGTAAACCGCATCCCAATCCGGCTGGACACAAAAAGTTAATTTTGCTCGTGCCCGAAAAGGATGGAGGTAGCACTATCTTATCACAATGTTAGACGACCGTCAAAACGCACGTTGCGTTCACCCTGGTAGCCCTGCGGTATATTTTCTCATTCATTACAATTATAGTTAATTTTCAACAGCCTGACACTAACGGTTTTGTTTAGATTACTTGCCTTTAGCGTATGAATCCAGCATCACGCTCTAAAAAATTCGACCAGAACTGGGAAGTGGCATCGTATTTTTCACTTACTGCACACGATAATCGTTAAATCGTTCATCGTTTAAAAACTATAAACTTGGAGAGCACAGCACGTAAATTTAAACATAAACACATTTTTCCGAATGTCACTTTTTGACATATCGCAGCAAATTAGTCCAAGTAGTTAATCGAGACGCGATCAAGTTCAGTTGCGATGTTTCACCGGATATCGGTTTAAGTTTACGCTAAGTCCAAATAGTCATCAGTTTGGGAAACTTCGGCAAAGAATTTTATTGCAAATTTAAATTAAAACAATGGAAGGCCGATCATCGTCCCTTTCGGGGAGCGGGCAAACCCCTTTGTTAGCAGAAGCATTTAAGGGATCGGAATGAATAAGCGGTGGCTTTTTCTGTACTTCTCGGTGGTTAGTGGTGAGATAGAAGAACGAAAGATTTTGCGTGCTAAGCGCTCTGTGTTTCAAAAATATTTGCTGAACTGAAGGAAGCGTGAATAAATAAAGATATAATGGAAGTGGTTATTAAGACAATGGAAGTATTGGGGCTCACGAATGAGAAGTTTTAAAATAATTGTGGACAAAACTGGACTAGTGGGGACAAATAAACTGAAAAACAGAGAAATTTACGAGGTAAAGAGTAAGTTAAGGGAGAAAATTCCTAATTTGAAGTTGCCATAGTTTGTGAATCGTGGAATTTAATTGAAAAAAGTCCATGGGGAGGTTCTTAAATTATTTGGTGGGCATTGAGATGGGGGTTTGGCATAAGTAAGCAGAGATTCGAGTGGAAACAGAAAGTTGCCTTCCTCAACATTACCGTGTTTATCGTGAAAAAAAAGAATCTAGCTTATATAATATCACCGGAACAAAATATATCTTTAAACTCTTAAGTGAAAAATTATTTTTCTTGTTTTTCCCTTACTTTGGAAAATTTTTGACTCCTTTTTACCTCACTGAAAACTTGGCGTTGCATTGGCCCGGAAGGAGGTAAGTTCTGAGTTCGAGGCCAGAATTCAAACTTGGTCATCCGGCGGCAGTAGGAGGAAGTTTTCTTTTGTTCTTCCAATTTTTATCTTTTCTCTTTTTGCAACTTTCTTTCTCCGGCGTGAAAAATTTGAACGTTAGGTGCAGTGAAAGATAGTTTTTAAGGTTTTGTAAAATCATTTTACAAAACCTTACTAAAATCACGTCCTGTCTGTCTGTCCGTCCATCCGTCCGTGTGTCACACTAATTTTTCTCGGAAACTACATAAGCTAGAAACATAAGATTTTGTAGATCGATGCATAGTGACACCCTCTTCAAATTTTCACCACAATTAGAACTTTATAAGGTGTTTGAGGGGGTCTCCCCATATAGGGGAGTGGCCCCTGAAAAAAAAATTTCATCGCATGCAGGCAATATGGGTATCAAGTGAAAGGTCTTGATGAGAACTTTTCAAAACAGGTCTTTTGCTTTGAAGGGTGCAGGGGAAGGGGAAATGTACGAAAAAACCTTTGAGCCGAAAAATCTGACACAAATCACAAAGGTGAGACGTTACGAGCACAAGGGCAACACATGCTCCAGAAATAGAAATTCGATCAACTTTATTAATAATAGTACATTTTATAAATTTTACATTTTTGTTTATAAAATCGAGTTGGTACCTTTAAATTTCCCAAAAGCTATAGTTTAAGTTTTTCAAAAGTAATTAGATGTGTTCTGAAAATTTCACAATAACTGAACAATAAACAGAGAAGTTACAGCCGATTGAATATTGAACAATTACAACAACATTAACACGTGATAGTAGGGAGAAACACGTTCCCAACGATCCTAGACACTACAAATATGTAGGAATTCTGATAAAATTTTTAGAAACGGTTTTTAATATTGATGTGTTGTCATGACTAACTAAACGACGGGGTCAAAACACTTGAAAGAAAATGGCGGTGAATTTAAAAACATAGTAACCTTAGTTTTTCGAGCTCAATTTATGGAATCTGTGTATTAGACAAGTTTTGATATGCAGAATGTATTGTTTGAATTACTAATTGTTTCACAAAACTCTTCTAGCAGGAGCACTCTCTTGCTAGCTCAAAATTGTGAATTTGAACATAACTCAGACGTGGGCGAAAGATGGGCGGTGTAGTTTACATGGTGCTAAATTTCAAATGCGGGGCCTGATACAATTTATAAACCAAGAAGGCTTCACAACCCGTATTAAGCAAAGCCAAAGTCTAACTTAACTTTGTATTTTCATACAATATCGATTTATAATCTGCAACCCTTAAGAAGCTTGCACTACACAAAATTTATTTTTGCAGTCTTTTTTCTTATAAACATTTAGAGAAACTTTGAAATAAAAATAAAGTAAACAATTTAAAAATAGATGATATTCCATGTTTTTTAGTGGTTTTTTGTAATAGCTCTTAAATCGGTAAGCGGTATTTAATATACTAAGAACCATTTTATAATTCTTTTGATTACGCACATTTCGTCTACACTTCACTTTTCTTTATAACCCATAGTTTTTCTGCTACATTGGAAAACCTGGTTTTTGACCCTATTCTTTAAAAATAAACAGTGTACCAATGCAAATAGTGATGCATTTGATGATAAATATAATCTTTCTGTACTATGCTTTGGATGTGAGACATGGACCCTTACTCAAGTCTTCGTAATTGTTTTTAAGGGTTCAAAAGGCGGATCCTGGGGCGCATGTTATGTGTCACAAGTTGTATGAATTGTTCGACGAGCCAAGCTCTCCACTGTGATGAAACTGCAAAGGCTGCAACGGGCAAGTCAAGTACAATGAATGGACGATGGCGTGTACCTAAATAGGTATTCGTCAGAAAAACTGAAAGATGAAGACCAGTTGCAAAACCCAGGAAGCGCTGGTTCGACTTGAGGGATGATGACAGTTCATCACCGCTCGGATTGGAGGATGCGGTCAATGGACCGAAAAAGTTGGAGGCGCTATTTGCAGGAAGTGAAGTTGCGAGAGGGGCTGCAGTGCTACGAAGAAGAAGAAGATATTCTTTCACCTTCCAGTTTGAGTAAGAATATGCCGGGTTCTAATTAATTACTTTTCGCGGTATTCTTACGGTTTTAATAGTGCAACTATAAAGCTAGTGGCGCTCGTTCACTCAATTTTCCAAATGTATTAATGTGTTAAACATGTTCGCATTTACAAGTTCATAACAGTTATATAATTATCCATTTAGCATTTTAATGTACTTTAAGTTAAGATTATTCTGTTACGTATATTTTGTTTTGAGTTGTCTATTTTTCCGAGTTCAAATTGATAAGTTCTTAAAACAAATACCTTTATGGGATTACTGCATTGTTACCATCATCTCTCGAATCAAACGCTTTATTCTGTTCTTACCTGGAAAAAAAGAAAAAAGTTATAGAATTTTATTACTAGGAAAACCATTTGTTAAATTAAATCACCTAATAAACTTATGATCTAAATTCATAGTTTAAATTACGAACGTTTTAAAAATAATGATATATCCAACAATATACGAGTAATGTCATATCCAATAACATCTTAGTATCACATTCCGTTGCGGTAATGGTAATATAGAAACTAAGGTGATCATGTTTAAGAAGTACTTGCGTTCCAAACGGAAGGACGATTTTGTTTTTGACCCGGTCCCTTTGGGTACCTCTTTTGGCCCAATTGATACCAGTTAATTCCAGCATAAAGATGATTGCGTTAAGGCTACGCAGCACTCCTTGAAAAAATTAAATTATTCATGCCTCTCGACTCTCAATACCTTCAGACGCCCCCTTTTTGTAATGAAAACAGCCCGAACGTATTATAATGCCGAGTTTCATTTGTCAACTGCTTTGAATATCTCTCGGATTAGACTATCTGAAGAGAGCTCTCCTAATTCCTTAAAGAGGTACCACACTCATCTGAAATCACTATCTTGATGAGGTAGTTGCCATTACTTTAGCCATCAGTCGACTGAATGCTGACACACCCGCTGCAGCTTTATCCGCCATTGCCCTGATTTACTCAGAGATCCTTATCTTCGAGTCGATCAGAATACCCAGGTACTTCTCAGCTAGCTAAAACTTAACGTGGACTTTCCCAATGCTGATTGTCAGTCTAGGGATTGTCTTTTTTACTAAGAGGACTACTTCGGTTTTGAATTGGTTTATCTACCAAACTTTGAGAAAGGGAATGAAATATTTTCAGAGGTCGTTGAAGCAAAAGTTTCTGACTTCAAATCAAGCCTGAACGGCCAATCAATTCTTCATTTCAATGAAACATTAACATCTGACCTCATAACGAGTTTGAATCTTATTGATTATTTTGTCAGCTATGAAGACTTGTATTTCATATTTCGCAGGATAAACAACAAGAAATCATGTGGTACTGATGGTATTCCAAATGAAGTTCTCCAACATTTGCCTGAGGTTGCTAACAGGAATTATTGTATATTGCTCAACAACATGTTGAATAATACATACTTCCCAAATAAGTGGAAAAAGGCTAAGGTATTTCTGATCTTGAAGAAGGGAAAAGAATCCCTAAATGCTATCGGCCAATCAGCTTGCTGCTTAACATCAGCAAGGTGTTTGAAGTGATACTCAACAGAGCATTAAACGCACACATTGAGAAATATGAGTTGATGCCAAATTGCCAATTTGGTTTTCGTGCCAGGCATTCGACGACACACGCAATAACGAAAGTAACCTCAGAAATCTGTTGGAAACTAAACAAAAAAGAATGTGTTGGAGCGTGTCACGTTGATATGGAGAAAGCCTTCGATACGGTGTGGTTAGATGGACTAGTCTTTAAACTCTTTCAGGATAAGTTCTCCAGACACCTTGTCGTCATGATGTGTAATATGTTATACGGGAAATCGTTTATTGTAACTGATGGAAATCTGACAACAATGTGCGAATTCAAGGGCTTGAATGGTCTACAGCACGGAAAATTTACTGCGCCTCTGCTTTTCTCAATATTCATTCGCAAGCTATTGAACGGCTTTGATTTTAATGTCCCGCCAACGCGATCATTGGTAGCGTTTGCTGATGATCTGATCATCTATACGGCAGATCGAAAAGCTACAATAGTTCAGAGCAATGTCCAAAAATTGTTCAATGATGTACAGCTATACACTGACAATTGGCGAATGAAAATCAATGCACAGAAGTGCGAAACAATCTTGTTTCGGACAACGCTGCAGGGGGTCAGTCAAGACCTGAAACGTAATTGGAAAAATTTCCACATCATGGCTGGCGAGGGTAGTTTAGAATGAGTTCGACATAAATCCTGTGTTCGATACCTCGGTGTTCATCTCGATCAGTATCTGTACTATACTAAACATGTCAAAATCATGTTCAGTAAGGCACTTAAAGTAGTCATGGCCCTACGAAGACTCATTCATACAAAATACATTGTTCAAAAGGTCAAAATGATCTCAATGTCAAGTTTTGCGAACAGCTGTGTTACAAGACCCTGGTTAGACCAGTTTGACATATGGATGTCAGACCTTGTACAACCAGAGTGCTAGTACTATGGAAAAATTAAGAGTTTTCGAAAGTAAATGTCTTCGTGCATGTAGTGGTTTGTAAAGAGAGCCTGAGATGGATTGGTAGCACTATAAATCGAATATAAGAACTTATCAAACTGCTCAAGTGACAAGAGTCGATATCTTCACATTGAAACTTCTTCGAAATCATTTCGCAAGATCTGTAATTGAGAGTAAAAACCCTTGGATTTCACATCCGTTCCACCCTACAGACGGGTATACTGCGGCTTGCCTCGCTACTGGCTTCGTTTCTCCAGAAGCATTCGTGTATTTGGATATGAATAGGTATGTTTTTGATTCTGACGGCGTCATAATCATAAATCACATATAAAGACGCGCCACCGATGTATGTTTAAGTAATAACGTAGAAATTTAGAGAAACATTTGGGCCATTAAGTTTTTGTATGTTTATTGTTTGGAATTTGCTTTACATTCTTTTAAAATTTATAACGATTAGTATTGAATAAAGCGCTTTTGACTTTGACTTT
Organism: Odontomyia ornata; assembly: GCA_963969285.1. Classification (NCBI taxonomy): domain Eukaryota; kingdom Metazoa; phylum Arthropoda; class Insecta; order Diptera; family Stratiomyidae; genus Odontomyia; species Odontomyia ornata. The sequence goes on from OZ017738.1 coordinate 405,309,687, forward strand.
AGAATTTACTTATTACTGCATTTTGAAAAGCAATTTTGTACGTATCTTTGAAGATAACGTGAAGTATTTTAGGTCAGTTTTTCCTTCGAAATTTCATACATTTTATGTTTTAATGTCTTTATTCTTTGCTTTGCAAAGAAAATTGTTAATTTTACATTGACTGCAACTACGACAAAAAATTTAAGCTCCTTCAGTAGAATTTTTAGATTTGTTCCTCTAAATTGCAGGCTAGCATACGACAAACTCACAAACAAACGAATAGGAATAAAAGAATTATAACAACGATTGAAATTTAAAGATACAAAAAAAATTGTAATGATGTAGTGGTAGGACTAACCTTTTTTTTGGTTTTTAATTGTTTTACTTTTTAATCTCTTTACCGTTTCTTCCTCTTAGCAACTTTTCTTCATCCATATGCGGGAAAAACATTTTTAAAAAATTCATAATTGCGCGTATTTTGATTTCCTTCCCACAAGTTTGCCGAATTGAGATTCCTCGTATATTTTGACTGATGGCAATTTCCCTAGCTCCTTTTCTACAAGCGCTGATTGTTGTTAATTCTCGACGGGCCCTAATGGCGTCATGGAGACTGCCAGCTAGGTTCATGTGGCCCACACAGTAGCGTTTAAATGTTTCATGCCGAAGAAGAGACTAACACTCAATTAGACTAGAACCGTTGCCTTCTTACTCAGGCCCAAAAACGGAAACACTACGTCACGCTGCGAACTAACCTTTTCGAGTAGCCCCATCAGCGCCATCTAGTGCTGGTCAAATCAAACAAATATTCTATAGATTTTTGACACTGCATATGTCTGTATGTTTGAAATTCTATCAGTAATATGTCAACGATTTTTTTAGATTTGCGCGTCAAAGACATTAGCGTTTGTATCATTTCATATGAGAAATGTTATACAGGGTGGGCCATAAGGGTGTTGGCGGTTTAAATATTCGATTTTAAAAAAAATACGAAACATAACACAAATATATTTGTATTGTTAAAAAGAAGAAGCATAAGAATTTTTAGGACTTAAAAATAATGTTGTCCAAATGGCTTCCCTCGGCTGCTTGGCACTCTTGGAACCAAAGTCGCAAATTTTGGAAAACTCGTTGAAAAGTTGTTCTCGGTATTTTGTTACTTTCCCGAATAATATTCCTCTTCAGCTGCTCTAAATTGGTCGGATTATTCTCGTAAACTACCGATTTGAGGTAGCCCCATAGAAAATAATCGCATGGAGAGAGATTGGAGCTACGTGGGGGCCATTCAATATCCCCCCTTTTCGAGATGAGTTTTCCGGGAAAAACATTTTTCAGCAGCTCTATGGATACCCTAGCCGTATGACATGTGAACCCCTCCTGTTGAAACCACATCCTCGAGGTATTGCCTTGAAGTTCTTGCAAAGCTGGCACCAAAAAGTCTGTTATCATGTTGCAATAATTGTTAGCTCTAACCGTCATCGCTTGCCCTCTGTCGTCCTCAAAAAAGTATGGCCCAATAATACCGGTTGACGTTATGCCAGCCCACACGACAAGCTTAGGGCTGTGAAGTGGACGTTCATGCAAGCATCGGGGATTAGTCTTGGACCAGAACCGACAATTTTGCCTGTTCACATGGCCATTAAGGTGAAAATCAGCCTCATCACTAAAAATCATGTTGTTGAAATTGTTGAACTGCTCGAGCATCAAATTGACAAAGTTAAGTCGGTTATTGGCATCATTGGGTTTTAATTCTTGGACTATCTGAATCTTATAAGCCTTCGAATGCAGATCACGTTTCGAAATTTGTCGCAAAGTTGTTCTTTTGACGTCCAAAGACTGACTTCTCTTACGTGTTGACTGTTGCGGATTTCGCTGAACTGAAACACGAACATGCTCCACAATGTCGGCTGATCTTGCAGAAACTGGGCGACCACGAGCCGTAACTGGTACTGTTGAGCCGGTTGTTTCAAACATTCTGATCCATTTTCGTAACACATTGGCGCTTGGAACTTCACTTAAATCGCGTAAACCGTGTTCATGCCGATACAAACGTCGTGCAGTAATCACTGATTTATTGTTTTCGTAATACGCTCGGACACAAAATGCACGCTGCACTCCCGTGTACGACTCCATGGCGACTAAATTTCCAGGAAGCGGCGCAGCGAACAACATATCCCCCCGCCACCCCGCGCTGCACGTTACCGAGAAATTGAAGAATTAAATCGCCAACACTGATATGGCCCACCCTGTACTTGACAATCTTAAAAGCCTACTTTCGGCCTACTGAGATGCTACTGTCAAGTTTTCTGAATAGCTGTGTTCGAAAATTTAGGGCTACTGAGCAGCAGTTTCCGGTAAGTGAAGTGATGTCAGGTACGGTAATTGATTTCTTTACGGGCCTGAGTTAGAAGGCAACGGTAGAACCCAACACTCTAGCAGAACTCCGTAATAAGGTATATTCACTCCGAATTGATGGAATTCAAATAAGGCGAAAACCCTCTCGGGTTTTCGCTTAGATATAGTTAGAGTATCTCATTTTCATGACCGTATTGATTTTTTTCGGAAGTTGCTTTGGTCATTACCATCCTCCTGTGTGTCCGGTTAGCTATGATATGATCTGATTAAATCAGTACATATCACCACTGAGTGAACACTCGTAGTCTGTCCGAAAAATCCCCTGAACTAAATCACGTTGTTCACCAACGGGATTTGAGCCTGGGACCTCCGGCTTATGCGTCTCATGCTCTGACCACTAGACCACACAGACTGTATCCTTACGAACTTCCCACAACTCTTTCCGGGTGAATCGCATAATCCAAGCCTTATCTGTTGGGGCATGAAAGTAGCTGGAATAAGTTTATATAAGGCGCAATAAACGAGACGGCTCAGGCAATTCTTCTTCATCTCCGTCGACGTCCGGCTCCCAAAATTCCTTCCACGCGTTCCAATTGCGGAACGCCATCTATCACGTCCACCGATGAAAACGCTGCTATGAATTCCAAGTAATTCGCACGAACGGAGGTTGAATTTGATTGTAGGATAGAAAATCTTAATAATAACTTTTTCCCGTTTGACAACTACGCACTCACATCAACACTGGTCATGCCATATCTCTATAGGCCGTCTCTTCTTCATCATGCGGCCGACGTTAAGAGGTGGCTACGTAGCAGATACCTGCCATTCAGCACTTGCCAGCTGATCAAAATTGTGTAGGGATGATCGATATCTACTGAGTATCGCTCCGAGTGATTGCCGGCTATGACGAATAATATTGCTGTCCGAATACGCATACGCCTTGCGGATGAATTTTGTTGGTGCATTGACTAATTTATCGAGTAATTTGGGGGGTGAACTGCTCGATTAGTATGTTACAGCGTCCATAACTCATAGAAAAAATTATTATTTATTTGGTATGAATCCAGGCCGACATTCTCTTGGGGGTTAATGTTGCTATTAAAAATCATGAAATAAAAACGTTTTGGGCAGAAAAAAGACAAACCCAGCACCCTCGCGATTACTTCCATGCTAGAGGCTAGAGATTTAAAGTACAATTTGGTAGGGCTTTACGTTGTTTTGTAAATACATATTTCTTCTTCTCAGATGCAATTTTTTCCTGGTTTGTTACAAATGCTTTACTAACATTTTGAGCTTCTACTTGATATTATGAATATAGTTTTAACTTTCAAGTATCATAAATCCAATCAAATCTTCATCACTTCTCTTCACAAAACTCCTTACATCATGGCATGGAAATTAGCACAAAGTGTACTAAGTGTGTGTATTCATTGTAAAAAAAATTATTAATATAACCCTTCAGAACTATATAATTATATATTTCCACTACTAAAAACAATCTACCAATTTAGTTGCCAAAAATAAATCGTTTTACTACTTCACTTGTCGATTGCCTAAAAACAGTCATCGAAGAATGGAAGCAAAAACTGAAAAAAAAAATATTACGTACTAAAAATATAATACATAATGTCATTGTCCTTTATCAAACAACTTTCATTCGGTTGATGAAGCCATTAAAACGCCCCCAACATGACGAGGCGGTGGGTGGAGAGGGTTAGATTGCGGGGAGCAAAGCAATACAGCAACAACAACAATCGCTTCTCATCACGAAACTTATCACCAACATCGCATATACATCGCATACAGCCTACGGTCTGTAGAGCAATAAGAATAATAATAAGAACATTCAACCATGGGCCGACAATGTTTGCCGGCCCAAACCGTTTGGATTGTAATAAAAATTCAAATTTTTCCATCTTTTCGCCATCGTCTTGATGCCTTCAATGTGACGAGTGAGCGCAGGATATTACGGATCAGATTCGCCTATCGTTTGAATTAAATTGTTTAGACAGGGGGTGAAGTGAGCTCTGCTAAAAATATGCGAGCTGCTTGTATTGCAAAATCGATTGCAAAAAGAAACATTACTGTCTATGAGATACTAAAGAACGTTTACATTGTTGTCGCAGTACAAGCTCGTGGGAAGGGACGAGAAGCAAAGCTTTCCGGGAAAATCGTTATGCCTGTCGCGGCATGGGAAAATCACGACAAAATTTGTTGTGGCAGTTCTTTTAGCTTTTCTGAGAACCGTCAATGCATTCGAGGTGCACTGAAATATGCTTGCATCTGGAGCTAGTCAAAGTATTAGAGAAAACTAAATTAGAGAGCTTCCCAATTGAGTAGTTTCCATAGGAAAATTTCATTCACATTTTAATGCATCTTGTTGATTCAGTAGATTTTAATGCACCCGAATTCATTTTCCCGCCGAATTTTTCTCAACACGTTCCAAGAAAAGTTCAAAAGCGCTGCACTCTGCATCTCCAAAATTTCGGGAGTGCAGCGAAGGTTCAACTTGTCGCGATACAGTGGGTGGAAATGCGAAACCAAAAGCTCCTACTCATTCCACTATCCATCGACTCTCGGGAGCAAATACTAAAGCTTTCACCCACTTGCACGTGTGTATGCGCTGGCCACTGTGGAGCCACTCCGCGGTGTATCTCTGCGTTAGCACACAAAAGATACAGAACGCGTTGGAGCTTTTTTAGTCAGCGACCGCGGTCATTGCCCCCTACCCTATAGATTTTCATGTGAACGAGCAACGAAAACAGAGAGCATTTTCCGCAAGTCAGAGACAATCGCTGAGAGTGAGAACTAATTGGAGAGCGGGAGAACATGTAAGAGAGAAATTCCCATTCTTATTCGACTAACACACGATGGGTCATGCTGCCGCCGCTGCGCCGGGTTGGATGCCTACATAAAAAATCATACACCGATTCTTATCAGAGTCTGATAAGAACGGATTCATAGTACATAAGAAAAATTCGTAAGCGTAAGCCACGCGAATCGGCCAGCGACCGCACTATTTGTGTGCGTGCGAACGACCTCAAGGGGAAGAGGGGGAGGCCAGCAGTTAGTTGGCCGGCACGGAAAATAATTCATTCTACCCTCGGGTCGTCCGTCTAACGACGATGCAGAATGGGGAGAATGACTCTTCATGAAATTATCATTAAATATTGTGTTTTGGGGGGCTTATCAGTTCAATTCAGAAAACAGCCCTCCTGAGCGAGTGAGTGAATGACTGAGTGCGGTGTAGTCGGTCGACGTCCATTAGCTTCCCTGCAGATGGTCATTGTGCCGTTGAATCCCATGTGTGTGACGAAACCAAGCCAACGAAATGTAGGAGAAAGCGGAAGAGCGAAAAAAATGTATAGAATCGAGCGACCATCGACCTGCAAATCAGCTGATGATAACGTAACGCATCTGCAAGAACAAGACAGCAATATGTTGTACATGGGAAAGAACTTACGAAGTGTTACACGTGTAATATTGAGAGCTGCCAACATTAATCGAGGAATTTGAAAAATTCATTGTTTGCTGAGGAATTTTGATAGGCACGAATAAAGAATGGTACGAAGTAAATTAGACGAATAATTATGATATATGCAAATATATTATGGTTGACTCAAAAGAAAAGTAATTATTAAATCGCTGTATTACTGCATCTGAAAGTTGAAAAATTAGCAAACTAGAGAGGTAGGAGTATGCTTTTGCCAGAAAGGTTTCGAAGCTAATCTAGAAAACGCCAGCATTTTTCGTAAGGTGTTTATGAATAAATTAAATAAAAAATTTTATTGCATACTTTAAAAACATATATATCTTAAAGTCAGATAAATGTTTATTTGATCCGACGCAACCATAAAAATTATAGTCATTTACTTCTTTCCTGAAAATATTCCCATTGTTCCCCTTTTATTCACAAAGAGATTTCATTTGATAATCCATTCAACAATCTTTGATGAAATATTTTTGAGGTCACATCATTATATGGAGGGACCCCCTTAAAACCGTTTAAAGTGGTGATATCACCTGAACTTCAAAGAGATCATGACTTCTGACCTTTCTAGGAGGTGTTATGATCACAGTTTCTATAGTTTTGAGAATACTTGTTGAGACGCACGGACAGACAGACATGAAGCCGCAAAATTAGTAAATTTTTGTGAAATCCGTTATTCAAAATCCCCAAAAAAAAGCACATCATATCATTGGTGGAGCAGAAATGTATGCATATTATATAGAACACAGCGTCTCCAATTTTCGTAATTGCAATTTCTCAGTCATGGCTACATGTAAGAAACAAGTCAAAGTAGCAGGCGATTACTCCTGCCAGAAGGGTATTATAAACTAATTAGTAAGTCAACAACATCAGCTGAATATCAGAGCTTGATTTATATCCAGATTCAATAAATTGATCTCGGAAAACTGAGTCATGGTGTAATGACTCGGCCCTACGCCACTGGCGACCAATACATACACACATTGCCACCACGTGGCTTTCCATCTCGCGTCAGTTGTGACGAATTCCCATCCCCCGTCGAGTTTTGTAGTGGGATGTCAAGTCGAATGACAGATGGCGAGGTGACTGCATGGCGAGCGCGGTAGGTTCGGCTGCCGATGGGATAAAGAAAATCCCTACGTAAGGTGATCAAATTGAACATTGTATATAGTTTTAGTGTTAATTGTTAACATTAGTAGGTCCATAACCCAGAATCAGGAGCGACAGGAGTTCGAAGCAGGCAGGCGGAATAGAGGAGGCATTCAGTCAGAGTAGCGAAGGATTATTTTCTGGCCAGTGAAAAATCGCATAGGATGATTATTAACAATCCGGACGCTCGGAGGGATTGGTTTTGTGGAGTATTCGCACCACTCACTTCAGGGACAACAACAAACGACAAGTAGGTGTTAAATTATTAAGTAAAAATACGCCTTGTGACCTGACTGCTTCGTACTTGATCGGACAGTAAGTACGTATTATCACCAAAGTGCTGTAGACTAAATTGAAAAGCATTCGCTAATAGAACTTCTTGAAACAATATTCGCGAAAATCTTGTTATAAGCATGGGCGGTGATAATAAACAGTGAGTTTTCTCCCAGGAATTTATCAGTCAAATGGTACTGCAGTGCAGCCCTATCAAAAGACTTGAAGCTGACCTGTGACAGCCGCTACGCCACGGTATAGAAGTGAGGACGGATTCCTTTATATGACTTACACATCGCAGGAAGTAGTAGGCTGATCTTTTTAAGGGTTGAGTTGCATTTGAGCGACATTGTGTCCAGTTCGAGGACAGATGATCAAGAGTGAATTGATGCGTTGTTGAGGTTATTTTTTTTTTTGCTGTGACATTATTTGATTGATTAAATTAACACTCTCCAAGGTGATTCGAATATGTACTCATACAATATATAGAAATTAGAAGGGAAATTGTGCAGATAATAGAAAATTCGGTCGGTCGACTCCCCGTAAAACAACCCCAAAATACCCAAAGACTCTCATCCAAACGGTGCCATTTAGTGTACGAGTATGTTTTGCGTCGTTATCTGAATCTTCAAAATGTAAAAATGAAAAAGATTTCCGTTTTCATCATTAAATTACAAAGTTGTTAGGTGGGCTGGATTGAACCGGAGAGTACCGTTGTGGCATAGTGTAATAGACGCGGAATCATGTCGCCGGCATATTATATAGGAGAAGACTTTAAAAAGTATGAATGCTATAGATTGCTATAACGCGGTTATTAAATCCAAACATACAAAACACGATTTAAATTCAAATAATTTCAATTCTTTGTACGCGTCAAGAGAAAAGGATTTTCAAAAGCACGAAGAAGCTTGTGCTATTCAATTACGCTTTCCATCCAAAATCCCAATTATTATGGATAGATATGCCCGCGAGTACGAACTGCCTTATTTCAACAAGAGGAAGTTTTCGGTACCTCAGGAAATTACAATGGCACAATTTCTGCTCGTTTTATTGAATAGTCTGAAATAAGTTATAATAAAGCATTGTTTTTGCTTGTTAATAACCCGGCATTGGTGCAAATATGGAAGTGACCACGATTCTATATTTTATTTACCTACACGTTTTGCTCGATCGTACATTGTAAGGATACCACGGACGGGTTATAAGGCTTACGAAGCTAATCACGCTTTTTACCGTTCTAAATTGTGGGGAAAACTCTGTGATCTTGTTTCGGAGATAAATTAGCTGATATTAAATGTTTCTTCGCTGTGATGACAACGAACAAATAGACTGCTAAAACATTTCGAACCAAATGCCTATAGGGTCGGAGGAGTTGGGGTTGCTGTCGCGAGTGGATATCTTTACGCATTAGGTGGTCACGATTGCCCAGCCTCCAGCAGTATGTCGAGCGGAAACCGTTGAACGATATAGTCCCGGAACAGATTCTTGGATGTTGATTACATATTTGAGCGTTGGACGCGATGCAATTGGTGTTGTACTATTAGGTGATCGTCTTATAGTTGCTGGTGGTTTTGATGGAAATCACTATCTAAAGACTGTGGGTGAATACGATCCTGAAACGAACGAGTGGTCTCTCATAGCACCATTGAATTTCAGCCGAGCCGGAGCATGTTTTGTGGCAATTCCAAATGTTCTTACATCGGCCCCGAGATGTTCAGTGGTTTAGTGATATTTTTTCTATACATTTTATTTTTGTCTTCTTACATCTTAAAATATCATTCCAATATTTTTTTGACGTAGAATATCTCTTTCGCTTCTACTAATCTCGCATGAATATAATGGCTTATTTTGTTTGTCTCGTTTTTGGCTATTGAGCCGTATTTGATTGAGAATTTGAGTGTTTACTAACGAAATTTGCTTAACACGATAAATTATAAATGGAATTACTTGATTTCGGATTGAAGAAAAATTGAGGGGGTTGAGAAAAAAAAAAACAGCATGGTGATCAAGAAAATTGAAATTCCTATTAGAAAAATTGGAAGCCAGCTTGATTAAACGCATATTGCTATAGGCAGCGACAAATAGACATTAATGATTATTCGGTTTAGGAATTTTTTTAAACAACTGTTTGCTTTAAAATAATCAATAACTAACATAACCCCTTGCATATCCATTTCGTTTCAAATCAACTGGCTGGGAAATTTGCATAATGGGATAGCACATCATTTCAGTAATCAATATCAACCTTAAAACGATATAAAGAATGAGTTTTCTTTACCGTGAAAGTACCTTTATATCTTGACAGAATATGTAATTTTTATGCAACTCATCAGAGGGAAAGGTTAATGTTATACACATAATGAAACCGCCATCATTAGTCGCGGTGTATTGTTATAATCGAGCAGTCACCAAAGCAAGCTGCTCGAAAACCAACATATTGCTGTTCCAAATTTCAATTGTAAATTTAAAATAATGTTTATCATTTTAATTTGCAATTGAAATCTGGACGCGGCAACCCCCTTTCCAACGGAGCCCTTCCACGATTGCACTTTCGCAATACCATGCAAAGTGGATGGGAGGCTCATTGACTGGCTTTTGAGCGGCCCCGTAAGGCGACGATGAACGCCACGCATTGTGCACGTTGCGAAAACCGCGCCGACAAAGAAAATAGTGCAATTCAGGAAAAAATCAAGTTTTAATTCATTGAAACTAGCCAAATTCACTTGGCCATCGTAAATTTCAACTTTTTCGTGTGCTCGAAGTTACGTACAAACGACGGGAGTTCTTGCACTGGACGTGTGTCGTAGTCCGGTGCAAATCTTGCGACCGTGCGAAGAAGAGCTCGCGTTTGGGGACAGCGAAGGAGTGTTCTTACTCTTGTGCCAACTTATTAAATCATGGAGCAGTTTACACGGTTCTTAATTCGAACCTTAACTTGAATTTTAGTTTTCGTGAATCCGTTCGCTCTATTTGTCCATGCGAGAAAAAAAAACCTAAATATTATATTGACCTACGTATTTGCGGTGAGTTCTCGAAGAAAGGGTAATTGCAAGGAGCTCAGCAAAAAGCAATACGGTTTTCGTTTTCCAGTGGATCTAGTCAAATCGGCTTATTTGTCTAAACTGAACAGTTTGGGTTTCGTTGAAAACAATTCAACGCTGCGAGTCTAACAGTTTTTGTTGTTAGCTTTCCATTTCGTTTGGAATTGCTAAGGAACAGCGCGTGTGTTCAAGTGTTTAATCGGCTCGTCCACGCATCCACCCGATGCTCCATTGAACGTATAGTGAAAAGTGCGTAGAATTGCAATAAAACAAAGTTATTAGTAATGAGTTAAAGGGCTTTTGGGGAAGGAGATAGTACCGATACAATTCTAGAATGGAAACTTAAAAACAAGATACATGGCTGAGATGTTGCGGACTCTTGTATGTGTGTATGGAGAACGAGAGTTTATGATATTAGAACATTTAGAAACTGGTATGCAAAGGCAAAATATTAGATTGGATAAGTAGTGACAAATTATTCAGTGCAAGCCCGCTGGAAATATTATTAATTACCAGACATAGTGTAGCGTTGAAATTAAGATTGTCTGATTTGGAAAAAAAAAGTATTAGAGGGGCGGTCCTCATGCGTTGACAAATCGACAGTATATTGCTCAACAATAGTGGGGATAGCACACTTTGAAACGACGGTTTTCGCAGGTACCGCATTTGGTGAATTATTTGCATGGAAGCCACAATTTGCTAAAGTAGAGTGCAATCAGCTAATCCATAAACCTATACTTTGGCCTATATCCGGCCACAATGGAGTAATTTTTTCATTGATGTTAATCTAAAGCATTCACTCATAACAACAATGTCAGATGATGGATCAGTGAGATTATATACGATTTCGAAAGATCAAAGACCTGAAAAAACCTTTTCAAACCTCAAAACAGCACAAATTTTGCACATTCGTAGTGTTTACGGCCATAACGCAAAAGTTTCAAAGCAAACATTGTAGAAAATGCTGGTAAACCTTTTCTTATGTTAGCTGGAGAAGATTCATATGTTTGCATTTAGGATTTCAATGGTGATTTAATTTTTGAACGGCGCCATCACTTCGGGTCTACAAGTTGGGATTTTGAATTTGATGAAATATCAAAAACTTCACTCTCTACCAGCAGCGATGGAAATATTATATCATATGTGATATCCGATTATTTTTTTACCGGTCGAACCAGTAGATCAGAAGGATAATTTTCCAAATGGAAAATGCCTTGCAAAGATCAGTTATGCAACGGAAAAATTAATTTTAGGGATAACTAGTCAAGATAGACTTCTTAATGGTTAAGATAGTACCTGGCTTGTAGTAAATAGTTATGCGGGCTATAAGTTACATTATTAGTAGTGTCTGAAAATCCTATTGACTTAACAGATTATAAACTTGTATCGCTATTTGAAATTAATGGCAATGATAAGATTCAAAAGATATATTAAAAGTCCATAGTTTCTAATTAGATTCGTTCCTTCTATTTTCTATCGAATACGGAAGCCCTAGGTTGTGATGAGAAGGGAGAATGTAAATATAGCAATGATAAATTTGAATCCAACACATCGTCAACGAGCGCTCGTCGAGGATGCCGTAAGTCTGGATGTATTGCCAGTCGCAGTCAAGCACAAATTGTAAGTAGTTTTGTTTCGAGCAGCTATGATATTGGGATCCACCGTGGGTGCGAGTTTCCATGAAGCTAATTTCAAAGAAAAATTCGAGTGTGAAGTCTATGCCGAGGGAAAATTGAGCAGAGCATCCTTTCCAAAGAGTTCTCAAAAAACATCGAAGTTCAGATGTGTGCAGTAAAATTAAGACTCCATCAATGGGAAAGAGTCTTTATTTTGTGATATTTAAAGACGATCACTCAGGTTGGTTTGAGGTGAGATTTTTTTCGATAAAAGAATCCAAGAGATATCCAATAGATACCAAGCCAAGGTAAAGAAGCAATTAATCAAAATCAAAACACTGCAGACAGTATCTTAATCAGGAAATCGATGCCATCCTCGACAAACATGGAATCATGCATCGATTGATAGCACCATATTTTCCTCAATAAAATGGTACTGCTGAGAGGAGAAATTGGATGTTGGTAGAGATGGCCAAATGTCTCCTTATCCAGGCGGAATTGCTTTTTTCTTGTGATCATAGTTAATTTAATTAGAAACTGATTCCCTACGAGCAAATTGTGAGGTAAGATACAATTTGAAGTTTGGTTCGGATCAATTTTTGGATGTGTCAAATAACAGAAACTTTGGAACCAAAGCATATGTTAAGGATAATGCCCCTTCAAAGGGAAAGATTGAGGTAACGTCAAGGCAAGATCTTTTTGTAGGATACAGAACCAAATCTCAGGCCTATCACGTTTGGTTGCCTGCCGCAGCAAGGGTGGCTTCTACTCCCAGCTGAGCAACAAATCTGAAGATTTCGTGCCATAAGATCAGAGCCATATTAAAGTACCATCAAATGAAGCAATCAACGACAAGTCAATGGAACTGAATTTACTCCGCAATCAAGATAATCGCATCGAAGATAACGACATCCAGTCACAAAAGTCTCCAGTTGAAGTATCTATGCGAAAAGGACGAGGAAGGTCACGCTTGATGAAAACAGGAAGAAAAGGGAGACCTCGAAAGGAATTTACTGCATCAAATTACGTCGCGGAACCCGAAGTTGATTTCGATTTCATCAGCGAAATTCCTGTGGCTCGAGTGCTCATAAGTCAGCAATCGGGAGAGTTGATAAGAGCAATGGCCGTTAAAGTCAAGTCTATTATAACAAAGGACACAAGGTATCTAGATCAGATCAGCAGATTTGTTTTTCAAAATAAGTATGGATCTAATAGTGCTCTCCAAAGACACAAGGCAAGAATAGTTGCAAAGGGGTGCAGTCTGCAGTAAATCAAGGATTTTTAACGAGACATTTCTTTCGCCGCACGGCTAGGGTCCATTTACATAGCAATCGCAACGCCTGCACAAAAAAATATGCACATAAGACAATATGAAGTGGCAACAGCTTACCCCAATAACGACCTACAAGAGATTATATTCATAGACGTTCCTGATAAGTTTCAAGAAAACTGAACCACATAGTAAAAGAAGAAATGCAAGACAATCAAACAGTTGAAAGGGATAAGGCGATATTATCTGAAACCTTCCGGTAATGACAAAGTTTGTCGTATTAAAGAAATCTTATACGACTCGAAGCAGGCTGGTAGGGCATGGAACAGAAAATTTGACATGGAACTAAAGAGGTTGGGAGTTAAACCAACAAATGGTGACCCCTGTGCGTACTTACGACAGCAAGAGGATAAAATAATGAAAATCATTTTATATATCAACAATGTTATGGTAATTTCGCAAGACTTGAAGAGAATTTAGCAATTTGGCAATGACCTAGCTCAGATTTTTGAAATCGAAGATCTTGGAGAGCCCAAGTGTTGCTTAGACATCAATTCCTCCAGAAATGAATAAGGCATTTCTCTGAATCAGAAGACGTATATAATCAATATTCACAAATGCTTTGGAATGGATTCTTGCAACCAGATATCAACGCCTTTGGATCGAGGAATGAAATTGGTGAAAGGCAATAAATGTAATAAGGTCGATTGAGAGAAGAGAATAAATGTAATAAGGTCGATTGAAGTGAGCTGATCAGTTGTCTGCTGTATGTGTCTGTGGCCTCCTGGCCCGGCATTGCTCACGCTGCAAGTTTATCAGGACAATTCAGCGAGTACTTCAACCGAACTCACTAGATGGTGGCAAAGAGAGTACTCTGATATTTAAAAGGGACGATGGATCTCGGCATATCATACCAGAATGAATGTGGGCCACTTGTTGATTTTGTAGATGCTATTTCTGCATATTCAGTGGATGATAGATGCTCGCATTCAGGGTATGCTTTCTGTTTGGCAGGAGATGTCATCATCTGGGATTCGCACAAGCAATGAAAGGTTCCTTTATCTACCACAGAAGCTGACTATATTGCATTAGATGAGGTGACGAAAGAAGTTTTGCGTCTGAGGCATTTCCTCCAAGAACTCAAAGCTAGAGACACTTCTCCAGTAAAGTTATACATGGGTAAAGCTAGCGCAGAAGATGTTGCGACGATTCCTGCCTTCTATGCACACATTAAGCACATTAACAACCGCCCTCAATTCGTGTGTGAGGTTGTATAGTCGAAAAGTTTAGTACTTCAGCATGTAAAGTCAGAAGAATTTCCCACTAACGTACTGCCGAAATTCCTTTCCAAACCTTGACGTAATAGATGCATCAAGTTGTTGGGACTGTTAAGGCTGTCCCTCGAAGATCCAGCAATTGAGGGGAAGCTTAGGAGTTATCGGCTGAGCGATGCGATCCAACCACTAACTATCGGTGCTAAGGGTGCCATTCTTGTTTGCACTGAAGTGCGATCGGATTCTAATAGTCAATGCTAATTAGAGTCTTATTATAGCGCGAACACGTTTGATAATTTCTCAACTTTGCAACTGTTCAATATATGCATGTTAGCTCTGAAAGTCGGTGTTATAATCATTTGGCCTGCCCGATCTTTAATCAATAAAAATATCGAACCAGCTTATTTTTTGTCCCATATTTTAAGAGAATATCAGAATGTATCGCAGCTAGGTGAGCGAACACACGGCCAAAGTGTGATGCTGACCATATCACCATCTCGAGTGCCAATACATATGATCAAGATAATGAGATACTCTGAATAAGAGAGGGCTTGAAATTGGCTGTAGTGCCAAAACAAAAAAAGCTTTCAATGAATGAAATTTTGCAGTTTCGCTCCTTTTTTATACGCAATGTATATCGAGTTGGCGGTTTATGACAATATAGGCACCTCTCGAATTTGCTTTTTCTAGTGAGAAATTTGAATTAAGTTTCATCCTAGTTTATGTTCATATTTCAAAAAGAATTTTTTAAATGAATTTTTCAAATCTTTCTAAAAAAAAAACAGCGTAAAAGAAGAAATAAAAAAATAAACAAATTGTGCCTCTATAGAAAATTATTCCCATTTTTCCCAATACACTGAATAATAAGCTGTGAGGTATGAACACAGTGTTTGATTATTATTTATTCATTTTATGGTTTCAAATCCGGTTAGCGTGGAAAAATAAAATTCAAGTGCAATTTTCTCACAAAATATGTTTCAATGCTAATTTTACCTAATTTTAATCTTAATTGGCAACCCCTTATCCATACACGTGTATACGCCTCAGATAAAAATTTGGGGATTGCCCTTTGGTACCTTACCTTTTGATTTATGGCTCCATGTATGCACAATCGTGCTGAGATTTTTTTCGTTAGGTTGTGGGTTCCACCGTCGTTTGAGCTAAAAATTCTTCTGGGTTATTTGGCACATAAGAATATTCTGGGTTATTTGGTACAGAAGAACTTACGGCACTTAGTAGCAATTGACAAAAAATAAAAACTTCACAAAAATTCAATGTCCGCTCATTGATATTGTTGTTAATATATACTCTTAACATACATACATTAACATTGGTTTTTCTTAAGGTAAAGAATGAATAATATACATGTGATGACTAGATAATGCGATTAGGTAGCTAAAGTTTTGTATCTGCAAACAAATATTTATCCGATTGAGTACTTATGATATTCGGACAATCAAAGCTTTAGATAAGATAAAATTAACGAAAGATACGGTTTGTTTAGACTTAAGTTCGCATCGTTATCATTCAAATCGCCCAAATAAAATATAATGAACAAATCAAAGAAATAAGTTCTTATTGATATAAGACTCGTTTTTACTGTCATCAGAAAGAGGAGTGGGAAAATTACTTAAAAAGGTTTAAAGAAGCTTTTGAATACAATCTTTCAGGAGATATCGAAACTATGTTGGATTTTTTTGTCATGTAAATCAGTTTTGGGAATTATGTTGTGCATTTTCAATTTCTAAGGTACTGTTAGAGCGTGGTACTGACCATATCATCTTCTCAAGTTCCGATATATATGTACGGTGAAGATAATGAGATATTCTAAGGGAAGATCCAAAAGAGGCTGTAGTGCTTAAAAAAAGGAAGTTAGGTACTTTTATATAGATAAGAATGTAACTTTTAGAAAACCAAGAATTAAAAAAGGTACTTTTAGATAACTAAAAATAAAAAAGCTTTCCTCTGCAAAGTTTTTCTCTGGCAATGAGAATGTCAGTTGAGTGAAATCTGATGAATCCATCAACAGATAAGAAAACTATGCACTAAATTCAGATTTTATTGCAATTATTCTGGAACTCCACATGAATATTATATTTTCAAGCGTAAAAACAAGCAAATTTTGTAAGGAATCACCGATAAAATCTAACTATGAAAAATAATTAATTTAACATTCATCTCTCAAACAAGAACCTTTATTACCCTATGTACTGATCCCTGGTAACCTTCTTCAGCAAAAAGTTCAATGCATCTTTGAATAATTCTAGCTGATCTTCTAGTTTTCTCCATTCTCAAAGCCATTTGTCGCGATACAACGATCGGCCATTAAAAACTATTTGAATTTTCCGTGTACATTTCTCTTATTGATCAATGGAATTCCCATATGATCATACATGCTCGTATCCATGCAAGTTCACTACATGTACGCTTGTTAGCTAAATATTTAAAGTTAAGTATCGTACCTAAAAATATGTACGAGTAAATGCTTCACTAGTTGAAAAAGGTGAATGTTCTTTTTCGTTCAAAAATTTACTGGTAAACCGGATTATATGGTTAGCTAATGATCATACCATACAAAGGAAGTAAAGAACTAATGAGAATGATATTTGTTTCAATGGAAGATAATGTAGAATTTTTCTATTTTATCGAAACTGCTAAATTTTTAATATCTAATCTATTTTAAATTACTTGATGATCGCGTTATGAAAAAATTATTTGGAAGTATCTTTAAG
The DNA here is from genome assembly GCA_963969285.1 of Odontomyia ornata. NCBI lineage: Eukaryota > Metazoa > Arthropoda > Insecta > Diptera > Stratiomyidae > Odontomyia > Odontomyia ornata. The sequence goes on from OZ017738.1 coordinate 405,326,863, forward strand.
ATTGCTGTTTATGTTTGAATTTGTTCTATAAATATCTTTCGCAGTGCAGAGATAATAATTTCAAATTAAATTCAACTTAATTAATAACTTATTTCATTGTTAAAAAATTGGCAGCTTAATATCAAACTAGAAAGGTAGACCGTTTTATTAGAGATCTGTTTTTTAAATCATGGTGTAACTAAACTCGAATCGGGCCAAAAATATAAACCAAAGTAGCAGGAAGTGATCAAGAGCGTAAGAACTGTTATAACACTGTTTTTATTTGAAAGAATATATTTTTGACTGTGCTTCTCCTTTTGAAATTCAAATCATACGGGCCTTACAAAGAATTAATTATTCATCTAATATTTGCTTGATTTGTCACCACGTTGTGCTATTCATCTGATAATGAGTGACTTCTTAGAACTGAAAAAAGAAATGGCTCAGGAAGATATATTTCGTTTGATCTGCAAAAACAGGAAATAAAGTTTTTGCTACAATAACGAAATTAGCATTACCAAAAATTTCCATGACCGCAAAAATTAATCCAAATGCGGTAATAAAGAAGAAAAGATAATAAATTTGGCTAACTTATAAACCATCTGTGATTCACGTTAATTTTCACAATGTTACATAATTTGATTTTTTCATCCTATGATTTCACTTAAAGTAGTCTGCGTGGTGAAGTGGTTAGAGTACTCACCCCGTTAGCCAAAAGTCCCTGGTTCGAATTCCGTTGGTGACTACGAGATTTGTTTCCAGTGAAAACAAACGGACTATGAGCCCGTTAAGTTATGATACGTACTGGTTTAAAATCAGAACGTCTTGCGGCTGAGTGGACAAACACAAGGCCAAAGTGTGGTATTGACCATATCACTTTGTAGCGTGCCAATACCTTCGATCATGATAATGAGGTACTATATCTAAGCGAAGGCCTGAAAGGGGCTGTAGTGCTGGAGCAAATAACTCACTGAATTATGATTCAATTCAATCTAGATAATCAGATACTCCAACTATTTCTAAGTGAAGGCCCGAAAAAGGCTGTAGTGCTAAAGCAAAAAAGCAGAATTCCACTAAAAGTATTTAAATATAAACGAGAGACTTTTCATATGAATGTGAACAAAAACATTCTTCCTATGTTGTGCACACCTGGCATTTAAATGCTAAAAAGTCTGCCGCCTAATTTCAAGTAAAGAGTTAATACTGTATATACCTCCCCGGTGAAAAGTTGATGCATATCCAAATACGTCTATAATTCAGTTACTTCTCCCATGCAATGGTAGATATGGCAAGACAATTGAGGTGAAAAAGGCTTGAAGTAACTTTCTAAGTTATAATCACCTTGGTATTCTGAAACAATGAATTTCTTAATTCTTTCCACCCGGTGTTGTAATACCAAGACCAAGTCTCAAAAAAAAAAACTTCTGACTGTCATGAAATGTGGAAAACTCATTGAAAATTGACGCAACAAGATACAGGCGAAGCTGAATATTTATAATAACTTTACCAACACTTTTAATCAACGACATCAAACTGCAAGACAGTCTTAAAGGCAATGATTAGCTTTATCCCTTCTTAAAGAAATAGGCAACAACATACTCACTTATGCCATATACGCATAAGTTGAAGGCTTCAACACTGGGAGAGCTATAAACAATCGCAAGAAGCAAGTGGATCATAGTTCCTATTGTCACCTGACAACACTATAGCGTGAGACCAAAGCAACAAGATGGGATATATAGTTAGTTGATTTTAATCGTTCAATGGGGACGCCTCGTACTTAATAAATAAGATTGAATAAGCAATTTCGGTGTTAACTTTAATTTTATTATTTTCGGTACCATCTCTGACAATATTTCTTCATTATCGTCTCTGACAATATTTTGCAAAGCGAGATGAATTTCTTGGGTCACCGTATGAACGAAAACGGAATCGTTCCTGGCTGCGAGAAGACCGAAGCAATAAGAATGTTCATGCGTCCATCGAATATCACAGAATCTAGTCGATGTTTGGAGTTGACCGGATTTTTTCGGAAGTTTGTGGGAAACTACGCGATTATTGCTCGTCCACTTACAAAGCCAATGAAGAAAGATACTCCATTCTCTTGGTATCTGGAACATGAAGAAGTCGGTACGAAGCTCAAAACATATTATGCGAAGAACCTGTCCTTGCATTTTATAACGTAACTGCGGAACATCAAGTGCATACTGATACCAGTAGCCATGGTGTTGCTGCTCTGTTACTCCAACCCGGAAATGGTAGAAACTGGAAGCCCGTAATGTACAACAGTTGACATTGTACCGAAGCTGAAGCCTGTATCATAGTTACGAGCAGGAAGTCCTTGCAGTCGTCAACGGGATGGAGCGTTTCAAGATTTACCTCCTAGGAAAATACTTTGAAGTGGCGACGGACTGCAGCGCTATCGCCAAACATAAAAATCGCCGCGAGATGAAACCACGAATTTCCCGATGGTGGATGCGACTTCTTGAATTCGACTTCAATATCGTTCATCGTTCCAGATCTGAGATGGCTCACTTAGACGCGCTCAGCCGAGCTCCGGTAGGACCATAGAAGGATACGGAAACAGCAGGTTTCATACTTACTGTCTCGATCAGTCAATAAGACTGGCTTCTAACGATGCAACTAAAGAACGAAACCCTGAAAAACATCATTCCCGTCTTAACAGGATACAGCACGTCAGCGCAAGAAAAACAATTAAAGTTAGAGTACCGAATCAAAGATCACGGAGCTACGTTTTGTCGTTCCAAAAGGAGTACGTTGGAAGGTTGTGCAGTCATGCCACGATGACGTAGGTCATTTTGCTTTGGAAAAACCGATAAGCCAAATAAAAGAAAATTTTTGGTTTTCACCTATGCGGAAATATTTAAAGGATTACACCACCGCGTGCCTGGAATGCAATTACAATAAAGCCCATGACGGAAAGATCAAAGGATGCCTACATTTTGCCAAAATGGAGCTCGTCCCATTCAAACGACTTCACTTGGATCATCTAGGACCATTTCTACGAAGGTGCTCTGGTAATTCGTACCTTCTGGTAATTTAGCCAAATACCTCGTCATAAAAGGCGTTAAAAATACGAAAACCGTTCCAGTATTACGATGTTTAAACGAAATGACGATGTATTTTAGACTTCCCACCTGCTTCCTCACCGACTAGGGCTCTGTGTTTACAGCGAAGTCATTTGCTCGATATTGTACTGAAAACAATATTCAACACATCAAAAACGCAGTTCGTACCGCTCGAGCCAACGGGCAAGTGGAGCAAGCGCATTAATCGATACTCAATTATTGCGCACTCGGATTGTAAACAATAATCGTTGGGACGAAGAAATGCGCCAACTTCAGTGGGTTATTAACTCCCAGAAAAATGATACGAGTGGGTATAGCCCTAACGAGGTTGTGTTCAATTTCCGGCTTAATGACATTCTACCAAATAGTCTGTTACTCGCATCTGCACAACAATAAAACGTTGGAGATTCGATCAATATAAATATGAGGGAAAGAAGAGATGCTCCTATGGCTAACATCTCAAGGGAATGCGAAAAATAGAAAAGATGGTTTGATCAGCGACCCTCTGTCCCTACCGTCTAGGCTGTTGATGCCTTGGTTCTGTTGGAACACGAGCCGCCTGCAGCGAGACATGCACGAAAATTAGAGCCGAAGTACAAAGGCCCATTTGCTGTTCAAAAATGTCTTGGTAACGACCGATATTTAGTGGAGACATTGGTTGGATTGAAGAGCAACAGTCGACGATATTTTAGTTCAGTGTTTACGCCGGAGAAAATGTAACCCTGGTGTAAATCGGCACCGGAGTTAGATGACATCAGCAAAGCCTCAACCAGCGAATCAAGTGACACCGAAGATCAGTACGGCGAGATCGAGGATGATTCAAAAACAGGAGTGGCCGAGTTGTCACCTGGCAACACTATAGCGTGAGACGCGAGCAACAAGATGCGAGAGATAGTGAGTTGATTGTAATCGTTCAATGGGGACGCCTCATACTTAATTAATAAGATTGAATAAGCAATTTCGTAGTCGGGTTTAATTTTGTTGCTTTTGGGTCCGTCTCTGAGAATATTTTTTTTCGGTACCATCTCTGACACTATGAAAACTTTAACGAAAGTGGCCAGTTACCAATGGAATTTTTCTGGGATTGAAGTCCTAAAATGGTATGCTGTTTGCCCGATAGAACCTTCAATCAGTTAGATCATACCTCAAAAATAAAAAGGCTGTATTTAGTAACTATGTTGCGAATATTTGCTCTGATAGTAACTGTGATACAGAACACCTATAGAGAGGTTAAAACATGCACACTAAATTTTTAAAATAAGAACTCTAACTCAAAAAATTGACGTTGAAAAGTTGAGAGAAAACTCAGGGAAATTAAACGGCGAAAGCAAAGACACTTATGCATTTTATTGAAAAAGAGCCTTTCTTGGAGAACTTGCACGTATCATCTGGGATTTCGTACCAAACGATAGCTACTAGAGAACAGAAAAACAGAGAATTCTTTATGTTTTTCATTTTATTAATGAATAAAACCTTACAGGCGAAAACCTCAAGTATTAGGTTCGAGAGACCGAAAATAATGCAAAGTAATTTAAAAAATTATGAAAAATTGAGAAATTTAACAAGTTAAAATCAAGGATAATATTAACAAAGATTAAGTGGTTTTAAAAATTTAAGCATTAGCAAAAATTTAAAAATAGAAATTAACGGAGGAGGTGAACCAAGCTCCAGATTTTTATGAACCTGGGAAGACGCACCATGGCTGAATCAATGAAACACCAGTTTGCGCGAATGTGGTCATGATTGGTACAAGTAATCTTAATGGAGATCCACCATTGTATATTATGTGCAAGCTGCAACTGAATCATACGGTGGTAAATCTTCAACAGAGATTGCTTACCTATATAGACATGGTGAGAACACAAAGCTGATTGTTTTAAGTAAGGAGAGCCGATCAGGGAAAGAATGATATGGAAGTGTGAATTTGTAGAACAACATGTTTGTAAATTTTCTCTAGACTAGAAGAAATAAGATATTCTTGGTGTGGCGTCAGACTTGAGAGGCATATTCCAAGATACTGCAATTCAGAAAAGGTAAAAACAGCAGCTGATTGAATATTAAGGAATATGTGGGAATGAAGACGAATGAAGCCATACGTCTTCCATGCTTTATTTGTAATGAGCAGATTATGACTATTAAATTTGAAATTGAAAAAAAAAAAAATTCCACGATCTTTCCATTGGTAGCACGAAACAGAGGCACATTATTTAAACAATAACTGCACGAAAAAGGACAGCGTTTCAAAGCAACACACAAAGCTTGACATTTAGGGACATTTAACTCAAGCCTTTTTAAATGACATCATTCATTTAAAGCATTTGAGTCGTTATCAAGCATTTTGCAAAGTCCAGTAAATAGGAGAGTGCTTCTACCTACCTTTGTAACATCCTTGGGTTTGAAACAAGTTTTTAGATGGCATGAATCGATGACTTGAATTCTTCATTCAATATTTGTATAAGTATTGCCGCTTAATGACGTTAAAATTGGTCTGGGTGATTACAGTGGAAAAATCGGCCTAGAAACAGTACAAAGAGGAATAACCGGAGGAAACAGCCTCCATGTAGAGACTAGCGGCAATGGACAGTGGCTGATAGGCTTCACTCCTAGTAGAGGCTTCACAGTCAGCTCCAGACGTTTTCCACATCGATATATCATAGGTAAACCAGTCGAAATTGAGAACAGATTACTGCAATATTTTCAGAAGTTATTCACTTTCAGAAGTTATTCAGCGTACGGGACCTCGAAAAAATAGGGATCTTCGAATAACTGGAATACTAGCAGAGCTGCTCCAGATCGGGGGCCTCCATCTAAATAGCCTTCTGCATCGACTAATATGCAGAGTTTGGTCCGAAAAGCAATCGCCAGAGGACTGGCAAAAAAGTATTATATGTCCTGTACACAAAAAGGAAGCAAATTACGGTATAAAAATTATAAAGGCATCGCTTAACTGTGTATCTCACACAAAGCACTCTTCAAAATGAAAGATAGAAAATTAATGCCATACTATTATAAGAAAGTATATGGGAGGGTTTCGAAGTGGATGGGCTACTATCGACCAAATATTCTCAGCTTAGCAGCAGCTCGAAAATTGCTAGAAATATAACATTGATATGCACCAGCTCTTTGTAGAATTTAAGCAAGTGTCAACAGAAACGTGCTGTACAAAATAATGCTTGAATTTAGCATTCCAACAAAACTAGTCTTAATGGTCAAAGTCATGATGGTGTACACAGAACTTATGATCATGGTAAATGGCAAGCTAGCGGGAAGCTTCAAAATAGAATCAGGCTTACAACAAGGAGATGAATGGAATTGCTCCAATGCTTTTTAATATTGCGCTTGAACAGGTTAGCAGAAATATAACAGCTGGTACCTCTAGTAAACCAATGTTCACGTTCACACAATTGCTAGCATATGCCGATGATGTCAATATGATGGTATTCAATCTCAGATGCCAAAGAAGCATTTCTCAGTCTAGAATCTGAAGTAAATCAAATTGGCTTAAAAGTCAATGAAACCGAAACTCAATTTATGACTCAAATGAGGAAGAACCCTCCAATCCGACAAAACTTGACAACAGAAGACCTTATCTTCCTAATATTGGAGCCAACCTGAAACGAAGTGGCACAAAAAAGGAGAAGGTTGGGTGACAAATAAGCGCCGTAAATGAAATCTTTTACTCTGTACTTCCAATTCGAAGGGCCAGAGTTGTACACAGTTACAATAAGCTTTAAATTTACAAATTGTTTGCTCAAGTAGGCATGTATCCCATTCTCAAAGTTGGCATTCTTAGAATACAGTTCATATTGATGCATTCAGAAAACTCAGCGATAAAAATTACTCAAAAAGATACGTGGTTGTTCTTATCGATTCGTTCTACTTTACCATTCTCATCACATAGATAGCACTAGTAGCATCAAAGCTCTAAAATCGAGCAATGTTTTGTTTTGGGCTCCCGCATGAGTAAAAGCGGATCAGGGTCGTTGTTTCATGGACAAGAAATTCAGTTACACCTTATCGCTACTAGTGCCAGCCGACCTAACGGGCAAGTGGAGCATGTAATGTCTACATTGAAAAATATGCTTACGGCGGGGTGAAGTTGAGCGAAATTCGTTCGTGGCAGGATAACTCAGGAGAGGTTCAGTTGTCTCTGAATAGTTCGGTAAATCATACAAACGAATTGTCGCCGTTAGAGCTTATGTTGGAAAAAGTTGCTAGACCTTTAAACCTGGTGATCAGCCAGTCAGAAGGTGTTGAATCATTATCACCCAACAATAGGGCTGAGTCCGGCCAGGGGACCTGAGTCCCGGTTTGGTCTATTGGTAACGTCGGCACAAGTGTCACACGTTCCCGCACTGAATCGTTGAAATACACTAATCAAAACCCTCACAAAACTCCCAAACTTTCATTTCCTTTCCTCCCCTAACGCTTTTTTAATAACTGCTACACCCTATACCTTTCCGTAGACATTTCGCCAAAGGATTGAACATCTTCCCCCGATTCCCGCACATAAGAGTTCTCGCAAAATTTACGGAGATTCCAAATTTCCACAACGTTTGAATGTTTAATGCTACAGAAAGGGCATTGAAATGCTGGAAAATCGTTATACCAAGTGTATTACCCTCGAAAGTCACTGTGTTGTAATAAAACTCTACCCAAAAAAGCGCTTGCTTTCATTAAAAATACTGGAAATCATCAGTCCATGTAGCATAATGCAAAAATATAGAAAATAACTGAATTTAGATTAGTTTTGGACTTAGTCCTACTTCTAACATGTCGTCAGAATTACCAAATTGTCTCGGCAGCTAATGATCCGTGTCAATACTTTGCAGCTTATCGACTGAAAATTAAAATTCTTCAGGCCGTACCGAACTCCAGCTGATCACTTCAAATGATTTTCTGCCTCAGCAGCAACATCCACCGAAAGAAGCTCGCTCATCTTCCACAAAGAGACACCAGTACCAATATCCATATAATTCTTCTGAAAAATCTTCTGCCAAGAAAACCTCATGATGATGTTTCCCATTCACCAAGAAAGAACGAAAAAAAGGTGCTGTTTCCACAGTTTCTGGCCCTTTTATCAGCTTGACGGCGACGGCTCTTTTCCTGGGTTCCAGAACTCAAGTTGCCCCTTTACACCGATGTATTGAACATTGTCTGGGTGGCACGCTGGACGAAGTAACGACATGTGAATGCGGATCACGCGAGCGTTATGCGACGAAGAAAGAGTGAAGGAGAGAGTTGAGGGGAGTGGAGGCATTTAAAAAAAAAAGCTTACGGTCAACGCACATCTGACAGCTGGCCAACCTCACTAGATTATTTTCGACACCAACCATTTTTTCGATGGGCATACTTTTTTCGCGCAGCACCTGCATTATCCACACAAAACAATGTCACGATTGTTTTGGCTTGATGTTTTTTTTATTTGAGATGCAGATGGTCACTGTTCTTCTCTCTTCTGCGTCTCGGTTGTCTCATTAATTAATTATTCTTTTTTTTTTCTTAATAACCAAAGGGTTACTTACCCAGTCGCCCTCCGACCAGCGTTCATTGTTGGGGCGGGTAAGAGGCAATCACATACATACTCGTAATTTCATTAGTAAAAATAACATAATCCTTAAAGGTTGCTAGTATCCATACGATTTTGCTCAAATGTAGTTCAAATACAATAAATGAGATATGTACACTTGGCTAAATACCTTTAAATTAGCATAGCAACAACCTTACCATCTCGAAATTATAATATACGAATCAAGATAAAATTTATATTAATTTCAAATGGCAACACAAATCAAAGTACACATATAACCAATATTCCGGTTACGAGCTTCACTCAACGTGAATTATGTACACCCTTAAGGTGGCATCACACTGCGTTCAGTAACAAAATAATAGCACTCTCGGATTTTGTATACTGTACTACCACGACCCGTTCAGACGGTATCAAGTATTCAGTACAATGTAACTGACTTTCTTAGCGGGTGTATGCGGGGAATGCATGCAAGTCTAGCTTCATCCGATTTTAGAGACGAAGTTGAAGCTCACAAGATTGCAAATGTAACACCAGAACAGAACACCGTGCCCAGCGCTGCGAGTAGGCAAAACACACAAACGGTTGCGAACGAGCGCGAAAACGGTAACAGGGCACTCCACTAGGCCCTCACACAGGTCGAATGCGTTTCCCAATTAGGAAATCTCACAAGCAGTCTGCAGACACTTTCACAAAAAATTAAATTAATTGCTTTTCGATGTTTTGTTAAATATTGTACATCAATTTTATGAGAAATGTTTAAAGAACGTGCAGCGGAGTAAATTCCATACGAATTCAGTTAATAGAACGCCAAGACCCTTCTGCTCGTTGTGGAAACTGCAAGTCCCCCTTCATAGGAATTCCCTTTACCACTTCCTCGACGAGCCTTTTCGAGGCGGTAACGGTAGATTCTCGTTGCAAAAATCTAGCAATTTCTTCGCTAGATCGTGTCGCAATGGAGTGGCTATTATAGAATATTTTTTGCTAAGTTTTAGTTTTTCTTCGGAAAAACTTTTTATCGATAATGGTAGTGGTGATATCGAGAGAGTAATGATTTTTGCATTACGTGAAGTTTATAACTCAAAAGGCTTCGCTTACTTGCCTTCTTATCCACAAAAACTTAATATTTTGAATCTTACCTCGTTCTCCTCTCGAAGAACTACCTTAAGCTCCTGCCTTGTTTTTGATGCAATCAAATGGCGCACCACTATACTAGAAACATGCTTTTGCTTTATGAAGAGCAACATTAAACCACCCGCGCAGATAATGAGAAAATTAATAGGTGTTGCAAGATTTTCAATTCGATGAGTGATCATTACTTAAGCTTCAAAAACAAAGATAATTGACGCATTAAAATTAGTTTTTATTGTTAAATGTACATCTGCTTTTATATTTTTTTTAGATATAAGCACGTTTTTGTGATTGCCTTGTTTGACTTAGTAAATAAATAAATAAAAATGAAATAATATTCACCAAAAGTGTCTTACCTATAATTCAAATTCTGAAATAAAGGGTTTCCCAATAAGAGGTGTTATTTTGAATAGCCCAATATTTTAGTAGGCGTCGTTTTTGAAGCTGTCATTTTTTGACATTTGAGAAGTAGAAACGACGCCATTAATAAAAATGGAACAAAAGACGCTTCAACAACGCATTGTAATTATTAAAATTCACTACAAAAATGATGAAAATTTGAGAGACGGTTCGTAAAACTCGAACATTTTTGGGTCGTCGTGAAGCACCTTGTCGGACCGCAATACAGAGATTGGTGGAAAAATTCGAGCTGTTGGGACAATTTAGTGAAGTAGAGAATAAAACCCGTGAAAATCACTCAAGAACAGCCGAGAATATTGCTGCTGCAGCCGAAAGTGTTGAAGAAAACCCAGGTTTGTCCATTCCTCGTCGTTCTTTGGAATTAGGCATTCCACAAACGTCAGTATACCGCATTTTGCAGAAAGATTTGGGTCTTAAGGCTTTTAAAGTTGAGTTAACACAAGAACTCAAGCCGGTCGATCATCAACAACGTCGTGTCTTTGCTGATTGGGTCCTTGAAATGCATGAAAATGATCCGGATTACCATCGAAAAATCATCTTGAGTGATGAGGCTCGTTTCCACCTCGGTGGCTTCGTCAACAAGCGAAATTGTTGCATCTAGGGCTCGGAAAATCCAAACGTCTATCCTCAACGTGTGACTGTTTGGTGCGGTTTATGGTCCAGCGGAGTCAATTGACCTTGCTTTTTCGAAAATGAGCTGGAGCAACAGTTACGGTGAATGGATTGCGCTGTCGAGAGATGATTAATGATTTTTTATGGCCGGAATTGGATGGTATGGATCTAGACAACGTTCACTTTCAACAAGACGGTGCTACGTGCCACACAGGCAACGAAACCATTGATCTTTGACGGGAATAGTTTCCGGACCGTGTTATCTCTCGAAAGAGGTGACCACAATTGGTCACCAAGATCTTGTGATTTAACACCTTTCGAATTCTTCCTTTGAAAAGGAAGAAAGAAAAGGTCTACGCCAACAGCCCAGCGCCGATTCAAGACCTCAAAGATGGAATTCGTGAGGCTATCGAGGACATAGGGCAGCCACTTTGCGATTTGGTTATGGAAAATTTCATGAAAAGGATATGGTCCTGTAAGCGTAGTCGTGGTAGTGATTTGCCTGATGTTATTTTCCACTATTAACGGCATACCTTTTTCTTTATAAGGAAATAAACATCCGATCGTTCATATTTAAAAATGGCATTTTTCTTATAGTATCAAAATAACACCTCTTATTGGAAATCCCTGTACAATCGTCAAGATTTTTTGAGAAAAGTTAGAAGAGACTGGTTATTCCAGAAAAACAGAAAGACAATTTTGAACATACGTAGACAAACAACTGATTTTAGAACTAGCCAAAGGGTATCCATTAGCAAACTATTTGCCATGTGGTGAATTTAATCAAGAGACTTATAAAAGCATGAATAAAGTACTAAATAAGGGATGAGTACATATCGGAATGAAATAGAAATATCGTCGCTATCTATTTAAATGAAAAAATCTGGACCTAACTTCATCTATCGAACTACATGCCACACTCATGACGGGCACGTGGGAGGTCAGAAGGCGATGCAGAAATTTTCTACATCAATTTACAATATTGCGGCTATTACATTAGTTGATTAAAATTAATTAATCGATAAAAAACATTAAAATACTATTCAAACGTTCAAATTTACTCTATAGCAATTTTCACAATAACTTCATTTGCTTATAGCGTATAATTAGCGCCCATCGCTTTTGCATATTCAGCTGAGTAGGAACAGCCACGTAAAAATTTGAAAATACGCGTATGCATCGCATATGAATCACCATATGTGCAAAGTGCACCATATGAACCTACAAGCCCAAATATCACATTACACGATGTTTGATGTTTGCACTAACTTGAATGTTTAATATTGTTATTTAATGTACGTACACAAACATTTTATGCTTAAATACAAACAAACTTTTATTTGGTTAAATATATCTGCAAAGTTTATATATTGACTTTGTATACATAAATGTTGCACTTCCCTAACTTTGTAAAATGTGGCGCTTAATTCATTTTCATACGGCACACGTTGAAAATTAATGAATGAACAAATGAATGAAAATACCTACGAGTACACATACGTATTATTCGCGCTCTTTCGCTTTTATCTTTATGTATTTGGTTTAAAAATAATAATTTACACTTTGCGTTTATTGATAAATATTGCATTTTATTACACTTTTGCATTTTATATTGTACAGTTTTCGCTTTGGACGCAAACTATTGTAAATTGTAATTGCAAAATGATCGGCTATATACGTGGAATATTTGAACAACTGTAAGTATGCAAGTGCATGTAAGTAGGTAGTCATTTTAAATTTAGTAACAGTAAAATTGCAATTAATTGTCGACATAAATTATAGTGATTATTTTTCGAAATGGTTAACGGACGGAAAATTGTTTGCTGGAAATCGCAATGTTCAATTAATTATAAATTGAAGTAAGTAGGTAATGGTATAATGGGAGAAGAGTTTGAATTTGATTTTGACTTAGGAGATGGAGTGTAAGTGTTGAAATGTTATTCGTAATTGGTTGAATACGATAAAACGGAATATCTATTCTAAAATAGTTAAATGCAATTTTTAGATAATGATTAATAGATTTTGTTGGTCATTTCGGAATTTTTTTCTTATAAGATAAACTTTCATCGAATAATGTTAAAAGGTTCTCTTTCTTCATCTTTCCACCTTTCAATACACGAAACACAGAAAAAATATTTTCACGATCAATACCGGTTGAATTATATACTAACGGGCATACTATATACAGACATACAAAGATTTACATGTGAAGCACTTAATTTTCAAACATTACGCCGGCACGTTCTATTGGTAAACATTACTAAGAAAGAAAACCGAAACATACTGTACAATGAATGCATCTATGAGAAAATTCAAATATTGAAAAGGTTAATAAACTTGATGATTTTATAGAGATGATCTTTTAAGCATATTCATATGTGGAAAAAGGTACTTGTTTGTTCGTTTGCAATCATGTAACGATGCGTGACTGTTGTTTTTTCTTTTTCTCTTTTTTTCATCCAACACAACTAGACTTAAGGGATATTATTTCGATATTAACGCTTGATTTTGAAGTAGCGATTTCTTAATTCTATTTGATAATTATTTGATTTATACTATTTCATAAGGTAATGAGCTTTTAAAAAAAGATTGCAGTAAGGTTAGTTGAGTAATTTTCAGAAAGATATGTAAGGTATGAGCATGTACCAGTTAACGGCTCGAGTGATGTTTAAGTGGATGGTTAATTTTGGATTTGAATTTTTTTTTTATTTTAAGTGTTTTTAAAACTTTTTTCTGAAGGAAAAATAGTGAAGTATTTTTTGAGAACATTATTCATTAATAATCTGAATGGCATGGAAATATTTAAAAGTTTTTTATTCGATCATACGAATTGGGAAGACATATTTGAAATTCGTGGATGCGTATTTATGAAGCGGACATATAAGAAAAAAGCGTTAGATTCATTCCATTGCTTTTATAAAGAGGTATCTAAACTTTCGATAGCATTTGACAGATATAATCAGTCAAGAAGGAGTTTTACACTATGAAATTGTCCAACTTTCAACTTACTAAGCAAGAACAACTTCATAATTATTTCTATACACAAATTTTATTCATAAATTTTAGTTGCTTTTAGTATTTAAGAAGGTTTCATCTAAAAAAGTGCAAATTGAATCCATAAAAAACTAGCAGTACAGCAAAAACAAATGCTTCTTTATTCTTTTTGTGTCAAGTAATTTTTTTCACAAACTAAAGGGTGGTCCAACCATAATGCACGATGTTAATTGTGAGTCACACCTTAACGTCAAGTTTTTCGCCCAATTCAATTTGACACTTCTTTATTTCAGTATTTGTCAAATTCAACTATGTAGAGGTACACAATTGAGCAGGGCGTTAATGTTTTTGAAGCCTTTTACGAAAATAGGCGTTCAAATCAAAATGCATTTCGTGTACTTCGAGATTCTTTTGGTCAGCATAATCAACCAAATGTGTCCACAATCGGGAGGATTGTGCTCAAATTTCAGCAAACCGGGTCTGCAGGGAATCACCTTTGCATGTTCGTCCAGTTTGTTCTGCGGACTGCATTGCTGTTGTTCGCGATAGTGTGGCAGAAGAGCCGTCAGCCTCGACTAGTCTTCGTACCCAATAATTGTAAATCTCACAAATATCACTGATGCGAATTTTGAAAAAAGATTTGAATTTAAACTCTTACAAGGTTCAATTGACTCAAGAGCTGAAGCCTACTGACCATTTCAAGCGTCGGCAATACGCCGAATGGTTGGTTGAAAAAACAAAAGGGAATGGTGACTTTACAAAGAAAACCATCTTCAGTGACGAGGCACACTTTCACCTCAGTGGGGTCATTAACAAGCAGAGTTGCCTCTTCTCTGAAGATATTTAAAAGAAAAACTTTCAAGAAACTCTTCCAATATGGCCGAGAAGATGCCAATGATGAGCCTCGCTCTGGACGCTCAAGCAAAGTCAATGAACCAAATCATAGCCTTAGTATCCGACGATTTCTGTTTCTTCTGACAATCAAACATAAATTGCTGGATCAACGTTTTTATACTCGTAATTACAAGTAGTATCTGATATAAGGGATAAAGTACTTTTGAAAATTAAACAGCTGAAGAGCTTACCTACAAGTAGGAACTAAACAATTCGCTGAAGGACTAGTATGGAAGATTTATGAATTTTAATAAATCTTGGTATATTATATAGATGTAATCTAAACACAAAATTGCTTTAAGGTGCTCAAAGGACGTTGTGAGAATAGAAGGATGGTTATTCTCTAGATACCAGGAACGGCAGGAACTATGGGATACGAATAAGCAACTTTTGTAGTACAATTAGTGGTAGACATCTTAAACGAGAAGCTGACTGAAGCTCGATTGTAGTAATCGAGCAGTTAGTTAAATTTACTATTTTCTTTCTCTCTTCCTTTTTCCCCTTTAAATTATGGGATCAATCTACATAGAATTCAAATTCTATTTCTATTTATGTCAATTTATAGATTTTTTCTCTTATTTTATTTTTTTATTATTTTTTTTTCTTTTCTTCCGCACAACTAAAACTGCTCGATTATTCAGCGCCGGGAAAGGGTTAAAGGAAATTCAGGCATAAAATGTCCTAGATCAACTAAACAAACGAACGCAGCGATTTAAGATTGATCTGGGGCGATTTAAGATTGATCTGGGGCGATTTAAGATTGATCTGGGGCGATTTAAAATTGATTTGGGACGATTTAAGATTGATCTGGGACGATTTAAAATTTTGACAGGGTGCAGGTGTGGTAACCAAGGGAAGAAGGAGGAGGTTAAGTCCGTCTGATTGAAGCAAGTGAATGAGGAAACGAGATCTTTCGAGCCTAGTCGTCGTACACGCGAGGAGTTTAATTTCCGAACTGGATTTGACAAGTTGTGCCCGATATTCGATTGGCAGTTTTAATTCTTGCCGGTGTTAAATTGGTTTATCGTATGTCCATCCAGAAGTTGCAAAACTTTGACCCCTTTGCTGATGCAATCAATTGTGCTGATGATACGGTACAGGACGGACTTGCGCACATAAGAATTCAGCAGAGAAATGGTCGAAAAACACTAACTACGGTGCCGGGCCTTTCCTCGGAATATAACCTGAAGAAAATTCTGCGAGCATGTAAAAAGGAATTTGCGTGCAATGGCACAGTAATAGAGCGTCCCGAATACGATGAAGTACTACGGCTTCAAGGTGATCAGCGAGAGAACATTTGCCAGTGGCTAACGAAATCTGGACTTGCGAAGCCAGATCAACTCAAGGTGCACGGTTTTTTTAAGCGAGACGAAGGCGCGTATGATCGAACAAAATTTTTGGACATACTGTAAAGAGAATTTATTCGTCATTATCTTCATCCATCCCAAAGATAAATTCCCTGAAGCAACTATTGATTGCATTATTACGTTCGACCGTATACCGCTATTTGTTTGATCAGTTGTTATTACTGCCGTTTTATTACTTTTACCTCTTCCTGTATCAGCGGGGGCTATCACCATATTATTAACAGACCGAAGCGGATTGCCGGAATTATTTAACCGAATCTGATTTGCATTCCGTGCCCATGAAGTGATCGGTTTATGGTTCGGGTAGTTCAGCGATAGCAGAGTGTTCGCCTTCAGGTGATAAGTCTTATTTGCCTTTGGCGCAGATTGACGGTTGGAAGTGAGTGGAACTATTTTCTGCGACGCAAAAACAGTCGACTGCTTGTCTGCAACAACAGTGTTGTGCATTCAAGAAGTAGCTATAACGAAAAGAAATTTGCATTCCAGGACCACCCACATCGTCAGCGGGCGCCCGACGAGGATGTTTGGGTGAGTACCCTTATATTTCATTATATATATATATATATATATATATATTTTTCTCTTTTGCACATTTGTACATAATATAATTTTATCTAAATTTTTTTATGATAATATAATATTATATAAATCTTCTATTATATAAATTTTAGAAAATTTTACATTAAAATGATAAATTAATTATTTGAATTTCATAAATTAAAACTTTGAATATAAAAATATTAATATTATTTTATCTAATTTCTTCATGATAATATGATACTATATTATATAAATCTTTTTATATATAAATTTTCAATATTTTAGAAAATTTTACATTAAAATGATAAATTAATTATTTGAATTTTATAAATTAAAACTTTGAATATAAAAATATTAATATAATTTTATCTAATTTTTTTATGATAATATAATATTATATTATATAAATCTTTTTATATATAAATTTTAAAAATTTTAGAAAATTTTACATTAAAATGATAAATTAATTATTTGAATTTTATACATTAAAACTTTGAATATAAAAATATTAATATAATTATAAAATAAAGAAAAAAAATAAAGTGCTAAAGTTTTTGAAAATCAGTCTTTCCTTTCCGATACCCTTTGCCTGGGTATAGGACCCGGTACGGTGGCAGGCTGCCCACGAAAAACATAAGCCAGCCGCCGGGTACTTAACTAATCCTTCTTTGTTTCAGGTGTCATCGCGGGTTGAGTGGCCCAAGCAGAGTGCCTCTTTATGGCATAGCGTTATGCAATCGAGTTGTATAATCTATGGCATAAATTGGTCACCAGGGTACTCCCCTTCTGATGGGAAAGTTTATACAAGGCAATTTGTATGAGTTTTCCACTCAGAAGAGGAATACCTGGCCACTGCAACAAAATATGGATTTATTCCGGTTGGGTGGGTGCGAAGGGGCTCCATCACCACCCGGTTACCCCTCTTTCATTTGTGGGCCATGAGCTTCGTCGGGTAATGACGAGGTTACCCCAAGTCCGCCTTTCTTTTCAGGTTCCACTTGTTCTCGGAACAAGTACTATCTCCCTCAGGGTAGTTATCTACACTTTTTGCGACTTCGGTCGCCTCTTGAACAACAACCAAATTCGTGAGTGCGAAATTTTTTTGTAGTGGGTCCTCATGCTGGGGAAATGAACCCGCCCCACGACACCGCAATGCTAGCCTGCCAGCGCATTCACGCGTCTCCAGACGAAGGCATTCTCGGCAGATACCTCCATCTTCTTCTGCCGAGGCAGCAGAACATCGCTGCAGTCCTTCACGGACCCTTTGAAACTTAATAAATTTACTACACGATAGAGAAGTTTAACTACCTCGGTAGTTACAAAAAGTCTATGAAAAGTGCATGATAGCATGAACATTGATATCCTTACTAAGCTTTCAAGCGAAGACAAATTAAACCTAGCCCGAAGTAATGTATTAACGGTTTCAGGCTAGGTTCTCAGGTTAACAGGGGAGGTGTTAAGTGGGTAGCCCAGTGGGTAAATAGCTTTCAACTCCCAACCCAAAAAAGCTGCCAAGGGTACTCTGTGTACTTCTAGTAGGATTTATACCGGTCACCGTCTTGTAAGAGACTGGGCAATGTAACTATACATTGTGACAACGAAGTACCCGCAAATTGTAATTTAAATTCCCCGCGTAAATAATATTTCAAAAAAATGTATTTTGTTAAGTTGGTAGGGCTGTCCTTAATTACTATGCCAAATATGAGCACAATCTATCAACCAGTTTGTTTACAGCAGCTGCTTAAGTCGGTACACCTCAGTAGTGCATTGCGGTTTTTGTGATTTTTTTTATAGTGACCGAGTGGTGGGGATTACTTTGAAGGCGATAAAATAAATATTGAGGAATGATTAAATATTTTGCGTGTTATTTGCAATTTTGGAGATATAACAGCACATCCTAAGCAGTTGCTCAATCGTCATGAAGAGGATGTAATAAACATAAGCAGTCAAGCAGCCCCGTCGTGATCAGGAGTGGCTGCTCCTGAAGAGATAAGGTGGTCACTCCGTCGAAACTGCTTAGTTTGTTGTTTTACTAGTGTAAACTAATTCCGTCAAGTTTCCATCCTTTAGGCAGAGATGAGTGGTTCATTTCAGCCACTTTAACATCTTTAGGCTTGACATTCCCCTTGTAATGCAACGACCTTCTTCGGAGAAAGTACGGTTGCTTTTTGTGTAATGTTTGGGTTTGTCTCAAGCCTCCATATCCGCTAACTTTAACGATGCAAATAAATATGGAATTACTGTAGAGTAACTTAATTGGCACTTAATAGAACATTTCTAAAGATAATAAAAATTGATCGATACGTCATATAGAGTAGAGTACGCATGATAAGTATTTTGTAGTGTAGCTTCGTAGCTCGACAAGAACCCGCCTCATATGATCCCGCAAATGCTAGTCGTCAAGCACGCGTACGTGGTCGTTAAGCGAAGCTAGTTAGCTGAGCTCGGTATTGTTTATAGCTCGCTGACACTTGTGCCAGACCATCGGCACCCATGTCCTACACGGGCATTTCGAAAATCATTACAAGGAGGTCTCCTAATTGAGACCTCTCAATATTGTGTAAAACAAACCCTGAAATTTGCATTGGCCACTTTTGCTCAAGCTTGAGCAGAAAATCTCTGCCGCGACACATACAAAGGATTTACTATATCGAGTTTAAGTGTAAAAAAATATTACTGTGGACCCTGAGGGTCCTACTATATAACTTAAAATAAGAGAAATAAGATGATAGCTGAAGAATATTAATTATCATTCCAGTCAAAATATTTGAGTTTAACTGCACCAAACTATTTTGTGTTACAATAGAAGATCTCTCTTTTAAACTTTTGATGCACCTTTTATAGTTTATAAAGGGTGGTACAACCATAATGCAAGATGTTAATTGTGAGTCACACCTTAGTGTCAAGTTTTCGCCAAACTTAATTTGACATTTCTTTGTGTCAGTATTTGACAAATTTCACCATGGAGATGTTCACAATTGAGCAGCGTGTTAAGGTTGTTGAAGCCTTTGGCGTGAGTCAGACTTACACCAGTGTGGTTGTAATTGTTTTCATCGAGTGTTGAATGCATGCGCGAATACTCAAAGAAACGATGGATTCTGAAATAAGTTTAAGGGATCCGTTGAATGAGCTGGAGTCCAGCGATGAATGGGAGCGTGAACAAGGAGAAAACACATCAGAAACAGATGATGGTAAGTACTATTCACCTTCTCACCTCTCAGTTACTCACCGACTAACCTATTTTGTTGCAACTTTTTTAGCAAGTACTTACATTAGATTATGCCTTAGGTCTTTTTGGTCTATTATTCTCTGAAAAATACACCTCTGTAATCGGTTCGGAACAAAAGAAAGGAAAAGTAGAGAAAAAATGCATGAAGAGTGATGTTTTTAGTGAATTTTCTGTGATTATTGAAAACGGTCGTGTTGAGTATCGTTTTTCACGTAATTTTGGATGCTGAATCGAGGCTTCCCCTGCAGTTTTTTATTTCGGTAGTAAGTGTAACAAGATGTTTGTTGTTTCAGAATCAGAAAGAGATGAAGAGGTCGACGGCGGACGCCAGCGCAACCATTCCAGCGAATTTCCTACTGCTGGAACTTCTGAGAATCGAAAAAACGCTCAACCGAGAACGAGGAAAAGACAAAAACACGAAAGTAAAGCTCAAAAGCGAAAGCGAGCATGAAATTCAGGGCTCCAGTACGTGTCCTGTAGAGGAAAAGAAGTGGCCGGTAAGCTGTATCAGAACTTTGATTGTAAATTAAAAAAAAAAGTGTGTGGGGAACGTACCTGAAGTGGCGAGGTGAGAAATTTTCGACACCTTTTGGAAGCTGAGCAGTTTTTCTGAACAAAACGTATTTTTATGTGGTTTGATTGTGCAACAGAAACCTAATGTAAAACGCCCACGAATTCAACGAGAAATGCAAAGTCTGTTTCAAACAGCTTCAGATTCCCAGTCAGAGGCAAAAGCGTTACTGTGTACAAGCGTATTTTCTTACAAACACTTCAAGTTTCGGATGGGCGAATGACAAGGGCAATACAAAAAGTACGAGAGGGTCAACAACCAGGAAGTGATAGTCGAGGACGCCATCCCCCCAAAAATAAAACACCGGAGGCTGCCATGAATGGTGTGCGTGACCACATAGCATCGTATCCCATCGTATCAATCGCACTACAGTAGATCAGCGAACCCTAACAGGAAATACCTTCCTCCTGACATGAATGTACGTACAATGTATGAACTGTACAAAGAAAAGTGCACGGAAAAAGGTGATATTCCTGTTTCTGAAGCCATCTACCGTCGAACCTTTAGCAATGAGTTCAATTTGGATTTCCACCGGTCTCTCAAAGATACGTGCACCAGATGCGATGTGCTTGACAAGAAGATTGAAGTGTGTGAAGATGAAGACGAATCTAGAAAGCTGAAGGCTGAAAAAGAATTACACCTCAGAAAAGCCGAAAAGGTGTGAGAGGCTAGAGATCGGGGCACAGTGAAAGCACGGGAAGACGAACCTTTCTATGGTCTGACATTCGACCTCGAAAAGGCTTTGCCATTTCCTGTTTTGACGACCTCCGTGGCTTACTGTAAGCGGAATATGTATTGTTATAACCTTGGCTGCCATGAACTTGGAACAGGTTTAGGCTTCATGTTCTGCTGGGATGAAACGATCGCTTCTCGTGGGGCTCAAGAGATTGGTTCCTGTATTGTCAAACATCTTGCAGCAAGAGAGTCATCTCCTAAGCACATATTGTTGTACAGTGACTCATGTTCGGGCCAAAACCGTAATATTAAGTTTTCTTTGTACCTCATGAAGTACATACAGGGCCCTCAAAGCAATGCAGAAATTATCGATCACAAATTTATGGTAAGTGGCCACTCTTTTCTACCCAACGGCTCTGAATTTGGATCAATTGAATTGTACGCCAAGAACAAGTTGATTTATACTGCAGACGACTGGTACAGTATCATACTGAAGTGCCGAAGGAACAATCCATTCATGTTCACGAAAATGGGCCGAGAGGATTTCAAATCTGTTGCAAAGTTGGAAAATTGTATCACGCGAAGAAAGAAAAATGAGAACAACATTGCTGTTAATTGGTTGAAAATTCAATAGATACGAATTTTGAAAGATCAACCTTACACTCTCTTCTACAAAGAAACTGTGAATGAGGATTTCCCATTTTCTAAACTAAATCTAAAGGCAGCAAGGCCTGGTATGCGACATTCTGTGGCCAACGTTTCTCAATATGTTTTGTACCCAAGGGGAAGGCCTGTTACCGAGGCTAAAATGAAAGATATGCTTGATCTTCTGCGATAAATTCCACCTGTGAAACATGATTTCTTCGTTTCCCTGCGAACCACTATTGAAAAAAGTGAGGAGCTTGTAAATGTTGGACCTCTGGAAATTGTGCAAACCACAAATCCTGATGAAATAGACTGAATCCGTTTTGCCATGTTAAAAAAATTATGAATCCATTCGTGATAAAAAATTTAATTGTTTGTATTATTTTTATACTTTGTGTAATGTTCAATAAAAATATTTTTGAGAAGTGCAAGTCAACTTTACATCATTTTGTTGATGTCCACAGTAGTGTAAGTCTTTGGTCATACAGTGGTGTATGTCACAGGCTTTGGTAAGGCACAGTGGTGCAAGTGACTTTGGTTAGTGTGTGAGGTACAACTTTTGAGCAAAAAAAATTTTCTAATCAAGCCTAATCATTAAGTTTGGACCTACGTAAAACCTCTAAAACAATACCATCTCAAAAACTTGTCTAATGAATTAACTACAATACCTTTTGCGTTATGCTAATTTCCTAAAAACGATGATAAAGTGACTTACACCACTTTGACTTTAACCCCTTCATTTAATACCGAATATTTCTTCTTTCTGGAGGCATGGTTGCATAGCTCTCAAAATAACCACCAGTGATTTCTTGTTTTCAAACTTGTGCTATTTGATGATATTTTGTTCTTGTAAAATGCTTTTTTTTCACTAGGATCATAAATACCATAGTTTTTCATGAAACGTAAAATTTTATTTTGTTCCTCTACATCGCGATCGATTTCAAAGAAGTGCATATCTAACAAATGTATTATTTTCATAAATATTTACCTATTTAAGTAGACTTATATATGAACTAATTTCTCCAATGTTTTCATAGTTTTTTTGTAAACTCACCTAAAAAAAAGAAGAAAAACATTTTAATTTTATGAATAAAAACTATATTAATGAAGTATTTTACATGACCTAGTAACGGATTTAATTAATTTTATTTGGCATCGCACATTTCTTCCTAAAACCATCAAGAAGACATAATTTCCTTCCTGCTTGCATAAATTTCAACAACACTCATAATTGCTTTATGAATTTTTATAGCACTAATTGTAAGTGCGCGTCAATCAAATGATGCAAAATAAAACGTTACGTACTATTTCAATTGAATATTGTTTTTCAAACCAGTTGCGTTATACTGCACTGGTGTGAATTTGCAAAATTTCAACACGACTCTAACTACCTAAATTATATAATCTTCAAAAATGCAGTAAATATTTATTGAAATCGCTCAAAACCAAACTTTACCAAAACAGCTTATGATTAATTAACATCAAAGATACTCGTATATCGCCTAATCATTGCATCGTTTTAAATGATGTTAATGGATTTATATTGCTCCTCATTTAACCATCTTGTTTTCCATCACTTGCTGAGTTCCCACATAAATATTTTCATATCTTTTTAACCAAATTATATTATTCGTTTGTAATATTTTCAATTCATTGAACTCAGAGTAATTCTAGCATTTAATATTTTGTGAAATCTTATTTGCAGCTCATCAAATGTTCACAAGGGAAAGTGTAAATGCTTTTCACCTAAAAACCCACTTGATGATGGCAATATTTTTCATACAAAGTGCAATCATATCTTTTTGGCAATTGTGTGAATAATAGTGAATAGTTAATAACGAGGCCCTCATCAGTTAAAATTTTGTTAAAAATTCAAAAATATGTATTACCATCATAATTAATATTCATTAAAGAAATTTCCGGGCATTGAAAAATGCATGAATGTAATTATTGTAAGTGTAATGAAATTTAACCATCATGTTTAAAATGTATGTACATTAATCCTTGAATTAATTTTTGGTTGTTTACCTTAAAGTTATTTTCAATTTTTGTTGGGTAAATTAATATGGTGGAACTCTTTGGCTGAGTATGTCTCACTAGTAAATCCAAACGCATAAGAAAATAGACATTTTTATCGAAAGAACTAAATGCATGCTGAATTATATATTGTAGTGTTGAATAACGATTCCTAATTTTGTAATGTTCCTTTAAACTATAGCTAAACTAATTTTTGCAAACTTAATACTTCTCAGTACTCTAAATTATTGTTTTCACCATATTAACATTTTTTTTTTTTCATTTTAGCACAACAACTCCTTTCGGGTCTTTATTTATAGATAGTTGCGGTATCTCATTAACTAGATCATATGTATCGGTACTCGAGAAGGTTATATAACCAGTGCCATGCTTTTGGCCATGTGTCCGTCCTGACTTTAAACTAGTAAACTTCAAACTAGTACGCATCACAACTGAACGAGTTTGCAGTCCGTCCGAAGAACCACTCAAAAAAATCTCACTGTCACCAACATAAATTTGAACCAGGGACCGTCGGTTTACATAGTGAATACTCTAACTGCTGCATCATACGGACTACATGTTAATATTAGAAGGGTTTTGTAGCCAACTTCTCGGAAATGCAGTCACCATCAACAAATAAAGTCAAGAAATATGCTAAAGAGATGTGCACGTTTAAAGGCAAATCCATTGTTTCTCTATTTTCAAAGGTCGCCGTTTTCTTGCAAATAAACAAAAATCAATCAAATCATGAATTCCCACACATATGTATGTTATAGATCTTATCAAAAAATTTTAAGAAGGTCAAATCGAAACTGCAGTGCCTGATCTAATGGGAAATCCATAAAATACCAAAACCGTCTGTTGTTGTTGTTGTAATTGCAGAAATTTCAAATAGCTGTAACTTCCGTGTATATAATTCGATTTTCATCAAACTTACAGAGTATAAGGACTTTTTGTAAGAATACTTAAATATCGAGTTTTGTTGAGTTCAAGGGTACGTATACGATTTTATTGGGAAAAATGTGAAACTCGCAGATCATACTATTATTAACAAAGCTAAGCGAATTTTGACTTCTAAGGTATTTGTTGTTGTTTTACTCATAAACACCTACCTCCATATTTTTTTCAGATTTTTCGGATCACAGATGTTCAATCGCGAGAGGTGGGACACAATTTTTTCGTGTATTTCCCCTCCCTGTGCGCCCCTCGAAGCAAAAATTATCAGTTTAAGACCTGTTTTGAAAAAAATTAATCAAGCCCTTGCATTTAATACCCTTTTCGGGTAACTGTGAAGACATTTTTTTCGGGGGTCACTCCCCTATATGCGGAGACCCCCCTCAAATACCTTATAAATTTTTTTGTAGTTGAACTTTGAAGAGAGCGCCACTTTACACTTGCATACAAAATTTGATGTTTCTAGCTTTGGCGGTTTGCAAGAAAAAGTGCTGTGCCACACGGACGGATGGACGGACAGGCGGACAGACAGAATGCGATATTAGTAGGGTTTTGTAAAATTATTTTATAAAACCCTAAAAAGAGCCAATAAAACTGAAGAATCTCACCTATAAAACTGAAGAATCTCACCTTCAGCAAATGCACGAAAGAGCTTTCACTTCCAAAGCCGCTAAAACTGAAGAGCAACGAGGATCTCGCCTTCAGTAAATGCACGACAGAGCTTCCACTTCTAGAGCCGCGGGAACTAAAGAGCAAAGTATATCTTGCCTTCAGTAAAAGCGCAACAGAGCTTCAACTTCTAAAGTAGAAGTAACTGGAGAGCAACGTAGATATAGAATGACTTGATTACGATCGGCTTGATCAAGGGAGCAGAATGATTTGAAGTTGGAAGCATTTAATTACGATAGAGACTATGATTGCAAGAATCACGTGTAATTATTGGACTAATGAATAAAATTTGCGCGAACTATACTATCAGTTCATTGCGGACATGTAAAGTGAACGTTTTCTTTTCATTCGATTAAATCAACAGAAGTTGCGCATTGAAGAATACGTCCAGTTGCATGATGCAATTGTCTATTTTGGGAACACTGCTAACATTGGGCAAATAGTAACCTTGCCAGCAACGTATACTGGTAGTCCGCAATACTTGCACGAATACGCACAAGATGCCATGACGTATGTTCGAAAGTATGTACGCCCAGATCTGTTGAGCACCTTCACATGCAATCCAACGTGGAGTGAAATTAGACGTCTGCTTTCCACCGGCCAAAACTCTTCACAAAAACAGGATCCTCTCGCTCAAGTTTTCAAGCAAAAGCTAATTAGACTCATGGACGTCATCACGAAAACCGTATTTTCGGAAAAACTCGATGCTGGATGCACTCGATTGAATGGCAAAAAAGAGGCCTGTCGCACGCTCATATTTTAATTTGGTTGAAGCAGAAATCGTCCCAACACAACTTGATAGCTTGCTTTCTGCTGAGCTTCCGAATCGAGACGAAGATCTCATTTACTTAATACGAATACACCGTGTATGAGGGATGGCATGTGTACAAAGCGATATCTACGTGAGCTGATCAATGAAACTGAAACTGGCGGTGATGGATATCCAATGTATAAGCGAAGGAAACCCAATGATGGAAACAACGCAATCAGAATGCGAAATGTAGATGTTGACATCGACAACTGATAGATCGTGCCGTACACATCCCTGCTTTCAATAATATTTGATGCTCACATTAATGTCGTGTACTCCAACTCGGTTAAGTCGATCAAATATATTTGCAGATAAGTCAAAAGGGACAGTAACATGGTTGTATTTGGCCTAGCCAAGCGAACTGATGAAATCACTCAGTTTCAGATGGGACGCTACATCAGCAGCAATGAAGCAGTTTGGCAAATATTCGCATTCAACATCCACGGACACTGTCCAACCGTTCAACATCTCACTATACACTTGGAAAATGGCCAGCGTGTCTACTTTACCGAACAGAACGCACAAAATAAAGCAGAGCAACTACCAAACACAACGCTCACCGCACCAAATTTTGTGCTTCCGATGATTTTGCGAAAACATGGCTGTATCATGAAGTGCCCAAACACTACACTTTGAACACAATGACAAAAAAGTACGCGTGAAGAAAGTTAGGCGCAATTGTTCCAGAGTATGTTGGTGTACGTTCGTCGGATGTATTGGGACGTTTGTACACAATATATCCAATATCACGGAATGTTATTATTTGCGATTGTTATTGCATACAGTCAAAGGTTCTACATCATTTGTTGCCTTGAAAACCGTCGAGAGGATAGTGTGCCAAACGTATAGAGAAGCATTTCTAAACTGAGCTTACTCGAAAATGATAAGCATTGGGACACAACATTAACAGAGGCATCGCTTATGTCTCCTCCACAGCAAATACGTACTCGTACTTTGTTTGCGATCATTTTAACAAAATGTGCACAATCGAATCCCGAAGCACTGCGGGAAACGCATCGCGAAAGTCTCAGTGAGAACATTCTCAGGCAAGCACGCGCAATCGATCCAAATCAGGAGTATTCGGAAGACATTTTCAATATAACTCTAATATTGATTGAAGACTTATGCATATTAATAAAAAAAAAGCCCTTTGTCAACTTGGTCAACAAAGAAGCCTCATGTCAACTAGGAATGCCGGCATCGACACGAAACGTGCAATACAGAGACCTGGTCTGGGAACAGCAAGATGCAAACCAGCAACAACATTTTGTTGAAACGCAAACAAGACTTTTAGTTGCTGATCAAAAAAAAAAAATGTCTACGATAAAGTCATGCAACGGAAACGGCAGAATTTTTATCCTAGATGCTCCAGAAGACACAGGCAAAACATTCCTCATCAATTTGATATTGGCTTCGGTTCAAATGGCTAATGGAATTGCACTCACAATGGTATCAGCGGAAATTGCAGTAACGCTACTCAATGGTGGGCGTACAGCACATTCATTACTCAAGCTTCCGTTGAATTTGAACCAGATCGAATCACTAACCTGTGAAATCAGCAAAAATTCCAAAATGGCCGCAGTCCTTAAAACGTGCAAAATCATCATTTGGGACGAGTGCACCATGGCCCATCAAAAACCGCTTGAGGCGCTTGACGGGGCTCTGCGCGAAGCCCGCGGAAAAAAACCAACCGATAGGAGGCGCTCTGATTCCTTCTTGGAAGTGATTTTTGCCAAACTCTAACCAGTATACCTCGATCAACGCCAGCAGGTGAGCTGAACGCTTGTTTGAAAGCATTATATTTATGGTACCGAGTCGAAAAAATCACGCTCTCAACGAACATGTGGGTGTATTTGGGCCAAGATGCGTCCGCCCAAACATTTTCCAAATAACTTTTGGACATCGGAACCGGCAAAATTCAAATTGTTCGAACAACAATGAAATTTTGTTGACCCCCACCCCATTTTTGTCAAATGCAGGTAAATATTCAAGCCATTGTGGACAAGGTTTTCCCAAATTTAACCAGTAACTATAAAAATCCAGATTTGCTGTGTGAACATGCAATATTAGCACCCAACAATGATGATGTCAATAGATTGAATGAACAAATTGAGTTGGAACTGCCCGGCGAACCAGTCAAATACAAATCAATTGACACAGTGATGGATGAAGTATAACCAGTCACCTACAAACCGAATTTCTAAATTTAATGGAGCCACCAGGAATGTCACCACACATATTAACATTGAAAGATAAATTGCCTGTAATGCTCATTCGAAAGTTGAACGCGCCACAACTGTGCAACGGAACCCGACTGACGGTCAAAAAATTGGCACGCAATTTGGTCGAGGCAATAATCATCATTGACGTATTCTGTGCATACCGAACTTTAAGCGGCCTCAGTTTTCTTTACATAGCTACCATTAAGATGAAATAAAGAAATTTAGTTTCGCATTTTTTCTTGGGCTGGTAACGCGCGCCGGGTGCTGCTAATTTTAATATATTGGATAGTCTAAAAAGTATTGAGCCTTTTTTGGTGTTCGTAGTCATATATCGAGCAATACTATTTCGATTGAGTCAAAATGACATGCGTCTATTCGTTATTTTTTTACAATATCACTACGATCAAGGTGAGAATGCATCACAGGTGTGTGAAAAAATTTGTGGTGTTTACGGTCAAAATACTTTATCAAAGGCCACAACCAATAGTGGTTCGCTCACTTTCGTTCTGGAAATTTTGATGTCAAAGATGCACCTCGCTCAGGTCGACCGATCATCGAAAAAGTCGATGAAATCTTACAAAAAATTGAAGGAGACCAACACATAAGCAGCCATGCCATTACTAAGGAACTAAATATCTATCGCCAAACAGTTTTGAACCATTTGCGTAAGACTGGATACACAACGAAGCTCTACGTTTGGGTGCCGCATGAATTAATACAAATAAATTTGATCGACCGAATTTCCATTTGCGAAATGCTAATAAAACGCAACGAATTCGAGCCATTGCGGAAGCAAATCATTACGGGCGATTGAAAATGGGAAAGATACGAGAATGTCGTTCGAAGAAGATCTTGGTCAAAAAAGGTAAATCATCACAAATGGCTTTGAAGCCAGGATTGACACCAAATAAGGTTATGCTGTGTGTATGGTGGGATTGGAAGGGGATTGTTTATCATGAGGTGCTAGAACCTGGCCAAAGACTCAATTTGGCTCTGTACTGTTAGCAATTAACCAGATTTCAACAAGCAATTCAAAAAAACCGGCCAGAATTGATCAATAGAAAGCGCGTTATCTTCCATCATGACAATGCCAGACCACACACATCTTTGATGACCCGGGAAAAATTTACAGAGCTTGGCTGGGAAGTGTTGATACATTCACTATCAGACTACTATTTGTTTCGGTCTCTGCAAAACTTCCTTAATGAAAAGAAATTCACTTCAAAAAGGAACTGTGAAAATCACTTGGCCAAGTTTTTCGCCGATAAACCACAGAAGTTCTACACAGTGGCAAAAGGTCATTGATAATAATGGACAATATGTACTTAAATTAAATCCATTTTAAATGAAAGAAATATTCAATTGAAAAGTGCCAAAAAAGGCTCAACACTTTTTAGACATACCAATATATAGGGTGGGCCAAATAGAAGTTTCTTTTTAAATATGCAATAAAATGAACAAAAATCAGTTTTTTCTTAAATTTTGACTTTATTCGCAAGAAAAAAACTTTCCATTAATTGTGAAATACAATATAATTCATATGGATGCCGTGGCTTGCGTGACAGTAGGCCATCCTCTCAGCCCAATTTTTCAAGACATTATTGATGGTTTTGGGCCCTATTTGAGCAATGGTTTGTTGAATATTTAGTTTCAGTGCTTGAATCGTTTGTGGATTTTCCGCATAACATCGATCTTTCACAGTGTCCCATAAAAAGAAGTCCACCGGTGTCAAATCTCACGGTCCAATTATACCACCACTTCAAAATCCACACCACATTGTCTCTCGCTGAGGATTCATCGGCTTCTCGACAATCACATGTTGGTTTTTGAAGCCCCAGATGCGGCAGTTTTGTTTGTTCACATAGCCGCCGAGATGAAAATGCGCCTCATCAGAAAGGATCATTTTTTGAGAAAAATTGGCAATCCAGTTCGAGCTGCTCTAATGACCAAACTGCGAAGCGATAACGAAACGGATGGTAATTTGGCTTCAATTCCTGAGTTATTTGGATCTTGTAAACAAATTATCCGATGTCTATGCAAAATTCTTCTCAGGCTCGTGCGACTAATGTTGAGGTGCTGCGATCGATGGCGAGTTGATGTTTTCGGATTGGGGCGCACACTCGCAGCTACAGGAGCTACATTCTCCGGGGTGTGCACCGTGCAAGTACGAGGACCGTGAGTATGATCCACTAGCATACCTGTCTCATGAACTTTCTTCACAAATTTGCGAACACTAGGCGCAGTGGGTGGTTTATATTTCCTAAAACTTCTTTTCAAAAAACGCACTGTTTGAGCAACACAGCACAAACTTTTGAAGTAAGATTTAATATTTGCCAACGTTGTTCAAGCGTAAATCGATTCATTTTGTTCTGTAAAAGGTTAATACTGGCTCACTAACATAATTTTGAGCGGTAAACTAATATCAGTGTTAAAATTAACATGTGATTTAAAAAGAAACTACTATATGGCCCACTCGGTAATTTGATTACTTGATTGAAAGTTTATCTCAACTCAAGAGTTTTATTTCAAATTGACAATTTAAACTAGTGTATTTTATAATTGTGCGAAGCAAAGTGTGTAAATTGCGTGAATTTAGCTCGGATCTTCTTCTTCTTCTTCTTTGTAGCACTACAGCCCTTCTCGGGCCTTCGCTTAGAGATAGTTAGAGTATCTCATTTTCATGACCGTATTGATTTTTTTCGGAAGTTGGTTTGGTCAGTACCATGCTCCCCTGTGCCTGCTCAGCTATTTTATGATCTGATTAAATCAGTACATATCATCACTGAGTGAACACTCATGGTCTGTCCGAAAAGACCCCTGAACTAAATCACGTTGCTCCCAACGAGATTTGAACCTGGGACCTTCGGCTTATGCGTTCATGTTCTAACCACTAGGCCACACAGACTACTTGGCTCGGATGATACGCGGCAAAAATCATTTTGCGTATTATCTCTCAGGTTGGTCCCCACCTATGTTGATATAAAATTGCGGGGCTCGGGTTTCGCGGAAGAATTGTGTAGTGTCGTTGGTGATATTTTTCTCAGTGTTCCGGTAGATCACGTGTTTATGTTTCTTTTTCTTTATTTGTCGTAGGAGCACTGTATGGTTTGATTTGGTGATAGTTTTGCCCGCAGATTAATTGTAGGTTTTCCTTTTCTTTTCTCCCTGCCCAAACTAAGCGTCCTTCTGGAAAGACAAAAGAAATAGTGAGTTGGGCTCTGGCAAATCATAGTCTCACTCGACAGCTCAGAAGGCTTCACAGGAAGCGAGTGGAGTTCCGCGCCCATCTCCGATGAGCTCACTGGCACCGGGAAGCTCCACCAGAACCATCCACCTTTAGGTGCGGAAAAAAATCACGGGTAACACATTTACGAAATACAGTAAGTTATACTGATAGAGAAAAATGTAAAGAAGTATTGTTACATGAGCAAATAATCAATTAAGAACATCATGATCAATAAACGAATGTACTCGGAAGCACAAGAACCCACCGAGCATGATCAATATCTGAAAGCGACGTCACTGCGGCCATTCAGGATTGCTCGAATATTCCAGGCAGTTTTCGTCGGAACAGTCACCAATTGACGAGAAATGGATTGAATGACTAGAGACCCTAAAGAAAATCGAGCTATTGTCCAGGGTGCGTAGCTAGGAGAAGATCTAGACCAAGTCAGGAGCCCAAAATGGAAGCCCTTCAAACTGAGGGGTCGGGAAATATGTACGACCCAACTTCGTGGAGCAGAGGTTGGCTAAGAGGATCGACGTTCCCAGCACCACCACCACTGTGTCAAGACTACATCGTGGAGAAGCAGATATATGCCTTCCGGGTTAAGTTGATGGAGAACATTGCACCATAACATTCGACAGTATATATACAAGTCTAGCCTTAGAATCATTAAACCACAAAATTAACATTAAACAGCATCGATTACAATATTTTTAGAGAATGTTAATGTCCTAATGAATACACGGTTTCATTTGATTTCTCAAATCGCTTTATTCGTAAGTCAAGTGATCATTAAAGAATCTTTCTACATAGCTTGTAATATGAATACGAACACTTTTCTGAAAATTTCTAAAAAAAGCCCCGTAAAAGTTGCACTTGTACCCAGGGCAACCTTCCACCAAATTTAATGATCAAAATAATAGTCCAATTAAATGTAATCCTCCAAAAAATGTTCCTTCTAAATGCTTTCATTGACTTCTCGAAGAATTACACTGAAACGTGCCACAGCACTTTCCATCTCAATAATATCCCCAACATAAGGTATACATTAATAACCCTATTAAAAGAAATTAAATTCCAAGTAAGAGTACGAGAGCAATGTCCTGAAAAATAAAATTCTGTTTTCATATTGTCATAATACGCATACACACACAATATACCCCCAAATAAATCCCTTTTCAAATCATAATTCAATCGCACAATCGTTAATTTTATTTCATCCCCCAACACCCTAATATAATGTTAATGAACTCGAAAAATTTGTAGGCCGGTCATCGATCCTTGAATCCTAGTTAAACGGCAAACAGCGGAAAAATAAATATTATTCCGAGGGACATTCACATGATATTGCTGCCACTTTGGATTGAACTCAGGAGTCCTTGGATGGGGTTTTGTTCGGTAGACGGAAATGCCCTGGAGTATGGTAGGGAAACCCGTTGACCTCATGATGACTATCACTGCTTGCGTTGGCAATAAATGGTCAAAAATAACGCAACGATGCTTTGTTCCGACGGCTTGTAGGGTGAATGTGCGTAAGCTTGTGAGGTAGTTAAAATGGGAGTAAAGTTCATAAATCGTTAAAGTGCGTTTCGTAGAATGTCTCTGTGGAATGGCAGGAACAATTTCATATAACGCTAAAAATTTATTGAGATTTTATAACAATTGAATTAAAGAATTTTATGAATCAGGCATGTCGTCCTTATGTTAATCCAACAGAAAAATGAGTCGATAACTTATACAGTGCTTAAAATACTTCCTCTTTTATATTCATAGACTTACTACAAACACTTCTTCACTCACGCATAGCACAATGTTGCTCAGTACATTTACTTTTGGTCAATGTCCTCTAGCAATTACTTTACGCATTATTACAATACATTTTGAAGGCCTGGTTGTATCGTTTCCCGGGTGAGTTGAACTTTTGGGGTAGGTAAGCATCACATTACTTTAATCCTGAAATATTTCCACTCGTAAACTTTGCCTGGTCAAACGTCTATTCACCCATTTACTCAATGGCCAATGCCCTTCTCATTCAAATCTTTTCCCATACGAAGATGGGTTCGTTGTTAGGCTTTTGATTGCAGATTTGGTGCGTTTTTTTTTTCATGCTATGGGGGTGTATGACCCGAGATATAAACATTCAGTGTCATAGCTCTCTCAATCCCTTTTTTCGAGGAATGTCTCCTGTCGAGCCTACGGAAAGATTTTTATCCATCATCAATAATGTGGCTGTCGGTTTGGTGCTATTAGTGTTTAGAGAGGCATGTCCTGAAAAAGAACATGTACACTGAACCGAAACTGACAGGCGTCTAATCAAAGTGACACAGCCTGCGAGCAAGCCTAACAAAGCTTAGCGTTTTACTGGTAATTAATCCTTTTATTACATTGTATAATTGAAATTACTCTAAAGCCTTGAGAGGATGAAACATGGTGTAGAAATTAAGGATAAAAGATTTGATGGGATCTCGATGGAGTTGTGTAGGATGGATTAGAAGAAACTCTGTCGTCTGTTGTGTTATGATGTGTTAGTAATTTTGTTTGAGCTTTTTTGTGATGTCAACGACCCTGCACGCAACACCGAATAGGAGTGATAAAAAGTTATGTTTAGAATTTATTTATGATGTTGCTTGTGTAAAGCAATGAAGTGACTTTTTATGAATGGTGGCCGTACCTAAGATATTTATATGATGGAAAGCTTTGAAATTAAATGTATATGATTTATGAGATTTTTCAAAACTCATTTAATGGTACTTGATTATTAACAATGAAAATTTTATATTTATGAATGTATTAATGGAGAAAACATAATCGGTTTGATCAAAAGTATGATTTAAATCATAGTATTATTCTTGTTTTATTTATTTATTTTTTTTTTTTTAATAATATCAAGGTTATTGGCATTTGTAAATTAAGGTCAGTAAGCAGTATGGTAGACTTTTTTTAAATTTTCTGTTCTAAATCACATTGAATATTTAATTGAAGGCCATTTCACATAAAATGCAGGAATCGATGTGGGTCGTCATAATAAAATCCATTTATCTTAACAGATAATATGACCAAAAACGCGTTTATCCGCATGGTTGCTACCTAATTTGATGCTGTACATTTTTCACTTTTGTAAATTCACATTTGAAAATTAATTTTTTTTCATGAAATAATGCAACTCCGAATGATTTTTGAAGAGTGCATTCCAGATATAACTTCAAAATCTACCATACTCAAGATAGTGTTAGTTCCACAGCAGCTTTTGAAATATGAAGTGAGGATACCAGAAGGATATCTAAGTACACGCTATAAGTTTTTTACATCATAATCTTGCATTATTATTTGGAGAGTAAAAGAAGAAATATTTAAATAACAAGATATTTTAAAGAATGTTGATCACAGTTGCTTTTAGATGGAATACTCAAATCTTTTAGCTTTCTAAGCCATCTCTTTCGTAGAACTACAGTCCCTCTCGGCCCTTTGCTTCTTGCAATAGGTGCCTCCGACGGTATCCTTCAATTTTTACATCTGATCTGCGATGAACTTTTTAATTACGCTTTTCATTTCTTTGCCCAGTAGATTTTTTACATGTTACATAACATTTAAAACTGTGCTAAATCAATGTCTTTGATGAAGCTCTGAATATACCTTCAGCTGACATCATGCCTTCGCTTGAATTAATGTGAATGTGCCTTATAACGTGATGGTTGTCAGACTTTTTCCTGGTTCAACCCTTTGAAGATTATTGTTTGGAGGCAGATTTATCTAGTAAACCAGTTGTGACAATATTGATTTCACAAAAGGCAGCTATATCCTTATTGTCAGGACGAATGTTTGGTTGCTAAAATGTCTATTCATCTTTTTGGGATCAGTTTTGATGTTTGCTGACAGTTTTAAAAATTTGGTAGATTTTGCAAATTTTTTTCAGAGTTCTGAAGAGCCTTCATTGAGTTAAATTTGAGCTGCGTTGTCAATGATGTCTAACTTGGGGAGCTGACCTTAAATTAGAGAAGTTTTTGAGTAACTTTCAACTTATTAATGGTCGGTAGGGTGGGATGAAAATGTATGGTTCTACTGTAAGAATTTAAATTATGAAGTCCTTGAAATGAAGACCAGTTACTGAAGATGTTTATCAGGAAGGTAAGTTCAATACCAGAGAAGACGATATATTTCTTTATGCTGAAGGTGTGTTACCCCATGCACAGTTAGGGTGCTTCGGCAGGGGTCCTGGGGTCTTGGCTTTACTCGTCACAGATGGGCGTGAGCCCCAATTCGCTTCAACCTGGACCTGCACTTGACCGCCCAGCAAGACTTATGGCCCACAAAAGTACGTTCCACGATGTTTTTTACATCTAGACTGAGGAAACTCTCTTACTACAATGCCTCCAAATGTACCAAGCTAGTTTTCTCTGATGCAACACTTTACTAATAAAACTACGATGTTATTCCGCCCACTAAATTAGAAACCGAAGGCACCGAATTTTCGCCACGCTTCTTGGGTACCTGAAATGCTCGCCACCCAAAAATTACTCCTGCGAACTCGATCTTGAAAGCAAAACTAGTCGTAAAGATATTCACTTGTTAGTCCCAAAATGTTTGCATTACTCAGTAAAAGTCTTATTACCTTTTAAATTCGAGGGAACTCCTGCTGGAGCCTGCGGTACTGGTAGCTTGCCTAGAGTTGGGCGTAGGCGCCAGCCGTTTAGCCAAAAGGGCCCAGATGGACCCCCAAACGACAGCGCGGTTCACTGAAGAACGCTTTCCTGCACCTAAAAAGTCCTCACAAAATCCTAAAACTTTTACCGATGCCTTAGCAAGAATTATAATACACACACCATCAAATAAATCCATTCCCCAAACACTTTCACTTTTATCTCTCAGCGTGGAATTCGGTGTAACCCCCCTTGCAGCTGAACGTCACAGTGGCTAAGCCACTCGCGGTTCTTTCCCACAACCAATCAAACTCTGACTGCACTTCCTCTAATTTATCCATCTGGGAAAGAAAATCTAAAATTTACGTTGGATAGCCCCCTTTCCCTCGTTAGGAATCAAAAGAGCGCCTTTTCTTAGTTCACCGCCCTATTAAAATTTTGTTCACTATGGACCACCATTAATCCCCGGGAATGCACTGTAATAACCGCCGACCGCGCGGAGCAATACACGGCAGAAGTCGGACATCCCTAAACAATTGCGATCAGCTGGCAAGTGTTGGATGATAGATCTCTGCC
Organism: Odontomyia ornata; assembly: GCA_963969285.1. Taxonomy (NCBI): domain Eukaryota; kingdom Metazoa; phylum Arthropoda; class Insecta; order Diptera; family Stratiomyidae; genus Odontomyia; species Odontomyia ornata. The sequence goes on from OZ017738.1 coordinate 405,363,650, forward strand.
ACTGAACCGCGACTTGATGTTGGCAGTGTGGTGAATTTATTAACACTTTAATCTCTGCTACTGAACCACGAATCGACGTTGACAGTTTGGCGAGTTGATTAACACCTTAATCTCTGTCACTAAACCGCGACTGGACGTCGGCCACGCGGTGAGTCGATTAACACTTTAATTTTCAAATTTTCGTATGTTTTCATGAGAAATATGGATATAATTTGTTACTAAAGTCACTTACAACCGCGTAAGTGATTCAGTTTAAACGTGACGTGAAAATTTGAACGCAGAGTTTGCACTAACTGTGGCCTTAATCTATTATATAAAAATACAGTCTTACCTTGTGCTCATACAATAGTACTTGCCCCCTAGTGCCACCCAAAAAGGATGCAAAAGCAGGTTCAAAACAGCCAAAAACGGACACCAAAAAGAAGGAAGAGGTAGTGAATTTTTTTTTTTTTCTGGAGTTAAAGTTTAACACCTTAGATTCAATATTTTTAGAACATAAAGCTGTGCCCTTTCGGTTGACAACACGGCCTAGTGCCTGGAACTTCCCTCTCAGATTTCACTACCTGTCTTCCGCACGATCTTCAGGGGGGCTAGAATATAACATATGCTTAGTTGGGGATATGATAGACATTGCAAAAGAGGGTGTCAGACCCCAAGTGAGATTGCAAACAGTGTAGTCGATATTAGAACAAACTTTACTTGCGGACGCATCTAACGAGCTTCACAAAAAAGGAGCTGCTTTGAAAGGTGATTGCTTTGATTTGGTCTTCATTTGGTATATAAGGCTTTTCACAGCAAATACTTATTATTTCTTGGAGCTGGGTCAAGCTATGAAAAAGTTACAAAGGTTAAATAATGCCAATCAATCTTTTGCTTTGACCTGGGTATATCTTTTATTTGTTTTTGAAAATGCCATCAAAAGTGTAACAAAATTTCTTGAGCTTCGTTCCTTCATAACATTGATTTCAGTGAATTTTAACCCTTAACGCCACATTATGGGCCTCAGCGAACCGAGGCTCGGGAAGAAACTTTGTCATTTTGATAACCAGACATGTAGTCCGATCCGAAATTTTTCGATGCTATGAAAGGGCTCAATAAGAAATTTTAGAATCTTTCACTAAAGTGTACTACATGTAACAGTGGGCGCTTGTTGTCTTCAATGGTAACCCATTTAGCAATTAATCATGTTTGCCTTGCGAAATCTGAGAAAAAATAGGGATAGAGATTTATAAGTTTAGGAACAATACCTCGCAAGAAAAAAAAATGATGGCATTGTTAAGTCGTACGAGAGAAGCGAATATTCGGGAACGCGTGGTTTTTGGTCGAGGACATTTAGTGTTGTTCTTTTTAAGAAGGAAATTGAATTAAGGTAGAGTTAAGTAAGATTGACTTATGGGAAGTTGACAGATGCGCTTTAAATTGGGCATTTGAATTGGTGGTTGATTCTTGTATCTGGACTTAGTCTGCTTGCGAAAGACCTGTAACCGAAATTCCTCTCGGAACTAGCTAGCCTGCCAGCACCTACCACAGAAAAGACTTAGAGTCTCCGAACTTGTTGACCTGGTGGATACAGTCCGTTGACGTGTTCCCAGATTTCACGTCTATAACCGACGTGAGGTTGGCTTGGATTTCCTTCGGGAAATCTCTCTCGAAACGAGACAGACGAAGAGTTAAAACCATTACATCACTTTACATTCCTCTTTCTCTTTCAAAATAACAGTTTGTGACATCGTTCAATACAATGTAGCATTAAATTTAGACATCCCACACTTTCGGAGTCTCGAGTGACTTTTGGATTTGTCACTCCGAAGGACATTTGACGTTTCGCGATTTGTTTACAAGTTTGAGCCGGAAATAATCTAAGAATCTAGGGCTGGTCCAACCGGTGAACATTTTCCTTTTTAAGTTACTGTGGAAATTTCCCTGGTCAGGTGCTTAATATGTTTGATTGGCCTGTTGTTTAGCAGCAGGAAAGCATTTCGGTTCCAAACATAGAGACCCCAGGTAAGGGAATTTATTTCGTGTTGCCCGTTCTCCTTATTGACTAAATGACTTTCTTATTTACGATTGCATACCAAAATTTCGTACATTTCCTCTTCTCCTGCCTAGCTCGATACTGGTAAAGTAATTTTAAGACCCGTTTTGAAAAGATCTCATTAAGACGTTTCATTTTTTGGGGGTCACTCCTCTATATGGGAGGACCTCCTTAAAACTTTTTGAAATTTATTTTTCACCCCAAAACATCCTAGAAGTCACAACTTCTGACCTTTTCACAAAGTTTCATGGCTGTAACTTCTATAGTTTCGGAGAAAAACTGATTGACATACAAACGGACGGGCGGACGAACGGATGGGTAAACAGACGGACTCAGGTACCGATTTTAAGAGGGTCTTGTACTTTAGTGCGAAACCCCAAAAAGGTAATATAAAGCATGATAAATGCAAGAATAAATAAACGAAACTACTTGATGTGTGAAGCCTTACCCGGGGATAGGATGAAACCTTTTTGTTTGCTTTAGCACTGCTGCCACTGAGCCCTTTTCAGGCCTTGACTTAGAGATAGTTAGAGTATCACATTATCTTGATCAAATGTATTGGCACTCGAGGAGGTATTATGGTTAGTGGCACGCTTTGGCCGCGTGCCTGTCCACCCAGATACAACGTTCTGATTTTAAACCGGTACTCATCATTATTGAGCCAGCTTACAGTCAGTCCGAAGAATCACTCGAAATCAATCCCGTTGTCACCAACGAGATTCAAACCAGAGACCTTCAGCTTACACAGCAAGTGCTCTAACCACTACACTACGTGGTGAGGAACTGTAAGCGCTTATCGTAGGAGCTATCAGGAACATAATATTTGTAAAACAGAGAATATGCGAATTTACGCTAAATGAAATCTACAAAATCCAATAGATAGATATATTGACACCGTACTTGTTAGTTATATTCAAGAATTGTCCGAGCTAAGAGTACAAAATGATGGACACTTGTTAAGATATTGAAGGATTTGTAGGAGGAAGGTAAAATAAAACCAGCAATACGTGAAGTTCTAGGGGCTATGGGCAAAATGTCGATGTTAAATTAAATCTGGGTCAAATACTACTCCCGAATCTTTGAATTCGTTCACGAGTGCAAGAGAAAACTCATCAATCTTGCATTCATATACGAGTATTACTGGATAAATTTTGTTTGTGCGCCTCGTGTGATAAGATTTTGAAATATTAAGAGGACGTAAATTATCTTGACACCAGTTTTGCAGATTTTCAATATAATTTTGAAGGTATGAGCAGTCTTCGCTAGAGTTAAAGGTGCGATAAATTTCGAAAACATCAACGCACAGGAGACAATTAGAGGACAAACGTTGGGGATGGTGATTAATGAAAAGGTTAAGGGGCAAAAGGCCAAAAATGAACACTTGAGAAACACTGGATTTCGGACAAAATAAGGCCGATGAAAAGTTATTTCGTGTAATAGTCCGAGAGGAATGGGATGAGAAGGGTAAGGTCCAGGAGTTGATTAATTCGGAAATGTGGAACGATTGTAGTTCGTTAGCAAAAAGGCCATGATTAGCACTGTTAAAGGCTGTAGCAAAGTAAGTGTATATGGTATCCACTTATTGGCCTTTGTCAATAGCTAGAGAGACGGGATTCGTAAGTTCTAGCAGATTAGTTTGTGGCAGTTACATAATCCCTATGTCAACCATACAGCGGCTCCGACGAACATGACATCTCCGCTGCATTGCCCACGCATGCCACAACACAAAACATAACTCACAGCCGCAACAGCATTGCGCGTGTTGCACATCAGAGGCGCTGAGATCAATACAAAACAAAAGGTATAAATAGTCAGCACGGACCTCGTCAACTCTCTCTCGCTCTATCGCATCCCACGGCGTCCTCCATAACTGGTGACCCCAACAACGGAACACGAACAACGAAATAAAGAACTGCAAAGGAACCAATACATCCGCGCGGACATCAAGGGACGCAGCGAACAGCATCCTTTATTCATCGCTGTGTACAAAGGATAATAAAAAGTTTCCGTGCACGCTCCGCGCCATTTTACCTGAATGAAATTACGTCAGCCAACGACGGACAAGAAAACAGGTAAGCTCTTAAGTGAACATGTCGACACACGCGAACGCAGTACCGGTGACGAAAGGAAACGATGACAATGGCGGTCGACAGGACGCCGCTGCCATTCCGCTACGGATAGATGCAGATACGCAGGGCGAGATTTGTAAAATCGGCATGAGACCACCAGCGTTCAGCAAACGCGATCCTGATTTGTATTTTATACAAATGGAGTCGCAATTTCGTAATGCAAGCATCACACGTGATCAAACGATGTACGATTACGTCGTTGGATCACTCGACAGTACAACACTGTCAAATTTCTCGGATATCGTCCGCGCCCTTCCGGTCTACAACAAGTACCTGGCGATCAAGGAACGTCTGATCAAGGAATTCACGGACTCGGAGAACAAAAAGCTGCGCCGACTAGTGCAGGAATGTGAGCTAGGAGACAACAAACCGACGCAACTCCTACGCCAAATGAGAGATTTGGCCGGCGGCGCGATGAACGACGAGGCAATTAAGTCTTTGTGGCTAGGGCAACTGCCCTGTGGCATCCGTGCGGTGGTATCGATCGCGGAAGGAAATCTGGATCGGTGTGCGCAGCAGGCCGACAAAATGATGGAAATGCGGAATTTCGGCACCATATCATCTATTCAAGGCCAGACAGAACAAGCGACGGCACAGCCAAGCAAATTGCGCACTTTACACCTGATCATCGCCGAACTGAGAAAAGAAATTAGCGAGATCAGGGATCATCAGCATCAACTACGCAGGCGTTCACAAACACCCTTACGTGACGACGAGAGACGCAACCGCTCCAAAAGCCGCGCGGAAAGGCACGCGCTCTGTTTCTACCATCATCGATTTGGTGCTAACGCTAAAAAATGCGCTCAGCCGTGCCAATTCAACAAGTCGGAAAACTAAAGGACGCTTCACTACCGACGGTTGGTGAAGCCTGCAGCAACATGAATTCGAACCGTCTTTTCATCATCGAAAGAGCGTCACGACTTAAACTTTTAATTGATACTGGCGCAGATTTTTCGATTTTACCTGTTTCATCTGTAGGTAAGAAGTTGACGCCAGCAACATATACGCTATTCGCCGCGAATGGATTACAGATCAACACATACGGCAACAAACTATCTGCAGTAGACTTCGGACTTCGAAGGAAATTCGAGTGGTTTTGTAATCGCTGACGTCACCAGGCCAATACTGGGCGCCGATTTCCTTGGAAAATTCGAACTACTGGTCGATGTCAAGAACAAACTACTCATCGACAAGCAAACGAAGCTACAGACTCAATGCGTTGCTGAATTCATCAACTACGAGCCAGTTTTTTCTATCAACAGCGACAATAAGAGCTGTTGATGGAATTCAAAGAATTGACGTCGCCAACATCATACGATAGCACACGGAAAACAACAGTCCGCCATCAAATCATCACCACCGGACAACCAGTGTTTTCACGTCCACGCCGCCTGAACGAAGAAAAATTTAAAATCGCCAAGCAAGAGTTCGAGCACATGATAAACCTGGGAATATGCGTACCATCAAAGAGCGAGTGGGCCAGTCCACTCAAAATGGTTTCAAAAAAGAATGGACTATGGCGACCATGCGGTGACTACCGCCGACTCAACGCTCAAACAGTTCCAGATCGTTACCCGGTCGCGCACATTCAGGATTTCGCTCAAACATTCAACGGCAAGAATATCTTTTCGACACTCGATTTGGAAAAAGCCTATTTTAACATTCCAAACGCCGAGGAAGATCGAAAAAAGACAGCAATCATCACGCCATTTGGATTGTTTGAATTCAACGTGATGACATTCGGCCTATGCAACGCAGCACAAACGTTCCAAAGATTCATGGACCAGGTGCTATTCGGCCTAGAATTCGTGATCTGCTACATTGACGATATATGCATCGCATCGAACAACGAGGAGGAACACTACCAACATGTGCGAATCGTTTTGCAGCGCTTGCGTGAGCACGGACTCAAAATCAATGTTTCGAAATGCGTATTCGCACAGGAGGAGAAAACATTTCTCGGCCATCAAGTCAGCGAAAAGGGCATCCGTCCGCCAAATCATAAAATTGAAGCCATCATCAATTTCCCAAAGCCGAAGGCAGCGAACGAACTGCGCAAGTTTATTGTAACGTTGAATTTTTACCGGCGTTTTCTCCCTGGAGCAGTAACAAAGCAAGGACAATTGCAGAAATTAATTAAAGGGAACAAGAAAGGTGACAAGTCACCTGTGATATGGACCGATGATGCCGAGAAAGCATTTGACGAATGCAAACAGGCATTAGCGAACGCAACAACTTTAGCACATCCAGTCGCCGACGCCAAATTGGTGTTACACGTGGATGCCAGCAATTTTTCCGTTGGTGCAGCCATCCACCCCATAAACCGTGGACAACTCGAGCCACTCGGTTTCTATTCGAAGCATATGACCGATACACAGAAGCGTTATAGCACCTATGACAGAGAATTGCTTGCAATCTTCCAATCGATAAAACATTTCAAACATATTATCGAAGGAAGAAAGTGCACAATTCTGACTGATCATAAACCGATAACTTTCGCTTTTAAACAGAATCCGGACAAGGCAACGCCTAGACAACTTCATCACCTGGACTTTATTGGGCAATTTACTACCGATATACGACACATTGCCGGCAAGGAAAACACCGTAGCTGATTTATTTTCACGCATCGAAGCTATCGACAGCAATGGGCAAATCAATTTCGATCAGTTGGCCGACAGTCAGAAAGTCGACAAAGAAGTAATTGACTTTCAGACGAGAACAGATTCAACGCTACAGCTGAAATTGATTAACCTTCCAAACGCTTCTAAAACCATCCTTTGCGACGTATCGACAAAAAGCGTACGACCATTCATCACCGGAGAATTCAGGCAACAAGTTTTCGACTCCGTTCATGGCATAGCGCACCCTGAAAAGAGAGCCACAATCAAACAGATTTCCGAACGTTTAATTGGGCCAAACATGAAGAAGGACATCGCCAAAATGATAAAAACTTGTCTCGCTTGCCAGAAATCGAAGATCACTCAACACAACAGATCCGCAATAGAAAGCTTCAAAGTTCCCGACAAGCGTTTTTCGGTAATTCATATCGATTTGGTTGGACCGCTGCCGATTTCGAATGGTTTTCGATACTGTTTGACGTGTACCGATCGATTTAGCCGATGGCCAGCAGCGATTCCCATAGAGGACATTCACGCAAGTACAGTTGCCACCGCATTGATCAACGGCTGGATAGCGCAGTACGGCGTGCTATCTCAAATCATCACAGACCAAAGTACACAATTTGAATTCAAACTGTTTAACGAAGTATCACGTATTTTAGGAGCGAAGCATCTGCGGTCAAGTCCAAGACACCCGCAAGCTAATGGTCTTATCGAACGTTTCCACCGTACAATGAAATTGGCTATCAAGTGTCACAGTAACGAGCGCTGGACTGAAATTCTGCCTCTCATCCTGCTTGGTTTACGAAACGTTTACAAGGACGACATAAAAGCAACGCCATCTGAAATGATTTACGGCACAACATTGAAGATGCCCTGCGATTTTTTCGAGAAGGCCAACAATGATGGATTCGACACCGATTTTGCACAACATTTACGCGAATTGATGGAACGGATTCAACCTGTGCCAACGTTGAATCATGCTTCTAACAAAGTATTTGTACAAAAAGGTCTGCAAGCATGCTCGGATGTCTTTTTGCGAGACGACTCAGTTCGACCGCCACTTAAAGCACCGTACGACGGACCATTTTAAGATTTTGGAGCGAAATAGCAAAACGTTCAAGCTTCAAATTAAAAACCGTGCTACTCGCGTTAGCATCGATCGGTTAAAAGCAGCTTATTTGCCCCTCCAGGATCAACCGACGTCGACGCAAGGGATTCCTAGCAATAACAGTGAGTTCAAGAAAGACACACCAATGTATACGAAAGGCGGAAGAGCCATTAATCTCCCAAAGAGGTTCGTGTCATTCGCAGAATCGTGATATCGCTCCAATGGCTAAACCACTGGCGGTGGAGTACTGTGGCAGTTACATAATCCTTATGTCAACCATACAGCGGCTCCGACGAACATGACATCTCCGCTGCATTGCCCACGCATGCCACAACACAAAACACAACTCACAGCCGCAACAGCATTGCACGTGTTGCACATCAGAGGCGCTGAGATCAATACAAAACAAAAGGTATAAAAAGTCAGCACGGACCTCGTCAACTCTCTCTCGCTCTATCGCATCCTACGGCGTCCTCCATAAGTTATTGTCAAACCACCTTGAATGAAATCAAGTTGTTCGTTAGCAAACACGATACTTATGATATTGTAATTTTGCAAAAAAAAAACAGAAAAGAAACCGGACGATACTTCCAGATTTCATGACGATCTTCAGATTCGTGAATCGGAAAGATATTAGCTTGCTTCCAGACGTCTGCAAAGCAGCAGAAAGAAAGGCTAATATTGAAAATAATTGAGAGTGGGGTTGGTAATAAAGAGAAAAATGATTTGACGAGCAGGTTTGGTATTCAACTAGGACCCTGACCACCATTAATTTCAAAATTTAGCAGTACACGTTTGATCTTAGACGAAGAGATCACGATAGACTCTACAATAAAAGAAGAAGGACATAATGAGATATGATCTGAAACCATAAGTGTGGAGGAAATAAAATTAGCAAAAAGGTCATAGATGGCTTATCTATCAGAAATCTGGCAGTTATGCTACGAGGAACCATTAGGAGTATGGGGTGTTATTTTCGGGGAACGGATGGATGACCTGAAGGGCTTAGGACTATTAGATTGCAGTGATGTTTCAATCATATCATAATAAGATAGGATTGCGTTCTTAATAGTATTTTTGGCCTCTTTGCGAACTAGTCGGTAGTTGCTGGGGTCAATTTTAGAGTCGGAATTTTGGTTGTTCTACGTGCCTTGTCCTCCGGAAAAAATCGAAAATAAGCTGGGGCTCCCTTTTTCGAGAAGAGCGGCAGATAGGTGTATGTTTTATTATTTTGCTATTGGCATTTTGGTAGAAGGTAGATAACACTGTATTGATATATAGCTGCCAAAGCAATGAATTCCAGTCAATATTGTCCAGCTCAGCTTAATGACTGCATAGTCGACTTTACGAAAACTGAATTTCGAGGAAAAAAGAGCTCGTTTGAAGTGAGGTGTGAGGAAAGATAAACAAACTCTTGTGAACTCCGGCCGTTGTCGGCATTCATAAATATCAAGTTATAAGCTCCTTTGGCATATATTTCATTTAAAATATTTAATTGTTTCCCCTTTCTTAATTCCTTGTTAGCAATACTTCTCAATTCCCCCTATTTTTTCTGATAACAAAAATATCTTTACCTTTCCATTAAATAAATTTCAATATTTTTTTCAATTGTATTTTATTTCTTTAACAAACAAAACTTGACTTTCCTCGCTCCAATAGTAAATTCAATTTTTCCTATAGTATTTGTTGTAGAATAATTATATTTCCTAATCCCTTTATCTACCAAATCAAGCGTATAAGAAATTACCCTCTACAATGTTATTGATGCAACCATTTTATTGCATGGCATAAATTGGAACTTGTTCGTTCAATCTCTAGTAAGCGAGTGGAGGGTCAGCAAATGCGGTGAATATTCAACCTCTTAACATCAACAGTTATAGTATAGGTGGTAGCATGCTGGACTCCCAATCTGGGGTTCTACTGGGTTCAAATTCTCAATTGCAATTATTTCTGAGTGGATGATGATTTGCAACAACGCAGAGAAAACGATGAACTGAAGCTAAAGAGACAGTACCTCAAAGGGCGTGTCACGAAAGGGATCAAGATTTAAAAACCGCAGAAGCAAAAAACCTGCCAAAAATAAACCAAAGAGAAAAACCAACTCGATTTTCTGCTGGTTCCTCGGAACAAGCCAGGAGCAAGGCAGAAAATATTTCCTAAATAATTGCATTCGGAAAAAGTGGAAGTGATATGGTTCAGATATTGGTAGCCAAAAATAAGCGCGTAAAGTGTTCAAGCCCCTTCGACGATTCTTTCATTCCAGACACATTGATCTAAAGGCCAGAGTTACCTATTACAATGCTCTAGCTAGAGTAGTTTTAACATATGCATGTTCAATTCGATAGGATTAGAGTGCTAGTACTATGGAATTTGAAAGGAAATGTCTTCGGGCATGCCTGGTCCATACAGAAAGCCTGAGACGGATTGGAAATATTATTTATCGAAGGGAAGAATTCATAAAATTGCCAAAGTAATGAGAGTTGATCCATTCATTTTGGAACTTGTTCGAAATTATATGGCGAAGTCTGTTACTGTGAGCCTGGATTTCACAGTCGTCCCGAACTGTCGACAGGTACATTGAGATTTGTCTCACCACTGGCTTCATTTCTATAGAAGCATTCGTGTATTTTGACATGAATTGGTATATTTTTGATTCTGATGGGGCCCCGATTATACATCACAGGTGGCCCACCAATAAAAAGATAGAATATCATCCGAATTTGAGCTCGCAGTATCGACCGTTTTGATGGCGATACTTGTTTGCGAGGTATGTTGAGGCTGCTCGAGCTGAAACGGAGCAGTCCAGGTTTTGGTGGCTAAGTGGAAATTACTAAATTATTATTCATTTTTTTTTTTTTTTCGTTGGAGCTCATTATTGCTAAGTTAGTTCTTATTTTTATGTGATAAGTTTTAATGTAGGTTAGTAATATAGTAAGATTGTTCTGTTAGGATTAGTTAAAGTTTTCTTTTTTAGATAAAATTGATTAGATTACGTTAATACATAATAGTTGTAAGCTCAATGTACACTCTTTTATTGTATTTTTTCTTATGATTAATTTTCAATAGAGTTGATTGTTTTTTTTTTTCCTTTTTTTTCAATTAATTGATAATATTTAGTCATTTTCATTTAATATTGTATGACTCACATTTTTATAGAATATTGTTTAAATTTTAAGTGCCAAGTGTTTTTAAGTACCTTAATGTTTTAAAGCTGGCTTTATGTTTTTATAAAATTTGTAACAATTGAATCAATAAAGCGTATTTGAATTTAAAATCGACATAAAGGGACGGAATTATCTGTGGTAGTTTTACGATTTCAACGGAATGTGAAGCATCCGCTACTGACATTGTTTGAATTTTGATCTACGTGCAAAATTTTATAGTTTCCGAGAAAAATTGCTATGTCGCACGGTGGGGTAGACGGATGGACAGATAGGTCGTGAAACGAATAGAGTTTTGTTAAGATTACAAAACCCTAAAAAATTTTGGATATGCATTATTTATACAGATCAGGTTCTATAAATCAATGGAGAAGTTTCGTGCGTTTATATCAATTAATGGATTTATCAGATTTCGAAAGTCATTCAAGGTATCAACGCTTGACAAAGTTCATCAATTTTCTCTATCAAATATCAACAGAGCTTAATCGTTAAGAAAAACAAAGTACTTTTGATTGCCAAACAATATTTCACAAAAATTCATGGGAATAAAGAAAAAAATCAATGCATAATATGTATCTTCTTCTTTTAAAATGTAGTTGGTCCTTAAGATTGTCTACGAAGTCAACACAATCCATAACTTTTCATGCAAATATTGTTCAACTATAAACATAATTTAATAATTTAAGTACCAACAAAATCATAAAAGCATACACACGTAAGGCCCGTTATCTGTATCTACCTGTGGCTTAAGGGTCATCATGTGTGAAATGTATAAGAGGCTTTCTTGATTACAATACTTTGCAAATTGCATGAGATGTAATCATGAACATAGGAAAATTTCATCTCTATGAAATATTATATAAAAAAAAACTATCATGAAGAATTTGTTTGAATGTAAGTACTTTATTGTAGTAAGACACTTGAAGAAAACGCTGTACAGTTTGAGTATACAAATTGAAAACGTCACTCATATTGACTTGGATGAGGTTTAGCTGAATCATTTCATGTCAATACTTTACACACATGTCACAATATTTCACTACCTTGTGTAGTTGATATGCAATACATGTTACGTATGAGAATTGGTATCTAATTATCAAGATTTGAAATTTATTTTGAAACTGTTTCAAAAAAAAACAATAATGAGATCAATAAACCAAAAAAATATATAAGAGTCCTTCTAAGACCTAAGTAGTATCGTTAACCTCAGGAAACTCACTAGTTTAAACAGACAAAATTTTATAAACTTTAAAATTAAACTAACTTGCAAGGTTAAATTTCAGTAAAAATAGAAAAATAAAATCTGCGTAATTAGCGATACCAGGATTTTTTAAGGACCTGCGACTATTGCGAAACATAACTACGATTGATATTTAGCCCGAACAAAAACCGTTTGATTCATTAGGATTGGTCTAATAGATATGCCCTTATGAAATACCCATTTCAAGAAGGTCTAACACTCCAACTCATTAATGTCAATGAGTATCACGCAATCTCGAATAATCCTACTTCTAGTCTTCCAATGTTTCAAAAAGCAATCATATACACAATATACCGCAGGTTAAAATTAAAATGCATTTATCACTTCGCATACGCCACGCAGTAGAGAAAAAAAAACTAGAAACAAATTTTTACATAATACACCATCAATGATTTATTAAATAGTTGAAACATCATAAAGAAAAGATATCAGACAAAAAACTACCTAACAGACACATAGAATGTGGAAAATCCAAATTAATTAAGATCTGATGAAACAATTAATAAAATACTTCATAATGAGATGCTAAGACTGCGTTTTTTTTCGAATTTTTCTCAGATGTGAGCATGTTTGCTCAACAACTGTTGCTACTTATAATGCATGTGTGTGTACCTCGAAGAAAGAACTGGTAACCTTCGACAATTACACGTTCGATGACCGATTGAATGTTATATAGTATTTAATAGTTGTAACTATTTATGCCTCATTCCAAGCATTTGTACACATATATGTAGTATGTATAAATAACTGCTTTGTGCTTTTTTTCAGTTATTGGTTACTACTAAAAGACTAACTAATAAATTGCTACTTTGAGTATTCTCCTAGACCTACATATCGTGCAGCGACCCGAAGTATCAAAAAAAAAAAAGAAAGAAACGGTGGTGGCTCAAGTGTCTTTCAACTGATGTATCTATGCATCCATCCACCTAGCCAAAACAGTTGTGACATATTGTAATTTGTAAAAGTGCCGAAAAAATTGTTTTTTTTTTTAAAGAAGCCATTCATAAGTAATAATTGATTTCTTCACATACGAACCAGAAAAATGATGTGTTATTAATAAATGTAAAAGGACTTTCACAAAGCGATGTTAACAGTGGAGGTTATTGGTATTGAAATCATCTTTTGTACCATCATCAACGGAAATAATGAATGATGATGCTTAGTTCGTTGGTATTTATTTGAAATTATATTTAAAAATTCAAATTTATATTTTTTTGGATAGGAAAAACATAAATAAATTTGCATTCTCTCCAGAGGATATTGAACTATGCGCCCATATCTAATTTGGGTTAACGGTTTTATCAAATGGATAGAAAAAAGGAGAAAAAAATAACGAATAAAGCTGAATGCAAAATACATATGTATTCCGAAATTCCGTTATCACAAGATGCAAAAAAACGCGAATTCGTTGGTATGACTGACTTGTGAATACTGTACAAATGAAACAGGAAACGGCTAGTTTCATGGAATTCAGCAAAAAATTTGCTGAACACTGGATTTGTGTCAATTTGAAATAGAAAAATTTCAAATGTTTTGTTATAGGAAAAAATAGCCCGAATTTTAGTAATAATTATGTAGTCTACGCTAACCTACAAAAAAATTACAAATTTGATGAGATATTCACTAGCCTTTCGAATTGTGCGTTCCTCAAATAATGGAAAACATCGTAAAAGCCCTTAATCTAAAATTCAAAATTTTCATGGAGATAATTTCTGAAATGATTTATTTTTTGCAAAGCTGTTAGGTAGACTTTAAGCCTAAATACATATTATGATAAAAAAAAATGAGCAGAAACATATGGTACATTCAGTGAGTTAAGTAAGAAGACATTTTGCTTTGAGCTTTGTAAAATACATTCGTCTTGAACCTTTCATTACCGGGGTGGTGTCACCGTGACACCACATACGTTGAAACAGAAATATCTCAACAACCATTAAGCCTACGTATCAGTATCAGTGTGGCCAGATTGGGCGCTGTCGCGCGAATTGGGCTACCTTTTGTCGCTTGCTCGCGAGTAGTTTATGTGTGAGGCGCCCTTTTGGGCTATCCTAGATTCATTTGACTCCCAGTTGGGTTACTTTCCAATTGAATAAAATGTTTGAAAGTCACTCAATCTATGATCACTTGAAAAATTTTAAACTCAAAGCCACCAAATGGTAATGGTGCATATAGATGTCATCACGACAGATGTTGAGTGCAATTAGGGCTAACTTCAGGTGAAATAACATTGACGTTTCTATCAGTTGAAATGATATCCCTATTCAATCGAAAGCGAGTTTGTTATTCTGTTAGGTAATTTTTCATATTGTGTTTAAAATGGGTAAGTGGGGAAAGTACCGAAAGGCTTACAATCCATCGTGGGAATTCATCCCAGAATATAAAGGTAAGAAATTGTTTTCTTAGTTTTAAATCTTGAATTTTCAAACAAATTCTTTTATGAATGCGACATACATAGGATGGTTAAAAGCAAAGATAGAGGATTTAGGATTTAAATGTAGTATTTTTATTGTATCGTATGTAACGTAGAGGCACATAAGTCAGATTAAGCTCGACATGCAAAAACAGAAAAACATAAAATTACCAGCTCTCAAATCGACAAGAAACAAACCAAAATTCAAACATATGGCAAGGGTTTATTGTACGATAAAATATGCATTTTCATTGACATTGTTTATTTATTCACGCAACGTTTCTTGAGGATCACAATAAAAGAAGGAAGCAATACGATATGTTCTGTTCATCTGTTCGTAGATCACCTGATTGATATTGTGAACAAAAATATCAGATTCAGCAGCAATTTAAATAGTGAGAGTTTGAGAATGCATAGAAGGAAATGCACTGCCATTATAAAAATTTTTTGAGTCCTGCCATGCTAGAAGAAATATTCGCAGATGTTGGAGATTCAAAATTTTCTCTGATTGTCGACGAATCTACAGACGTAACATTCTTCAAATAACTCTGCGTGTGCATTAAATATTTTTCTGGTCGTAATAATGCGATTATGACGCAGTTTCTTGAACTAATAAAAGTTACAAGCACCACATCGGAGGATCTCACTCAAAAACTTCATAGAATCGCATAGTCTTTCTTTATCAAAAATTGTTGGCCTGGGAACTGGCGGTGCTAACAATTTATGTGGAGCATAAAACTCCTTATACACCAAGTTGAAAGAATATACATCTCATATAGTGTTAATGAAATGTGTTTGCCATAGTCTGCATTTATGTGCTTTTAAAGCTTCAGACGTGTTCAGTAACGAAACTGACTTCATTATAAAGGAAATCTATAATTGGTTCAAAAACAGTTCGCTTAGAAGATTCAAGTATGCACAAATTTTTCAACTAATAAATGATGAAACCGCCAAGAATTTGAATTTAATTCAAGTTTCACAAGCCCGCTAGCTTTCACGTTTGAATGCGGTAGACCAAATTTGCATTCTCTGCGTATCCTCTTCGTTTGAAAATGGTTCAACTAAGTAGCTAGGAATCAGCGATAAAAGAAGGCGAGAGAAAAAGAAAATAAAATCATCGAAAATTGACTAGAAGATGAACAGGAAGATTTCACTGATTGTGATGATGTCATGGTTGACCCTAAGTTTCAACTAGAGAGTAATCACGTGACCCAGACTGTACAGTCTGGAGACAATGAGCCATCTACAGTGCCACAAGGATTACAGGAAATACTAGTGGAAGTTCGAGTGGTGATTGAATCCAGTGAAATCTCAGCAAAATTATATTATGGTCTTCTTCTGAGCCAATACTTATATTTTGCCAATCTTTATGCCGAACTATTGTACGAAATGTGCGTCAGAGACAAAAACATTTCACCAAGCTTGCCGACTTATGGTCTGATTTTTTTGACCCTAAAATTATTGATGAAATCGTACTCAACACCAACGAAAAGTTGGCTTTTATGCGAGCCAAGTATCAAGATATTGATCATCCAGAGCTGCGTGACACAGATTCTGAGGAAATTTTCACGTCCAATCGTGAGAATATCAATAACCTTTTCGTAACTGATGGTATGGCGAGCAAAATTTTCAGAGGCATACAATCTTAAAAACAGGTTTATGAACTTAGTCATCGCCCTTGGGTTTGATGATACCGAGGTAAAATCTCAATGCGTTCAAGAGGACTCACTCATTGCTGTTTCTGAAGTATTTGAAACATTTATTGAAAAATGCAAAGCAGCTTTTGTTCCTGGCGTTTTTTTTTCAGAAGCAGGAATAAGTTCTTAATGTATATTCCCAAGAAACTGGCTAAATACGCCTCAAGATTTTAATAGTACGAAATGCTAAGACGTTTTATGTCTACAATGCTTACATTTTGTATGGTGAGAAATCAGATAGCATTGACCTTTCTGACGAGAAAATGAAATTGGCTATATCAATCCAGTCAGTTTTACGATTATCCAGAGATTTCGAAAATCTATTAGAAATATAACAACCAATAATTGGGTCAGCTCTATTGAACAAATTGAAAAACTGTTGGAACGTGGATTGACCTAATAAGGACATTAGACAAATTAACAATCGGCACATACCATCCGAATTTCAAGGGCCAAAAAAAGCGAGAGGCGGGAACAAGTTTACATGGCTTTACGAAAGACAACATTTGTTTTTTTTTTGTGCCAAATAAGTATATAGCAGTTCCATTGATTTCATCTACGCATTGTCCAGCTCTAATAATATGCCCAAAAATATGACCAAAGATGGCGTTTAAGAGGTCGATAAAAAATCTTCAAACTATTCTTGTGGTCGACGTACCCAAAGATGGCCAATGGCAACATTTTGTAGAATTCTAAATTTGAGCATATTCGTATGTACTCTATACGACCAGTAAAAATGAACCTGCGATTGAACGAGCGATTTCCCTACAAAATCATTTTATTGCATTATAATAGACGTGTCTAAAAGGTTTGACAATTAAGTAATGAGAGTGATTCCATGAAAACCGTACATTTAAAAACTATTCTACAACTCTGCCATCCCCTTCAAAGCAGGCCCCTTGGGCAGCCATACAACGATTCTAGCGCATTTTCCATGCTTCGTAACATTTATGGAATGCTTCGATTGGGTGTCTGCGAGTACCCTCGTCACGGCTGCCTGGATGTCCGTAATTGACTCGAAATGGATTATTTTGACCAGGGTGACATATCGGGCGAATAAGGCCACTGTTGCAACACGGCGATCCCTTAAGAGGCCAAATACTGGTACTGGGTTTTTGCTGCGCAGAAAGGCTCTTTGGAACCATCTTCATGCACAACTTGTTCATCCCAAAATTGTCGGCTAAAATTTTGTCTGACTGTTTCACGGTTCATACCCAGTTCCGAGGCCAACATTCGAACTGTTAAACGCCAACCTTCATGGATTAGGGCGCGCACATGCTGCGCATTCGTGTTAGTCCACTCATTGACTGGTTTCCCACTCCGCGCTTCGTCTTCCACACTTTCACGCCCCTTCTTAAGCTCTTTATGCCATCCAAACACCTGGGCATGACTAAGCGCACTATCACCATGCAATTTTAGCGTACGTTTGGTGCAAAATTTTATCGCGACGTGTTGCTCTTGACTTTGTTTCTCCATTTTCGGGACGAGCGCTACCAAACACACGTCTACTCAACACGACACAGCAGCGAGCTAAACAAGCTAGAGTAATGACAAATATATCAATAGAGAGAGGAAGGATGCCGGGGAAGGGGAAGGGATGTTCAAGGTCGCAGATTTAACACAAGGGTGGCAATAAAATTAGTCTCATTACTTAATTTTCACACCTCGTAGAACTACTGTCCTGATTTTTTTTCAGATTTTTTGATACAAAGGTGTCCAAATCTGAGAAGTACATAAATTTTTTGCATATATTTCCTAAGTGTGCAGCTCATAGTTGAATCTACGGAACAAATTTTACGGGATCATTTATCAATTTATTTCTCAAACTTACCATTGACCTAAAGAACTCACAAAGAGGATGGAAAGGCCGAGGTATTCTCCTATCAGAACCAGGTTTTACCGAAGTATTCTACTATCGAAACGGTTTTTTTACCCAACATATAACATCTTGCATCTTTAATCAATAAATAAATAGAGACTCGATGAAGTATTTTTAAAATTAAAACAATTTGCATACTCTGAGTGATGAAAAAAAGTATTGGAGCATTTCAAAATTTTTCCAGGGTTTCAAGACTGATTTGAAAAAAAAAAAATTGAGGATTCTTTGAATGTCATAAGAAACAATTTTTTTGATTGCAGAGGAACTCTTTCCGCTGAAAATAATAACGATCTAGAATCGAAACCTGCATTTAACAAACTGTTTAAGTTTGCTTTTTTTACTTCGGAAAAGTTGGTAAAGAGTGCACCAAGCAATTTCATGTCCCAAAAAATTGAATTAACACTAGAACCCTTTATAATTTTATGTATAAATATATATATATATATATATATATATATATATATATATATATATATATATATATATATATAAAATATATATATATATATATATATACATATATATATATATATATATATATATATATATATATATATATATAACATATATATATATATACATATATATACATATATATATATATATATATATATATATATATATATATATATATATATATATATATATATATATATATATATATATTAATCTTATTATATTTTTCCTGGTTAACCAATGATTACACTATTGCATCAAACAAACATCTCTTCCTAAAGTGAATATCCTTTTTATTATATCAAAATGTCTTCATATCGTAATTGAGGACCACAACAATGACACATACAGTATGGCTTATCAATATTTGGCTGGCGTTGATTTCCATTTATTTGCATCTTATGGGTACTTAGGATTTTGAGTGCATATGATCATGTAATATTTACGCTCATTACACAAACATCTATTTGATCATATAGATGGTAGACAAAATTAAAACTTCCCACGAGAAGTATTTGCATGGTAGTCTAATGAAAATGTTTGGATGGCAACTCGGGTACTACCGCAATTTGGGCTCGAAAAACTACGGATTTACTAGTGGAGGACTATTAATAGAAGGATGGCTTCGTTTGGGTTCTTCAGTTTTTAGTTTGTACCTAATGCCAAACAAACCGATATCATCCTTCCAAGCACATTTTGATCCTGTAAAAGACGCTGTATTGAACGCAGATGGTAGATTTCAATCCTAACGCAATTCAGTAAAGCATGCCTCAAAATGATCCGCGAGGAAAACGAGTCACAAAGATGATGGCCAGAAAAGGACCCATTGTGCACCAGCGGTACGTCCATTTTCCGAAGCATGGGCCGCGAAGGAACCATACCTGATGTGTCATTTATCTCGGAGTCGTTAATAATACAATTCGAAAGGTTGAAGGGACTACTCAGTCAATGATTATCAGTTTATTCAACTTGAGATCCGTGATGCTGTCTCCTAACGCCTATGCTCTTGGCCTTCCCAAGTTAAGTGAAACATTGAGGGGATGAATTTTTATCGGGTGCTTATGGCAGGTGCTATCAGCTTAAGATGCAGTGACCTCAACTATAAGCATCATCACGTCTGCTTGCAGTGCTTCTATGACCCGTTGGAGGCCCCGGTACGGCAAGCTTCCAGCAAACTGATGGTCAACTAAACTCATTGCAAAGCGAAAAGAGTGTCAAAAGCTTGGCCGTGAAGCTAAGCATGCATGAAACTCCCGAAATGATGCTTCACAATATGATTAACGGCAGTGAGGCTCAGTACTGGCAAGATCTAGTGGACAATATGAACAGGGATCTATGTGACTTTGGCTTTAAGCTAGTTATCTGGAAACCTGGTATCCAACGCATGCCCTGTATATATGAACTAGAAAAGATGGACAAAATAGTTCACGTACTTTTCTCCACCCATCCCGTCCATCTTGATGTGGTCTACCGTAAAACAGCAATCGAATGTCCACTGTTCACGAGGCTAAAACTAAAAGAGGAAGTCTTATTATTGAGAACAAAGGAAGACTTCAGGTCCAGACGGCGTTCCAGCTAATGTGTTGCAGTGCGTCTATCACCATTGTCCTGACTTGCTGTTGAGCACATTTAACGCTTGCCTGTAGGAAGTGGTCTTCTTGGCACGTTGGAGGGTAGTGAGGATTGCACTGATCAGCAAGGAAAAAGGAGTATATCACCCGTTATGCATGCTAGACATGGGTGAAAAAGTGCTAGAGAAATTCTTCAAAGGAAATTTCACTGGTTTGTGCTGCTGGCGACCTATTTCATCGGTAATACGGCCTTAGAGCAGGACAGTTCACCATTGATGTGATGGCAGAGGTGGTGAGCGCGATCCAAAAGGTGAAAGCGGATAGCAACACTGTTGTTGACACTTGATTTTTGGAACGGCTCCAATTCCGTTATATGATTGGATATTCTGCATACAGTGGAAACCTCTTTTCAAGTTCCAGAATACCTTATGGAGCTTTTGATATAATGCTGGACCAATGAAGGACGAAAGTTGAATCAGGTAATGCTCAAGGACTTATCCTTGGTCCAGGCTTTTAGAACATATCGTACGACGGGCTATCCATTCTAGAGCTTCCGGATGAGTCACACCCAAACAGCTATTTGGATGATGCTAAGGCGCTAGTTGTTGAGTGCACTGCCGCACAGGCGCAATTTAGACTAAAAATGCTAATGCACCCAGTAAGAGACTGGATGAATGTTCTCATGTTCAGAAAACCGAAATGGTCATCCTGACATAGAAGAGAGCCCCTAGAGTTAGACGATCAGTATTGGGGTAGTGCTGGTCGAATTGAAACCATCAGTAAAATACGAGTACTTGGGGCTACTGATCGACTTGAAGATGAGTTGCGCTGATCAAATCAGGAACGGCTTAAAAGGCTGCTTCAGGCGCATCGGTTCTGAGTCGACTTATGGCTAAAGCAGAAGGTCCCAGCTCATCAAGAAGGGGACCTTTTGATGAGTACCGGAGAGCCGGTGCTACTGGACGGAGCAGAAATATGGGACAAAGCTCCTAGCAAGGAGCTATACGAAAGATACTAGGCACAGGTATAGAGAAGAAGAGTACTGAAGAATCCATCTTCATATCAAACAGTCTTTGACTAAGCCAAGAGAGGGATGAAGTTGCACCCGAGGAATCACGCTCCTGATCTCAGACTATGGTTCAATGGAAGGCATGGTGAGACTGATTTCTACCTGACCCAGCTCTTTCGTGGGCATGGATATTTACAGTCTTATTTTCACCAGATTAATAAATCACGGTATTCCGACTGTAAATTTTCCACATGTTAGGAAAACAATATCTGCAACATATTTTTTGCAAGAGAAAGATGGAACAAACAGTACTGAGATCCCTACAAGGAAACAGGAGGGCTCTCTTAAGGTAGTCTAATCGAGGAGATACTTGGATCAGTTGACAAATGGAACCAAGTGACACATTATGCTCAAGAAGTCCTAAAGGATAAGAAGAACTCACAGCAGCCACGTATGCTTATGTTGGGGAATTACTTTTCTAGCGATCTCTCTTTCTCCCTCCCCTTCCTCTAAAGGAGTGATCCACAAACTTGAAGGTACCCCATGGCATAGTAGAATGAGGCTAAGCCCGAATTAATCAGACAAACGCTTTCAAGTTAGGTTCCCAAGTTGATAGAAGAGGTGTTTAGTGGGTAAGGTACACTGGGTACGATTGAAATGGTGGACAGTTGAAACAAAGTGAATATTTTACCACCGTGAGTGTTGAAATGAGTGGCGCAATATGAGAATGAAGTGATCGACAAGTCCAAAACGAACTTTAGAGCTGTGTCCCTCTGCGTGCGCTGTGTTTGTGTGTAGGAGGCCTTATTGTGTTTTTTGACAGGGAAGTACAATAAGTGTTGTTTGTTTGTGAATTTCTGTTAGTAAGTATGTTTTATTAAAGTTAGAGTATCGAGAGTGCTCTATCATTTTAATTGAAGTTTGTAAAATATGGCTGAATGATAAGTATATATGCGAATTTATAATCATTCTTACTGTGAACCGTTTTATACCTAGGAGGGGAGTTGGTGACGATTGAAACATTTTTGGTGGGTATGGTTGAAACAGATAATCTATTTAATTTTCTTGTTTCTTAGATGCCAAGGGTACGCCAAAGGAAGATTACGAGAGGTCAGACCGAGTTATCAACGTACAAACAAGCCTATAAAGATGGAAAAGCCAGACCGTCGTTAATAACAGCGGCAGAAAATAATGGACTGAACCACTGTTCCCTGTTGAGGTATGTACGTAAACGAGATGCGGCTGGTGGCGATAAAAATCAAGAAATGAGATACAAGGCTCACAATTGAGTGTTTAACCAGTAACAAGAGTGTGAGCTTTCTAAATATTTAATTAGATGTGCAGACATATATTTTGCCCTAACTAATAAGGATCTTATGAAATTGGCATACGAACTAACCACAAGCAGGACTTATCACGGCCTCGGACTTAGGATGGCAACGAAATTGCCGGCGAAGAATGGTTTCGCATGTTTGTGATAAGAAAGCTGTCAGTACGTGCAGCATTGGCTACAAGTCTTTCAAGGGCAACTAGCTTTAATAGAAATAACGTAGATACTTTCTACGACAATTCGTAATGGACCGTTATAAATTTGTACCGCAAAATATATATAACGCTGATGAGACCGGCATAACTACTGTGCAATAATCTGACCGAATAATAGCTAGACATGGCGCTTGTCAAGTAGGTTCAGCGAATTCAGCTGAGAGGGGTACTTAAGTAGTTGCCTTTGCGGTCAATGCCATCGGAAATGCTATTCCTCCATTCTTCTTCTTTCCGCGAGTGCGTTACTATGATCACTTCATCAGGGATGGGCCAATAGTATCTGCTGGAGGTGCAAATCTTTCTGACTGGATGCCGGATGAAACATTTATTCATTTACTGGAACACTTCAAAAAACATACAAATGCTTCTTCTTTATACATAGTCTTACTTGTACTTGATAATCACTTTCCACATATTCACATTCTATCAGTAGACTTGCTATGCTGTTTCCCTCCCCACTGCTCACATAAACTCCACCGTTTGATCAAACTGTATTTGGTCCTCTGAAGAAGATGCGAAGCAATCCCGACAAAACAATGTTAATATACGACTTCCCAGGAATTTTAGCCACTGCTATACCGCTTGTTCTTACCCAATCCAACATTCAAGCTGGCGTACGCACAACTGGAATGGTTGTATTTAATCGGCATTTACTCACTGCACTCAATTTCGTACCTGCATTTGTGACAGATAGGCCAAATCCTGTAAATACAATCGAGGCAACTGAGGGCCCTATTTAGAATGCTAGCGCACCTGAGGATAAAACGCCAACACCATCACCTTCTATTTTAACTCTAGAACCACCAAAAGAGTTGGAGGAGCTTTCTAATGCAGCTTTTATGTAAAACAACCAACTGTAAATACGCAACAGTGTTCACAAGTCCCAGACAGAGAACAAGAAAACATCATTGTACATCCAGAATCTTTGAATAAACTACCCGGACAACAAAATAGTGGTAGTGTTCAGGAAATTTCACCCAAATATTCTATAAGTTCCAAATCTATTCCTGTACTGACTAATCAGACAGAAAATAACGCGTCTTTGAGTACACCACTTCTGTTTTCGCCAGAAGCAGTACGACCACTACTGAAACCACTTCCAAGGAAATTGACAAACAGGGGGGGAGAAAAACTAGGAAATCTACAATTTATACAGATACATCTGAAAAAGAAGTGTTAAGAAGAGAACATGAAAGTATTGTATTAGATGGGCCGTGGACCTTACTGTAGTGCAGAGGAGAGAAAATTAATCCGTCAGCTCCGAGATGAGGGGAAACCTACAAGTTTATTGCCACATCCATTAGTTGGTCTGGGACTATTTTTCATGGCAAGGTGCAGGTCCAATAGATCGAATTGATGGCTCAATGGATAGATTCATCGGATTTATTGGAGACAGTAATGCTACCATATACTAATCTCAAGCGGTCAAAGCATGGTTCCAAGAAAACAATGCGGACCTCATTGAGTGGCCAAGTCAATCTCTAGACCTCAATCCTATTAAGAATCTCTTGACTGAACTTAAACGCGACGTTTCAAAGATGATTTGCCAAAACAAAGCCCAATTATAGTGAATATTTAAAAGTTTTGCTACAATATTCCTGTAGAAACTTGTTGAAAGTTGAAATATAAAAAAGTCGTTAAGAATAATGGCGGGTATTCCGGTTATTATATGCGGCTTAACCCTTTCTGCATTAAAAGGGACCATAACTGTCGAAATTCTTCTATTAATTACGATGTTTGTTGAGCTCTTGCCCAAAAGATCAAACTTGGAACCTTTCAGTGCTCCTTCAAGGTGCAACCACAAAGAAGGTCTGGATTTACATAAGTTTTCCATTAATTTTCAATGAAAAAATCAGATTGGTTTGCATTATCTTTTCAATTATTCTTTCATATTGAGAATGCATTCATGTTTTATACCTTAAATGGCTGAAGATCATCTTATTTTCATCAAAAATTCTCTCTTAGGCAAAATAAGTTTCTGCAATTTTTTACGCAATATTTACTGCCTCACCTTCAATTTGTTGTAAACAAAATAAAACTGAATTCCAAACAAAACTGCATTTTCTTAGAATCGTAAAACTTCCAAGGATACTATCATATGCGTTCAACGATTAAGCCATCATTTTCTGCTAAAATTGTCAACAAACAGCAAAACAACTGCATCATATCGAATAACATATAAATAATTGCCATCGACTCGAATCTATGACACAGTCCCGCAAAAGTCACATTAGACTGCGTAACTTTTGCATATCAATTAGCTTTTCGATTATAGATGTACGCTAGTATAATAACTTCACACATGATCGTGCGCGCAATCGTCAAAAGCTGCTAATCGTGTATTAGTTTGGTGATTTAACGGATGGATTAAAAGTTAAAAGTTTTGTAGGCATATGTGTGCCATGTGAGGTGAACACGATTAGACGACGCACGGACTAGAATAGACGCACCAATAGACGAACTAGCGACAAACATTTTATATTAGCAAGACAGCTTAGATTGCAACAGCGAAAGCTAGATATCATTGAAAAGTTCATTGACTAGGCAGTCAACAGGTGAGAAGGCGAACTAAAGGCGAGTCATCAAAGCCAAGTTAAGGTAGTCACCAAGTACGCTTGGCGATCTATTCAAACTAATATGAAATTGGAAAAGCTTCGCAATACTCGTGTATGGTGTAAGCGAAAAACAGTGGGTACATGTGTCATTCTACTCGTATTTGATTTTAATCTGAGATTAAAGTAGAATTTCTAATACTTCTACTGCAATTTAAGGCTTAGATTTACTGAAACTAAATTTTTTTTGTGTATTTAGATGTACTTATTAATTAAAGTAATATCCAATCCGGATTTCTGATTAGATAATTGCATAATTAAAAGGTCTCGATTTAAAATCTTAAGCTTGAATGAAAGGTAAGCCTTTGCTGGAAAATTTTATAGAAACATAGCATCCCCCTAGAAACAACCTTTTATACCAGTCTTCACCACACGCTCATGCTAATTTTCACACATGTTGTTGATAAATCGCGCGAAGCTTAACCTAGTCACTATTTAATTCAAATATAATTAATTCGCAGTTTTTAAGCTTGGATCCAAGAGTCCGTCTATGGAACACAATATACATAACACATGTAACAGGCAATGCTGGCTGAATAGCGAGTGATAGCTTGAACATTGCAACATAGTGATTCCATGTTAATATCAATATATTTATATTAACGAACATGTTGTTGCAAAATTTTTAACTTTTATTATAACACATCGATAGGCGTCATCGTCTCATGTTTTTTTTGCCAGTTTTGATCTTTTCTTTCGAGTGGAAAAATTGTCAATTAGATTTATGAAATTATTTAAGGATGATGTTGTAGGAGACGACTTGTGGGAGGTGTTTTTTTTTCGCCATCTTCATCTCGGTTTTGATTAATGATAACATATTGATGCTATCCCGTCCATAAATATTATGAAATCGTATCAAATTCATTGCAATGGTAGATGTGTTGAGATAGATTTGATATTTATGAGGAAACATACAGTCCTCTCCAATTTCGAATCTAACTTGTTCAAACCCATCTCGAACTACTATACAGCAGATGAATTTCACGTTTTCTTAAAAAAATTTCCATTGTTGCATAATTTTGTGTCAATTAGGAAATCTACTCCAAGAGAGTTAAGTAAAGGGAATATTAATGTTTATTCAGATATGATCTGACTGGTGTAATAGTTAAAGAATTAGCCGCTTAAGCTGGAGGTAATTGATTCAAATCATGTTTACTTCAGATGGACCAAGAAATCATCCAGTTCTGAGGAGTACTGGTCTGAAATCGAATAGCAATGATCGGATACAATCATATAAGTTATATCGTTACGTTTTCTAGTACTTATCAAGATAACGAAGTCGATCATACAAATTTAATGCTCCATGCGTTTAATTTACTAAAAGAGCGTAGAATGTATTTTCTGTTTTTTTATGAGATTTTATTTATTTTTAGCTAATTCTTATATTTTTTTTATCGTTTTAGGTCGATCAAAATTTTAGAATTTGTTTGCTGTTATTCTGATTTAAGGAAATTTTTATACTTAGCACTACTGTCTTCAAAATTCTGTCACATCTTCGGCAAATATATATCTAATTGCATGATAGGAACCTCTCACCCTTTTTAGCCTTTGTAACACATATTATAATATATAAATTGACAAAAGTGTTCGAAAATAACTTTTGGCAAGGCAAAACTGAATTGTATACAAGTCGAGTAGGAAGGATAGAGCCCATTCCAGAAGGGTAATTTTTTCGCGTACTTTGCTTCCCACGATACCCTTTTAATTCGCAAACAAAAAAACATTTTTTGTTCCAGATTCTAAAAGTGCTGATCAAGAACTTTCATTTCATTCCTCACTCGACAACCTTTGATGAAAACATGTTAATAGCCACTTCGTTATAAAGGGGAACTCACCCACCTTAAAAAATTCTAGAATGTTTGAGAAGATTTAAAGTTTTGAGGGACTATCGCTGATCACCTTGCAACAAAGTTTGAGCTTTGTAGCTATTGCAGTTTCTAAAGAAACTTCCTGTGATGCTTGGACAGACGGGCGGACGGATGCACAGATGGATAGACAGGACGCGAGACTAGCAGGCCATTATAATTATTTTTTAACAATTCCAAAAATACCTTAAAAATTGATTAATTTGGCGTTTATAATGCTTAATAATCGTTGTTATATTTGCAGATAGATAAAAATAGCGGACGTATTAGTAGCACTAATTACACTACTTTTGAGATGCGCAGATGGTATGCCACTAAAATATAGTAATATCTATAAAACATATAACGACAGCAAGTGCTTGCAGGTAAGTAATGCAAAAGTACAACTGCTATAAAAGCATACATAAACCATGATCTTGTATAAAAATGAACAGATATACAGAAAATAATTATGAAAACGTGATCACAAACCAGACAACATGATATCAATCTTGCCAACTCAGCAGAAAAATTCACTTCTGGTAGGATGGCTTTTATGTTTTTGTTTGCGGCTGGGAGATAAGGGCTATTTATGCCTTAAATGTGGTGCCCTTAGACATACAAGACGTCTGGCCCGTCAACTAAACACCTCCCCTGTCAACATGAGAACCTAGTGTCGAGCTGTTTGACACATTACTTGTTTTGCTATATCATGGGGCACCTCCTCTATCGGGAGGGATGGGAGAAAGAGGGGTTGCTAGAAAAGTAATCCTCCGACCCCCATGTCTTCAGCTGCTGTTAATTCTTTTATCTTTTTGAACTGTCCGAACATAATATGCCACATCATTCCATTTTTCAACCAATCCAAGTACCTCCCCGATCAGACTTTCCTGGGATAGATATCCTGTTTCCTTGTGAAGGTCCCTGCACAGTCTGTCCCATCTTTAACATTAGGGAAATGCGCCTCAGGCATCGTTTTCTGCTGTTACGCAGACCCTTTATTCGGCACACAACAACTTATCCATCTTGTGCAAGTTAGATTGAAAACACCCATTCCTGCTCAAGAGGTGGGTTAGGTAGAATCTCAGTTTCAACATGCGTTTGATTGAGCCATAGTCTAAGATCGTGCTGTTTACTCAGAACTGGTGCCAATCATTGAGTGAGTCTTGTTTCTCCTTGCAAGCAACTGTCTCCCTCATATATTTATATAGACGAAGGTAGATAGTACGGCACTCCCTGACAATAAAGACGATGGGTATCACAATTGGTGTAACTAGCACCACCGGATCAGAGACTATCGGATATGAAGATACAATCCTCTGCTGCTTAGAACATTGTCCCATATTTCTGTTTCACATAGTAGCAATGACTGCACGACACTCATCAAAAATGACCTTCTTGATGGGTTGGGTTCCCCTATGTCAACTATAAGTCAACATAGAGCCGATATGCTTGAAGCAGCCTTATCAGTCGTTGCCCTGGTTTGTTTAGAGAATCTCATCTTCGAGTCAATCAGCATCCCCAAGTACTTCACTATTGACTTTGATCTAATTATTACTTTCCCAATACTGATCGTTCTTACTCGGGGAGTTTTTTTCTTTGTCAGGACGACCACTCAAACTTTCCTCAGTGCTTGGCTGAAACCATGAGCAATCATCTAGTCTCTCATACATATTAGCATACCCAGCTAAATTTACGTCTTTTTGACGGTACGTCCAACAACTACCGCCTCAACATAATCAATATAACCGATCAGGCGTGACTCTTCTGGCAACTGTAGCCTCAGTAGGACCACAAGTCTCAAACAAGAATAGCTTCTTGAGTAACACCCGAAGAAACTTCCATACTTCATCGGCCCTTCATCGTATCATAAAGCAGGTTTCGATCTTTCAGGTAGTTCTTCAAAAGTTGCATAAAATAGGAGTATTCTAGAGCTTGAAAAAAGTTTTTTTAATGTATCCAGAACATCCAACCATCTAGCGGAATTAAAGTCATTCTGAACATTAAGTGTCACCAAAAAAATTAATTGTCGCTTGATATACATAGCTATGTATGACCACTTTTTCGACCGTGCTCATCACTTCTACAATCACATCAATGGTGGAGCGTCTAAGGACGCACTGTTGTGACAAAAGGTCTCAAGCAGCACAAATCGCGTCAGTTAGTCTTCGCTTGAGCAGCTTCACTAACACTTTCTCAGCTGTGTCTAGTACGCATAACGGGTGGTAGGTAGACGGCAACTCAGATTTTCTCTTCCATTTACTGACCAGTGTGAACCAAGCTACCTTCTTATGCTCCAATAATACCGCTTTCCACAGGCAAGGGTTGAATATACTGAGCAGCAAGCTAGAACAATGGTGAAAGACGGGCTGCAGCCCTAATTTTTTTTTCAATGATAGGACTACCTCTCTCAGTTCTAGCTACGTAAACAGTGGGTATTTGACTGCTACTTCACCGCGAATAGTGTTAGCATGGACAGATAGACGATCTCGTTTATATTTTCTAATTCATATGGGTAGAGTGTGCTTAAGGCACCAAGCTTTCGCATAACTAGCCTGTAGCTAAATCCCTATGGATCCTAGTTCACACTGTCCACTAGATCTTGCCAGCAGTGAGCCCCACTGCTGTTAATCATTTTGCCAAGGCATTTTATGACCTGTTATATGTTGTTAACTTATTGCATACCTCTTCCCGGTTCCACGCCCGTTGAGCGTTACGGCAAAGCTTGCGACACTCCTTTCACTTTGTAGCAATTTTAGTCGCCCACCAGTATGCAGGAAACTTGCCGTGTCGGAGTCTCCAACAACTCATAGAGGCACTACAAGCAGACATGGTGATTTTCATAGTTGAGGTGACCGCGTCTTGAGCTGCTGGCTTTTCAGTCTCCTGAAAATCTTCCAGCAGTGGCGCACCAACCATGAGCATCTCGATAAACATCCATCCTCCAAATGTTTTACCGAATTGGGGAAGGTGGAGAGCATACACATTGGGAGATGGCACCACGGATCTCAAGCAGACAAACAAATCTTCGCCGATTACTCAAGCCTTTCCGGAAAGTTTAAATATCTCTAAAACTGTTAGTTTCCCTTACTATGCCAATAGTTTTCAAGTGAAGGTAGTTGTCATTCTAGAAGCATGAAGTATACTGAAAGGTCAATCATTTACGTATAGAGAGCGCATTGTTGTTTGTTTAGATAGCCAAGATGCCGAGCTTTTTAGCGAGTCTATGACATATTTTTAACTGATAAAACAGTTTTAGGGCAGTTCGCCTTCATAGGCGGTCTTTTCACTGTGACTCTACTCTGAGCTCCCGGACATAAGAACATAAAGGAATATGAACGGGAAGATAAATTTGCTAGACAGGAGTCCGTTTTTGAAAGTTTTTTCGCGGAAGCGGCTAGTGTACTGCGAGTAAACTCCAAATGAGGTAACCTATCACCTTCGCTAAATCAAAGAAGATATGGCCAACTTACTGGAGTATCAGGATGAGTGAAGTCCTTAGTAAATCTACCAAAGTAATTTTCTGGGTTACGGCTAGAATCCAAAAAGCCAAGATAGGTATTACGTACTATGCATATTGAACGGGAACGAAGAAGAAATAATTGTTCAGTTCCTCTGTTACTGTCTGACACTAGATATGGTTCAATAGCCAGTGTTTTCTTTGAAGATCTGGAGACCCTCTCCGAAAAGAAGATTGGATTAGATTTTTTGGTAGCTTATGGGGTAATTCGATGAAATTAAGAATAGAATCGTTGAGCTTGTTGTAGGTGAAGTGAAAAAATCCCTTTAGCAGGGCATGGTTGTCTGCAGTCTTTTAAATTCAATTTATACAACTTGCTCTCTACCGTTTACCGCCATCACATTCCCAAAAAAGCTTATCTAGCAGATTATCTTTGAATCATATGAGAGCTAGGGACACCTGTACTGGGTTTCAGCCTAAGGGACAAAGATTCTTGCCTCTTTTCGATAGAGTATCAGCTTTTTCATAGCCTGCATTACCTTTTTGCCACAATACATACAAAAGCCGAAGAAAATTGTGTCAAAAAAGGGTAGTATGTTTAGACACTCGTGTACAATTTTTAATTTTATTTTTTATTCAAAGAGTTCAAGCTGTTCGCTTGTCTGTCACTGAAAATACCTGTTTACCATTCTTTCACTTACTGTCTATAATCTACTAGGGTTACTATAGCAAATATTTCTACCTGAAATACAGAGGGTAACATTTCTAGTGATATCGGTTTCTGGATATCTTGGCTTAGGGACGATCTTGCTCCAGGTGTGCCATCAGATTATTTGATTGGGTCTAACTTAACCGCATGGTCTTTCCTACGGACTTTATATAGTTTCAACATTTTATTTTGTCATAAAACTTCATATAAGAGATCCAGTTTGGCTCTCCTCTTATACTAGCCTTGCACCTTTCAGTAGCTCCTCCAATCAGCAGCTAAGTTGACGCCCTCATCAATA